>CANJKZ010000006.1:0-695000 GCA_947471745.1 Closterium sp. Naga37s-1
GGAAACAGAGGCGAGAAAGGGTTGGGGGCAATGAACATGTTTGGGGTTTCACATTGCAAGACCAGAGAACACACCGCACAGTTAGGCTACGTAGGCCTTTCTTCCGCTACACAAGAGGAGCCATGGCTCCACCAGAGACTGACGATGGTGAGGCTGCTAACGAGCCACTGAATGATCTGCCCGCGCGGACAGGCCTCGATTTTCTGCGAGCGCTGCATGCGAACCCTCCGCCTGTTGGCACTGCAGGCCCGTCTGCATGCAGCAATGAGAAAGAGGCCCGTTGCAAACGCCATCTGCCTCTAATCCCGTCGCGCCAGGCAGTGCTCCCGCCACTTTCAGCATCACAGAGGTGGGTGAGTCATCGTCTGTAGCCTCGAAGAAGCGGCGTCGCTTCGCGCAAGGCGTCCTACCGTTCTGCATGCCCCCTGCGAAACTGACTTCGCCTCCCGCTTTGTCCAAGCTCCGAAGCGTGCGTCCCGTGAACTCACCGACGCTGAGAAGGCTGAGGAGAAATTTCTAAAGGCGCATCAGCTATACATCACGCAGTGGCTGCCGAAGTTTGACTGGCTTGACAAGAACGAGGAGGGCCTGCCCATTCTGCGATGCAGCATTTGCGTGGAGCATGGGAAAGACGACGCGAAGTTTGGACGGAACGGAACGGGGGGACGGGATCTGCAGCTCGAATCGATGCGCTGTCACGAGTTGAGCGGCCGCCACGACGAAGCCATGAAACGGCAGCGGACGCTCATGGCGGAGATCGAGAAGCAGAAGCGTATCGACGATTTCGCCAACACCGACAAGGAGGGCGCGCGGCTTACACGTCTCATGCGCGGCGTGGAGTTCATCTGCGACCATGACGCGCCGATCGCTATGTTCCTGAAGCTAATAGGCTTCCTCGCAGAGGAGGGAGTCGAGGACATACCACTCCAGTCCTATGGCGTGTACATCACGCAGCAAATGTATGCATGTTTGGGTTGAACGCTTTGGCTGCATCTTATGTTATTACAAGACCTTTTCCTTCAATACCTTCCCCTCGGCTTATCGCAGGTACGGATTCAACGAGATGGCGTCGGTGATGGCAAAGTTCCAGAAAACGCAGCAGCTGCAGCATCTGCTCTCTTCACCTTTCGTCGGCCTGACCTACGACGAGAGCACGGATCGTGCTCGTGGCAAACACTTGATTGTGTTTGCCACGTTCCTCAAGCGCGGCGTGTCCGTCACGGAATTTCTGGCGCTGCTGACGGTCCACAAATGCGATGCGTCCTCGCTTTTCACCGTGCTCACAAGCCACCTGGAGTCGATTGGCATGGACATCAAGCGGGTGTCCCGCATCGGTACCGACGGAGCTTCTGTGATGATGGGGGAGAAGAGCGGCTTGGTTAGCCGCTTGCAAGAGCGCGTGCCGTATCTCGTCGGATGTCACTGCGTAGCGCATCGGTAAGCTCTACTTTAATGACTGTGAATTTATCCTAACGCGATGAAGTACATCACCTCTTACTGCATTACTAATCTTCCTTCTTGGTGTGTTGCAGTACCATGTGAAGATAGTAGATAGAGTTAGGAGCCATAGCTAGGTAAGTCCTAGCTAGGCAAGAGAAGTTTAGGCAAAAGAAGGGGAGTTCACTAGCAGCAATGAGGATACATATAGCAAACCCTAGATGGGTTGTACTCGCTATAGAGCACCCCACTACAGGCTAGAGAACAACATTCTGACAGTAAAGCCTTGGTGGTCAAGGATGCTGCGAAAGCTTTCCCCGACCTTAACATGACCGACGCTGCTGTGCGTGCTGTGGGGGAAATCATCTGCCATTCCAACATTTGGTACGAGAGGTTCAAGGAGCTGGCACAAGAGATACACAAGACAAACCTCGAACACCAAGGACTGTTCAACGTCAGATGGCTATCGCGAGGAGACGCTATAGCGCGGCTATGCGTAGTGTTCGGGGCGGCAATTGTCATGATTGTGGAGTACGAGCACAAGATTGCTGCAACAGTGCAAACGTTCAAATTCCATTTCTGTCTGTACTTTCTCGCAGATATTCTTGCCGTGCTTAACTCCCTCAACCGCTTCTTCCAGCACCGCAAGGCAAGTGTGTTTGCGTACATGTTTAAATTTGGTAATGCCAACACTTTTTGTGTCTGACCTCTGCGACGTGCTTGGTGTGTGGCAGGTGGACATCACACAAGTGGCCAAGGAAGTCGACCACACGATCACCATCATCACGCACCAGTACATCCAGTACGGCGAGACATTTGGCGGCGGGGTCAGCACGATGTTGTCCAAGTTCATCAAAGAGCATGGAGGCGACAACAGGACGATGGTGGTTGAAGGGATTGACGCGGAGGGGCGGTAGACATCACACAAGTTCGATCTGAGCAAGACACCTATCAAGAAACACAAGTTTGGGGGCACGCTTGCTGACTGCGAGAAGCTGTGCACGGGTTTCGCGAAGGAAATCATCGTGCGAATGAAGTAACGCATGTGGGACTTGCAGCAGTTGGGCGGCGTGAAGCTGTATCAAGTTGAATCGTGGCCATCCAGAGATGACCAGCGCGATTTGAAGACACTCGAGTGACTTGCGGCAAACGATGAGCTGTTTGGCGGATTGCTTCAAAGTGAGGGTAGAATTGACACGTGCAATTGATTCGATTTGTTCCTTGCATGCACGTTACAACATCGCATTAACTGACAAGCTCTCCCAACTACTTCCATCGCCCCAAACCACCTCCCCGTCAGGATTCGATTTCAAGGCGGCGAAGGAGCTGAGGAGTTTCTGCCACATCATGTCGCGCCATCACGCGGGGGAAGATTTCCTCCAGGGCCTTCAAGGCATGTTGAACAGCCGGGATTGGCAGCGCAGCTATCCGAACCTGATGACACTCTGGCAGGCCCTCGCTGTGCTGCCCCTGAGCATAGTGGAGTGTGAGAGGGGGTTCAGTCGCCAGAACAGCATCAAGAGCTGGATGCGCACGTCGCTTTGCGATGCATGCCTTGGAGACCTCATGACGCTGCACATGCTCAAATACCGTACACTGATGCGACAGGGTAGATTTTTAGAAAACCAACTTTACCCTGATGGAAAAGAATTTTCACAAGGGGTCACACTGATAATCAGGTTTTTGAGCAAGTGGTACACTGATCACAAGGTTTGGTCAAATCCAAAAATTAGCCCTGATCTACATGCGGCGATCTCGATGCTTCAACTGTTTTCGACACTTCGGATAATCTGGACATTTCATCTTCATGCTCGGTAATCATTTGTATTTGTTACGTGCAAAAATGCAGGAGTCAATTCACATGTGCAGATCCTTCCGCGTTTTTTGGGTGGAAGCGCTCGTTCCGAGCGTTTTTCTTTCGTCGGGTCACGCGGCTGCACTTGTCTGGGCCTATTACCAAGCCAGCAAGGGCGTGGGAGGGTTGCGAGCATCATCGGCCATCATCGCTCGCGAATGAAGAGCGCCCCCTGCACTTCCTGCACATGTGCGGATCCTTCCGCGTTTTGGGGTAAAAAACGCTCGTTCCGAGCGTTTTTCTTTCACCGGGTCACGTGGCTGCGCTTGTCTGGGCCTATTCCCAAGCCAGCAAAGGCGTGGGAGGGGTGTGAGCATCAACGGGAGCTAGACTACGGGCTAGGCACGGGGCAAGAGTGACCGTAGCGTTCGTTCGTTCCTTAGTCGTTTACAATTGCTAACACTACTTGCTAGTTCACCGGGAAAATTGGCAAGAGTTTCATTAGGAAAACATGACAACAAAAGTTCAAAAGTGATTCCATCAACATTGGCAACACAGACTACATCAGACCTAGCACGGCTGCTGGTCGACTGCCAGCGCAGCACGGTCGACCACGTGCCAGCACGACTTGGTCGACCGCGCTCCAGTAGAGCAGAGTCGCGGCTTGCCAACGTTGCAAGTCCGCGGTGTGCCAACGCTGCAGTAAGTCAGCTGCACAGCGTTGCACCCGCTTGACAATGGTGCACCAGCTTCGCAGGTGCGTGCAGCTGGTTGGCGCCCAACTCCCCGTCACATGCCCAGCGCAGACACTCCACCCGTGACGGCGCCCACCAGCCACGTCGACCTCGGGATACCACCCCCGAGGTCGTACTCGCAGAAAACACCCCCGGCGACTTTCGCGCACGTCGCCCGGGTAACCTGGTTGACCGGGTATTTCGCGGTCCTCCCGCGGTTTCGCGGCCCCCGCGGTCCTCCCGCGGTTTTGCGGTCCCCGCGGTCCTCCCGCGGTTTCGCGGCCACCGCGGTCCTCCCGCGATTTCGCGGCCACCGCGGTCCTCCTGCGATTTCGCGGCCACCGCGGTCCTCCCGCGATTTCGCGGCTCCCACGGTCCTCCCGCGGTCGGCTCTGCCCAAGCGAGGACGGGGCCAAACACAACTCCCGTTGACACTCCCCTGCCGCGTTCACGCTTGGGCCCCCCCCCCCCCCCCCCCCCGGCCCACACGGCAGTACTGCTCAGAGAATAGCCCGTCGGCGTGCACACAACGCACAGCACGCCTGTCACCGCACCAGCCATGCAAAAGGGCATGGCACCCACTGCTGCATGTCGTTGTCACCGTCGCCCACATCGGCCAGGCGCACTTGGCCGATTGCAACGGAGCACCGGTTGAAGGCCGGATAGTGCAGCGCCTTCGTCAGGAAGTCGGCCGGTTGCTCAGCGGTCGGGATGTACTTCAGCGAAAACTTCCCGCGCTTCACCATGTGCTGCAGCCAAGCCTGTCGCCGCTCCATGTGCTTGAGGTTGCCCGTCAACCCCATGCCCTCGCCGACCGTGATGGCCGACTTGTTGTCCACCCTGAGGACAGTCGGCTTTCCGGCGTCCAGCCGCTGGAACTCCGCGAGGAGGAAGCGAAGGCGACGTCCCTCCGTGCCGGCTTCGACGGCCGCCACGTACTCCGACTCGGTCGACGACAGCGTCGCGCACTTGATGCGCTGGCTCGACCAGGAGACCACGGCTTCTCCGTAGACGAACACGTAGCTGCCCGTGCTCATCCGGTTCTGCTTGTCGCCGGCGTCGTCGGCGTCCACGTAGCCGACCAACTCCAGTGACTCCGGACCCCCGCCGAACTCCAGGGCGGTGTCTCGCGTGTTGGCGAGGTAGGCGAGGCAGCGGTCGACCTCGCGCCAGTGCTGGTCGCTCCTCACCGTGAGGCCGCTCCCCAGCTTGCTGCATGCGAATGCGATGTCCGGCCTCCTCGTCGTCGCCGCGAACTGCAGCGAGCCGACCTTCTGCCTGTACTCCTCCTCCTCGCGCTCCTGCGCCTCCTCGTCGTCGAATGTCTGCTCCGCGTAGGCGGCAATGGAGACCGGCGTCTTCGGGGTGCGCCCGGTCTGCTCGTCGTCGATGAAGCGCCTGCGCAACTTGTCGGCGTAGCCCTGCTGGTGCATCCACAATTTTCGCACCGGCCTGTCGCGCACGATCTCCAAGCCGAGATACTTCTGCACCGGTGAAATTTCGCGCAGCTCGAAAGCAGCCTCCAGCAGCTCCTTCAGCTCCTTCAGCATCGCGGTGCTGCTGCTCGAGGCGAGAAGGTCGTCAACGTAGACCAGCACCCAGCAGGTCACCTTGTCGTCGCCGGCCTTGAAGTACAGAGCCTCATCGACTTGGCTCTTCTTCCACCCGGCTCCAACCAACACGTCGTTGAGAGCCGTGTACCACAGCAGCGGCGACTGCTTTAGCCCATAGAGGCTCTTCAGCAGCTTGCACACCCGGCCGGTCCCGTCGTTGAAGTAGTCCGGCTGGTACATGTACAGCACGCGGTCGAGCTTGCTCTGCAAAAAGGCGTTCTTCATGTCCAGCTGCATCAGGTTGAGGTCGAGGATGGCGACGATGCTGAGGAAAATCCTCAGCGTGACGTAGCTGCTCACCGGCGCGTACGTCTCGTCGTAGTCAGCGCCATACACCTGCGTGAAGCCTTTCACGACCAGCCTCGCCTTTTTCGCGCTCGACAGTGTCGTCGATGCGGTACTTCGTTGTCAGCACCCACCGGTTCTTCATTATGTTCACCCCCGGCGGGCGTTCGACCAGCTCCCAAGTGCCCATGTTGATGAGGCTACGAATCTCCTCCTCCATGGCGGCCTTCACCGCCGGGCCCTTCCAGCTCGCCAACGCCTCCTTCACTGTCATGGTCGAAATGTCCCAACGGTGCTCGGGATCGGCGTGCATGTCGGGGTCGAGCTCCGAAAACTCCTCATCGTCCTCGGCGTCATCGTACGCCAGGTCATCGTTGTCCACATCGTACACCGTGGTGAAGGCAGCGGGGACGAAGAAGTCGGGTGGCCTCCGAATTCGGCCTGACTTCCGAGGTCCGGGCTGCACCTCCACCACGTCGCTCGATGTGCCATCATCGAACTGCTCCCCTGTCGTCCGCTCCTCTGAAACGAGCTCCGCGTTTGATGGCTCCCCTGTCGACGGCTTCTCTGAAACGCGCCTCCCGTTCGAGCTCCTCCGCGGTCTCCTCCGCGGTCTCCTTCGCGGTTTCCTTCGTGGTTTCCTCCGCGGTGTCCTTCGCGGTTTCCTTCGCAGTGTCCTTCGTGGTTTCCTTCGCGGTGTCCAAAGTTGGATGCACCTCCGCGGCCCGCTTCTCCGCGACTGGCTGGGCGTCACGTCGGCCACCGGCGATGCTCTTGACCGGCGCCACAGGCGACGCCCCACGGCTCCCCTCATCGCCGGAGGCCGACACCGGAGTCAGGCCACGCAGTTCGACGGGAAGGGAATGGGAAGAAGGGGCAGGAGATGGCAAGGCAGGGGCGACCGCGACATCCTCATCAGCCCGCTCACCGACCTCGGCGAGCAGAGGAAGCGTCGCCGTCGAGGTGTCCGTCCGCGGGTTGGCCCGCGTCCGCCTCGATGCAAGCCCGAGGTTCGACTTCCACACCTCCAGCGACAGAGTTTCGTAGAACACCACGTCCGACGTGGTGACCACCCGGTTGGCGGTGATGTCGAGGAGCTCCCAGCCTTTGCTCTCCTCCGACACGCCGAGGTGGGCCTTCGGCTTCAGCTTCCCACCGCGCTGCTGCTCAGGGACGGGGAATTGTGCCATGCAGCCCCACACCCGCGCCATCGACAAGTCGGGCTTCTGCCCGGTGAGGAGCTGGTACGGCGTCGTCCCCGCGGGCAGCGAAGACCGCTTCAGGCAGTTGCGAACCCAGACGGCCTGCCGCAGAGCGAGATGCCACCAGTGGTGCTGCACGCCCATGTGCAGCAGCATCGTCCGCACCGACTCCACCATCGTCCTCATCTCCCGCTCCGCCATGCCATTCTGTTGCGGGGTGTAAGGGCAGGTCAAGTCGTGGACGATTCCCTTGCTGTCCACGAAGGCGGTGAAGTCCTTCCCGAGGAACTCCCCTCCGCGGTCTGAACGCAGTTGCAGCACCGAATGCTTCGCCTGCCGCTCCACCAGCACCAGCCACTTCTGGAACTCCAGCAGCACGTCCGACTTCTTGGCGACCGGCCTCACCCACACATAGTGGGTCTTGCGGTCCTTCAGCAGCAAGAAGTACAGGCTGCCGTCCTTGGCAACCACGCAAAATGGCCCGCACAAATCGATGTGCACGACGGCCAGGACGTCGTCGGCTTCGGAGCCGTGGTCGGGGAAGGTATGCCGCGCCAGCTTCCCGCCGACGCACGAAACACACGGTGAGTCGGCGCGAGACACCGAGTCGAGGTCTAGCCCAGTGGCAACCTCGTGCTTCGCCGAGCTCCGTATGGTGTCCATCCCAACATGCGTCAGCCTCGCGTGCAGCCTGTCCGGGGTTGCCTTCGTCACCGAGACGATCGCCCACAAAGCTACCTCCTCTTTCGCGGGTGTCGTCGACTTTACCGCGCATGGGCGCAGGTCAGTGCAGAGGACCCGGCCAGTGTACGTCGCGCGACCGAGCACGTCCCCCGCCGCGGAGATGAGCAACATCCGATCGCCGTCGTCCTTCAGCGTCACCCCGCTCTCCTTCAGCAGGCCAGCCGAAAGCAGATTCGCCTGCACGCCCGGGACGAAGAGGACGTCGGAGATGAGCACCCGCTTTCCGGCCTTCCCCTGCAAAGCAACCGTGCCACGGCTGCGAACGTCCTGCAGCGCCCCATTGAAGCCGCGCACGTGCTTCACGTCGCCGCTCGGCCCCAAGTCGACGAAGGCCTCCTTCGTCCCCATCAGGTGGTAAGTTGACTCGATGAAATGCCACGCACGGTGGCCGACGTCAAGGTACTCCCTGCACAACTTCAGTGCGATCTGTACGCCCGGCGAGCAGCACCGCGAAATGACCGTAAAGGTCAGCAACTGCACGGCGCGAAATTCCGCTCGCAGGTCGGGGTAGTGCTCCTCCGGCGTCGCCACGGTCCCGCGGGCGAAGCCCATCAGCCCGGCCATCTCCAGCTGGGGCTCGATGGCTTCCTTCCACGTTAGGATGTCAGGACGACCGACCAGCGGAGGTGAGACCGAGATCCTGTCCGGCGTAAACTTGAAGTAGCCGTAGCTCGGCGCAATTCCTCCCGCGGTCACGTGAGTCGCCGACATCGGCGCCAGTTCACTTCGTCTGCCTCCGACGTAGTTTCGCGGGGCCCCTGCAGCTGCCGATGACTGCATCCCTCGCGCCTGAACGCCGCCGACTTCATCGGCGCGAATCACACCTCGCTGCCTCGATATGCCTCCCGCGCTGCTACCGACTTGGTCACCAGCGGCGTTGATTCCCGCGTCGACACCGCCTGCGTTGTTCACCGGTCGAGGAGATGCAGGCCGAGAAGGGGGGTGCTCCGCCGCCCACAAGGCGCGGATGCCAGCCTCGACCACCGTCAGCGGGAGAGTTCTGTACTCGTTCGCCGCATGACGTCTCCTCGCGTCCTCCAGCCGTGCTTCCAAGGTGTCCACGACGCCCGCCTCTACCACGGGGTCCACCATGGCGTCCAACACAGCCGCCGGTCTACGAACAAGCTAGGTGAGTGAGAAGTCAGCTAAAACCGAAGGCTTCTTCGCGGTGTCGTCCACACTCACCGCACCATGCGAAGATAACTAGTGCAACAGGAGCTAGACTACGGGCTAGGCACGGGGCAAGAGTGATCGTAGCGTTCGTTCGTTCCTTAGTCGTTTCCAAGTGCTAAAACTACTTGCTAGTTCACCGGGAAAATTGGCAAGAGTTTCACTAGGAAAACATGACAACAAAAGTTTCAAAAGTGATTCCATCAATATTGGCAACACAGACTACATCAGACCTAGCACGGCTGCTGGTCGACTGCCAGCGCAGCACGGTCGACCGCGTGCCAGCACGACTTGGTCGACCGCGCTCCAGCAGAGCAGAGTCGCGGCTTGCCAACGTTGCAAGTCCGCGGTGTGCCAACGCTGCAGTAAGTCGGCTGCACAGCGTTGCACCCGCTTGAAAATGGTGGACCAGCTTCGCAGGTGCGTGCAGCTGGTTGGCGCCCAACTCCCCGTCACATGCCCAGCGCAGACACTCCACCCGTGACGGCGCCCACCAGCCACGTCGACCTCGGGATACCACCCCCGAGGTCGTACTCGCAGAAAACACCCCCGGCGACTTTCGCGCACGTCGCCCGGGTATCCTGGTTGACCGGGTATTTCGCGGTCCTCCCGCGGTTTCGCGGCCCCCGCGGTCCTCCCGCGGTTTCGCGGCCCCCGCGGTCCTCCCGCGGTTTCGCGGCCCCCTCGGTCCTCTCGGGGTTTCGTGGCCCCCGCGGTCCTCCCGCGATTTCGCGGCCACCGCGGTCCTCCCGCGATTTCGCGGCCACCGCGGTCCTCCCGCGATTTCGTGGCCACCGCGGTCCTCCCGCGATTTCGCGGCCACCGCGGTCCTCCCGCGATTTCGCGGCTCCCACGGTCCTCCCGCGGTCGGCTCCGCCCAAGCGAGGACGGGGCCAAACACAACTCCCGTTGACAGCCGGGTCACGCGGCCGCACTTGTCTGGGCCTACTACCAAGCCAGCAAGGGCGTGGGAGGGTTGCGAGCATCATCGGCCATCGGCGCTCGCGAATGAAGAGCGCCCCCTGCACTTCCTGCACATGTGCGGACCCTTCTGCGTTTTGGGGGTAAAAGCGCTCGTTCCGAGCGTTTTTCTTTCACCGGGTCACGTGGCTGCGCTTGTCTGGGCCTATTACCAAGCCAGCAAAGGCGTGGGAGGGGTGTGAGCATCATCGGCCATCGGCGCTCGCGAATGAAGAACGCCCCCTGCACTTCCTGCACATGTGCGGATCCTTCCGCGTTTTGGGGTTGGAAGCGCTCGTTCCGAGCGTTTTTCTTCCGCCGGGTCACGCGAACTGCCTGCAGTGAGAATCACGTGCAAAGACACCAGATCGGAGTAGCACAACAGGTGTATGGTGGCAGATGCAGTGGGAGCAGGTGCGGCGACGGCAGCTGGACTTCACTCCCGCCAACCCCTCACCCTCTTCCCCCACAGCAGCAGGTGTGGCAGTAGGAGAGAGGCTGGAGGGAAGGCGGCTGCTGCTGAAACACGTCCGCCACCCCCTCACCCTGCCCCCCACAGCAGTAGGCGCAGCCGTGAGAGAGAGGTGGCGGGCTGGCGCTGATGATGCTGCCTCCCCCTCTCATCCTCCTCCCCCCCAATAGCAGGCGCAGCCATAAGAGAGGAGGCGTGGCGGCAGCTGCTACTGAAACACATCCGCCACCCCCTCACACCCTCTTCCCCCCCTCCCCCTGAAACTGCTGCACGCGCAGCAGTGAGATGGAGGAGAAAGGGGGGGGGGGGGGGGGGGGGGGGGGGGGTAGGAGCTGCGCGTGTGACTGCAGGGCGCGCGGGCAGGCAGAAACCGTCGCGCGCTTGGGGCGCACGATGGGCAGAACCGCCGCGCGCTCGGGGCGCACGACGGGCAGAACCGCCGAGCGCTCGGGGCGCACGACGGGCAGAACCGCCACGCACTCGGGGCTCACGACGGGCAGAACCGCCGCGCGCTCGGGGCGCACGACGGGCAGAACCGCCGCGCGCTCGGGGCGCACGACGGCAGGACCGCCGCGCGCTCGGGGCGCACGACGGGCAGAACCGCCGCGCGCTCGGGGCGCACAACGGGCAGAAACCGCCGCGCGCTCGGGGCGCACGACGGGCAGAAAACGGGAAGGGGCGCTGCATGACGGGCAGCGCGACAGTGGGCCCATTGCGGAGGTCGCTAGGAACTTCCGGCTCTAGATACCATGTCAAAGTAGCTTAGGCAAAGATAAGAAACCCTAGGAAACCTTGGCTAGAAGATAGGCAAAAGAGGAAGTTTGATTAGCAAGATTGGTACAAGTAGGAGCATGGGTGGGCAAGATGGTGCACCACCAACAACAAGATAAACACCACACAGTCGCTACACTAGCAGGTAGTTATAAGAAATTTATAGTTTCTAACACAAAGCAAAGCAAAGCTCAGGGTGGATCTCAAGATCACCAAGCTGTCTGAGCACAAGCAAGCAGCCACAAGGCCAGTTCATATGCAAGGAAATAAAAGCACAAGCAATACAGTCATCACAACCTAGCACGAGTAAGCATGCAGCTATAGATATATAGATCACAATACAAGGCAGAGTCAAGAAGTAAGCAAGTGAGGCAGAGTAGGTACAAGGCCTACACCAGTAGAGAAACGTTGATGACCACCAGACCTCAGGGCCTTGGTGACAATATCAGCAGTGTTGGCGCAAGAGGCCGCGTAAGCCAGGCAAAGGTGACCCCGCTGTTGCAACTCTCGAGCAAGAAAGTAGCAAAGAGCAATGTGCTTTGATTTGTGCTCCAGTCTCTGCTCCCGACACAAGGCAATCATGACCTTGTTGTCGACGTACAGAACTGGAGGAGAACGAGGCCGCTCCCCCAAGTCGCTCAGGAGGTGGGCCAACCATCGTAACTCCTGTGCAGCCATAGCCCTAGCGTAGATCTCGGCCTCACTGCTGGAACCAAGCACAGAAGAAGAACGAGTGGACCTCCACAAGATAGAACCAGAGCCGAGACTGAAAGAGTCACCCTGTGACGTCCGCTGAGCCGCCTGGTCGTCAGACCAAGAAGCGTTGAAGTGTCCTGTGAGTACCACTGAGCCACGTCCTCCAAGTATAGGCCCCATGCCCGATGTATGTCTACCTGGCGCAACATAGCGCACCAAGATGCTGAGATTGTTGGTGCAACCCTAAGGTTTGCACTCGGCTTGCTGTCCGTGGGCGTGCATGCATGTGTGCATGGAATGGTATGAGGGCATGAGATAATATATATTTCATGCTTATAATAGTGTGTGAATGATGAATCGTGATGTCGAATGTGCATGTGTCGAGTCAATAGCGAGTTATCGCTAGTCACGTGTCTACGTTGTCGTTTGTGTGCCTCATGCGGTTTCTATTTTGTTGTTTGTGTGTGTCGCTCGGTTTCTAATTTGTCGTGTGTAGAACGTTAGGCGTGTCGTAGATGTGTGCAGCAGACCCATCAAGAACTCAAGGATGGGTTTATGGTGAAGAACCAGAGCCCTGGTTTCAAGATCCAAGTGATCGCGAAGCCCACGAAAAGGGTACACCTCAAGATATTGAGAATCGTTACAACACTTTGTGTAGTGTAACATATCACTTGGTGTAGGCCCTTGTGAAGGGTAGTTTCGAGATCCCTCGTGGTTGGGGACGGTGTGGCACTGTTCCACATTATTGTACCTCAGCTCTTGGGGTTTGTAGGAGCTGGGAGCCATTCCCAACTCGTAACTCTTCCTAATTTGTGTTCTAAGCGTCGTAGTGTCCTGTGAGTACCACTGAGCCACGTCCCCCAAGCACAAGCCCCATGCCCGATAAACTGCACAAGTAACGCAACACCCTCGTAGCAGCCCACCAGTGCTCTGGTCGGTGTCTACCGCAACATAGCGCACGAGGATGCTGAGAGGGTACGCGAGGCTCTATTGGGTACCCTCAGGAAACAACCTAGTGAAGTCAGGTGGACGGCGCAGCCAGATCTCCTCGTGAAGGCTGCCCTGCAAGAATGTTGTGGAGAAGTCGAGGGAGTGCAGCTCGTTGTCACGCTGTGCTGCAACCTGCAGCAGCACCTGAAGAGTAGTCATCTTCGGGGTGGGGGAGAAGGTCTGGAAGAAGTCGACCCGCTGTCACTGACCGAAGCCTCGAGCAACGTAACGCGCCTTGAAGGCAGGCGGAGAACCCGGCGGCCGCTTCACTTTGAAAATCCACATGCCATCGACTATGTTTGCCCCAGGAGGAGGAACCTGATCGACGTAAGTGCCTGCGGACTTCCAGGAAGCCATCTCTGCGTCCTTTGCTGCCTGCCACTGAGAGAAGTACTCACCCGTGATCGCCTCTGCGTGAGTGCGTGGGGTCAGGATGTCTAGTGCATCCGGGTCTCAGGGCAAAGCACAAATTGCAGCTGCGAGGCACTCGAGCTCAAACTGTTTGTCCTCAAGGACGTCACTGCCAAGGACAAGATCACCTCCGACGAACAGAGGACAACCAGACTCCGACTTAGTAACAAGACCCGCGACATAGTCGAGGCGACATGTAGCAGCAGCTCGGTGACTAAGGTAGACGCAGCAGTAGACTCAAAGGAAGGGTCAACGACAAGAGTGGCCATGAAACGAGTGACAGTAGGACTTGCAGCGCGAGCAAGGTCGGACTCAGGGTTAGGAATGTAAGGAAGAGAGGACCGGATGAGACGGCAGAGCAACACGCTGTGGAACAAAGGAAGGACGGAGTGCCATAGTGTGCGTGTCGGGGACAGGTGGAGGACAAGGACAACGAGCACGACTGACAGTGCAAACAGGGGAGGCAGGACGGGACCCAGGCTCACGACGCTCTGCCAGGGAGCCTGACTGCCTAGGGTAAGGACAAGGAGCAGGCAGTTGGGAGCGAGGCAGTAACGGCGGAGGACACATGAGAGGTGGAGTAAGGCCAGTAGAAGATGGAAGACTAAGAACCTGGCGAAGTGCCGAGTCAGGTGGTGGCAGTGATGACTGCAGCTGCGGGTAGCGAAACGGTCGTTGCGCCGCAGTACCCACAGTACTAGTGCCTCCAGCTCCAGTACCTCCAGCACCAGCACCTCTAGTACCTCCAACTCAAGAAAATCCAACACCTCCAGCTCCAGCACCTCCAGTACCTCCAGCTCCAGTACCTCTTGTACCTCCAGCTCCAGCACTTCCAGCACTAGCAGCTCCAGTACCTCCAGTACCAGTAGCTCCAGTACCTCCAGCACCTCCAGCTCCAGCAGCTCCACTACCTTCAGCACCAGTACCTCCAGTACCTCCAGCTCCAGCACCTCCAGCACCAGTACCTCCAGTACCAGTAGCTCCAATACCTCCAACACCTCCAGATTCATGACCTCCAGCACCAGTAGCTCCAGTACCTCCAGCACCAGCAACTCCAGTACCTCCAGCTCCTCCAGCTCCAGCAGCTCCACTACCTTCAGCACCAGTACCTCTAGTACCTCCAGCTCCAGCACCTCCAGCACCAGTACCTCCAGTACCAGTAGCTCCAATACCTCCAACACCTCCAGATTCATGACCTCCAGCACCAGTAGCTCTAGTACCTCCAGCACCAGCAACTCCAGTACCTCCAGCTCCTCCAGCTCCAGCACCTCCAGTACCTGCAGCTCCAGTAACTCCAGCAACTCTAGCTGCAGCACCTCCAGTACCTCCAGCAGCTCTAGTACCTCCAGTACCAGGAGCTCCAGCACCTCCAGCACTAGTACTCCAAGCTCCAGCACCAGTACTCCAAGCTCCAGCACTAGAGTGGCCTCGCTGAACAACCCACTTGCAAAGCTGCTGCGGCAAGAGGGTCTCCTGATGACAAGATCGATGCTGCTGTCCAACGCTAGAACCTCCTGCAGGAGCACCCACGACCCCACCATCGCTAGTACTCGCATCACCCCCAGAATCCGCACCCCGAGGGTCAGCACCCCCAGTACCAGCACCCCCAGACTCAACACCCGAAGGACCAGCACCCCCAGTGTCACCACCCCCAGCAGCACCAGAGTCGACAGCAACAGGCTGCAGAGGCGGCGAAGACGGCTGAGGCGAAAAACCAGAAGGGGTCTCCAAACGAGCGGCGAGTGGCCGCTGTGTCGTCAACAGCGAGGTCACCCCCCTCAGCTAGGCTGGAGGTGTCACAGGAGACCTCCAAAGGCTCAACCAAGGGGGGTGGGTCGACCTGAGACACACTTGAGGGAGCAGGACCCTGTGGGGGGAGGGGATCTACCGGGGGGGAACTTGGAATTAGGAAGAGGGTCACGGGGGACTAGAAAAGACGCGTGCGGGTGGAGACAGTAGAAGCAGACTGACTCGTCAAAGGTGACGTCCTAAGAGGACAGGTTGCGGCGCGAGGCAGGGTGGTAAAACTGCCAAGGCGGGGCGTTGGTCGGGAAGCCAAGGAAGACGCAGCAGAGAGTGCGATGAGAGAGCTTGTCTGGGGTAGTATTGCGGACAAGTTAGAGCGCGCCCGAGACCCAAAACGGCGACGCATGGCCAACCTCCTTCGTCCAACTGAGTGTAGGCGAGATCTCTGGCACAGAGACTTGGTGCCAGAGGCTGAGCTGATGCGCGGCGTATCGGACCGCAAACCGCCATAGAAAATGGGAAGCAGTCGCATGGATCATGGAGGTGCGAGCAACCTCCATGATCAAGCCAATGCGGTGCTCAGCAATCCCATTATGCTGTTAGGAGGCCAGATGCGTGAACGACTGGGCGATGCCCTCCACACAACAACGAGGCGGGACGAAAACTCACCGCCTCTGTCAGAGTGCAGTCGCAGGACCAGGATGTCCTGCTGAAACCGCGCGTTCAGCTGGCGACGAACACTGCGGATCCAGGGGATCAAAACACCACAGACATCCGCCTTGCTCTGCAAGGAGAAGACCGTGGTGTAGCGTGTGTAGTTGTCAAGAACCAGCAAAAAATAGCGCCCGTGGTCCTTTCCACAGACGCGGGCGGAGCCCCACACGTCCATGTGGAGATTCTGCAGAGGAGCAGTGGTTGGAGGAGTGAGGAGCGGCACGCTGCCGCCCCTCAACGTAGGGAAGTCACGGCGGTGCAAGCGAGCGCGGGGCGGGGGTAGGGACCTAGGGAGGCTAGAGACAAGGAGACGAGAGTGCATGCCACGCAGGCGCGGCAAGGAGGGGTGGCTAAGATGGTGGTGCCCGAGGAGAGACAAGTGCGTGAGAAGGCGACACTAACAAGACGCAGCAAACTGACCGGACGTAGCTACCTGTGCAGACTCACTAGTCAATGTGTACAGGCCAGACCTGGGTCTCCGAGTGAACGTGGCTAGGTGGGGCGCCAGTCCGTGAGTCTGAACAGATCGCCACAAGCTCACCCCCATTAGTAGTTACAGTGACAAACCGAACCTAGAGGACAGCGTTAGTCACCAAGTTCGTAGTGAATGAGGGGAGGTGGAGACCTGCAAGCGAGCCGGAAGGGGCCGCCGGACACGGGAGAACTGTGGAGGCACGTGCTATGACTGGGCCCCCAGATGGGTAAGCCAGAGTGACCGCGACAGGTGTAGTGAGCAGTGTGACTGTTGTGCAGTCGCGGAAGAAGCAGCGAGACGCGCCTCAGTCAAGTGTGAAGGTGTGCAAAGCCTCCAGAGCTGCACCTGTGCTAGCAGGCTCATAGGCACCTAGAGTAGCAGCCTCTGCAGTACCTAGGACGCGTCGCTGAGAAACCTACTCCTTAAGCTGTTGCGGTGAGAGGGTCTCCTGCTGACGTTTCTGCCACTGCTGTCTAGTACCTCAAATGCCTCCATTACCAGTACCCTAACTAGAGCGGCCTCGCTCAACAGTAGTAGCAATTGTAGAGGCAGTGGCTGGGCACGCGCGCTGGGCAGTAGGGTGCAGGGACAGCAAAGCTTGCGCGGGAAGCAGGGCCCTCACTAGCTGCAGGGCGTGCTGGCAGCAGGGGGGGGGGGAAGCAGGGCGTGCTGGCAGCGGGGGGCGTGAGCAGCAGGGCGCGCGATAGCAGCAGGGTGCGCTGGCAGCAGGGTGCGCGCTAGCAGCAGGGCACACTGGCAGCAAGGCGCGTAGGGCGCGGGAAGCGCAGGCACGCGGGCGGAAGGGCAGCGCGGGCTGCAGGGCGGCACGCGTGCGGAGCACGCGGGCTGCAGGGCGGCCCGCGGGCGGAGCGCACCGGCTGCACGGCTGTAGGGTGCGCAGGCGCGTGGGCTGCAGGGCACACGGGCTGCAGGGCAGCAGGGCACACAAGCTGCAGGGCGCGCAGGCTGCATGGCGCACGAGCTGCAGGGTGTGCGGGCTGCAGAGCAGGGCAGGGCAGCACGCGCGTTGCAGAGCGGCGTGCGGGCAGAGTGCGCGGGCTGCAGGGCGCACGGGGTGCAGGGCAGGGCAGCGCGTGGGCTGCAGAGCACGCGGGCTGCAAGGCAGGGTGGCGCGCGGGCTGCAGGGCAGGGCAGCGCGTGGGCTGCAAGGCAGGGCGGCGCGCGGGCTGTAGGGCAGCGCGCGGGCAGAGCGCGCTGGCTGCAGGGCGCGCATGCTGCAGGGCGCACGGGCTGCAGGGCGCGCATGCTGCAGAGGGGCGCGTGGGGTGCAGGGCACAGCAGCGCACGGGTTGCAGGGCTGCGCGGACAGGGCAGCACGCGGGCTGCAGAGCGTGAAGGCAAGCAGATGGGCAGGTACGATCGGGAAGGGCAGTTTGGGCAGTGCGAAAATAACGGTGGGCCCTAACGGAGCGGTCCTACGAAGAGACCTGCCCTGAATACCATGTCAGAACTAAGGGGCAAGAGTGAGTGCATTAGCATGAAGGGGTAGTACAAGTAGTCCTAACTCTAATGGGTTGTACTTAGTACAGTGTACCCCAATATGGCCCATTTTTCCTTCCCCTTATAACATATTTTGATAGTCAGGTCAACCTTCCCCTTGTCAATTTCTTCCTTGACAAAGAAGTGTCGCAGCGCAATGTGCTTTGTGCGGTTGAAAGGGTTTGTTTGCGATTTTGGTCGTGCTCTGGTTGTCACAGTGGAGGCGAAAATTTGGTGATGTCGTCTCCTATAGGAGCTCATGTAGACAGTCCTTCGCAAACTGGAGCGGTGGCAGCGATGAATTCTGCTTCCGCCGAGGACAGTCCAACTTGTTCTTGCTTCTGGGAATTCCAAGAGATTGGACCGTCGACTCGAGTCGGAAGAGGAAGCCGTTTCACGTCCACGTAGCCGACGATGTTGAATGACTGAGTCGTGAGCATTGCGTAGGAGAGCCCATTGTTGGGTTTTGAGATGAAGTACTGCAGCGCGTTGGAGATACAGAAGTTCTCAGCTACTTGCTTGCGAGAGTACTTGGCCAGTTGGCTCGCGGTTTAGGAGAGGTCAGGCCTGCAGGTTTCAGAGGCGAAGAGCAAGCAACCTAGTTGTTGCTAGTAATTGTATAGACCTACAGGGGACAGGGGTTTGTTGTCCAGTTTGTAGTTGGGTCCACGTGTGCGGTAGGGAGTTGAGAGTGGTGCAGATGAGATGGTGAGATGGTGCAAGTGTTTTGCCGTACTTTGAAGCTGAGAGATGGATGACTCATGGAGCGAAGGAGATATTAAGTTTTAGGAGTTGCGTCACGTCGTTATTGGTGGTGATTTTGACGCGACTTCCCATGTTCTTCTCCGATTGGTCGAACAGGGTGTTGCTAGTTCCTATACAAAAATATATTGTTGATGTAAACCGTAAGGAGGATAGAGTTGTCACAAAAATGCAGGCGATACATTCCAGGATCGTGAGATAGTTGTGTAACTCAGATTTCGAGCAAGATTTTGTGCCGATATTGCTGCCATAGTCGCGACGCCTGCTTGATTCTGTAAAGCGACAACTTCAACTAACAGACACTTGAGTCCCCTTCGTTGTAGATGTGTGGCTGCTCCATGTATAACAACGCATCGACTAATGAGAAACACATTTATGTGGATGCTTCGCGGTGGTGATAGCAAGGAAGATGCACACATACGTATGGTGGCTCACGGGGGTGAACGTCTGGTCGAAGTCTATTCCATGTCGTTGGTTGTAACCATGCATGACCCAACGAGTGTTGAAGCGCTCGATGGAGTCGTCGGCTGATGTTTTCACGCAGAAGACCCATTTGCCCGACAACGCCGTCTCCCCTTTGCAGCTCGATCGACGAGCACCCATGTGTCGTGAGACCCGAGCACTCTCAGCTCTGTGTCCATTGCAGCCCGCCATTCCTTACTGTGGGGACCTGACAGAGTTTGTCTTGGGTTCTTTGGCTCGATGACTTGTGGGGCTGCGGACGTTGCGGTGTGAATTCCGAGCAGCTGCAGCCCGGACACTGTGGTGTTGTGACGGTGCTCAGGGGTGACCTCCTATACGTCGTCATCGTCACTCAGCATGTGAGGCGGGTCGTGAGGGTCTCTGGTGTGCAATGGTCCACGTTGGTTTTTATTATTCTTCGCTTTTGGTAGGCTTGTCCAGCTTCGTTGGAACCCCAGGGTAGACTTGTGCCACCGAAGGTAGATCCGAAGAGAACCATGGCCCAAGGACAACGCGATGGTCCTAGTGGTGCTTCATTATCGTCGTTGTCGTCATCTTCATCGTGGCAGTGCGGATTGACCTTTGGATGTTCACTGGGGGTATCCTGGTCGAGGATTGTTGCGACAGCCTCCACCTTCGAGGGTTGCAAATCTACGTTTGCCATGCGCATATACGAGATCCGTGCCTGCTTGCTGGTCTGGAACTGTGCGAGGGTGAGCCTCTCGTAAAATAAGATGTCGCGATCTTGTTGCTCAGTACGTTGAGGATGACTCATGCCTTATATTCCTAATCGATGCCAGGATGAATTTCCCATCTCACGCGGCTCTGAATTTTCCAGTGATTGAGGTAGCGGGCCTCTACTGCACCATGCAGCTTCACACTCAGAGTATTGAAGTGTCGCCATCTTGCCCGTCCACTTCACACGCGGCAATATATTTCCAGTGATTGATGTGGCGGACAAAAGGTTATGTATGCGCATGGTGTGATGCATAGCATATGGTCAGTAGGTGGCGAGTAGCCCTGACTGCATTAGTAGCGCGTGCCCCTTTGTCATGAGCGTGCGATTTTAAAAAATATGAAGTTAAATTAGAATTTACCGTATAGTCGGCTTCTGTAGAGTACGAAGCCGAGGAGTCAGAAGAGTCGAAGCGACATCAGAAACCGTCAGATCAAGACCGATGCAGGTAGAAATATTCGGAGTGAAATTGGTGGGAACATGTTTAAAACGCGTTCCCGCTGCTTCAAGCACAAGGCTGCCAACGAAAAGCGCAACAATGGTGGCTCACCTAGTCATCAGCATCAAACTTCAACTCCCACCGCGACGCCAACTGCTGCACCAACGGCGACGATGTCACCTTCTGTCGTCATGAGCGTCTTACAAAACTCAATGCAATTATCCCAATCTTGAGTTGCATAGCGCGCCGTAGAGGCACTCGATACTACGTCAGAGTGTAGTTTCCTGTTACAAGATATGAAACGAGAATGACTAGAAACAGGGCAGTACAAGGTTTGTATAGGCAAAACCTAACAATGCTGTACCCAGTAAGGAGTGCCCCACTACAGCTTACAATATAGTTCCGACACACCCCCATAGGCAAAGTGGGGGACAAGCAAGAGAACAAGGCAAGGTCAAGCTCAGGGTGGATCACAACGTCACCACGCATTCTGAGCACAAGTACAAGGCCACAAGGCCAATTCACATGCAGGATTATAAATCAAGGTGAACAAGCAAGACAGTGATCTCAACCTAGCAAGTGTAAGCAAGCAGGTGCAGGTATATGTAGATCATAGTACAAGCAAAGTCAAGAGGTAAGCAAGTGAGGCCAGGTAGGCACAAGACCTAACATAGTACAGAAACGCTGATGGTCACAAGGCTGAAGCGCCTTGGTGAAGGTATCAGCACTGTTGGCCCGAGTGGCCACGTAAGCAAGGCAAAGCTGACCCCGCTGCTGCAACTCTCGAGCAAGGAAGTAGCGCAGAACAATGTGCTTCGTTCTGTGCTCTAGTTTGTGCTCCTGACACAAGGCAAGCATGGCCTTGTTGACGACATACAGAACTGGAGGAGAACGAGGCGCCTCTCCCAAGTCGGTTAGCAGGTAGGTAAGCCAGCGTAACTCCTGTACAGCCATGGCCCCAGCGTAGATCTCAGCCTCACAACTGGAGCTGAGAACAGAAGAAGAGCGGGTGGACCGCCACGAAACAGAGCCGGAACCAAGGCTGAAGGTGTAACCCTGTGACGACCGCTGCGTAGCCAAGTCGTCAACCCAAGAAGCGTCTGCGTGACCAGTAAGGACAACTTGAGCCCGTCCTCCAAGCACGAGCCCCATGCCCGACGTACTGCACAAGTAGCGCAACACCCTCTTAGCTGCATCCATGTGCTCTGGTCGGTGTCTCCCAGGAGCAAAATAGCGAGCCAAGATGCTAAGAGGGTATGCCAAGTCAGGTCGAGTGCAGGTCATCAGGTACATGAAGCAGCCAACAAGCTCTGGATACGGGCCACTCGGCTCTACGGACTCATCCGAAGGCAGAGCTGAGAGCGAGTGGCGAGTAGACAGAGGAGTGGCCTGAGGCGAGGAGTACGTGAAGTTGAAGCGCTGAAGGACCTGCTGCACCATGTGTGACTGAGTCAAGGTAATGGTGCGCCGTGCTCTGTCCCGGGTGATCTGCAAGCCAAGATAGCTGCGCAGCTCACCCAGGTCTGTGCACGTGTGTCTCTTCTGCAGCTCCGACTTTCACTAGGGCCAGTCCAGAAGTGTCAGCAGTAGCAAAAACCAAGTCGTCGACGTACACGAGGATGTAGAACGGCGGCATAGTAGTGTCGGTGCGCAGAAACAGCGACGGGTCAGCAGTAGAAGGAGCAAACCCAAGAGCCGCAAGCGTAGTCCTCAGTGTGTCGTGCCATTCACGGGGCGCCTGGCGGAGACCGTAGACTGGCCGCCGGAGGCTCCACTGGGTACCAGGAGGAAACGACCAAGTGAAGCCAGGTGGGCGGCGTAGCCAGATCTCCTCGTGTAGGCTGCCCTATAGGAAGGCTGTGCTGAAGTCAAGATAGTGAAGCTCGTAGTCACGCTGAGCGGCTATGTGCAGCAGCACCCGAAGAGTGGTCATCTTCGGGGTGGGAGAGAAGGTCTGAAAGTAGTCAACTCCCTGCCGCTGACTGAAGCCTCGAGCCACGTACCGCGCCTTGAAGACAAGCGGAGAACCCGGCGGCCGCTTCACCCTGAAAATCCACATACCATCGACATGGTTGCCCCCAGGTGGGGGAACCTCGTCGACGTAGGTGCCTGTGGACTTCCAGGAAGCCATCTCTGCGTCCATGGCTGACTGCCACTGAGAGGAGTAGGGACCCTCTATCGCCTCTGCGTAAGAGTGCGGGGTCGGGATGTCTGGTGCATCCGGGTCTCCCTTAGGGGCAATCAGCATGGACATGAGATGAGGTAAAGCAGCAGCAAAGCACTGGAACTCCTCCTGCCTATCCTCAAGGACGTCCGTGCTAATGGCACACTCACCCCCGACGGACGGAGGACAGACAGACTAAGACTCAGCAAGAAGACTAGCGGCGTAGTCTAGACGGCAGCGAGCACCAAAATCGACAAGCTCAGCAACAAGAGCAGACGCAACAGTAGACTCAAAGGAAGGGTCAGTGACAACAGTGGCCAGGAGACGCGTGACAGTAGGACTAGCATCACAAAGGGAGTCAGACTCTGGTTCCGGACCGACAGGAAGGGAGGACGCAGGAGGAGACGGCAGAGGGACACGCTGCAGAGCAGTGGAAGGACGCAGAGCCATCTGGTGCGTGCCGGGGACAGGAGGAGGACGCTGACGGGAACCACGACGACTAATGCGAGCAGTACGAACAGGCGACGCAGGACGAGACGCAAGCTCACGACGCTCAGCAAGACCTCCGGTCGGACCAGTGTAAGGAGAAGGAGCAGGCAGTGGGGAGGCGGGCTGTAGCTGTAACTGTGACTGCAAGTGCGGCTGGACAGGCAGTATAGACTCTAAGGAAGGAGCAGAACCAGTAGAAGGCGGGAGACCAAGAACCTGCTCAAGGAGCGGAACGAAGTACGGCCGCGGCCGCGCAGCGCCTCCAGAACCAGCAGGGACACCCCCAGCGTCATCTCCAACTCCTGCAGCACCACCACCTCCAGCAGCACCTCCAGCAGCTCCAGTAGCGCCAACGCCAGCACCCCTAGGAGCACTGGCTCCAGTACTACCTCCAGCTCCAGCACCTTCAGCAGCTCCAGTTCTGTCGTGAGATAAGGGGAATGCTTGGCGAGTGTATATACTGTATGTACAGCGCTTTGAAGAAGCGAGTACCGAGGAAAAGGGGAGGAGGGGTCCGGGATGATGGGTTGGGGCCGGACAAGGCAACACGACAGCGGAGGACCGCATGAGGGGTAGGAAGGGAGACAACAGTTAGGGGGAGCTATTTGTTTTGTGTGCGTGTGCATGTTTCATTTCCGTGCAAGTTGAATGCCCGAACCAGCTGGCAGTAGCCACGAGCTGGAGGATCGGCAGATGGAGGGCTAAGTGCCAGTGGCAAGTGGAATGGGAGGAGGGCCCTTCGTCTTGACGAGGAGGCCACCACCTCCAAGGGATTCGTGTGGAGTAGCAGTAGGGGGAGGAGAGCAGGCAGGATATAGGGGTTACGGGCTATTGACATTGCATTGCTTGTATGTTCTGTGCTAAACTCAAGAAATCGCAACAACCTGCGTACATGTGAGATCTGAGACCAGCACAAGTAGTAGGTTAGGAATTGCAAGACGGACGGAGATGTGAGTAAGCTACGCGAGCTTATCAGCAGGAACAGCAAGGGGAAAGCTGAGAGGAGAGAGAAGGAGTTGTCTGTGCCAACAGGTAGTGAGCAGGGAGAGGAACAGCATGAGTGTGGTACCGAGGAATGGGCCGGGGAAGGAGAGAGAGAGGCTACAGGGCTGCAAGGACGGACACTGGGAGTAGGAGGACCGACCGAGGACAGAGTGAGGAGAGGAGAAGGGCAGGAGCCAGAGAGGGTAAGGGAATTTCCGACAGTTCCAGTAGGACCACCAGAAGCCCCAGCAGCTCCAGTAGCGCCAGCTCCAGTACCCCCAGAAGCACCTGCTCCAGCAGCACCGCCAGCTCCAGCACCTCCAGCAGCTCCAGCTCCAGTAGCACGGCTCCAGCGCCGAGCAAACCACGCGCGCAGCTGCTGTGGAGAGAGCGGCTCCCGCCGGGACGAAGCACCCGAAGGAACTCCAGGCTCAGCACCTCCAGACTCCACACGCGCAGGCTCAGCACCCTTAGGCTCCGCACCCCCAGACTCAGCAACCCCAGGCTCAGCACCCTCAGGCTCAGCACCCCCAGACTCAGCAACAGCACCCCAAGACTTAGCAACCCCAGGCTCAGCACCCCCAGGCTCAGCACCCCAAGACTCAGCACCCCCAGGCTCCGCACGCTCAGGCTCTGCACCCCCCGACCCGGCACCCGCAGGCTCAGCACCCCTAGCCGCACCAGAGTCAACAGCTACCTCGACAAGCTCGACTGCGTCTACCTGGGACACACCTGAGGGGGCAGGTCCCTGAGGGGGAAGGGGGTATACTGGAGGAGGACCTGGCACGAGGAAGAGCGGCGGGGAGGGAAGGGGGGCAGTGGGGTAGGGGAAGAGATGGTAGTAAGGAACCGACTCGTCAAACGTGACGTCCTGAGAGGACGGAACATGGCGCGAGGTGAGGTGGTAAAACTGCCAACCAGGCGCGTCAGGGGGGAAGCCAAGGAAGATGCACGGAACAGCATGGGAGGACAGCTTGTCCGCAGACACGGAAAGCTCGAGATCCCCAGACACGGAATGCAGACGCATCGCCAACCTTCCCCGTCCACCGCAGCATAGGTGTGGTCTCCGGCATGGAGACCCGGGGCTGGAGGTTGAGCTGATGTGCCGCGTACTGAACCGCGAACGGCCACAGAAAATGGGGAGCAGCCGCATGGATCATGGACGTACGAGCGACGTCCATGACCATGCCAATGCGGCGCTCAGCAATCTCATTTTGCTGTGGAGAGGCCAGAAGCGTGAACGTCTGGCGGATGCCCTACGCACAACAGAAGGCTCGCAGAAGGTCGGAGGAGAACTCTCCACCTCTGTCGGAGTGCAGACGCAGAACAGGAAGGTCCGAGCCGAAACTCTCGCTGAGCTGACGACGGGCAGCGCGGATCCAGTCGATCAGCACCTCAGTGACCTCACCCTTGCGGCGCAAGGGGAAGACTGTGGTGTAACGCGAGTAGTCGTCAACGACCAGCAGAAAGTAGCGCTCGTGACCCTGACCACGGACGCGGGCTGGGCCCCACACGTCTATGTGAAGAGTCTGCAGGGGAGCCTCCGTCGGAGGAAACTCGGAGGAGTGAGGAGCGGCGCGCTGCCGCCCCTCGATGCAAGGAACGCAGGTAGGGGCAGGCCCCGGGGGAAGACCAGTGACAAGGACACGGGAGGCCATGCCTCGGAGATGAGGCAGGGAGGGGTGACCAAGGCGGTGGTGCCAGAGAAGAGTCTGGTGAGACAGGAGGCGACACGAGCAGGGAGCAGACTCAGGACCATGCAGGGACGCTGCAGCAAACACCTGACCCGACGCAGCTACCTGACCAGACCTAGGAACGGGAGGAGACCCAGTAGTCAGGGTGTACAGGCTCGACCCAGGCTGACGGGAGAACAAGGCCAGGTGCCGGCCCGTCCGAGTGCACGTACAGTGGGTCACCCGCTGACCTCCAGGAGTGAACTGGTCAACCCAGGCGTCCTGAAGGTCAGCGCCACTCACCAAGTTCGTGGAGAACGAGGGGAGGTGGAGACCAGACAGAGAGCCAGACGGGACCGCCGGACACGGCAGAACCGTGGAGGAGTGTGCAAGGACCGGACCCCCAGAGGGGTCAGCCAGGGAGACTGCCACTGGCCGACTGAGCGGCGAGAGAGTGGTGCAGTCGCGAAAGAAGCAGCGGGAAGCACGCGAGGCAAGGGTGAACATGTGCAAGGCCTGAGCCGACGCGGTACCTGAGAGAGCAGACTCATT
This sequence comes from Closterium sp. Naga37s-1, assembly GCA_947471745.1. Lineage (NCBI taxonomy): Eukaryota > Viridiplantae > Streptophyta > Zygnematophyceae > Desmidiales > Closteriaceae > Closterium > Closterium sp. Naga37s-1. Next base: position 25,977 of record CANJKZ010000006.1, read on the forward strand.
AGCACCTGGAGCAGCAGACTCACTAGCACCTAGAGCAGCAGCCTCAATGCCCGGGTCGGGCGGAACACACAGGTAACAGTCACTCTCAGCACTACTAGTCACAGCATACATAGCAGCAAGGATAGCATCATAATCAAGATCAAAGATAGCAACACCCGACTTAAGCAGATCACCCCAGCGAGGGAGCTCAGTGGCGTCTGGAAACTGTGTACGCCAAGCGTCTGTCAGGCGGCCGAAACAGCGGTGCGTGGCGTGCGGTCCTCCGCACGTCTCCCCACTGCGCTCGCCGGTGCGGAGAACGTAAGCACAAGGACCAGCACCCCCAGACCTCCCACGCCCAGTGTACCACTCACGAAGCTGCTGGGGCGACAGGGTCTCACGAGAACGCTGCTGCTGCTGGCGCTGGCCACCACCAGGACCTCCCCACTGCACAGCGCCATCCCGACCAGCACCACCGCGGCCACCACCCCCACCGCTGCTGCCACCTCCGCCACCCCCACTGCCGCTGCCGCCGCCGCCTCCACCTCCACCGCTGCCGCCGAAGCCCCCACTCCCGCCACCACCCCCACCTCCACCCCCACCCCCGCCGCCGCCTCCACCGCCACCACCGCCGCCCCCGCTGTCTCCTCCAGCACCCTTGCCCCCCTTGCTCCTGCCGCTGCGGTGCCTCCCACTGGGAGCAGACGCAGCGCCGACCGACTCGGTGCCAACAAGGTCGACTGCAGCAGCAGAGGCAATAGAGGGCAAAAGGGGGACGTGGGAGCACCCCTCAAAGAAAGGGGCACGAGGGTCACCACGAGAGGCTCCTACAGCGACTATACTCTTCTCAGCTGCAAGGAGGTGCTCCTCAAGGAGGTCAACGATGAGCGTGGTAAGGCAAAGGGAGAGGAAGTGGTAACTGACTGAGCGAAGGGAGTCAGGGAGCCGGGTGACGAGGTAGTAGAGGGTGATGTACATAGGGGGGGGGTTCGTGGCGCAGAACTCGGGAGGAAGCGCAGCGCGGTAGCGGGTGTCACTAGTGCGGAGGTGCGTAATGAGGTCAGCGACAATGGCAAAGGTGGCTAGGTCAGGGAACATGTACGGCAGCATGAGGCGGCTAAGGGCAGCAGTGGCAGGGGAGGAGTAGCGCGCAACAACAGCGTCGTACAGAGTCTTAGCAGTCTTGTACTGGCTAAAGTGCGCGCGCTCAGCAGACGGCAGGTGACTACAAACAGCAAGACGAGCAGCAGCATCGCGCGTGGTCCACTGCGAGCGGAGTGCACTGTCAGCATCGGCAGCAGGTGCAACAGAGACGCCGGACGTGTGATCGAACAGTGAGACTCCGTCCCTAGAGTCACACTGCAGGAAAAGTTGCAAATCATCGACCCAGACCTCGAAATCGACTGCTCGACCCCCAGCATCGAAGGTAAGGACATTAGGGCTGGCCATGACAGCAGGAGCAGCAGCAGTAGCCTAGCAGCAGCAGCAGCAGCAGCAGTAGCAGCGCGACTTGGCAGGGCGGCGCGACTCGGCAGGGCGGCGCGGCTCGGCAGGGCGGCGCGGCTCGGCAGGGCGGCGCGGGTGCGGCGGTGCGCTTACCAGTGGCGGGAGGGGAGGGTAGAGGCCGCGACTGGTGGGGCAGGGCCGTGGGGCGCCGGCAGGGTAAGGGCAGAGACAAGTTGTTTAGGGTTTAGGGTTTAGAGGTATCATCACCATCCATGACATCCCCGCTACAATCATCTCAGACAGAGACCCAAAATTCACTAGTAAGTTTTGGAGGGAACTCATGAGATTGTTGGGGAAAAAGCTTGCGATATCTTCACCGTACCATCCCCAGACTAATGGACAGAAAGAGCGACTCAATCAAGTGGTTGAAGAGTTACTGCGCACAGCTGGGAAAGACGACGTCAACCACTGGGATCAACAGTTACCGACCCCAGAGTTCGCTTAGAACAACGCGTCACATGCGGCCACAGGGAAATCTCCTTTCTTCCTGTGTTATGGACTAGAACCAATCACACCACAGCAGCCAACCACGCCAGCACACGACTTCGTCACCACCATGCAGCAGATATGGGAGAAGACCCAGCGACGTCTCACCACGATGCAGAACTCCCATAAGCAGTATGCCGATCACCAGCGACGTGATCACTCAGTAGCAGTCGGAAATCAGGTGCTCCTCGACACGCGCAACTTGAACCTCACTCACTTAACTTTCCGCTTGCGCTTACCTACTACGTGGAAGCTTCACAATGCTTTCCATGTTCATCTACTGAAGCCCTACAAGGACCCAAACCAATAGTTCCAAGGACGGCAGCTACCGCCACCACCACCTGTTCTCGTACAATATGAACCAGAGTACGAGATCGATCGCGCTTGTGAAGAAATGAGGAATGGATGAACTAGGAAATGAGTTGGGTACAAATATGCAACCCTAGAATGCTGTACCCTATAATGTCTACCCCACTACAGCCTAGAAAGACTAGAGCACAGTGGGTTCGACACACCCCCATAGGCAAAGTGGGGGAGAACAAGGGGTCACAAGACCAGTCAAGCAAAACACAGCAAGCTCAGGGTGGATCCCAACGTCACCACACATTCTGAGCACAAGTTCAAGGGCCACAAGGCCAGTTCACATGCAGGTATATATATATATAAAGCTAAACATGCAAGTGCAAGTATATATAGGGCAAAGTACAAGCAAGGTCAAGAAGTGAGCAAGTGAGGCAAAGTAGGTACAAGACCTAGCAGAGTACAGAAGCGCTGATGATCACAAGGCGCGAGTGCCTTGGTGAAGATATCAGCAGTGTTGACCTGAGAGGCCACGTAAGCAAGTCGCAGCTGACCACGCTGCTGCAGCTCACGAGCAAGGAAGTAGCGAAGAGCAATGTGCTTCGTTCTGTGCTCCAGTCTGTGCTCACGACACAAGGCCAGCATGGCCTTGTTGTCTACGTACAGAACTGGAGGAGAACGAGGCGGCTCTCCGAGGTCGGTCAGCAGGTAGGTGAGCCAGCGTAACTCCTGTGCAGCCATGGCCCCTGCGTAGATCTCAGCCTCACAGCTGGAGCTGAGAACAAAAGACGAGCGGGTACACTGCCACGAAACAGAACCGGAGCCAAGGCTGAAGGTGTAACCCTGTGACGATCGCTGCGTAGCCAAGTCGTCAACCCAAGACGCGTTTGCGTGACCAGTGAGGACCACTGGACTCCGCCCTCCAAGCACTAGCCCCATGCCCGACGTACTGCACAAGTAGCGCAACACCCTCTTCGTTGCAGCCATGTGCTCAGGGAGGTGTCTCCCAGGAGCAACATAGCGTGCCAGAATGCTAAGAGGGTATGCAAGGTCAGGTCGTGTGCAGGTCATCAGGTACATGAGGCAGCCAACAAGCTCTGGGTACGGGCCACTCGGCTCTACGGACTCATGCGAAGGCAGAGCTGAGAGCGAGTGGCGAGTAGACAGAGGAGTGGCCTGTGGCGAGGAGTACGTGAAGCCGAAGCGCTGAAGGACCTGCTGCACCATGTGTGAATGAGTCAGGGTAATGGTGCGCTGTGCTCTGTCCCGGGTGATCTGCAAGCCAAGGTAGCTACGCAGTTCACCCAGGTCTGTGCACGTGTGTCTCTTCTGCAGCTCGGACTTCACGTGGGCGAGTCCAGCAGTGTCAGCTGTGGCAAAGACCAAGTCGTCGACGTACACGAGGATGTAGAACGGCGGCAAAGAGGTGTCGGTGCGCAGAAACAGCGACGGGTCGGCAGTAGAAGGAGCAAACCCAAGAGCCGCAAGTGTAGTCCTCAGTGTGTCGTGCCACTCACGAGGTGCCTGGCGGAGACCGTAGACTGGCCGCCGGAGGCTCCACTGGGTGCCAGGAGGAAAAGACCCAGTGAAGCCAGGTGGGCGGCGCAGCCAGATCTCCTCGTGCAGGCTGCCCTGTAGGAAAGCAGTGCTGAAGTCAAGAGAGTGAAGCTCGTAGTCACGCTGAGCGGGTATGTGCAGCAGCACCCGAAGAGTGGTCATCTTCGGGGTGGGAGAGAAGGTCTGAAAGTAGTCAACTCCCTGCCGCTGACTGAAGCCTCGAGCCACGTACCGCGCCTTGAAGACAGGCGGAGAACCCGGCGGCCGCTTCACCCTGAAAATCCACATGCCACTGACGATGTTCGCCCCAGGTGGGGGAACCTCGTCGACGTAGGTGCCAGTGGACTTCCAGGAAGCCATCTCTGCATCCATGGCTGCCTGCCACTGAGAGGAGTAGGGACCCTCTATCGCCTCCGCGTAAGAGCGCGGAGTCGGGATGTCTGGTGCATCCGGGTCTCCCTCAGGGGCAAGCAGCATGGACACAAGATGAGGTGAAGCAGCAGCAAAGCACTGGAACTCCTCCTGCCTGTCCTCGAGGACGTCCGTGCCAAGGGCACACTCACCCCCGATGGACGGAGGACAGACAGACTCAGACTCAGCGACAAGACTAGCAGCGTAGTCTAGACGACAGCGAGCAGCGAAGTCGACAAGCTCAGCAACTAAGGCAGACGCAGCAGCGGACTCAAAGGAAGGGTCAGTGACGACAGTAGCAAGGAGACGCGTGACAGTAGAACTGGCAGCACGAAGGGAGTCCGACTCTGGGTCAGGAAGAGCAGGAAGAGAGGACTCAGGAGGAGAAGGCAAAGGGGCACGCAGTGGAGCAGTGGAAGGACGCAGAGACATCCGGTGCGTGCCGGGGACAGGGGGAGGACGCTGACGCGAACCACGACCACTAGTGCGAGCAGCACGGACAGGCGACACAGGACGAGACGCAGGCTCACGACGCTCAGCAAGACCTCCAATAGGACCAATATAGGGAGAAGGAGCAGGCAGTGGGGAGGCAGGCTGCAACTGTGACTCAGACTGGACAGGCGGCGGACACTCTAAGAGAGGAGCAGGACGAAGAACCTGCTCAAGGAGCGGAACGAAGTACGGCCGCGGCCGTGCAGCGCCCCCAGAACCAGCAGGAACAGCACCAGCACCAGTAGTACCCCCAGCTCCAGCAGCGCCAACTCCAGGACCTCCAGCACCCTCAGAAGCCCCAGCGCGAGAAGCACCCCCAGCGCCAACACCCCCAGTAGCTCCAGCTCCAGCCGGACCACCAGAAGACGCAGCAGCTCCAGCTCCAGCAGTACCAGCAGCACCACCAGCAGCACCCACGCCGACAGCACCACCAGCTCCAGCTCCAGCAGCACCAGCAGGCCCAGCAGCTCCAGTACCCGCAGGACGAGCACCTCCGGGACCCGCGGCACCAGCCCCCTTAGCAGTAGTAGAACCTCCAGCACCAGCAGTACCTCCAGCTCCAGCAGCACGGCTCCAGCGCCGAGCAAACCACTCGCGCAGCTCCTGTGGAGAGAGGAGCTCCCGCCGAGACGAAGCACCCGAAGGACCTCCAGGCCCAGTCCCGCCAGACGCCACACGAGCAGGCTCAGCACCCCCAGGCTCCGCACCCCCAGGCTCGGTACCCCCAGACTCAGCACCCCAAGTCTCAGCACCCCCAGAGTCAGCACCCCCAGAGTCAGCACCCCCAGACCCCGCACCCGCAGGCTCAGCACCCCTAGCAGCACCAGAGTCGACAGCTACCTCGACAGGCTCGACCATGTCTACCTGGGACACACCTGAGGGGGCAGGACCCTGAGGGGGGAGGGGGTCTACCGGGGGGGGACCTGGCGCGAGGAAGAGCGGCGGCGGGGGGAGGGACGCAGTGCGGTAGGGGAAGAGACGGTAGTAGGGAACCGACTCGTCAAACGTGACGTCCTGATAGGACAGAACACGGCGCGAGGTAGGGTGGTAAAACTGCCAACCTGGCGCGTCAGGGGGGAAGCCAAGGAAGACGCAGGGAACAGCACGGGGGGACAGCTTGTCCGCAGACAAGTCGCGGACAAACGCCCTAGATCCCCAGACACGGAACGCAGACGCATCGCCAACCTTCCCCGTCCACCGCAGAGCAGGGGAGGTCTCCGGCATGGAGACCCGGGGCTGAAGGTTGATCTGATGCGCCGCGTACTAAACCGCGAACGGCCACAGAAAATGGGGGGCAGCCGCATGTATCATAGACGTACGAGCGACGTCCATGACCATGCCAATGCGGCGCTCAGCAATCCCATTTTGCTGTGGAGAGGCCGGAAGCATGAACGTCTGGCGGATGCCTCGTGCACGACAGAAGGCTCGTAGAAGGTCAGAGGAGAACTCTCCGCCTCTGTCGGAGTGCAGACGCAGAACAGGAAAGTCCGAGCCGAAACTCTCTCTGAGCTGGAGACGAGCTGCGCGGATCCAGTCGATCAACACCGCAGTGACCTCACCCTTGCTGCGCAAGGGGAAGACTGTGGTGTAACGCGAGTAGTCGTCAACCACCAGCAGGAAGTAACGCTCGTGACCCTGGCCACGGACGCGGGCCGGGCCCCACACGTCCATGTGCAGCGTCTGCAGCGGAGCCTCTGTCGGAGGAAACTCGGAGGAGTGAGGAGCAGCGCGCTGCCGCCCCTCGACGCAGGGGACGCAGGTAGGGGCAGGCCCCGGAGGAAGAGGAGGGAGGGACCGGGGGAGACCAGAGACAAGGACACGGGAGGCCATGCCTCGGAGACGAGGCAGGGAGGGGTGACCAAGGCGGTGGTGCCAGAGGAGAGTCTGGTGAGACAGGAGACGACACGAGCAGGGGGCAGACTCAGGACCAGACCTGGACGCCGCAGCAGACACCTGACCCGACGCAGCTACCTGACCAGACGCAGCAACCTGAGGAGCACCAGTAGTCAGTGTGTACAGGCTCGACCCCGGCCGACGGGTAAACGTGGCCAAGTGTCGGCCCGTCCGAGCACACGTGCAGTGGGTCACTCGCTGACTCGCAGGAGTGAACTGATGAACCCCCCCATCCTGTAGATCAGCACCACTCACCAAGTTCGTAGAGAACGAGGGGAGGTAAAGACCTGACAGGGTGCCAGAGGGGGCCGCCGGACACGGTAAGACAGTGGAGAAGTGGGCAAGGACAGGACCCCCAGAGGGGTCTGCCAGGGAGACCGCAACTGGCCGACTAAGCGGCGTGAGTGTGGTGCGGTCTCGAAAGAAGGAGCGGGAAGCACCCGAGTCAAGGGTGAAGGTGTGAGAGGCCTGAGCCGACGTGGTACCTGAGAGAGCAGACTCACCAGCACCTGGAGCAGCAGACTCACTAGCACCAAGAGCAGCAGCCTCACCAGCACCTAGAGCAGCAGCCACACCAGCACCTAGAGCAGCAGTCCCAATGCCCGGGTCAGGCGGAACACACAGGTAATGGTCACCCTCATCACTAGTAGAAACAGCATACATGGCAGCAAGGATAGCATCAAAATCCAGATCAAAGATAGCAACCCCCGCCCTAGACAGCTCTCCCCAGCGAGGGATCTCAGTGGCGTCAGGGAACTGGTGACGCCAAGCGTCCGTCAGGCGGCCGAAGCAGCGCTGGGTGGAGTGCGCGCCCCCGCACTGCTCACCAGTGCAGTCGCCGGTGCGAAGGACGTAGGTACAGGGACCAGTTCCCCCACCCCGCTGACGCGCAGCGTACCACTCACGAAGCTGCTGGGGGGTCGGGGTCTTACGAGTGCGCTGCTGCTGCTGACGCTGACCACCACCGGAGCCACCCCTCTACGCAGAGCCGCGACCAGCTCCACCGCTGCCGCCACCACCTCCGCCGCCTCCGCTGCCTCCGCCTCCTCCGCTCCCACCGCCACCACCGCCGCCTCCTCCGCCTCCACTGCCGCCACCGACGCCCCCACCCCCGCCACCACTCCCACCACCACCCCCACCCCCTCCACCGCCTCCACCGCCACCTCCACCGCCCCCGCCAGCTCCTCCAGCGCCCTTGCGCCCCTTGCCCTTGCCGGTGCGGCGTCTCCCGCTAGGGGCAGACGCAGCTCCGACCGACTCGAGGCCAACGAGGTCGGCCGCAGCAGCAGAGGCAACAGAGGGCAAGAGGGGGGAGGGGGAACACCCCTCAAAGACGGGGGTGCGAGGGTCACCACGAGAGGCTCCTACAGCGACTATACTCTTCTCTGCTGCCAGGAGGCGCTCCTCGAGGAGGTCAACAGTGAGTGTGGTGGGGCAAACTGAGAGGAAGTGGTCCCTGACTAAGCGAAGGGAGTCAGGGAGCCGGGTGACTATGTAGTAGAGGGTGATGTACATGGGGGGGGTGTTCTTGGCGCAGAACTCAGCAGGAAGCGCAGCGCGGTAGCGAGTGTCACTAGTGCGAAGGTTCGTAATGAGGTCAGCGACTGTGGGAAAGGCAGCGAGGTCAGGGAACAGGTACGGCAGTATGAGGCGGCTAAGAGCAGCAGTGGCAGGGGAAGAGTAGCGTGCAACTACAGCGTCGTACAAGGTCTTAGCACTCTTGTACTGACTAAAGTGCGCACGCTCAGCGGTCGGTAAGTGGCGACGCGCAGCAAGACGGGCAGCAGCATCGCGTGTGGCCCACTGTGAGCGAACAGTGCTGTCAGCATCAGCAGGCGGGGCAGGAGAGGCACCAGACGTGAGATCGAAAAGGGAGAGACTGTCTGCCCTATCGCATTGTAGGAAAAGCTGCAAGTCATCGACCCAGACCTCAAAGTTAACAGCCCGACCCTCAGCATCAAAGGTAAGGACACTGGGGGTAGCCATGACAGCAGCAGTCTAGTGGTGAGAGCAGCAGGCTAGAGGTAGTGCAGTGGCCGAGACGCTGCTCGGGAAAGCTCTCACCAGTCCGGGTGGGGAGGGCCGGGGCGCGCCGGCAGGAACAGGGCCGCAGCTGCGGCGGCGGCGGCTCGGCGGCTCAGCAGCGGCTCGGCGGCTCGGCGGCATCTCGGCGGCTCGGCGGCGGCTCAGCGGCGGCTCGGCGGCGGCTCGGCGGCGGCTCGGCGGCTCGGCGGCGGCTCGGCGGCTCGGCGGCTCGGCTGCAGCGGCGGCGGCTCAGCGACGGCGGCGGCAGGGCCGGGGAGGGGCCGCTGGAGGGCGGCGGCGGGGCCGTGGTAGGGCGGCGGCGGGGCCGCGGTAGGGCGGCGACGGGGCCGCTGAAGGGCGGTGGCGGGGCCGCTAGAGGGCGGCGACGGGGCCGCGGTAGGGCGGCGACGGGGCCGCTGAACGGCGGCGGCGGGGCCGCTAGAGGGCGGCGACGGGGCCGCGGTAGGGCGGCGACGGGGCCGCTGAAGGGCGGCGGCGGGGCCGCTAGAGGGCGGCGACGGGGCCGCGGTAGGGCGGCGACGGGGCCGCTGAAGTGCGGCGGAGGGGCCGCTAGAGGGCGGCGACGGGGCCGCGGTAGGGCGGCGACGGGGCCGCTGAAGGGCGGCGGCGGGGTCGCTAGAGGGCGGCGACGGGGCCGTTTGGAGGGCGGCGACGAGGCCGCGAAAGGGCGGCGACGCGGCCGCGAAGGGCGGCGGGTGGGCCGCGAAGGCGGCGACGGGGCCGCGAGAGGGTGGCCGGGCCGCAAGGGGCGGCGACGGGGCCGCGAAGGGTGCGACGGGGCCGTGAGGGGGGGGGGGGGGCGTGAGAGGGGCCGCTAAGGGCGGCGCAACGGGCCGCTAAGGAGAGGGCGGCCCACAGGGCGCGCCTCGGTCAGGGGCGACTCGATCTCAGGGCAGAAAAAAAAAATTAGTGGTGGGCCCAAGGAAAAGTTCCCACTAGGGAACCTGCTCTATACCATGTGAAGAAATGAGGAATGGATGAACTAGGAAATGAGTTGGGTACAAATATGCAACCCTAGAATGCTGTACCCCATAATGTCTACCCCACTACAGCCTAGAAAGACTATAGCATATAAGTTCGACAGCGCTCTCACTCATTGGCGTCGCGGCGGCAAGACCCTCAAGGTCCTAATACGCTGGAAGAGATATGGCCCCACAGAGGATAGTTGGGTTGCAGAAGCTAATATGGGCAACGCACGCCGTGCGCTCAAGGACTATCTTATCAAGCAGGGTGTATCTCACGCCACCCAGCTTTGAGGGGGAAACGTGTGAGAGTACGACGGCGTATGCTGGCTTTGCTAGCTTGCCTGGACTTTATTATGCTATTACTAGCTTAGGTTTTTTTTATCATGCGTAGATATGCTTGATTTCCTAGATTAGGTGCATTCCTATATTCTAATGTGGTTACGTGTACCGAACTCAAGCCTTTTTGGTTGCCACCGAATTTCTTTCTACCGTGTTCGGGAAGGTTCTGTTCGGGACACTTCGTGACCCTCAAAACATTCGCGTAACACCTGGGTTACATGCCTTGTGTCAAGACTATATATAGCCTCGTGTTGTACCCATGTGAATAAATCATTCTACAACCCACTTTTCTGTGCTCCATCCTAGATCCTCACAAATCCATTCATGTCGCTGACACAAACGGCGCCATCCACATCTCCGGAGCTGATCTTCACCAAGCCTCCTCCCAAGTCTTTGCAGCAGACGTGCAAGCAACCGCCGACAAAGGACTTGAAACACCACATGAAGAAGAACAGAGAAATCGTTATTATAAGCGCACCGTCGGATTTCGTGCCACTCTTGACATCTGGCATCAGCGGCTCGGACACCCTTCACATGCAACACTCAAAGATTTAATTGTCGTAAATGTCTTTGGACAAACGGATTGCTTCTGCTCAATGGTGACACACTCAAAATAATATATGATGACCCACCGTACATAATCTGCCCAACCGCATCACTCGCTCACAAGACCTTGCCAGACTTACCTCCGGGCTACGAATGATACGAACTGCTCGGAAAAGTCTATAGTGACTTCATGATTCTAAGCCAAGGCGGGCTCGACAGCAAATAAAACACCATGACGTTCATTGACGCTAGCACGTGCTATGTCTAGGCTGTCAATATCGGCTGCCGCTCGCGCGCCTTCGACTGATTCGTGTTCTTGATGAAGCAAGCCAAGCACCAGTCAGGGCTGAAACGAAAGAGCTTCCAGACAGATGGAGCTTTGAGTACTTCTCCAACGACTTCAAGGAGCGCTTTGCCAAGAAAGGGATTGAGAAATAAGGAAAAATAAGAGTATCACTTCAAAGGATGAGAGCCCTCATGAAGCAGTCCGCAGTCTCAACCAGGTTCTGGCCATTCGCGATGAACCATGCTGTCCGGCTGCACAACTTGCTTTCATCCCGAAGCCTAAACGACAGCACCTCACCTTACAAGGCTTGGACTGGCAGGAAGGCTGACATGTGCCTGCTCCCCGTGTTCGGCTGCATAGTACGGTACAGGACCCATACGGCATGGACCAGAATTTACTGACTGGGCACGCTGGGGCATTCCCCTCGGAATATCGAAGGAGTTCAAGGCTTGGATCGTGCTGGACTACGCGATACACGAAGTGACAAAATCACGTAACAACATCTTCTAAAAGAAGCTGACTCTGCCACTGTACAAGGAACATCACGAAGCTGACAAGGTGCCAGAAACCATTTTCAAGGACACCATAGCTTCGCCATGGCACAAGGCAAAGCTGATGTGGCCGAAGATGCAGCGGACATTTCGGCTTACTAACAATATCCGAACATCCCCTTTATAAGCCTCCTCCAAACCTCAAACTTCATACATGTTTCACAATTTAAACCCGACGATACATCTTGAGAAGCTCACAATTACAAGCGCATAGCGTGCTGATCTCCGGATGCTAAGTTTCCACCTCCGAATCCCTTGCAAGGCACCATCCGCAATGGCAATGACAAAGACGACGTTGTCAAAGTTACCGGCATGCACGACCTAGATCGTCTCACGTACACCACCACCAACGAAACTAGACTTTGCGTCCTTGGGCTCGCCGTCGCAGTTTGCCAACTCTCTCCCAAGGAGCCCACCACCGTGCGCCAAGCCCTGCAAGGTCGCGTCAGTGAGAAATGGAGAGCAGCCATGGCCGCCGAAGTAGCAGCACTTAGGCGCCGCGGCATCTGGAAGCTTGTCCCTTGCTCATATGCGAAAGGAAGAAAAATATTTAGCAGCAAATGGGTCTTCCGAATCAAAACGTTCGCAGACAGGTCAATCGACAAATACAAGGCGCGATGGGTGGTCCGCGGCTTCGAGAAAAAACACAATTCGTGGACTACAATCAAACCTTTGCACTAGTCGGACGACATACCTCATTGCGCATTATCGTCTGCATTGCTGCCGTCAAACAACCTAGGCATCGATGTCATCATCTTCGTCGAGCAGCCACATGCCTTCGAAGAAAATAAGTCTGTCGTCAGCCTCCTCAATAAAATCTCTCCACGGCATTAAGCAAGCTCCCTGCCTGTGGCAGCAGGACCTACACACGAAGCTCATTGAGCTCGGCTTTGCACAGCTGCTGAACGACCAAGGAATTTACCAAAAGGAGTTGCACGGAATATTTCATTCTCCTGACATACCTACTCCTCGCACTTACGCTGAGGCAGTGTCAGGGCCTTGGGCCTCTTAGTGGAGAGCTGCCATGGACGCAGAGATGGCCTCCTACATGTCCACAGGCACTTACGTTGACGAGGTTCCCCCCCAAGGGGCGAACATAGTTGACGGCATGTGGATCTTCAAGGTGAAGCGACCGCCAAGATCTCCCCCAGTCCCCAAGGCATGCTACGTGGCTAGAGGGTTCAGCCAGCGCGAGGGGGTTGACTTCTTTCAGACCTTCGCGCCCACCCCGAATATGACCACTCTTCGGGTATTACGTCACGTAGCGGCACAGAGGGACTACGAGCTACACTCCCTCGACTTCTCCACCGCCTTCCTGCAGGGCAGCCTACACGAGGAGATCTGGCTGCGTCGTCCTCCGGGCTTCACTGGCACCTTCCCACCTGGGACCCAGTGGAGCCTCAGACGACCGGTCTACGGTCTCCGCCAGGCACCCCGTGAGTGGTGAAGTACCTCGGCACGACATCAGACATGGGGCTTGTACTTGGAGGGACACAGCCAGTTGTACTCACCGGTCACTGCGACTCCTCGTACGCCGACGACGTTGAGACTCAGAGGTCTACGCAGGGTTACTGTTTCAGCCTGGGCTCTGGAGCTATTTCGTGGAGGTCTACTCGGTCCTCCTCTGTCGCGACTTCTACCGCAGAGGCCGAGAACTACGCTGGAGCCCTTGCTGCACAGCAGCTACGCTGGTTGACCTTCTTGCTCGCTGACCTTGGTGAGCGGCCGAGCTCTGCACCGACCTTGTTTGCTGACAACAAGGCGATGATTCTCCTGTGTCGAGAGCCTCGACTGGAGAGCAGAGTGAAGCACATCGACGTCAGGTACTTCCTCCTTTGAGATTTGCAGAGACGCGGTCAGGCACGTCTGGACTTCGTGGCCTCCGAGGCCAAAACTGCAGACATCTTCACCAAGGCCCTTCAGCCTTGTGACCACCGCCGGTTTTGTCTACAGTTAGGCCTCGTTGAGACTGGGTCTAGTAGACTGCAGTAGTGAGTTCTTGCCTCTTGTTTCTTTGTACCATATATATTAGCTTGTACACTCGTAAACTGGCCTTGTGACCTCTTGTTTGTGCTCTCACCCTGAGCTTTGTTTTCTCTCTCGCTTGTGACTGGTCTTGTGACCTTAGGTTGCGTTTTGTTGCTTGGCATTCCCCACTTTGGCTATGGGGGTGTGTCAAATGTTATAGCCTCTAGTGGATTATGCTATATGGAGTACAAACAGTTAGGGTTAGGTATTTGTACCCCAACTCAATCAATCCAACCATTCCGCTGTTTTTCAGTTTGTGACAATTTTGTATATAACCATATATGCCTGTAGCTACACCTTCATTGTGGTTATTATCAATCATGCTTGGTGGTGCCCCTTTCCTTGCTCGTTGCTTTCTTATTTGTACTTATAATCGATTTTTTTGTTATTGCATCTATTTTTCGGCTTGATAGTGAACCACCCTCCGATGGCTGAATCTCGTTCCTCTTTTTAATCTCGCCTAAGCCTGAACCTTTGTGCCTATCATTATGACATTGGCTAGCAGGAGGGACCATTCAGTCAAGGTGATAGGCGGCTCGCAACAGTGTGTCAGAAACTAAAGGCAGGAATGATTGAACTAGCAGGAAGTTGGGTACAAGTATGAAACCCTAAAGGGGCTATACCCCATATTGGCTACCCCACTACAGCCTACACATATATGACACATATATAATTTGACACACCCCCATAGGCAAAGTGGGGGAGAGCAAGGAGTCACAAGGCCAGTCAAGAGAAGCAAAGCAAGCTCAGGGTGGATCACAACGTCACCACACACACTGAGCACAAGCAAAGGGCCACAAGGCCAGTTCATATGCAGAGGTATATATGCAACAACAACAGCACAGTGATCTCTACCTAGCAAGAGCAAACATACAGGTATATATATGTATAGATCACAGTACAAGCAAAGTCTACATCAAGTGAGGAAACGTAGGCACAAGGCCCAACAAAGTACAAAAGCGCTGATGATCACCAGACGGAAGTGCCTTGGTGAATATATCAGCAGTGTTGGACTGAGTGGCCACGTGAGCAAGACGAAGCTGACCACGCTGCTGCAACTCTCGAGCCAGGAAGTAACGCAGAGCGATGTGCTTCGTTCTGTGCTCCAGTCTGTGCTCCTGACATTAGGCAATGGCGGCCTTGTTGTCGACGTACAGCACTGGAGGAGAACGAGGCCGCTCTCCCAAGTCTGTCAGCAGGTAGGTGAGCCAGCGTAACTTCTGTGCAGCCATGGCTGTGGCGTAGATCTCAGCCTCACAACTGGAGCTGAGAACAGAAGACGAGCGAGTAGAATGCCAAGAAACAGAGCCGGAGCCAAGGCTGAAGGTGTAACCCTGTGACGACCGCTGCGTAGCCAGGTCGTCAACCCAAGAAGCGTCTGAGTGCCCAGTGAGGACAACGTCGCTCCGTCCTCCAAGCATGAGCCCCATGCCCAATGTACTGCACAAGTAGCGTAGTACCCTCTTCGCAGCATCCATGTGCACCTTTCGGAGCCGCCCAGGAGCCACGTAGCGTGCCAGAAGGCCAAGAGGGTACGCAAGGTTAGGACGAGTGCAAGTCATCAGGTACATGAGGCAGCCCACTAGCTCTGGGTAAGGACCACTCAGCTCTACGGACTCGTCCGAAGGTGGAGCTGAGAGCGAGTGACCTGTAGCCAGAGGAGTGGACTGTGCCGAGGACCAGGTGAAGCCGAAGCGCTGAAGGACCTGCTGCACCATGTGTGACTGAGTCAGTGTGATGCTGCGACGTGCTCGGTCCCAGGTGATCTGCAAGCCAAGATAACTGCGCAGCTCACCCAGGTCTGTGCACGTGTGTCTCTTCTGCAGCTCCGACTTCACCAGGGCGAGAGCCTCAGTGTCAGCAGTGGCAAAGACCAAGTCGTCGACGTACACGAGGATGTAGAACGGCGGCAGCGAAGTGTCGGTGCGCAGAAACAGCGACGGGTCAGCAGTGGAAGGAGCAAACCCAAGAGCCGCAAGTGGCGTCCTCAGTGTGTCGTGCCACTCACGCGGCGCCTGGCGGAGACCGTAGACTAGCCACCGGAAGCTCCACTGGGTACCAGGAGGGAACGACCCAGTGAAGCCAGGTGGGCGGCGCAGCTAGATCTCCTCGTGCAGGTTGCCCTTTAAGAAGGCTGTGCTGAAGTCAAGAGAGTGAAGCTCGTAATCACGCTGAGCGGCAACGTGCAGCAGCACCCGAAGAGTGGTCATCTTCGGGGTGGGGGAGAAGGTCTGGAAGAAGTCAACTCCCTCCCTCTGACTGAAGCCTTGAGCAACGTAATGAGCCTTGAAGACAGGCGAAGAACCCGGCGGTCGCTTCAACCTGAAAATCCACATGCCATCAACGATGTTCGCCCCAGGAGGGGGAACCTCATCGATGTAGGTGCCTGTGGACTTCCAGGATGCCATCTCTGCGTCCATGGCTGTCTGCCACTGAGAGGAGTAGGGACCCGAAATCGCCTCTGCGTAAGAGCGTGGGGTCGGGATGTCTGGTGCATCCGGGTCTCCCTCAGGGGCAAGCAGCATGGCCACGAGATGAGGCGCAGCAGCTGCAAGACACTCAAGGTCCTCCTGCCTGTCCTCAAGGACGTCCGTGCCAAGAGCACACTCACCCCCCACAGACGGAGGACAGACAGACTCAGACTCAGCAACAAGACTAGCGGCGTAGTCGAGACGACAGGCAGCAGCAAAGTCAACAAGCTCAGTGACTAAGGCAGACACAGCAGCAGACTCAAACGACGGGTCAGTGACAACAGTAGCTAACAGACGCGTAACAGCAGGGTGTGCAGTACGAAACCGGTCAGACTCAGGGTCGGCAACGTCTAGCAGAGAAGACGCAGGAGGAGACGGCAGAGGAACACGCTGCGGAGCAGAGGAAGGACGCAGAGCCATGAGATGTGTGCCGGGGACAGCCTGCGGACGCGGACGAGGAACACGACTACCAGTAGGACCAGTGCGGACAGGGCGAACAGGCAAGACAGGACGCGACGAAGGCTCACGACGCTCAGCAAGACCTCCCGACTGCTCAGTGTAAGGAGAAGGAGCAGGCAGCGGTGAGCCAGGCTGTAACGGAAGACCAGTAGACGACGGGAGGGTAAGAACCTGACGAAGCACAGAGTCAGGCGGTGGCAGAGAGGACGGAGACGGCGGAGCGAAGAACAGTTGTGGTTGCGCAGTGCCACCAGCACCAGTAGCTCCAGCACCTCCAGCAACTCGAGCAGCTCCAGAACCTCCAGCTCCAGCTCCTCGAGCGCCAGCACCACCAGCAGCTCCTGAACCTCCAGCGCCAGCACCTCCAGAACCAGCATCACCAGCAGCAGCACCCCCAGAACCGGCACCTCCAGTCCCAGGGTCTCCAGCAGCAGCACCCCCAGAACCGGTACCTCCAGTCCCAGGGTCTCCAGCCTCAGTGTCTCCAGCAGCAGCACCTCCAGACGTAGCACCTCCAGCCCCAGCAGCTCTAGTACCTCCAGTTCGAGCACCTCCTGGACCAGCGACTCCAGCACCTCCTGTAGACAAAGTACCAGCACCACTCCTAGCTCCAGCGACGTCAGCAGAAACACCTCCAGCGGCAGAGCCCCGAGCCCCAGCAGCGCGACCCTGACGGCGAGCGTACCACTCGTGTAGCTGCTGTGGGGAGAGAGGCGCACGCGGACGAAGGCGGCCACTCCAAGGAGACCGCGCACCAGCAGGCTCAGTACCCTCAGGCGCCGCACCTCCAGACTCAGCACCACCAGACTCCTCACGCTCAGGCTCAGCACCCCCAGGCGCAGTACCTCCAGTCTCCTCACGCTCAGTCTCAGCACCTCCAGGCTCAGCACCCTCAGGCTCTTCACGCAGGCTCAATACCTCCAGACTCTGCACCCCCAGGCTCAGCACCTCCAGGCTCCTCACGCTCAGGCTCAGCACCCCCAGGCTCAGCACCCCCAGGTCCAGCACCCCCAGGCTCCTCACGCTCAGGCTCCGCACCCCCAGGCTCAGCACCCCCAGAGACAGCGCCCCGAGCAGGACCACCCCCAGCAGGACGTGAGTCACCAGTGACCTCAACAGGCACAGGCACGAGAGGGTCTACCTGAGAAACACCTGAAGGAGCAGGACCTGGCGCAGGGAGGGGGTCTACCTGGGGAGGACCTGCAGCGAGAAAGAGCGGCCGGGGGGGGGTGAGGGGTAGTGCGGTAGGGAAAGAGACGGTAAAAGGGGACTGACTCGTCAAAGGTGACGTCCTGAGACGCAAAGACACAGCGCGAGGCAGGGTCGTAAAACTGCCAGCCAGGCGCGTCAGGGACAAATCCAAGGAAGACGCAGGGAATGGCGCGAGGGGAGAGCTTGTCCGCGGTGGTATCGCAGACAAAGGCACGAGCACCCCAGACCCGGAAACGCGACGCATCGCCAACCTTCCCCGTCCACAGCAGTGTGGGCGAGGTCTCCGGCAAGGAGACACGGGGCCAGAGGTTGAGCTGATGCGCGGCGTACCGGACCGCAAATGGCCACAGAAAATGGGGAGTCGCCGCATGGAACATGGAGGTACGAGCGACCTCCATGACTAAGCCGATGCGGCGCTCAGCAACCCCGTTCTGCTGCGGAGAGGACGGAAGCGTGAACGACTGGCGGATGCCGTGCTCTGCGCTGTAGGCTGCCAAGAGGTCGGAGGTGAACTCACCACCTCTATCAGAGTGCAGACGCAGGACAAGAAAGTCCGACTGGAACCGCTCGCGGAGCTGGAGACGAACAGAGCGGATCCAAGGGATCAGAACAGCAGGGACATCCGCCTTGCGCTGCAAGGGGAAGACCGTGGTGTAACGCGTGTAGTCATCGACAACCAGCAGGAAGTACCGCTCACGGCCCTGCCCCTGGACGTGGGCGGGGCCCCACATGTCCAGGTGGAGCGTCTGCAGTGGAGCCTCTGTGGAAGGAAACGAGGAGGAGTGAGGAGCGGCGCGCTGCCGCCCCTCGACGCAAGGAATGCAGGGCGGCGCAGGCGAGGGAGGGAGGGCAGGCAGAGACCTGGGAAGACCAGAGACCACGGAGCGAGAGTGCATGCCACGAAGGCGAGACAGGGAGGGGTGACCAAGGCGGTGGTGCCAAAGGAGAGTCTGGTGCGACAGTCGGCGACACTCACACTGGGTAGCTACCTGAGCAGACGCGTACAGCTGAGGAGACGGAGGGGTGTAGCGCGACGCAGTGGTGAGGGTGTACAGACTGGACCCAGGCGCACGTGTGAACGTGGCCAGGTGGCGGCCTGTCCGAGAGCATGTGCAGATCGCCACACGCTGTCCTCCAAGAGTGAAGGTGTCAACCCAATGATCCTGAAGGACGGCGTTGCTCACCAGGTTCGTAGAGAACGAGGGGAGGTGGAGACCAGACAGCTCACCAGACGGGACCGCCGGACACGGAAGCACAGTAGTGGACCGTGCTAGCACTGGGCCCCTAGAGGGGTCAGCCAGTGAGACAGGGACAGGTGCAGGGAGGGGAGTGACTGTGGTACTGTCGCGAAAGAAACAGCGGGAAGCACCTGAGTCAAGCGTGAAGGTGTGCAAGGCCACAGCAGGCGCAGTACCTGAGAGAGCAGACTCACTAGCACCTGAGAGAGTAGACTCACTAGCAGTGAGAGCGGCACCCTCACTAGTACCGAGAGCAGGAACCTCTATACCTGGGTCTGGCGGCACACACAGGTAATAGTCACTCTGAGCACGACGCTGAGACGCCCAACGCTGAGAAAACCACTCACGAAGCTCCTGGGGTGTAAGGGGCTCACGCGGGCGCCGTTGCAGCTGTACCAGGCCACCTCCAGAAACTCCCAATGGAGGAGCTGCACCGCGACTGCCACTACGGCCACTACGCTGAGACGCCCAACGCTGAGCAAACCACTCACGAAGCTCCTGGGGTGTAAGGGGCTCACGCGGGCGCCGTTGCAGCTGTACCAGGCCACCTCCAGAAACTCCCAATGGAGGAGCTGCACCGCGACTGCCACTACGGCCACTACGCTGAGACGCCCAACGCTGAGCAAACCACTCACGAAGCTCCTGGGGTGTAAGGGGCTCACGCGGACGCCGCTGCAGCTTCATTAGGCCACCTCCAGAACCTCCCAACGGATTAGCTGCACCGCGACTGCCACTACGGCCACGACGCTAAGACGCCCAACGCTGAGCAAACCACTCACGAAGCTCCTGGGGTGTAAGGGGCTCACGCGGACGCCGCTACAGCTGCACTAGGCCACCTCCAGAAACTCCCAACGGAGGGGCTGCACCGTGACTGCTATGACGGCCGCCACCACTCCCACTGCTGCCTCCACTGCTGCCACCACCCCCACTGCTGCCTCCCCCGCCGCCACCACTCCCACCGCCGGTACCGCGAAGAGAAGTCATAGCGGATACTAGGGTAGGCAGGGGCGGCGCACGGGCAGGAAAAGGCGATGGTCCGCCAGAGGAAGGCGGCATGCTGCAGGAGGTAGGGCGCGCGGGAAGGTAGGTCGCGCGTAGGTAGGGTAGGGTTCACAGTGGTGCGCAGGCCGGGCGACGCGGCAGCGAGCCGCGCGCAGGCAGGGCAGAGCGCAGGCGCAGGGCAGCCGCGAGGCGCGCGCAGGCTGCAGTAGCGGCGCGCAGGCGGCTGAGGCTGCGCGCGGGGCAGCCGCGGGCTGCGCGAGCGGCTGAGGCGGCGCGCGGGGCAGCCCCGGGCCGCGCGAAGGCGGCGGACGCGGTGCACGGGGCCGCTGCAGGCCGCGCGGGCGGCGGACGCGGCGCGCGGGGCAGCCGTGGGCTGCGCGGGCGGCGGACACGACGCGCGAGGCAGCCGCGGGCTGCGCGAGGGCCGCAGCCGAGGCGCGCGGGGCTGCTGCGGGCTGTGCGAGCTGTTGACGCGGCGCGCGGGGCAGCACCGAACTGCACAAGGGTGGCGGACACGACGCGCGGGGCAGCAGCGGGCTGCGCAGGCGACAGACGCGACGCGCGGGACAGCAGCGAGCTGCGCGCAGAATTAGGGTTTGTGCGCGCATGCAGCGCAGCGCAGGCAAGGCAAGGCGCGCGCGGGCAGCGCAGCGCAGGCAAGGTAAGGCGCGCGCGGACGGCGCAGCGCAGGCAAGGCAAGGCAAGGCGCAGGCAAGGCAAGGCGCGCGCGGGCAGCGTAGCGCAGGCAAGGCAAGGCGCGCGCGGGCAGCGCAGCGCAGGCAAGGCAAGGCGCGTGCGGGCGGCGCAGCGCAGGCAACTCGTGGGGCAGCTCAGTAACCACAACGGTAGGTGGGCCTGAAAAAAAACGGTCCTACGGGTCTACTGCTCTGAAACAGGGCTCTGGTTATCAGACCAAATCGGTCTGATGGTCTGAAAAACAGACCTACTTTTTTCGTTTCATATGATTTTCAAGACCAGCAATTTAATTTCATCTGAACCATAAGACAGAGGATTTTATTTCGTCTTAAAAATAAGACAGCGCTGTGAAGAATGAGGAATGAAGAAGAGAGGAGGTTCACTAGCAAGCAGTTGAGTAAATATGGCAAACCCTAAATTGGGATGTACTCACTATTGAGTACCCCACTGCAGGCTAGACAATTATAACATTCTGACACACCCCCATAGCCAAAGTGGGGTGTAATCAGCACAATGAGCAAGCAGGCATAGAGCAGGAGTTCACAATAGCGAGCAAAGCTAGAGTTAATCACAGCGGGCAAGTGAGGAGGAGGAGGAACTGTGGAGGGAGAGAAGATGGGAGGCAACGACTGAAGCTGCAGAGGCACGGGCACAGGAGCGGCTGACTCAGTGGCTACCGAAGCAAGGGCGACGGACTACTGGAGTAACTGGCTCCGCGGCTATAGACGAGCGGCAGGAGCAACGGACTCACTGGCGACTGGTGCAACAGGCTCACTGGCTACCGAAGCAAGGGGGACGGACTACAGGCGCTGCAGGCGACACGACAGCTACCTTCACACAACCTCCTCCAGCTGCCCCACACCTCTCGACACACACCCCCTGCTCAAACCCTAGTTCTACTCCCAAAGCACCCCCCTTTCACACACCCCCTGCTGCACCCTAGGTTCACTCACACCCCACCCCCTAGCACCACTCCGTCGACTCCCACACACCCACCCCCCTCAGCGGTAGCTGCAGCTGTGGGAGACAGAGGAGGAGGAGGAGCAGGGGAGACCACACACCCGCCACCCCCTACTCGCCACCCCCAGACCCTAACACAGGGCAGGGCGGGACGGCGGGTAGGGAGGTTACGGGGGGGGGGGGGGGGGGGGGAGGGCCGACGCGCGGCCTCCCAGGGCGCCAAAACAGGCGGCAGAAGGGGCGACGCTCGCCCCCCCCCCCCCAGGTCGCCCCTCCTGTCGCCTGTCGAGGCGACCTGAGGGGGCCGCGTGCGGCCCCCCAGGGAGCCGCGACGGGCGACGGGAAATGAGGGGGGGGCGGTGCACGTGCCCCCGGTGCGCCGCGACAGGCGACGGAGCATGGCCGGGGCGGGGCCGGGGCAGGGTCGAGGCAGGGCCGAAAGGGGCGGCGACGGGGCCGCTGGAGGCGGCGACGGGGCCGATAGGGGCGGCGACGGGGCCGCGAAGGGGGCCGCGAGGGGCCTGGAAGGGCGGCGACGGGCCGCTAGGGGCGGCGACGGGGCCGCGAAGAGGCCGCAAGGGGCCTGAACGGTCGGCGACGGGGCCGTTAGGGGCGGCGACAGGGCCGCGAAGGGGCCGCGAGTGGCCGAGAAGGGCGGCGACGGGGCCGCGAGGGGTGGCGACGGGGCCGCTAAGGGTCGCGCGAGGGGCACGCCACGGGGCGTGCAGCACACAGAGTAGCAGCGGAAGCAGTTAGGTGGGCCCACAGGCCAGGAGCAGTTAGATGCTCTGATAGCATGTGAAGAATGAGGAATGAAGAAGAGAGGAGGTTCACTAGCAAGCAGTTGAGTACATATAGCAAACCCTAAATTGGGCTGTACTCACTATTGAGTACCCCACTGCAGGTTAGACAATTATAACATTCTGACAAGCGCGTTATATTCTGTCTGACATTTCAGACATCGAGTATGCTTTCATCTGATAACGACAAAGTATCGAGGTACCCCCCCCCCCCCACCCTTCTTTTCCCCTCCCGTCTCCTTCCCCCCTGCCCCCTCGAGTCCCTCACCCCTCCTGCAAACCCCCACCCACCCCCCAGTCTCTCGTTCCTCGACTGTACAGTACCAGGAGCCTCCCCGAAGTCCCTCGCTCCTCTAGCAGCCCAGCCCCCCCGCAGTCAACCTCGCTCCTCTACCACTCAACACACCACCCCCCCCCCCCCCCCCCCCCCACTCTCCCCCAGTCCCTCGATCCTCTCCCAGCCCTAGTTCATTCCCCCTGGTCGTCGCACAAATTCAACAGAACACGGTCCTCCCCCTGTACCAGTCCCCCTCGCCACCTGGCTGGTCACGCCTGTCATGTTAGTCAGCGACTTATTCATTTCGTACTTAGTGAACTCAGATTTCTACCGCATTATGGCTGGCTAGTGTAGAGTGCAATCAGACCATGCAACAAACATCGTCTTAAAAAACAGACATAGCTCCAACTTTCATCTGAAAAAACAGACCAAAAAAAATTGCCCGTCTGAAGGTCAGACAAAACGATTTTTTTGGGGGGGATGTCAGACGGGCCTGAATCCTAGCAAGAGCCCTGCTCTGAAACCATGTCAGAAACTACAGGCAGGAAAGATTGAACTAGCATCTGGCACCTCGGTTTCGTACTCGTCTGGCTCCTGCAGTGCACAGGAATGCGTTCTCGTTTAAATTCATATCTCAGCAACATTTGATTTAGTCAGAGGAGGAGGGGGGGGGGGGGGGGGGGGGGGGCAGGGCTGATTTTATCAGGGTAATTTCCCTGATTTCAGGGTGATTACAGGCTTCTCACCTGATGGTCCCTACAATTTCGAAATTTCTGACTTGTGAACACTGATCCATTCAGAATAGTGCTTTAGCGAACCCTGAAATATTGTATCTAGGCTCAGAGTACTGTTCTTACTGACTCTGTCAATGTAGAGTACTCGTTCTGTGGACCCTGAATGCGAGGGTATCGAGACAAAGTTTCCTGGGACTTTCTTCTCGATAACCCCTCATGTGCGTAATCATGATTTCCCCTTTACCGATGTGGGGGAGCCCTTTTTGTACGCTAATACCGACAATTAACACCCAACAAGGTGGGGTGGATGTTTGGGGTTGGGGAAGGTGGGGTGGGGTAGATGTTTGTGGTGTCGTGTGAGGCGCAGCATGCTGCGGGGATTTTTGGCAGAACACCTCTGACGCAGCAGATCTGCTGTGTCAGAGCGAATCTCTTGTCCTTGGCCCTGTTCGGCAGCAGAAATGCACGTTTTATGGTAAGCGAGGTTCGGAGGATCCTTGGGGCAGGTTAGCCCAAAAGCAACTTGCTGGTCTGACACCGTGGCGACACCTCAGCAGAATCTAAGGGGTTGCCACAGTGTGCGTGCAAAAGACACAAAAGTTTGACCAGGTTGGTGGACCCCAACGGCCAACATTAGCCGGTGAGAACGATCGCGGTCAAAATACAAACAAATTACGTTGACATTGGGCAGGATTTGGATGGGTGATTCGTGGTTTAGATGATTATCTGCCCGTATGAAAAATTGTACGAAATGATGTCGAATTGTGTTGGGATCATGCGGAGTGTAACTTTTGTCCCCGTTAAACCCATAGCACATTACAACATTGATGCTCAATTCTCGACCATGAGCAATCAGAGTTGACTACTTTTCAACACTAAGCAATCAGAGTAGCCTACCTGTGGAAAATATGCACCCATGATGTCGAATTGTGTTGGGATCATGCGGAGTGTAACTTTTGTCCCCGTTTAACCCAGAGCGCATTACTACATTGATGCTCAATTCTCGACCATGAGCAATCAGAGTTGACTACTTTTCAACACTAAGCAATCAGAGTAGCCTACCTGTGGGAAATATGCACCCATAATACAAGGGGAAAATTTTCCCCGGAAGTGGGGGGAAGTGTGGAGGAGCAGTGAGGGAAATAGGGAGGGAGCAGGGGGGGAAATGAGAGGAGGAAGGGGGGAAAATGAGAGGGAGAGATGGGGAAACGAGGAGGAAGTGGAGGAAATGAGATGGAGTTGGAAATGAGGGAAGAGGGAGGGGAAATGAGGGGTACGGGGAAGGAGGTTGGATGACGGTCTCGCAAACATGGCGGCGCGCCCACTAATCGGTGGCGATTTGGCCTGCTCGACGAATGGCTGAGCGAGTTGGCGACAAAAGTGAGACGAAAAGGCGGCGAGCAGTGCGTGAGGTCCTTTGTTTTGCGGAGCGCAGCATCTGAGGTGAATTCGACATTCGCCCTGGGATGCGAGCAGCAGGTGAGGCGCGCAGAGGGTGAGCGTGACGCGGGTGACGTGCTAAGCGGCTCGCCAATGCTATGGGTTACACGAGAAGCACTCGCCTGCGACCTAACTTGAGAGGAATCGCAGTGGGTGAGGCGCTAAGCAGTGAGGCGCTAAGCAGTGAGGCGCTAAGCAGTGAGGCGCTAAGCAGTGAGGCGCTAAGCAGTGAGGCACTAAGCAGTGAGGCGCTAAGCAGTGAGGCGCTAAGCAGTGAGGAGCTAAGCAGTGAGGCGCTAAGCAGTGAGGCGCTAAGCAGTGAGGCGCTAAGCAGTGAGGCGCTAAGCAGTGAGGCGCTAAGCAGTGAGGCGCTAAGCAGTGAGGCGCTAAGCAGTGAGGCGCTAAGCAGTGAGGCGCTAAGCAGTGAGGCGCTAAGCGGTGAGGCGCTAAGCGGTGAGGCGCTAAGCGGTGAGGCACTAAGAGGTGCGGCGCTAAGCGATGAGGGGCGCAGCGGGGTATTAGGCGCGAAACGGTGAGGCGCCGCGAGGTGCCGCGCTAAGCGACGAGTGGCGCAGCGGGGTACTAGGCGCGATGCGGGTGACGCGCTAAGCTGGTGTCGCGCGCTGCGGATCCGGCTAGAATGACGCCAGCGAGCACCGCATGGAATGCGGTGCGCGTCGCCGGAGGCTATTGAAACGTCTCTCACGATGACTGTGAAGTAGTCTATCTGTGAGACAGTAAGGTGTTCGAACCCTGAATGTCTCTAAAATTGCGCAAGTTAGTGTCAATTAGTATAGTTGAATCTGGGCCTTAGGTAGGAATTAGTCGCAGTCTGTGGGCTCAACTCCACAAGTTGTGAATGGCACGCTCTTCACGTGCCACGCTACTGTGCCACTCCAACCCCTTCCCCTCAAAACACCCTCGACACGTTTTCCTAAGAATCCATCCAAACCACTCAACTCCTCCAAAGCCCATTCCAACCACCCAAGTTACAAACTTCCTTTTCCAACTCACCCTCTCCAACTCAAGCAGCAGTATACATTTGGCAGGGCCAGTGCCAAATGGTACACGGTGGTTACCGAATTACAAGCCCACCCTCTCTCTCGAGAAACAACGAGCAGCCTCCAACTCCCCCCAGCTCTTTCGAATGCCAAAAGTTTATGACTGTCAAAAGTATACTGATTCATTTCCCCCCCGCAGCAGCTCACTCCAGTAGCGTTCCTAGCGTGCACTACTAGAATGATTTCCTACACCATTGAAGTGCGTCTCTTAGGCTTAGGTCATGCGCCGGAGATTGCGCCGGAGATTTCGTCGCCGAATAAGCATTCATTCGTTTCGTCGCCGCGGCGTCGCCTCGCGGCTTCGCCGCACTTTCAGTAGATATCTCGTTGCCTCCCCACGCAGCCAGGGGGGGCAACCGCATTGCATAATCCGCTCGCCGCAAATCGCCTTCGCATCGAGCCAACTGTACGGTCTCGTCCTACCGCAACTTGCTGCCTCGTAGGCTCGCCTCAAATCCCGTCGCGGTGTCGCCTCACCGTAAATCCGCTCGCGGCGTCGCCTCGCCGCCCCACGCTGCCTCCTCACGCCACCGCGATCACGCTGGCCGCGCGACACACTGCGGGCCCTCGTGCTCCTCCCAATATCCCCTTTCCGCTGCCCGCTTCCTTTCCCGCCGCCCGATTCCCTTTTCGTGCCCGGAATCCCCTTTCCTGCCGCCCTACCGCCCTTTCCCGCCGTTCGATTCCCCTTTCACGCCGTCAGATTCCCGTTCACGCCGCCCGCTTCCTCTTTCCCGCCAGCCAAAGCGCCTTCCCGCCGCCCGACTCCCATTTCCCGCCGCCCGACTCCCCTTCCCGCCTCCCTATTCCTCTTTCCGTCGCCCGAATCCCCTTCCCTCCCTTCCCTCCCTCCTCTCCCTTCCCTCCCTTCACTCGTGCCTCCCTTCCCTCCCTTCTCGACCTTCCCTCCCGTCTCTCCCTTCCCTCCGTTCCCTCCTTTCCCACCAACCCCTCCCTTCTCCCCCGTCTCTCCCTTCCCTCCCTTCCCTCTCTTTAGGCCCGTCTCTCCCTTCTCAGAGTTCCCTCCCTTCCCTCCCTTCCCTTCCTTCTCTCCCTGCTTTCCCGTCTCTCCTTTCCCTCCCTTCTCTCCCGTCCCCCACTTCCCTCCTTCCCTCCATTCCCTCCCTTCCCTCCCTTCTCTCCCTTCCCTCCCTTCCCTCCCTTCCCTCCTTCCCTCCCTTCCCTCCCTTCTCTCCCGTCCCCCACTACCCTCCTTCCCTCCATTCCCTCCCTTCCCTCCCTTCTCTCCCTACTCTCCCTTCCCTCCGCACCTACCTTCTCCCCCTTTTCTCCCTTCCCTCTCATCCCGCCTTGCAATCTCCTGTCTCTCCCTCCTCTCCCGTCCCACCCTTCCCTCCCCTCCCTTCCCTCCCTTCCCTCCCTTCCCTCCCTTCACTCCCTTCCCTCCCTTCTCTCCATTTTCTCCCTTCTCTACCATCCCTCCCTTCCCTCCCTTCTCTCCCTTCCCTCCCTTCTCTCCCTTCCCTCCCTTCTCTCCCTTCCTTCCCTTCTCTCCCTTCCCTCCCTTCTCTATCTTTCCTCCCTTCTCTCCCTTCCCTCCCCCTCCAGTCCCTCCCTTCTCTCCCGACTCTCCCTTCTCTAAGTTCCCTCCCTTCCTTCCGTTCCTTCTCTCCCTGGTTTCCCGTCTCCTCCTTTCCCTCCCTTCTCTCCCGTGCCTCGCTTCCCTCCTTCCTTCCATTCCCTCCCTTCCCTCCCTTCTCTCCCTTCCCTCCCTTCTCTCCCTTCCCTCCCCCCCTACCTTCTCTCCCTTTTCCCCCTTCCCTCTCATCCCTCCTTGCAATCTCCTGTCTATCCCGTCCCTACCTTCTCTCCTCGTCCCGCCTCCTATTCTCCCATCCCGCCTTCCCTTCTCCTCGTCCCGCCTCTTATTCTCCCATCCCGCCTTCCCTTCTCCTCGTCCCACCTCCCAATCTCCCCATCCCGCCTCCCAATCTCCACGTCCCACCCTCCCTTCTCCTCGTTCCACCTTCCCCATTTCCCATTCACGCCTCCCATCACCTGTCCCTGCCTGCCCATCTCCCCTTCACGCCTCCGATCACCTGTCCCTGCCTGCCCATCTCCCATTCACGCCTCCCATCACCTTTCCCTGCCTGCCCATCTCCCCTTCACGCCTCCCATCACCTTTCCCTGCCTGCCCATCTCCCATTCACGCCTCCCATCACCTTTCCCTGCCTGCCCATCTCCCATTCACGCCTCCCATCTCCTTTCCCTGCCTTCCCGTCTCCCATTCACGCCTCCCATCACCTTTCCCTGCCTTCCCGTCTCCCATTCACGCCTCCCATCACCTTTCCCTGCCTTCCCGTCTCCCATTCACGCCCCCCATCACCTTTCCCTGCCTTCCCGTCTCCCATTCACGCCTCCCATCACCTTTCCCTGCCTTCCCGTCTCCCATTCACGCCTCCCATCACCTTTCCCTGCCTTCCCGTCTCCCATTCACGCCTCCCATCACCTTTCCCTGCCTTCCCGTCTCCCATTCACGCCTCCCATCACCTTTCCCTGCCTTCCCGTCTCCCATTCACGCCTCCCATCACCTTTCCCTGCCTTCCCGTCTCCCATTCACGCCTCCCATCACCTTTCCCTGCCTTCCCGTCTCCCATTCACGCCTCCCATCACCTTTCCCTGCCTTCCCGTCTCCCATTCACGCCTCCCATCACCTTTCCCTGCCTTCCCGTCTCCCATTCACGCCTCCCATCACCTTTCCCTGCCTTCCCGTCTCCCATTCACGCCTCCCATCACCTTTCCCTGCCTTCCCGTCTCCCATTCACGCATCCCATCACCTTTCCCTGCCTTCCCGTCTCCCATTCACGCCTCCCATCACCTTTCCCTGCCTTCCCGTCTCCCATTCACGCCTCCCATCACCTTTCCCTGCCTTCCCGTCTCCCATTCACGCCTCCTATCGCCTCTATTCTTATTCAGCCTCATCTCATGTCACCATGCTCGCATTTACCCTCCCTATCCTGCCTCTCCCTAAGCTCCCCTCCATCCGCCTTCCAACCCACTGTTATAGTCACAATAGGCTTGAATGTGCCTAAAACGAAAGATAGAGAGCACAGACGGATTTCTGCACAGCGGCTTCAAACGTTGATAGCGTTCTGCTCACAGCTGCAAATGACTTGATTCAAATTGGATCTGGAGCGTCTTCACGTCGTCTACAATTAGCAATTTAGATTGCACGATTTGATAAAGAATTGACGACACAGCGTCGGTTTGAACGAACGGTACTATGGCAGCCACTATAGTCTTAGAACACAAGATAGGAAGAGTTACGAGTTGGGAATGACTCCCAGCTCCTACAAACCCCAAGAGCCGAGGTACAGTGATGTGGAACAGTGCCACACTGTCCCCAACCACGAAGGGTCTCGAAACTACCCTTCACTAGGGCCTACACCAAGTGAAATGTTACACTACACAAAGTAATGTAACTATCTTCAATATCTTGAGGTGTACCCTTTTTGGCGAGCTTCGAAATCACTTGAGGCTTGACACCAAGGCTCGGGCTCTTCATCACAAACTCATCCTTGAGTTCTTGATGGGTCTGCTGCACACACCTGCGACACGCCGAACGTTCGACACAGGACAAAATAGAAACCGCGCACGACAAAATAGAAACCGCGCGCGAGACACAAACGACCGCGTAACACGCGTCTAGCGATAACTCGCTATTGACTCGACACACACACTCGACATCATGACTCAACATTCACACACAATTATAAGCATGAAATATATATTATCCCATGCCCTCATACCATTCCATACACACACACATTCACGCACACGGACAACAAGCCGAGTGCAAACCGTAGGGTTGCACCAACAAACTCCCCCTCGGATTGTTGGCCTTAGGATATGTTGCTCTCTCAGTTCAGAGCCATCCCAGCCAGCTTGCAACACTTCCAATGCTGCTGCTCCACCAGCCTCTTGGTCATCATGTCAGCCGGCTGCCCCGTGGTCTTCACGTAGCGCAACTCAACTTCACCCGCGGTTACCATGCTCCTCATCCAATGCCACTTCACCCTCATGTGCTTCGTGAGTCCATGCAACACAGGGTTCTTAGCAAGAGCAATGGCACCCTGGCTGTCACAGTACAGTGGGGTAGGTCCTTGCTGCTCCTCCCCCAATTCAGCCAACAAACGCCGCTGCCACACAATCTCCCGTACGGCACGGAAGAGTGCCATGTACTCGGACTCCACCGAGCTCAAAGCTTGGTCAACCTGCTTCTTGCTCTCCCAAGCAGTTGGGCCTCCACCAACACAGCATATGAAGCCTCCCACACTTGTCATGTCCTCTGGTTCTGATGCATATGAAGCATCCGAGTAGGCGGTGAGGAACAAACGCCCGGGTTCAACACCATCCGCGCCCTTTTGGCGCCTTTGTGCCGCCGCCGAGTATTGCAGCCCAACGGTCGGTGTTTGGCCAAGATACTTGGCCACCCTCATTCCAGCTGCTACCTGCTCCTCATTAGGGCATTGCACAACCCTAGCCAGCTGCCCGGTAGCAAACGCGACGTCCGGTCGGGTGTTTACCGCCGCATACATGAGGCTGCCCACCAACGAGTGAAATCGGCGCCTCTCCTCTTCACCAACGCTCTCCTCCTCTGGTCCCTTCACACACTTGAACCCAGAGGGAAAGGGTGTAGCCACATGGCCTTCACTCCGCCCAAAGTTGGCAGCCAATGCCTCCAGGTACTTTCGTTGATGCACCCGCATGCACCGCTTCTCCACATCTCGTTCGATGTGGAGCCCAAGGTAGAAGCTCACGTCACCAAGGGCCTTGCACTTGAACTTGTCTTGAAGCTTCAGCATCACCTCCTTCACAAGGTCAGAAGAGGGTGAGAAAATGAGGATGTCATCCACATAAACCACCATGAAACTCCTCTGCTCCCCCTCGCCAAGCATGAACAAGGAGTGATCGGCCGTTGAGGGAGTGAAGCCGATCCCCTCCAACACTTCGCGCAGCTTCATGTACCATTGCCTAGGGGCCTGCTTCAGCCCATAGAGGGCCTTCTTCAGCTTCCACACTCTGCCACTACCATCATCAAACCCCTCTGGCTGCGCCATAAAAATCTCCTCCTCAAGGATGCCGTTAAGGAATGCCGTTACGATGTCCATTTGCTTTACTACCCATCCTTTGATGGCGGCTCCCGCGAATAGGGTTCGCAGCGTCGTCGGCTTCACCACAGGGGCAAACAGCTCCTTGAAGTCCACCTTCTCCTTCTGCTGGTACCCCTTGGCTACAAGCCTAGACTTGTAGCGCTCGATCTTGCCGTCGGCATCCGACTTGATTTTGAAGAGCCACTTGGACGTTATCGCCGTACGCCCCTCCGGTAGCTCCACCAATTCAAACGTGTCATTCTCCTCGATGCTCTTCAGCTCACTCTCCATGGCCTTCTTCCACTCCTCAGCATCACTACTCTCCAAAGCCTCCTTGAGAGTTGCTGGTTCTCCCGGCATCTCCACCGGAGAGAAAAACGCGAAGGCACACTCCTCGTAGTCACTCTCCTCGTCGTCTCCGACCATCATTGCCGCTCCGGCCAGGGCTGTCTTGCCCTGCTTTCCCGGCGCATCATAGGTCAGCCTATTAGGGGGTTGAACTCTCCTCTTCCCCCTTCCTTCCTCCTCAGCTGCAGGGACTTGAAGGCCTTGGCGTTGCTGCGGTGTGGCTCGAATCCGTGGAGCACTCGTATTACGGGAAGGGAGTGACGATGCACGCTCGCTCACTTGCTGCACCTCCTCCTCTTCTTCCTCTGCATCATTGGCCTCCTCTCCCCCATTCACAAGGGAGGATTGCCTTGTGGTTGTGCTGCCGCTGCTCAGCTCCAAAGGCAGCTCCACATGCTCCAAACCGGAACTCTTCACCTCCCCAAACCGCACGCCTATCTTCGCCTCATTCTCCGCCTTCCAATCCTTGTACATGAAGTTCTCCATGAACTTGCAGTCCCTGCTCACCAAGAACTTCTTGGTGAATGGGTCCCAAAGAAGCCATCCCTTGCTGTTTTGAGCCATGCCCAAGTGCACGGCCCACACCGCCTTGGCACCAAGCTTGTTGTGCCGAAGATGCTTAGGCACGAGCGCCATGCACATGCACCCGAACACCCGAAGCATATCCACCTTTGGCTTCCTTCCTAGCCACTCCACATAGGGCACCCATTTGTCTGCTCCCACATGAGTCAAGGCTCTGTTCTTGGCCACACACGCGCTCCGCACCGCATCAGGCCAGAAATAGTCGGGTAGCCCGGCTTCAATGAGCAACCCGCGTGCCGCCTCCGTGATTGTGCGGTTCGCTCGCTCGGCGATTCCGTTCATTGCAGGGGAGTATGGCATGGTGAGGGAGTGCCGAATACCATTCTTCTTCAGCCACAACCCAAACTCCTTGCTCAGGAACTCTCCCCCTCGATCGGTGCGGATTGACTTGACTAGACGGTCTTGTTGCCGCTCCACCATCGGAAACCAATCCGTCTTCAACGTTTCAGCCACGTCGCTCTTCTTGGACAGCACGTACACCCAAGTCATGCAGGTGTAGACGTCGACAATGGTGAGAAAATACTCAGCTCCAGCAGCTCCAAGCTTCAGGGGGCCCACCACGTCCATCACCACCTCATCAAGCGGTGCCTTTGCCGTTGCCTCCGAACTAGGGAACGGAAACCGGGTGAACTTGGCTTGAATGCACGTCGGGCAGCCAAGCACCTCATCGGGCTCCCCCACGTATGCCAGCAACCATCTCATTCTTCACTAGCTGCTGCAAGATGGGCAGGGCCGCATGCCCCATGCGCCGATGCAAGGTGAGCCAATCACACTCCCCCGTAGCCGAAGTTGGATTGGAGAATGCCGCGCTCGCAATAGCGCCCCACATACTCTCTCCGTAGTCCTCCTCCGCTGCTGCCTCTGGGTTCTCCTCACCCTTTTGCTGCTCCTTGGTTGCTGCACCACTCTCCTTAGGTTCACTAAACTTGCTGGTCCCTCCAGGTTTGCTCTTCTTGAGCTCATTCTCCTTAGCGCGACCGTTCGCGCCATCGTCGCTACCGACCGCTCCATCCTTGGTGCTGATGCTTGCTGCCACTTGCCTCTCCTTAGGCATAGGGACCACTGGGATCTGCCACATCTCGTTGTAGACATCCCTGTCCTCATGAAGGTCCCAAAGAATTCGATCGCCAAGCCTTGCGGTGTAGGTCTTGGCTCCCTTCGAGTTCGTGTCCATGCCGGCCTTTGCCAACCGCCGCACGGAAATCAGGTTTGCAGCAAGGCTGGGCACCCAAAGCACGTTCTTGAGGCCCACCATCTTCCCATCAGCACCCTTGAACATGGCCTTGCCCATGCCTTTCACCTCTGCTCGCTGCCCCAAAGCCGATGTGACATGCTTCACCGGTGACGGCTCGAGTTCGGTGAGCAAGTCCGGGCGAGGTGTCATGCTATAGGTAGCGCCACTATCAATCACCCTATAGTCCAGGGGGTGTAGGGTCACCTTCCCCACAGCTGCTGGCTCTTCAAAGCCTTCATCCTTCTCTGGACCAGCCGGTACTTGCGTCGACACGAAGTAGAATAGACCCGGGTATCGATCGTCGCTCGGGTCCTTGTCGTTGTCTCCGCTCTTCATGTTTGCAGCTCCGCCACCGCGACCGCCACGGCCTCCACGGCCTCGTCCTCTCCCTCCTCCTGCTCCTCTACCCTCTTGGCCTTGAGCAGGGGTCCAACCATCAGGGAGTTTGTAGCAGTCGCGCCACATGTGTCCGCTCTTGTGGCAATAGTGACACTCGCCGTCGAATCGGCCGCGACCGCGTCCGTAGCTCTTGTCGTCGCTGCCGTAACCGCCACTCCTGCGGCCTCCGCCGAAGTTGCTGCCACCAAACCTTCCTCCCCCTCGTCCTCTGCCTCTTCCTCGACCATATCCACGGCCGATGCTCGCTGCCCCAGCGCCATCCGCACTCGCCAACTCACGGCGGCGGAAATCCTCTTGAAGGATAGCTCGCTTCACGTCTTCAAGCGAGAGGCGGGGCAAGTCGCGATTAAGGTTGATGATGAGCGAGGACCATGACTCTGGGAGTAAGGCCAGCAACTTGGTCTTCTTTTGGAGCTCACTGTAGTTCAAATCAGCTCCCTCAAGCCGCGTCAACAAGTCGAAAAATTTCTGCACCCCTTCTTCAACCGCTTCGTCTTCTTCAATTCGTAGTGCCGCCATTTGTCGTTCCAACACCACCGCTACCGCCGCTGTTGCAGGAGCATGTACACCCTTGAGAGCAGCCCATGCCTTTGGTCCTTTCTCTGGTTCACGCTGGAATGGCTTGATGTGACGGATCTGACTGCTCCCCAACGCTTGCCCAAGTAAGAGATAGCCTTGTGCGCTCTTCCGCACACACGGGCTCTTCTCCGGGTCGTTCTCGGGGCGCTTCTCCGTTCCTTCCATCACCTCCAGCAGGTCATAGTGGTCAAAGATGTTCTCCATCTTGAAGGACCATTCAGCAAAGTTGTCACCGTTGAACTTGTCAAGCCCAAACACCCTAGGCTCATCCCTAGGTGGGCCAAGACTTGGTTGCATGGGCGCCATGGCTGAATCACGGGGTTGGCCTTGAGCTTGAGCTTCTCCACTGCCACCAGCACCTCTGCCACCCCTTTCCTCAGGTCCAGACATTGTCGAAACTGCTCCAAGGGGCTCTGATACCACTTGTTATAGTCACAATAGGCTTGAATGTGCCTAAAACGAAAGATAGAGAGCACAGACGGATTTCTGCACAGCGGCTTCAAACGTTGATAGCGTTCTGCTGACAGCTGCAAATGACTTGATTCAAATTGGATCTGGAGCGTCGTCACGTCGTCTAGAATTATCAATTTAGATTGCACGATTTGATAAAGAATTGACGACACAGCGTTGGTTTGAACGAACGGTACTATGGCAGCCACTATAGTCTTAGAACACAAGATAGGAAGAGTTACGAGTTGGGAATGACTCCCAGCTCCTACAAACCCCAAGAGCCGAGGTACAGTGATGTGGAACAGTGCCACACTGTCCCCAACCACGAAGGGTCTCGAAACTACCCTTCACTAGGGCCTACACCAAGTGAAATGTTACACTACACAAAGTAATGTAACTATCTTCAATATCTTGAGGTGCACCCTTTTGGCGAGCTTCGAAATCACTTGAGGCTTGACACCAAGGCTCGGGCTCTTCATCACAAACTCATCCTTGAGTTCTTGATGGGTCTGCTGCACACACCTGCGACACGCTGAACGTTCGACACAGGACAAAATAGAAACCGCGCACGACAAAATAGAAACCGCGCGCGAGACACAAACGACCGCGTAACACGCGTCTAGCGATAACTCGCTATTGACTCGACACACACACTCGACATCATGACTCAACATTCACACACAATTATAAGCATGAAATATATATTATCCCATGCCCTCATACCATTCCATACACACACACATTCACGCACACGGACAACAAGCCGAGTGCAAACCGTAGGGTTGCACCAACACCCACTGCCACCCCTCCGTCCCATTTTGCCTCCTTCCATCCCCCACCTCACCCACATACTCCCATCTCATCTCCCCTCCCCCTACCAGGGGCATTCTTCTCCCTTCCCTCCCCTACCCCTTATTTCACCCTCCCCTACCAAGGGCGCTCTGCTCACAACCTGCCCCTCCAGGTCTCCCACACTCATATTCTCCCATGTTTGGTCCCCCACACTCCCGTGTGTTATAGTCAAGAGTCCACTTAGAGGTCGCGGATGCCCATGAAACCGCCTAAGCAGAATCTGACGTCTTCAAACCGCCTCTGTTCAAAACGTCGTCACGATCAGCTCCAATAACACATGAGGCTGAAACTTGGACAGCAGTTAGCCTTAAGTGTCCGCTTTCCAACGGTGTATTGCTTGCTTTCACCAGAGGTGTATGCGCTACGCTGTGAACGAAAACGTAAGCTCGGCTGAAAATCGTGTATTCTCATTGATGCAAGGAAGAGGTGAGGTACAACATTGCCTAGGGGACTCTTAAGGGGTTGGGATCATCCTGGGAACTCAGAGAAGGTTGAGTCCTAGGGGAGAAAGGCTAGAGAAGGATGGGAAACGTCCTAGCTAGGTCAGCAAAGCCAACCACACATGGATGTTCAGAGCTGTACTCAAGGCAACCAATTGTGAGTTAAGCCAACCATGAGTCAGCTTGTCTTCCCACTTGCACCCTCTTGCAAGCTGGTTCCAGGAAGACCACACTTCTCAAAAGGAGAGCTGTAGAGTCCCACTTGACCACCTGTACCTCTTGTCTCATTCTCTGTCCCTGCACCATTGGCATGACAACAATGAAAGGGTGGCAAGGGAAATGCTGCCAACAGTGCACCATGACTACGGAACAGTGAATTTCGGCAGCTGTCACGCAATGCTCAGATGTTGGATCGTTCTGAAACTTGGTGACCACCTGCACAGCGGGGCAAAGGACTGCCAGACCGAGTTTCAGACCAATCAAAGCTCGGTAGACGAGTCAGAAGCCGAAATGGTGAACTCGGGTGTTACCAAAAAGGAGTAACACACACTTCCGGGATGCCATAAGTCTTGAAACATAAAATGTTGTCATGCCTTGGTAACTGCTTCAAAAACTCTGAAACTTTGAGGGTTTGAAGAACACATGTTGAACAACCTCCCCACAAAATTCCAGAAGCTGAGCAGGCTTGTAGGCCGAATGGGAGTGCGATGACCGTGCCACTGTAATGTGTTGGCACAACACCGTGTTCTTTTTTTACTTGAATCTAAGCTACATTCATGCGTTTACTCCTGATACCGCCCACTCTTGTTCCCATGGCGATACTCTCTCAATTCGTGCTTCTCTTGTAGGTGAGGTGCCTCCCCCTCGGCACATCCTACCACGTGCGTCACTCCCCGCACATCAAAGCCACCTCTCTCCACTACATCCCACACTAGTTTCATGCTCATCTCATACAGCCCTCACATTGCATTCCCTTGCTCTACCTCTGTGCTTGTGTTGCAGGTGGGGTGCCTTCCTGACTGCGCTTCCTACGATTTCAATGGGAAAGGCAGGGGAGCGTGGCATCGGCCACGAGCAAAGCAGCTTCAAGCCTCTGGGTAGCTCAGCCTGTCTTTTCATGATCCAAGCATCCAACCTTCCTTGAACATTAGCACATAGACACCCTCTCTCTTCCCCTTCTATGTATTTCTTACTGACCCAACACATCATGCCATCAAAAGCCTGTTGCGGTGTTTTTTACCAACGGGTTATTGGCCACGGTGTTTTGTAACCTTGGCATGTTCCCTACCATAACACAGTATGTAATCAAAGCAGTTTGGTTACAAGTAAAGGCACAGAGGCAATCCATGCACACTGAGCAATGTACGTTGGGTCAAGTCTACAGCCAGGTTGTAATTATAGGCGACGCAGGAAATTTGACGATGCTGGCAGGCGATAGGGAGGATAGGCGAGCGAGGAAAGGGTTCACGCAGCACGTCGCCTTTCCTGGTCACCACAAGCTTTTGGTCCCTGCCAGGCGGACCAGTCATTGGAGGAGGCAGAGATGGGGTGAGGCAGAGATGGGGCGAGGCAGAGATGGGTTTAGGGTTAGATGGGGTTAGACAGAGAGGGTAACGCTGGAGTAGCAGATGGTGAAGCAGTGGAGGAAAGGTGTGGAAGCAGTAGGGGAAACGGGGGGAAGGAGGGGAAGCATGGGGGGGAAAGGAGGGGCAG
Source organism: Closterium sp. Naga37s-1 (assembly GCA_947471745.1). Classification (NCBI taxonomy): domain Eukaryota; kingdom Viridiplantae; phylum Streptophyta; class Zygnematophyceae; order Desmidiales; family Closteriaceae; genus Closterium; species Closterium sp. Naga37s-1. The sequence goes on from CANJKZ010000006.1 coordinate 63,423, forward strand.
TGGGGGAAAGGATGGGAAGCAGTGGGGGAGAGGAGATGGGGGTAGGGATGCAGTGGGGGAGAGGAGATGGGAGTAGGGATGCAGCGGGGGAGAGGAGATGGGAGTAGGGATGCAGCGGGGGAGAGGAGATGGGAGAAGGGATGCAATGGGGGAGAGGAGATGGGAGTAGGGATGCAGTGGGGGAGAGGAGATGGGAGTAGGGATGCAGTGGGGGAGAGCAGATGGGAGTAGGGATGCAGTGGGGGAGAGGAGATGGGAGTAGGGATGCAGTGGGGGAGAGGAGATGGGAGTAGGGATGCAGTGGGGGAGAGGAGATGGGAGTAGGGATGCAGCGGGGGAGAGGAGATGGGAGTAGGGATGCAGTGGGGGAGAGGAGATGGGAGTAGGGATGCAGTGGGGGAGAGGAGATGGGAGTAGGGATGCAGCAGGGGAGAGGAGATGGGAGTAGGGATGCAGCGGGGGAGAGGAGATGGGAGTAGGGATGCAGTGAAGGAGAGGAGATGGGAGTAGGGATGCAGCGGGGGAGAGGAGATGGGAGTAGGGATGCAGTGAAGGAGAGGAGATGGGAGTAGGGATGCAGCGGGGGAGAGGAGATGGGAGTAGGGATGCAGCGGGGGAGAGGAGATGGGAGTAGGGATGCAGTGGGGGAGAGGAGATGGGAGTAGGGATGCAGTGGGGGAGAGGAGATGGGAGTAGGGATGCAGCGGGGGAGAGGAGATGGGAGTAGGGATGCTGTGGGGGAGAGGAGATGGGAGAAGGGATGCAATGGGGGAGAGGAGATGGGAGTAGGGATGCAGTGGGGGAGAGGAGATGGGAGTAGGGATGCAGCGGGGGAGAGCAGATGGGAGTAGGGATGCAGTGGGGGAGAGCAGATGGGAGTAGGGATGCAGTGGGGGAGAGGAGATGGGAGTAGGGATGCAGTGGGGGAGAGGAGATGGGAGTAGGGATGCAGTGGGGGAGAGGAGATGGGAGTAGGGATGCAGTGGGGGAGAGGAGATGGGAGTAGGGATGCAGCGGGGGAGAGCAGATGGGAGTAGGGATGCAGTGGGGGAGAGCAGATGGGAGTAGGGATGCAGTGGGGGAGAGGAGATGGGAGTAGGGATGCAGTGGGGGAGAGGAGATGGGAGTAGGGATGCAGTGGGGGAGAGGAGATGGGAGTAGGGATGCAGCGGGGGAGAGGAGATGGGAGTAGGGATGCAGTGGGGGAGAGGAGATGGGAGTAGGGATGCAGCGGGGGAGAGGAGATGGGAGTAGGGATGCAGTGGGGGAGAGGAGATGGGAGTAGGGATGCAGTGGGGGAGAGGAGATGGGAGTAGGGATGCAGCAGGGGAGAGGAGATGGGAGTAGGGATGCAGCGGGGGAGAGGAGATGGGAGTAGGGATGCAGTGAAGGAGAGGAGATGGGAGTAGGGATGCAGCGGGGGAGAGGAGATGGGAGTAGGGATGCAGTGAAGGAGAGGAGATGGGAGTAGGGATGCAGCGGGGGAGAGGAGATGGGAGTAGGGATGCAGCGGGGGAGAGGAGATGGGAGTAGGGATGCAGTGGGGGAGAGGAGATGGGAGTAGGGATGCAGTGGGGGAGAGGAGATGGGAGTAGGGATGCAGCGGGGGAGAGGAGATGGGAGTAGGGATGCTGTGGGGGAGAGGAGATGGGAGAAGGGATGCAATGGGGGAGAGGAGATGGGAGTAGGGATGCAGTGGGGGAGAGGAGATGGGAGTAGGGATGCAGCGGGGGAGAGCAGATGGGAGTAGGGATGCAGTGGGGGAGAGCAGATGGGAGTAGGGATGCAGTGGGGGAGAGGAGATGGGAGTAGGGATGCAGTGGGGGAGAGGAGATGGGAGTAGGGATGCAGTGGGGGAGAGGAGATGGGAGTAGGGATGCAGTGGGGGAGAGGAGATGGGAGTAGGGATGCAGCGGGGGAGAGGAGATGGGAGTAGGGATGCAGTGGGGGAGAGGAGATGGGAGTAGGGATGCAGTGGGGGAGAGGAGATGGGAGTAGGGATGCAGTCGGGGAGAGGAGACGGGAGTAGGGATGCAGTGGGGGAGAGGAGATGGGAATAGGGATGCAGCGGGGGAGAGGAGATGGGAGTAGGGATGCAGCGGGGGAGAGGAGATGGGAGTAGGGATGCAGTGAAGGAGAGCAGATGGGAGTAGGGATGCAGTGGGGGAGAGGAGATGGGAGTAGGGATGCAGCGGGGGAGAGGAGATGGGAGTAGGGATGCAGTGGGGGAGAGGAGATGGGAGAAGGGATGCAATGGGGGAGAGGAGATGGGAGTAGGGATGCAGTGGGGGAGAGGAGATGGGAGTAGGGATGCAGTGGGGGAGAGCAGATGGGAGTAGGGATGCAGTGGGGGAGAGCAGATGGGAGTAGGGATGCAGTGGGGGAGAGGAGATGGGAGTAGGGATGCAGTGGGGGAGAGGAGATGGGAGTAGGGATGCAGTGGGGGAGAGGAGATGGGAGTAGGGATGCAGTGGGGGAGAGGAGATGGGAGTATGGATGCAGTGGGGGAGAGGAGATGGGAGTAGGGATGCAGTGGGGGAGAGGAGATGGGAGTAGGGATGCAGCGGGGGAGAGGAGATGGGAGTAGGGATGCAGCGGGGGAGAGCCGGGATGTAGTGGGGGAACGGAGGGATACAGTGGGGGAAAGGAGGCGAGGAGGTCTGGGAAAGGAGGAGAAGCAGCGGGGGAAAGAAGGGGAAGCAAGAGGGGGAAAGGAGGGGAAGCAGGGGCAGAAAGGAGGAAAGGCGGGGGGGGAAAAGAGGATGGGACAAGGGAAGGCGAGTAAGAGTGTGAGGATGGGCAGGAGGTTTTACTCTCTGGGAGCAGCGCTTCAAATCCTGCTGGGAGCAGCGATGGACTCACCACCCAGCCTGGGAAGGGAAGGGGAGGGAGGGAATAGGGGATGTGATGAGGGACCAGGCGCGTAAGAGTGTGTGGGCTGGGGGAAATTCGGGGCTATCAGGCGGGAAGCACGAGGGAGTGAGTTTGAGTCTGGGGAATGCGGAAGGGGGAATGCGGAAGGGGGAATGCGGAAGGGGGAATGTGGAATGGGGTATGCGGAAGGGGGAATGCGGAAGGGGGAATGCGGAAGGGGGAATGAGGAAGGGGGAATGCGGAAGAGGGAATGCGGAAGGGGGAGCGAGTGCGCGCGGGGGGAGCGAAAGCGAGTGGGGGGAGCAAATGCGTGCTGGGGGAGTAAGTGCGCGCGAGGCCCGCGATTGCGCGCGGGGGAAGCTCGTACGCGCGGGAAGAGCGAGCGTGCGCGGGGGGGGTGAATGCGCGCTGCGGGAGCGAGTGCGCGCGGGGGGAGCGAGTGCGCGCGGGGCGAGTGCGCGCGGGGGGGGAAATGGGGCGCGCGGTGGGAGCGAATGTGCGCTTGGGGAGTGAGTGTGCGCTGGAGGAGTGAGTGCGCGCTGGAGGAGTGAGTGCGCGCGTGAGGAAGGGGAGGAGTAGGGAGTGGGGCGGAAGGGACGGTGGTATGCAAAGAGACACGTCCACATCTCATAGCACGCAGCGGATTGCTCGCTTGGGGGTTCGCAGAAAAGTTGACGGCGGGCTAGCGAAATGCAATTCAACAGACCGGCGAATGGTTTTCATGCGGGCCCGGCGATAGGGTAAATGGCTATCTCGCCGGACCGCTCTAAGAAAGGTTGTGGCGGCCTCGACAAGTGCAGTTTTGCGGGCCGCGCAATGCTTTTCAAGGCGATAGGGAAAGCGATTTCGCCGAATGCTCGTCGACGGGCCCGCGGAATGTTCGGTGGCGCGCCCAACTAAAAGTATACGACGTGCTCGCCGAATGCAACGTCGCGGCCTGTATGAATGGGTAGAATGAGGTTGTTCCCTGTAGTGTAATCTTTAGTTTGTGCGAACTCACGAGATGGTTAAGTGGCCGTGATGTCTGGTCTGCCGGCCCAAGTGCGTCTCTAGAGTGCGAGTCTTGGGGTAGACTGATAGAAGCTAATTAGCTAATTGATACCTGCCAACAATACTTGGTGTTTGGTGACGAGTAAGTGCATCTCTTTTGTGCACACACAAGTCTCCCCAAGTGGTGGAAGGGCTCGGAGTTTTCGCCAACACTCTCGCCAAGCTGTTTCACTTTCGCTGGAGCGAACTGGTTTTGGGTCCTGTAGTCACTCCAACAGTGTTGCCTAATGTATACCGCTGCTTTAAATACTCCCAACCACCATAGCCATTCCTAATCCAACTCATCTAAGACTTCAACCAAAATTCCTATTCACCTCCAAGTCCCACCATAAGGCACACGACTCCTCGTGATTTTCCATGTGCTTTCTTTCCTTACTCACCAAATATTATCCAAGTCATCTACCTCCTCCAATATTCCTCCCTCCATATGCCTTCAAGCACATGCTTCTAATTCCTAGCCATCAACCTCCACATGCCTCTTATTTATTCCTTCCTTCCTTCCTTTCCCAAGTCACCAGAGTTGCCAACTCATCCCTCAAGGACTTCATGATTATCCCATCACCTCCTATTCCAATGCAACAAAGCTCATCTTCTCCACTCATCCTTATCCAACTCACTAAGCTCTCTTCCAACTCAACAAGGCTTACATCTCCAACTCACCAAGTGCTCAACCACCACTACATGCTCCAATACTATTCATCTACATCAAGCATCTCTACAACTTCTCAAGAAGGTTCTTCAATGACAACAATGCCTCTCAAGCTTTTTCATCAAGCTCCTCTCCAAGCTCATTCCAAGCTTCTCCTTCAAGCCCCTCTTCAACTACAAAGGCTCCTCACTAGCAACCAAGTTTCTATGTCTCCAAAGTTGATACTCTCATGCTACTCTCTTCCAAGGCTACCATTGATGGTTACTCTCTCTATGCATGCCTATGTATCCCTCATGGATCTATAAGGCTTGTACTATACTCTCTTTAATATAAGTTTATGCTCATAAGGCTCTCTCTCACATAGTTTACAAAGTAGTTATCAAGTGAAGAGTAGTCTACCTCATACTCCTTAAGAGTATAAGGAAGCTACAAGCTACAAGCTCAAGGGAGGATCATCATCCAACCCAAGGCTTGAAGTCACTCCCAAGTAAACCATACAAGTTCAAGTTCTTCTTTCAAGTTACTTCTACAACTATCCCTAGTAAGATTCACTCAAGTAAGTGTTCATCACCGCTCTTATTCTTTCAACGAGCTCATACTCTTCTTCTCTTCAAAGTTCTTATCTCATCAAGCATTTCATCTTACACAAGTTTCTCTTTATAGTTACGAGTTCTAAGCATCATCTTCTCTTCCATCAAGCTCATCTATATACTCTACAGTTTCACTGTTCACTCTTGTCTTATTCTAGAGTGCAATTATACTCTTTTGTCGTTATCTCAATTCTCTACTGGTATCAGAGCTACTTACCTCCTCGCTTTCGCTAGTATCCTCTTAACAAGAGGTTTATACCCGCTCTCCATGACTCCCTCTCCCAAGGGCTCTAACCCAAAGAGTGCCACTTCGCAAGGAGAATCAAGCTCCTCCGAAGTAAGCGGCAACACAGGAGGAAAAGACACCTCATCATCTCCTACTCTCCCCTCTCCTATTTACACCCAAATGTCTACCCCCTCTTCTTTAACTCCCAAGCTAGAAGTTTCACGGTTCAATGGAAAGAATTCGCTTCCAATTGGCCTCCACTCTCCTAGAGTGGTGGCCCGTTTACTCTGGTTCTCTCTCTCCTCCTACCTCCGAAGCCCCTCCCACAGAGCAAACCGCATGGATCAAGAAGAATGCCGAAGCTTACCTCTACCTCCTCAACTCCGTCCAAGACCAATACGCCAAGTCATTGCTCACGTGCGCGAGTCATCCCGACAGTGCAAAGCGCGCATGGGAGAGGCTCACAAGGCTTCATCAAGCGCGCTTCGCTCCTGCCCTCCCGTCGCGTCCCCTGCCCTTAGCGGCCCGTCGCACCCCCCTTAAGGCCCCTCGCGGCCCCTCTCACGGCCCTTCGCGGCCCCTTCGCGGCTCCCTCGCGGCCCCTCCGCCGCCCTTCGCGGCCCCTCTCACGGCCCTTCGCGGCCCCTTACCGCCCCTCGTGGCCCCTTCGCGGCCCCTCGCGGCCCCTTCACGGCCCCGTCGCCGCCCTTCACGGCCCCGTCGCCTCCCTTCGCGGCCCCTCGCGGCCCCTTCTCGGCCCCGTCGCCGCCCTTCACGGCCCCTCACGGCCCCGTCTCGGCCCCGTCGCCGCCCTTCGCGGCCCCTCACGGCCCCTTCTCGGCCCCGTCGCCACCCTTCGCGGCCCCTCACGGCCCCTTCGCGGCCCCTTCACCGCCCTTAGCGGCCCCTTCTCGGCTCCTCCGCGGCCCCCTTCTCGGCTCCCTCACGGACCTGCCGCCCCGCCGTCGCCGCCCCTGCAGTAGCAGCCGTCACCGCCCCTGCAGCGGGAGCCGCCACCGTCGGTGCCGCTGACAGCAGCAGCCGCCGCCGCCACTGCCGGGGCCGCAGCCGCCGCAGCCGCCGACAGCAGCAGCCGCCGCCGCCACAGCCGGGGCCGCAGCCGCCGCAGCCGCCGACAGCAGCAGCCGCCGCCGCCACAGCCGGGGCCGCAGCCGCCGCAGCCGCTGACAGCAGCAGCCGCTGCTGCCACTGCCGGGGCCGCAGCCGCCGCAGCCGCCGACTGCAGCCGCCGCCGCCGCCGCCGCCGACAGCAGGGGCCGCGGCCGCCGTCCCGGCCCTGCCCTGCAGAGAGGAGCGGCAGTCCTCTGCCGCCCTGTAGCGGCCCCGTCCCTGCCGGCGCGCCTCGGCCCTGCCCCATCACTTGCGGACCTCTACCCACCTGCCCTGGTAAGAGCACCGTCGAGCCGCGCCCCTACTGTTGCTACTGCTGCTGCTGCCCCTAGCTTGCTGCCACTGCTCTCATGGCTACCCCTAGCGTTCTCGTCTTTGATGCTGAGGGTCGGGCTGTTGACTTTGAGGTCTGGGTCGATGATCTACAGCTTTTCCTACAGTGCGATAGGAAAGACGGTCTCTCACTGTTTGATCTCACGTCTGGCGCCTCTGCTGCCCCTGCTGCCGATGCTGACAGCACTGTTCGCTCACAGTGGGCCACACGCGATGCTGTTGCCCGTCTTGCTGTGCGTAGTCACTTGCCGTCCACTGAGCGCGCGCACTTTAGTCAGTACAAGAGTGCTAAGACCTTGTACGACGCTGTAGTTGCACGCTACTCTTCCCCTGCCACTGCTGCCCTTAGCCGCCTCATGCTGCCGTACCTGTTCCCTGACCTCGCCGCCTTTCCCACAGTCGCTGACCTCATTACGCACCTTCGCACTAGTGACACCCGCTACCGCGCTGCGCTTCCTCCTGAGTTCTGCGCCAAGAACCCCCCCCCATGTACATCACCCTCTACTACATAGTCACCCGGCTCCCTGACTCCCTTCGTTCGGTCAGGGAACACTTCCTCTCTGTTTGCCCCACCACACTCACCGTTGACCTCCTCGAGGAGCGCCTCCTGGCAGCTGAGAAGAGTATAGTCGCTGTAGGAGCCTCTCGTGGTGACCCTCGTGCCCCCTTCTTTGAGGGGTGCTCCCCCTCCCCCCTTTTGCCCTCTGTTGCCTCTGCTGCTGCCGTCGACTTCGTTGGCACCGAGTCGGTCGGCGCTGCGTCTGCCCCTAGCGGGAGACGCCGCACCGGCAAGGGCAAGGGGGGCAAGGGCGCTGGAGGGGCTGGCGGGGGCGGTGGAGGTGGCGGTGGAGGCGGCGGAGGGAGTGGGGGGGGCGGTGGGAGTGGTGGCGGGGGTGGGGGCTTCGGTGGCGGCGGTGGAGGCGGAGGCGGCGGCGGCGGTGGCGGTGGGAGCGGAGGAGGAGGCGGTGGCGGCGGTGGCGGAGGTGGCGGCGGCGGAGGTGGAGCTGATTGGGGTGGCTCTGCGCAGCGGAGCGGCTTCGGTGGTGGTCAGCGCCAGCAGCAGCAGCGCACTCGTGAGACCCCGCCCCCCCAGCAGCTTCGTGAGTGGTACGCTGCGCGTCAGCGGGGTGGGCGTGCTGGTCCTTGTGCCTACGTCCTGCGTACCGGCGACCGCACTGGTGAGCCGTGCGGTGGCCCGCACACCACCCAGCGCTGCTTCGGCCGCCTGACGGACGCTTGGCGTCTCCAGTTCCCTGACGCCACTGAGATCCCCCGCTGGGGCGAGCTGCGTAGGTCGGGGGTTGCTATCTTTGATCTGGATTATGATGCCATTCTTGCTGCCATGTATGTTGTGTCTACTAGTGATGAGGGTGACTGTTACCTGTGTGTTCCGCCTGACCCGGGCATTGAGGCTGCTGCTCTAGGTGCTGGTGAGGCTGCTGCTCTAGGTGCTAGTGCGTCTGCTGCCCCAGGTACTGGTGCGTCTGCTCTCTCAGGTACCACGTCGGCTCAGGCCTTACACACCTTCACCCTTGACTCGGGTGCTTCCCGCTCCTTCTTTCGAGACTGCACCACGCTTACGCCGCTTAGTCGGCCAGTTGCGGTCTCCCTGGCGGACCCCTCTGGGGGTCCTGTCCTTGCCCAATTCTCCACTGTCTTACCGTGTCCGGCGGCCCCCTCTGTCACCCTGTCAGGTCTCTACCTCCCCTCGTTCTCTACGAACTTGGTGAGTGGTGCTGATCTACAGGATGGGGGGGTTGACCAGTTCACTCCTGCGAGTCAGCGGGTGACCCACTGTACGTGTGCTCGGACGGGCCGACACTTGGCCACGTTTACCCGTCAGCCGGGGTCGAGCCTGTACACACTGACTACTGAGTCTCCTCCGGTTGCTGAGTCTGGTCAGGTAGCTGCGTCGGGTCAGGTGTTTGCTGCAGCGTCCAGGTCTGGTCCTGAGTCTGCTCCCTGCTCGTGTCGTCTCCTATCCCACCGGACTCTCCTCTGGCACCACCGCCTTGGTCACCCCTCCCTGCCTCGTCTCCGAGGCATGGCCTCCCGTTACCTTGTCTCTGGTCTCCCCCGGTCCCTCCCTCCCCTCCCTCCGGGGCCTGCCCCTACCTGCGTTCCCTGCGTCGAGGGGCGGCAGCGCGCCGCCCCTCACTCCTCCGAGTTTCCTCCGACAGAGGCTCCGCTGCAGACTCTTCACATGGACGTGTGGGGCCCCGCCCGCGTCCGTGGCCAGGGTCACGAGCGTTACTTCCTGTTGGTGGTTGACGACTACTCGCGTTACACCACGGTGTTCCCCTTGCGCAGCAAGGGTGACGTCACTGAGGTGTTGATCGACTGGATCCGCGCAGCTCGTCTCCAGCTCAGAGAGAGTTTCGGCTCGGACTTTCCTGTTCTGCGTCTGCACTCTGACAGAGGCGGGGAGTTTTCCTCTGGCTTTCTTGGAGCCTTCTGTCGTGCACAGGGCATCCGCCAGACGTTCACGCTTCCGGCCTCGCATGCATCAGCGTGGGGCACTTCGTGCTCTGCGCTATCTCAAATCAACCTCTTCCTTTGGTCTCCTCTTTCAAGGGTTTGAGGGTGCAAGCATGCTGTATGGCTTCACGGATGCAAATTGGGCTGGGGATATCACCACCCGCAGGTCCACTAGAGGATACATCTTCATGCTTGGAGGGGCGGCCATCTCTTGGCAGTCAAAGAAGCAGAGTTGTGTGGCCTTATCATCCACGGAGGCAGAGTACATGGCTGCGACCCAAGGAGCCCGAGAAGCAGTGTGGATAAGAGGTCTTTTGAACGAGCTTGGCCTCCCACAAGAGAGCCCCACTCCCATCTTCATCGACAACACGTCGACGATCGCTCTCTCCAAGAACCCCGTCTTCCATGGAAGGACCAAGCACATCGCGACGCAGTATCACTACGTTCGAAAGCTTGTGGAGCAGAAAATCGTTGAGCCCCTGTTTTGCCGCACGAGTGAGCAAGCAGCGGACTTCCTCACCAAAGTCGTTGCACGCGACATCTTCATCAACAACCGAGTTCAAGCCGGGTTAGTCCCAGCAGCTGGATTTGAGGGTACGGGCTTGCAGTGAGGGGGAGTGTTGTGAATGGCACGCTCTTCACGTGCCACGCTACTGTGCCACTCCAACCCCTTCCCCTCAAAATACCCTCGACTCCTCCAAAGCCCATTCCAACCACCCAAGTTACAAACTTCCTTTTCCAACTCACCCTCTCCAACTCAAGCCTATCAACCACCTCTTTAAATTCTCCCAACCACCATAGCCATTCCTAATCCAACTCATCTAAGACTTCAACCAAAATTCATATTCACCTCCAAGTCCCACCATAAGGCACACGACTCCTCATGATTTTCCATGTGCTTTCTTTCCTTACTCACCAAATATTATCCAAGTCATCTACTGTTGAACTATATTTATATATGTTCTTTATAATTATCTGCAGTGTAGAGTGTAGCACATCCCAATTTGCTGTAGGTGGTGCACCATGCTTCTCCTTGCTATATTTTGTACTCATCTTTCTTAGTGAAGTCACTCATTCCTGCTTCAACTCTCTCGACACCTCCTTCAACCCTAAAACCTAAGCTACTAAGTTACTCTAGCCATGGCTTCTAAGCCCAACTAGCTTAGTATCTTGACATCTACCTCCTCCAATATTCCTCCCTCCATGTGCCTTCAAGCACATGCTTCTAATTCCTAGTCATCAACCTCCACATGCCTCTTATTTATTCCTTCCTTCCTTCCTTTCCCAAGTCACCAAAGTTGCCAACTCATCCCTCAAGGACTTCATGATTATCCCATCACCTCCTATTCCAAGGCAACAAAGCTCATCTTCTCCTCCACTCATCCTTATCCAACTCACTAAGCTCTCTTCCAACTCAACAATGCCTACATCTCCAACTCACCAAGTGCTCAACCACCACTACATGCTCCAATACTATTCATCTATATCAAGCATCTCTACAACTTCTCAAGAAGGTTCTTCAATGACAACAATGCCTCTCAAGCTTCTTCATCAAGCTCCTCTCCAAGCTCAATCCAAGCTTCTCCTTCAAGCTCATCTTCAACTACAAAGGCTCCTCACTAGCAACCAAGTTTCTATGTCTACTCTCATGCTACTCTCTTCCAAGGCTACCATTGATGGTTACTCTCTCTATGCATGCCTATGTATCCCTCATGGATCTATAAGGCTTGTACTATACTCTCTTTAATATAAGTTTATGCTCATAATGCTCTCTCTCACATAGTTTACAAAGTAGTTATCAAGTGAAGAGTAGTCTACCTCATACTCCTTAAGAGTATAAGGAAGCTATAAGCTACAAGCTCAAGGGAGGATCATCATCCAACCCAAGGCTTGAAGTCACTCCCAAGTAAACCATACAAGTTCAAGTTCTTCTTTCAAGTTATTTCTACAACTATCCCTAGTAAGATTCACTCAAGTAAGTGTTCATGACCGCTCTTATTCTTTCAACGAGCTCATACTCTTCTTCTCTTCTAAGTTCTTATCTCATCAAGCATTTCATCTTACACAAGTTTCTCTTTATAGTCACGAGTTCTAAGCATTATCTTCTCTTCCATCAAGCTCATCTATTTCACTGTTCACTCTTGTCTTATTCTATTGTGCAATTATACTCTTTTGTCGTTATCTCAATTCTCTACTCAAGTTGGGTGACGGGAGGGGTTCTCGTGTTCTTTACTCGCTCCAATTTTTCGCCCATCCTCCTCGCGAATGCACCATTCGTTTGTCAGAATGTTATTGTTCTCTAGCATGCAGTGGGGTACTCTATAGCGAGTACAATCCCTTAGGGTTTCCTATATGTATCCTGTTGCTTTCTAGTGAACCTCCTCTTTTGCCTAAACTTTCTCTTGCCTAGCTAGGGCTTACCTAGCTATGGCTCCTGATTCTATCACTCATCTTAACATGGTATCAGAGCGACTACGCTCTTGGCCTGTGGGCCCCACGTGCTTCCGCTGCTTTCCTGTCTGTCGCGCGCCCCGTGGCGCGCGACACCTTTTTCTTCCCGCCACGCGCTCGGGGCGCGTGGCGGTTTTCCGCCCGCCGTGCGCCCCGGGCGAGCGGCGTCTTCCTGCCCCGTCGCCGCCCTTTTCGGCCCCTCACGGCCTCTTCGCGGCCCCGTCGCTGCTCCTCTCACGGCCCCTCCCTGTCAGACTAATATATAATTCTATATATTGTTCTATAACTGCCTGTAGTGTAGAATACTGTAGTCATATAACTTTCTAGTTGGTGGTGCACCTTGCATGCTCTGTTTGCTATATGTACTCTTGTGCTATAGTGAACTTCATTCCCCTCTCAACTTTCTCGACACTTCTCCTTACCCTCGAACTCGATCACTAAGCTACTAAACCTATGGCTCCTAAGCCTACTCATGCTTAGTATCTTAACATGCTATCAGAGCAGAAACGCTCCTGGCCTGTGGGCCCACCTTCTTTCGCTGCTACTCTGTCTGTTGCACGCCCCGTGGCGTGCGAATTTTTTTTCGGGGACGCGCGGCCCCTGCCCTGCTCGTCGCGGCGCCCTGGGGGGACGCGCGGCCCCCGCCCTGCACGTCGCGGCCCCCGCCCTGCTCGTCGCGGCGCCCTGGGGGGACGTGCGGCCCCCGCCCTGTTCGTCGCGGCGCCCTGGGGGGACGCGCGGCCCCTGCCCTGCTCGTCGCGGCGCCCTGGGGGACGCGCGACCCCCGCCCTGCTCGTCGCGGCGCCCTGGGGGGACGCGCGGCCCCCGTCCGTCAGTCGCGGCGCCCTGGGGAGCCGCGCGCGCCCGCCGCCCGTCCGTCGCGGCGCCCTGGGGAGCCGCGCGCGCCACCCCCCCCCCGTCTCGCCCGTCCGTTTTGGGGGCCCTGGGGGTCGCGCGCCGTCCCCCCTCGCCGTCCCCCGCGCTCCTGCCCCGTCCCACCCGTTTTAGGGTTTGGGGGGTGAGGGGTGTGGGGGTGGCGGTTGTGGGGGTGTCGGTTGTGTGCGCCGTCCCCTCTTCCTCCTCCTCCTTCGTCTCCCACTGCTGCAGCTGTCGCTGAGGGGGGTGGATGTGTGGGAGCCTGGGGTTTAGGGTTTAAGGGGGGTGCCGTGGGAGTGGAGCTAGGGTTTTGAGCAGGGGGTGTGTGTCGAGGGTGTGGGGCAGTTGGAGGAGGTTGTGTGAAGGTAGCTGTCGTGTCGCCTGCAGCGCCTGTAGTCCGTCGCCCTTGCTTCGGTAGCCAGTGAGCCTGTTGCACCAGTCGCCAGTGGGTCCGTTGCTCCTGCCGCTCGTCTATAGCCGCGGAGCCAGTTACTCCAGTAGTCCGTCGCCCTTGCTTCGGTAGCCACTGAGTCAGCCGCTCCTGTGCCCGTGCCTCTGCAGCTTCAGTCGTTGCCTCCCATTTTCTCTCCTTCCACAGTTCCTCCTCCTCCTCACTTGCCCTCTGTGATAGCCTCTAGCTTTGCTTGCAATTGTGCACCTGCTCTATGACTGTGTGCTCTGCTGATTACACCCCACTTTGGCTATGGGGGTGTGTCAGAATGTTATTGTTCTCTAGCCTGCAGTGGGGTACTCTATAGCGAGTACAACCCCTTAGGGTTTCCTATATGTATCCTGCTGCTTTCTAGTGAACCTCCTCTTTTGCCTAAACTTTCTCTTGCCTAGCTAGGGCTTACCTAGCTATGGCTCATGATTCTATCACTCATCTTAACATCGTTTTCGTAGGGGTCGCTCTTGGTGGGTACTGTTCCAATGTTAACAGTACTTTCAAATGTATACTGTTGCTTTAAAAGGAAACGTCAGCCCTGGGGGGTGGGGGGGGGGGGGGGGGGGTGGGCTTTTATACTTCGTAGCCAAAACTCATGCCGTGAGCACAATGAACGGAAAGTTGCTCGGCGACGAGGACCGATCCATGCATTAACAATTGAAGTGGAATTGGCGGGAATATGTTTGAAACGGGTTTCCGCGCTGCACGGTTTGAGTTTTGCTGTAATATGGGAATGTACGGTACTTCTCAAAGTACATGGCTAGTTAGGACCTTTCGCTAAACCAATGTATGCCTTTGCTGTAATTACTTCAATAATCTACATTCACCCGTCATGAAGTCACTAATTTCGCTGCAATTTTAATGTGATCAACTCTGAGCTGATCCTGGGCAAAGCCCTATTTAGGATTGTAACAAATGTTACACCTCAAATGGAATATGCACAAAAGAAAAATACGCCGTCTTGAAATACTCCTACCAGAAAAAAGTTTCGCCCTAGCTTCTTTTAGAGAAATTTTAAAAAAGTCCCCTGGGTCCTATATTCATGAGATTACAGACCAAACTGGAAGCTGGAAACGAAGTATCTATTTTACCCCAACAATATATCACAAAGCTTTAGAAAAAGAAATACCCAATACACTGTTTTACGGCTACAAAACTATACCAGCTCTTCCAGGTTGCATAGACGGAACTTGGGTTTGGCTTAGCCATCGGTGGTGAACCACCGGCGTATCCACCCAATCTGATCGCTCCCTCCCCCGCACTCGCACTGCCTTTCCCTGCCCCTTTTTCCTCTGCTTCCTCGATCACTTGAATTCCCTTCTCCACAACAATGGTGCGTCCGCGTGGATAATTATCGCAGTCCGTGCTACGTTGTCCCCGCACTCCATCTCACAGTCGTTGCGCGTGTGCTGCTGCAGGCTCGAGGATTGAAGAAACACTTGAAGAGGCTCAATGCCCCGCGGCACTGGATGCTCGACAAGCTCGGGGGAGCCTTCGTAAGATCCTTCCCTTGTCGCCCATGTCTCGTCCATCACGCCATTTTTCACTCGTTTCCTTGCGCAGCCCCAGCCCACCCTCGCGTGGCTCGCCCTTCCATTGCCCCTTCTTTCGGAAAAACTTCTAACGGGTCTCATTCACTCGCTGATTGTTCCCCGCGTGTTCAATATGCTCCGCGTGTGCGCATCAGGCCCCGAAGCCGTCCCCCGGGCCGCACAAGGAGCGCGAGTGCCTGCCGCTGGCGGTGATTCTGCGCAACCGGCTCAAGTACGCGCTGACGTACCGCGAGGTGAACGCCATCGTCATGCAGCGCCTCATCGCCGTCGACGGCAAGATCCGCACTGACAAAACCTTCCCCGCCGGCTTCATGGGTGCGTGCCACCGTCCCGTCCGATTTTCCCGGCAACGTGCTTCCCCTTGAGTTACTCCGTCGTGCTGCTTGCGTGCTGTTTGCGCGGCGGATTCTCGTCCAGGACTAGTCAGGGCGCGCACCTCACTCGCTCGGTCGCTCACCGGCTGCTGTAATGGCTGGCGGCGTGGCGACCAAGCGGGTGCCGGCAGTGCAACGCCCGTTACATTCCTGGCACATGGACTGCGAGGTTACGTTGCAGCAGAGTCCGCCGCCCTTGCTGGCGCGCTTCCGTGGCTCTGCCTGCTCCATTGGCCTCCTACATCCCGCGTTCGTCGCAGCACTTGGTTGTTTCCAAATTCTCGGTTGTTTCCAATCTCCCACATCCTCCTCATTTTCTTTCCTTCGCGCGAGAGCGGAATGTCGCCGTGCAAAGGCCGGTTGCCCACTGCCGCTCTCCATCCAACACGCTCCTGCTCCCGTTCTCGTTCCCGTGCTGGTTCCCTTTTCCTTCTCCTGTTTCTGTGCGTGCATGCACGGCGGGCAGACGTGGTGTCGATTGCGAAGACGGACGAGAACTTCCGTCTGCTTTACGACAGCAAGGGCCGCTTCACGCTGCACCGCATCACGCCCGACGAGGCCAAGGTATTTTCCGCGCCTCTCCACGCTCACCGCTGGAGCCGCAGCGCAGGACTATGGGGGAGGGAAGGGTAGGGAAAGGGGCAGGGGCATGCGTAAGACTGGGCAGGTGCTGGGAAGAAATGCTGTCATGGCGCGGGTTGTGTCGGCGTGGCGTGTGAGCCAACGCACAGTGCGCTCTTGCGGCAATACGGGGATGCTGCACTCGTGTGAGGAGCGAGGGACGAGTGCCGTTACTGTCCTCCAAGGCCGGATAGTTGGGAGGGTTCTGTCCGGGCAACGCTTTAGTTCGGCAGCTGTTCAGTGCGAAGCGAGGTGGTTATGGGCCCTTGCCAAGGAAATCCTGGCGTTTTAACGGATGACGGAGAGCGGGTTCATGGAGCAGTTTATGTGGCACGTTTCGTTGCGGTAGCCGAGTGCCAAGCCTGTGTTGTCATTTGCACTCATCTGCACGCCACTCTCATTGCCGATCCCCGAGTACTACTCATCTTTACTCTGCCCCGTTTGCGTTTCTCCTTCCACTCGTCCCTCACCCTCCCTCTCTCCGCACTTCCTCCCTCCCCTTCCCCTGTTGCGCGCAGTACAAGCTGTGCCGCGTGCGCGCGCAGCGCGTGGGCGACCGCGGCATTCCGTACATCGTGACGAACGACGGGCGCACGATCCGGTACCCCGACCCGGTGATCAAGGTGAACGATACGGTGAAGCTGGACCTGGAGAGCGGCAAGGTCGTCGAGCACATCCACTTCGACACCGGCAACCTCTGCATGGTCACTGGTAGGTGCTACCTGGGGGAGGTGACCTCTGCATGGTCACCGGTAGGAGCTACCTGGGGGAGGTGACCTCTGCATGGTCACTGGTGAGCAAGGGGCTGGGGGAGGTGGCATCTGCATGTTCTCTGGTAAAAGCACACAGGGGGAGGTGACGTCTGCATGAGGCCAATGGCAGAGGGAGATGCTGTCTGCATGTCACCGATGAGCGCACACCAGGGGAGGTGCCATCCGCATAGCATGCGGTGAGCGCATCATAGGGGGAAGTGCTACCTGCATGGTCCCCGGGTGAGCACACTGCAGGGGGAAAAGCTACCTGCATGGTCACCGGGTGCTATCTGGTGGCGCAGGGGGATGTGCTATCTGCATTGTCACTGGTTAGCCTGGCGGCAGGGGAAGGTCCTATCTGCATGGTTACCGGTTAGCCGCTACAGGGGCAGGTGCTATCTGCAAGGTCACCGGTGAGCGCACTGCAGGGAGTGGTGCTGCCTGTGGAAAGGTGGTGTATGTTTTGCTACGGGTGAACCACGGGTTGGGGGTTCATATGGTGCTAGTCACGGGTGATTTCTGCTACTTAGCATAGGCCGCACAGTCACGTCTTTCACCCACCTTTTCTGTCCACACGGTCCCGTACCCTCTCCTTTTCCTCCTCCCTATTGATTCCTTCTGTCTCGCAACGGCGCAGGTGGGCGCAACAGGGGGCGAGTGGGGGTGATGGAGCACAGGGAGCGGCACAAGGGCAGCTTCGACATCTGCCACATCAAGGACGCGGCAGGCCACCAGTTCGCCACGCGCCTCACCAACGTGTTCCTCATCGGCCAAGGCGCCAAGCCCTGGGTCTCGCTGCCCAAGGGCCGCGGCATCAAGCTCTCCATTGTCGAGGAAATGCGCAAGGCGCGCGCCGCTGCCAAGACCGCCGCTTGAACACGCATCTAGCTCTTGCTTGAGTCACTGCTGCTGCTGTGCAGGTGAGTTTTCTTTTGTTTCAACATTCTTATGCTGTAGCTGTGTCTGTGTTCGGTTCAAATAAACTGATTGATGCTTTATGGTTCTCCTTCCAGGCCCATGCTTCCTTTCGGCTTTCAGTATCTGTAACAACGCTGGCTGCAACCAGGCCTTTTTCGTCCAGAAATATTCCAGAATATATCCCGAGTGCTTTTGCTGTGGTCCAGTGTTTCTGCACTAGCCCAATACTGACTTGGATGTCGAATCAAGGCTGATTGTAGTGTGTAGTGTTGCCTGTCTTTGACACTACATGATACAACCGCAGCCTGGTATGAGCAATCGCCCTTGTACTGATTTAAATCTGTATTTTTTTGTTTCACGTCGAATGGAACCTTGGTATTCTTTTAGTAGTGGTATAAGCGAACTCAGATTACAGATCATCGGTACACTTCAGTAACAGGCCCCCTATAGTTGAATACAAGTACACCTCCCCAGCCCCCGGCCCCTCCAGTTTTTAGTGCTTTATTGTAAGCGCATCAGCGATTATATCCTGGTAACGCGGTTTGTTCGTAGCGTTTACATCAACAAATATTGAGCTACTTGTGTGTCTGCACCCACAAACGGGTATGGTCCGGTTATCATCCCGGAGAGGGCACGAAGCTCGCAGAGCTAGTTCGCCGGATTGCGCCTTGCATCGGCCCTGCTCGACAGGCACGCAAACCCTTCAGGGGAAGTTCGCGGCTGTTTCGAGTTTGGATTTTTTTCTACGGTCAGCCCGCAATCTGCTGTACCTGGGCTGTAACGCTTTGTAGCGTGAAGGGTTAAGGGTTAGCCTGTCGAACGCGACGTTAACCCTTCAAGTTCAGCCCCCCCGAAAGCTCCCAGCCCCTTCGCTCACGCGTAAACTTTAGCCTAGCTCTAGCCCAGCCCACCAATCCCCAGAATGGAGGTTGGCCAAGAGCTAGGCTAGGGTTTCATACGAGAGGGAATACCCACCTCGTACCCTACGAAATGTTTCCCAACAGAGCCCGTGCCCTAGCCTCTACCATCTCTGCCCTGAAAATGTCCCATCGTAGCACAACCAAACCAGCCAACAGCCAGATTTGTTTTGCCCTTGAGCTACCCAGGTTCCCATGCCATCCCTTTGCAAAACTTTGGACACTGCCCACAATGAAGATGGTGGAAGGAGGGGGAGCAACTTCGCCAAGACGACCCCCTCCTTCCGACCTCGGGAGGCGCTGCTTCCGATTCCGTGGGGGGGTAGGGGAAGTTACTTCGAAAACTCCTCTTAGCTCTAGCCTAACCCTAGCTCTCCACGGAGATGGCTGCCTATCGAACAGGGCGTCGTATGTTTCTCGCAAAACGTATGTTCGTGCAATAATTTGGCGGGAATGGTTTGGTAAAACTGGCGATGCCACTACAGTAACAAGCTTCAGAATCTCCATGCCGACACTGATCCTCCCCGCGACACTTCTTGTAGCTTCACTGCCCTCTCAGTAGTCTTAGCTTGTTCGCGGTGTTATCTTATAGAAACGGCAGACTAATGTAGATGAACAGCCATTAGTTTCTTGTTAGTCCCTCATTTCATGATGCCAGTCGGATCCCCTATTCAACGGTTGCCGGAGGAGCTGCTGTCTCAGATTCTGTATTTTCTGGTTCGACCTGATGGTCAGCTGCAGCACGCACTTGTTAGCAAGCAATGGCATCACACTGCGCACCGCTTGCAACATGAGCTCCACTTGCCCTACGGTCTCCTCATGGATCCGCGTCAGCTCGTTCAACTCCTGTCGTCGTTCCCTAACCTCAGAAAGCTCATTCTCTCGTCTAGCAGCCTCACCTCATGTTCGAATTTTCTGTTCTCTAGCCTCGCTGACGTGTGTCCGCATCTGACCGAGCTTCGTGTTGAATCGATGGGACGTGAATACAGTCAATCAGGCGTGAGTGAGGAGAGCCTGAAGTTTATTTTTGAGAAGTGTACTGGGCTGGAAGACCTCTCTTTGGAGTGTTCCGCACGTGCTAGCCTTCCTCCGTCAATCGACCGACTCACATTGCTCAGAAACTTAAACCTCAGGGCAAGGTTCACGCGTCTTCCCGACACCTTTACTTCGTTGCAGTCTCTCAGAAGCCTCGTGCTGAACTCTTTCAGTCTCCAGTCCTTGCCTCGAGATTTCGGCAATCTGGTTTCGTTAACGTCGCTCAAGTTGATCTGTTTCGGCTCGCAGTCCTTTCCAGAATCCTTCGGTGAACTTGCCAGTCTGAGCCTTCTCTCCATGGTGTACTGCTCCACGTTGCAACTGCCTGCCGCTTTCACCAAGCTTTCTTCTCTCGCCGTCCTGGAGCTTCGACGCTGCAAGTTCCTTCTCCCGTCGCCCATCAATTTTCCTCGACTGCGGAGGCTCGAAACCCTCATTATGGAAGAAGTCACGGGATTTCGCGACCTAATCGAGTCTCTTGAGCATCTGTGGTGCCTCAAGACTCTGGTTATCAAGTGCTGCAGCGATATCACGTCTCTGCCCGAGTCTCTCTTCCTCCTGCCTTCACTCACCAGTCTCACCCTTAGCACGTCACTAATTTCGGTTCTGCCAGACGAGTTTGCAAGGTTGTCACAGCTACGGGAACTCGTGCTGGATTTGAGGTGTCGCACAATAATCCTTCCTGATTCCATCGCTCTGGTTACTACACTGCAGGAGCTTTCCCTCAACAATATCTGGAACCTGAAGTCTCTGCCCGAGGAGTGCGGTCAGCTGATTGCTCTGGAAAAGCTGCACATGAACAACCTCCATCAGCTCACGCACCTTCCCGAATCCCTTGGGCAGCTGACAGTTCTTCGGGAGCTGAAAATTATGGAGTGTAGGCAGCTGCAGCAGCTCCCGGACTCCCTATCCCAGATATCTTCACTCGAGCACCTGGAGATTATCAAGTGTCCGGAAGTCAAGGTGCTGCCAGATGACATGGGGAACGGTCTGCCTCGCTTGAAGTATCTTCATTTGAAATGCTGTGCAGCTCTCACCCACCTCCCTCCATCCCTCTCCCGCCTGACGGCTCTCGAAACCCTCAAGGTTGTGGAAGCCATACGCCTCAAAGGCACTCTTCTAGATGGCTTCGGTTGCTTGACAAGCCTTAACGAGTTGGTTCTCCAAGACATGCCTCGCTTATCTGCCTTTCCTGCGTCCTTTTATGGCCTTTCCTTGCTTACCAGCCTGGAATTTAACAATTGCCCAAAAGTGACAGTCTTTCCTGAGGGGATCGAACGGCTGGAGGCGCTTGAGGTGGTCAAGATCGCACGGATGAAAGGCTTGAAGCATTTCCCTGCGTCGCTTGTTAGGCTGCCCCGACTGCAGGTGTTGGAGGTGCGGGGATGTGGTGGGGTTGGCGCGCTGCTAGGGGATGAGATAGTGCTCAAACGCACTGACAGGGGTTATGTGCCGGTCTGTAGCAGCAACGCCACCACCAGCAGCACCAACAGGGCATTGCTTCCATCCCTCCATAGTCTCAAATTGAAGTCTCTCCCTTTCTATACCCTCAGTCCATCCCTTGGCCAGCTATCCTCTTTAACGAAGCTGAAGCTTCTAGAGATGTACAGCCTTGAATCTCTCCCTGAAACCATCGGTCAACTCTCGCGTTTGAAAACCCTCCGGATTGATTCGGTCATGCGGTTGGAGGCGCTGCCTGACAGCTTGGGAGGGCTCTCAGGGCTGCGGATCATGAAGCTGGTTCACCTCATCACGATACGGCAGCTGCCAGAGTCTTTTGGGCAGCTGACGAAGCTTGAGACGCTGGAGATTATTGACTGCCACAAGCTGATGCAGCTGCCAGAATCCTTTGCCAATCTGTCCAAGTTGCAATCGTGCATCCTCACTAAGCTTGGAATCTCGACATTTCCAGGCAATTTCTGGAAATTGTCTTCCCTTGAAGAATTGGTGCTCCTGGGACTGAAGCAGGTCCGCAGCTTGCCAGAGTGGTTCTCTAAGCTGCCTAAGCTGCAGGTGCTGCGGGTGGTTGAATGCAAGAATCTGACTCAGCTGGCGTCTTCTATCCGACAATTGCCGACTTTGCGCGTGTATGATATCTGCGAGTGCCCTTTGCTCTCAGAGCGAGACAGGAGGGGGATTTTTGCAAGGGCAGGCGAGGAGGATGGGGTGGAGGGAGAGGGAGAGGCGGTTGATGAGGGAGAGGAGGAAGGAGGGGAAGAGGCAGAGGGTGGGGAGGGAGGAGATGCGATTGTGGAAGGGCAAGAGACGGACAGGGAGGCAGCAGAGGAAGCAGAGGGTGAGCAGGGAGGAAATGCGATGGTGGGAGGGGAAGAGGCGGACAGGGAGGCAGCAGAGGAGGCAGAGGGTGAGCAGGGAGGAAATGCGATGGTGGAAGGGCAAGAGGCTGACAGGGAGACAGCAGAGGAGGCAGAGAGTGGGGAGGGAGGAAATGTGATGGTGGGAGGGGAAGAGGTGGACTGGTGGGAGGAGGAGGAAGAGAGTAGTGGCGGTGAGGATTGGGACGTTTGGCATGAGTATGGCATGGACAGTGATGTTGACAGGGACGATGGGGGAGGCTGGGTGGTGAGTGATGACGAGGAGGAATAGCACCATGTAAGAACAAGGTGGAAGGAGGTTGTTATGGTAGAACGAGAAGTTGTGATCTTGAATGGAAGATGGGGGATGGGAACTACTAGCTTAGTTTGGGTTTATCTTGGTGTCGGTGCAATTGTGCAAGCTGCTTTGGTGTTACCGGTGTTCGCTTGTGAGAGTGCGTGTTGCTATTCGCACCTAAGGCGCCCCTTTGTGTGCTACTGTTATTTGCCGACTGAATACGAGCTGGTTCGCTGTTGTCTAGCATGGTGGTTCATGACTGTAAGAGAAGACCCATTTGCACCCACATAAGCATAACCACAAATATTCTCTTCTTCTTTTCCCCTATCTCACCCACAAACGGGTATGCACCACGCTGCCATCACTTTCTCAGCAAGCAGTGCCCTGCCCACGCATTTGGGGGGTGAACCTTGCAGAGTGGAGTCGAGATGGGAGTTCGTTGGTTGTCGTTGTCCATTTCGCAAATGTGGTGGGAATGGTTCCGAGAAACACGAGCGGTTGAGTGCGGTGGCACTGACAAGCCCAAGGGTCTCGTGCGGAGTCCCTGGCCGCTCCACTCACCCAATGATATTGTACCCTTGGGTGAGTGGAGTCTAGTCGGAGAACCTTGCTCTGTTTATTGTGACCACCTAAGGGCGCGTGTCTTTTGGAAATTATTGTAAAGTTCACGGTTTTTACTCGAATTTACATGTTTGAACTTTGGTCGACCTGTAGTCGACCATCTCGACTTTTGGAGGGTAAATCTCAGCATAAAAATAACATCAAGAACGGGGAACAACAAAGTTCGACTTCCGAAGTTCAACTCTATACAGTAAAATCCGAGTCGCGCCAGAAATTCGTAAGTTACCTGGCTTGACGAAACTTTTCGTGACCGAATCCGGATTCAGTAACGTGGTACTGTGATGTTCATGACCATCGCAGAGGTCGCATATACACTGTGCACGAGAGGAAGAACACACGTTTGGATAAACGTGCACGTGAAAATTCGACCCCAGTTCATTGTCCTTCTGTTTCATCAATCTCTGAACTTGGATTTGCGTAACCGGTTACCAGCAAAAGTTCGACCCTATTTTTGAACCTCTACACCAAAAGACACGCGCCCTAATGAGTAGCAGGCTCAACAACGCGAGCAGCCAATCATATCTTCATTCTCTCTTTCCACAATGTCAGCCGGGTCGCCGATCCAGCGGTTACCTAAGGAGCTTCTTTCTCGAATTTTTCATTTTCTGGTTCGACCTGATGGTCAGCTGCAGCACGCGCTTGTTAGCAAGCAATGGCAGCAAATTGCGTACCACGTGCAACGCGAGCTTCACTTGTCAGATACCCTCCGCATGGATCCGCGTCGTCTCGTTCAGCTTCTGTCGCCTTTCACTAACCTCAGAAAGCTTACTCTTTCCTCTGGCAACCTCACCTTGTCCCCGAATTTGTTCTTCTCTCGCCTCGCCAGCACGTGTCCCAATCTGACCGAGCTTCGTGTTGGTCCGAGATCACGTGGACCTAATTACGGAGCTATAACTGAGAAGAGCCTCCTTGCTCTGTTCGAGGGGTGTACGCGGCTGGAAGACCTGGATCTGCATTTGTCGGACCGTGCTGCCATTCCCACGTCAATTGACCGGCTCACATTGCTCAGGAGCTTGAATTTCAGGGCAAGCGTCAAGCGGCTTCCGAACACGTTCACCTCGTTACAAGCTCTAAGAAGCCTCGTGCTGAATATTTTTTGGCTCGAGGTTCTTCCTCCAGATTTCGGCAATCTGGTTTCTCTAACGTCTTTGGAGCTGAATGCTTGCCGCTTTCGGTCAACTTGTTGCTCTGAACCGTCTTCTATTGACTTGCGGCTTGACATTGCAGCTGCCTGCCTCTTTTACCAATCTTTTTTCCCTCGTCACACTTCAGATTCGAGGAAGCGAAATTCGTCTCCCGTCGCCCGTTGATTTTGGTGAGCTGCGGGGCCTCGAAACCGTAGTATTAGAAGGCGTGGCGGGAATGCGGGATCTGATAGAGGCTCTCGAGCACTCGAAGCGGATGAAAACTTTAATCGTCAAGGGTTGCCATGATATCAGGTCTCTGCCCGAATCCTTTTTTCGCATGCCTCTCACCAGTCTCACCCTCAACATGCCAGGACTTTCAGTGCTGCCCGATTGTCTCGGGCAGTTGTCAGAGCTTCGGACACTCGTGCTGGACCTCTGGGGACTCACAGCCTTCCCTGATTCCATCGCTCTGGTTACTACACTTCGAGAGCTTTCTCTTAAGAATTTCCAAGGAATGACGACATCTCCGACTGTCGAATTCGGCCATCTGGTTGCGTTGGAGAAGCTGTGCCTGAAGTGCCTTCCACATCTCACTCACCTCCACAAATCCCTTGGGCAGCTGACAGTTCTACGGGAGCTGAAAATAGTGGAGTGTAGGCAGCTGCAGCAGCTCCCGGACTCCGTATCACAGCTATCTTCTCTCGAGCACCTGGAGATTGTCAAGTGTCCGAATATCAAGGTGCTGCCAGATGACATGGGGAGCGGTCTGCACTGCTTGCGTCATCTGCTTCTGCTGGAATGCACGGCTCTCACTCACCTCCCTCCATCCTTCTCCGGCCTCACGTCTCTTGAAACCCTCAAGATTTACTTTTCGTCACACTTCAGGGGCGCCTTGTTAGACGGCTTTGGATGCTTGAAGAGCCTCAAGAAGCTGTCACTCCAGCACATGGCACGCCTATCCGCCCTCCCTGCATCCTTCTCGGGCGTTTCTTCACTCACCAGCCTGGAACTAATCAATTGCCCTAAGATAACGGTCCTGCCTGAGGGGATCGGATGGCTGGTGGCGCTCGAGGTGGTCAAGTTAGGACGGATGAACGGCTTGAAACGTCTCCCTCCGGCGCTTCTTGAGTTGCCGCGACTGCGGGTGTTGGAGGTGCAGGGATGTGAAGGGCTGGTCATGGTGCTAGGGGATGAGAATGAGCATGAATGTACCACTGGTGGTTATTTGCCCAGCAACAGCAACAGCAGCAGCAGCAGCAGCAGCGCACTGCTTCCATCCCTTCAGAGACTGAAAGTTAGGTCTAAAGATGTGGAGTCCTTTGGTCCATCCCTTGGTCGGCTCTCCTCTCTGACGCAACTGAAGCTTCTGGAGATGAACAGACTTGATTCTCTCCCTGACTCCATCTCTCACCTCTCGCATCTGCAAAGGCTGAAAATTGATTCGTCCTTTATTCTGAAAGCACTGCCCGAGACCCTCGGAGGGCTTGCAGGCCTGCGTGTGTTGCAGCTGGTGTACCTCATCTCAGTGCGGCGGCTGCCCGAGTCTCTCGGGCAGCTGAAGAAGCTTGAAACGCTGGATATCATCGATTGCTTCAAGCTGAAGCAGCTTCCAGAGTCGTTTGTGAATTTATCCAAGCTACGGTCCTGCACTCTTGTGAAGGTCGGTATCTCCACCATTCCAGATGATTTCTGGAAGCTGGCTTCCCTCCAGAAGTTGCTGATTTTGGGACTGAAGCTTGTGAGAAGATTGCCGGATTCGTTCACGCAGCTGCCTAAGCTCGAGGAGTTGGAGGTGTCTGCGTGCACGCAGCTGACCCGTCTGCCGTCTTCTCTCAGGAAAATGGCGATGCTGCGTGTCTGCAACATCAGTGAGTGCCCTCTGCTCTCCCAGCGAGATATGAGAGGGGTGAGTGCAGGGAGAGGTGAGGAGGATGGGGAGGAGGGAGACGGAGAGGGCGAGGGGAGAGGGGATGTGGAAGTGGAAGAGGGAGGTGGGGACGATGTGGTGGTGGAAATGGAAGAGGAGGAAGATGAGGCATGGGAGGCAGAGGATACTGGTTGGTGGGATCACGATGACATTGAGCATCAGTATCGCCATGACAGTGACAATGACATTATGACATTGACTTCGTAGGAGGTTTGGCTGAGCTTCTTGACAACGACTAGAAGTAAGGCTCAGATGAAAGATTAGGATTTGAAGTGTCTGAAGATTGATTCGCTGTGTTTGTGAGTTTGTTTACCTCACTGGTGCTTGAGCGTGTTATCACATTTGCCATCAGTAGGTCCTGTATCGTACTGTATCACGTGGGAACAGATTGTGAAGTAGACATGGTTTCATGTTGAAGACAGTGTTGCAGGGGTGCAGCTTGTGGATGGATTGTACCGTACAAACTCTCGACTTGTGTTGCAGATTGTGCAGTGTTGCACCATTGAAATTGGATGGGCTAATCGGACACCTACCTATGGTATGGGCCGTTTACACCATACCACCTGAAAGCAGTCCGATTACAACGTATGCTTGGTTCTGTGCAGATGGGTGGGATTACAAAATGAAAAATACATTCACGTAGTCAACCTCTTTGCACCAGAATGAATGAAACGAGGTGAAGGGAACGCCCAGAAGCTTTCGTAGTCACACACAAGCCTGATCGATACGAAATGTCAGAGGGCCCCCACAGGCCTTCCAATCGTGCGTCTGCTGCATCACGCTGACCTCCTGTCAGGGCACTTCAACCCGCAGGACTCCAATCAACCCCTCCTCTGCTGCGTGAAAACCCTGCATCCCGCGCGTCAGCCTTACGGTGCGCACACTTTTACTCTGCCCCCCTGTGGAGGCAAGCGGCATCGGCGCTACCAGTACTGCGTGGCGGCGAGAAGCGCGAAGTACGCGCAGACGAGGCGCTGCGAGATGTAGACGAGCACGGCGAAGGAAAGCGAGACGAGGGTTATGTCGCGAATGTCGCCTTTCTGCCGCGGCGTGATGAATCTCAGCAGCGACTCCACTGCGCCCGCCACTCCGCCCTTCACCCCTTCCGCGTCCTCCGCTTTCCGCCGCCTGCTGCTATCGTCGCCCCCAGTAGGCCCCCTTTTCCCCGCTCCACCATCCCTCGTGTCGTCGTCCCTCACGCCCGCCCCGCGTTGCCCTCTGCTGCCGCCATCGTCGTTCTCTCCTTGCCGCTGCTCGGCCGAAACCGTGAGGCGAGCGAGGCTGCGCCGTGATGGTCCAGAGTGAACAGACGGCGAGCGAGAGGGCAGAGCGAGGTGTAGCCGGGACAGCCGACAGCTCGAGTCGGGGCGAGCGGGCTGCAGGCGTGAGGAACAGAGAGCTGAAGTCATAGGCCAGTCTGAGTAGCAAGGTAGCTGCGTATGAGAGTAGCACGTTTGCAATCTGCTGCTAGAAAACGATGGAGCTGCCGAGTATTTCGTTGTCATCGCCATACCCAACCAAGGCAAACTGAAACACAGTGAATAAGGTGGTGCTGGAAGTAGGCCAAGTACAGCTTTTATTGCGAATATTGCTGCACGAACAAAGCTGTTCACACAGATGTAGAGTGGAGGGAATCAAGAGCAAGAGGGGGGGGCTACAAGCAGATATGTTTGACAAAAATGGTTTGGTTCGGTGACTTGAAAAGGGGAGGTGGTGGTTTGGTATGCGAAGTTCGTCCCAAAGCTCTTGCATGCCGAGCCTCTAACTCCACGCGAGCGGGAAACGGAAGTTCTCCAGGTGGGATGTGATGTGATTCGTCAAAACTCCGATGTATGAGTCAGACATGCGTCCATCCAACCCTCCCCATCGGGCTGCACAAATATCTGACAAGGGCTGGTTTCTTGTAAACCAATAGTGGTAGTCCAAAAGTATATCATATAACATGAAACACTTTGAGAAAAAAATGCCAAACTGCTACATATGAGTTACCAGTATGCCAGAAACTGTTCCTGATGAAAGTCTAATCGACACCAAACAATTTCTTGCTCATCTCCCTTAAACGATACTTTTCATATGATCACAGCCTGAAAATTGGTTTATTTCGTTATGTAACATGAAATTTGTATATGTAATTGTATGTAGATTAGGTAGTGTAGTATCATCCTATTCCTCTCTAGATGGTGTACTTCCCCTTTGCCACCTTGCCTTTTGCTCTACTATATCTTGTATCTCTTCCCATATTGCAAACCCCTTTTTGGCCAACATCTCTCTCTTCACTACCTATCATAGGTACTCCCTAAGCTCCTACGTCTGAAGGTTATCACCTTTTTCTGACATGGTATCAAGAGCTACCACGGTTTAAGGACCTAAGTTTTATATTTTAGTGGAGCTCGTTGCAGCGCCCGTGAAGGGGCTCGTCGCGACACTCGCCCGCTGCTCGCACCGCGCTATCCGACCCGTGCACTGGTCGCCCTGTCCCACGCGCTCTCTTGCCCCGTTTCGCCACGAGCAGCAACAGCCCCGCGCGAAGCCGTGCACAGCTGCGCACGCGCCAACGCTGCCGCCAATGCGCACGTTAGCGACCAGGGCCAGCGCGCACGCCAGAGGCATGCGCCAGCGCGTACGCCAACGCCTGCACCAGTGCCATTTGCCAGCGCCATTCGCCAGCGCCAGCGCCAGGGACGGCCACCAGCGACCAGCCCCAGCGCGAACGCGTTCACCGACGCCAGCCACCAGCGCCAGCACCGGCACCAGCACCAGTTGCAGCGTACGCCGCCCCCTTCCTGCCGCGGCTTCCGCCGTGGGGAGGGGGGAGATGTGGGGGTGGCGGGTGTGACCAGCTAGTAGCGGTCCCTCCCCTCTCTCTTCCTTTCTCTCCCTGCAGCACTTTGTTGTTGTGGGGGGGAGAGTGGGGGGGAGAGAGGTCGAGGGGGGATGAGAGCATCTCCTATCGTTTCTCTCGCTTCATTCCTCCTCCTCCATCTACGTTCCCCTGCATCTCGTCTTGCTACTCCCCCCCCTCCTCGTTACCGTCTTTACTTGGCATGTTCGCTCCACCGACGTGCACACCGAGCATTCGTTGCGGGTGTTAAACCGCAGGTGTGCACAGCTGTGGGAGTCAACCACCGTGGTCCAGCTGTGGCTCGATGACTACACAACTGTGAGTGACTGCCTCTCACTACCGAGTCGTGCATGCAGTTAAGGGGGGGTGTAACTTGTATTTGTTACTTCATGTAGATTAGGTAGTGTAGTATCATCATATTGCTCTCTAGGTGGTGTACCCCCCCTTTTCCACCTTGCCTTTGCTCGACTATATATTCTATCTCTTCCCATATTGAAAACCCCTTATTGGCCAACATCTCTCTCCATTACCTATTTGAAGGGCATTTTCCTACGGCCCCTTATCAGGCCAACCTCTTATCAAGCTCATGTCAAAACACACTCAAAATTCTCTAAACCCAAAAACCATCGCTACTTTTTACCAGGCAAGGCTGACAAGAGGTTTGCCCTAAGTAAACCCTTGGTTCCTAAGTCCTAGGGTTATCACCTTTTTGTGACACATGAATTTGTACGTGCTACCCAAAGATACTATGATGATGCTATTGAAGGTCATTAACATGTTAACATCACAAATCAGATAGCAAGTCAATCATTCTTTTTTTTCCACCCTACGAATGGAGACGACTAAGAGCAAGAAGAGCAGCAGCGTAACAAGATTGCCACATGAAGCGTGCATTGTGCTGCGCAGTGAAGGTCGCACAGAAGCACCAGCAATAGCCGCAGCTGCAGACGCTGCACCAACAGCTGCCACAGCTGTCGTCGTCACTTGTGAGTGGTTTGAGGACCCTTGGACTTCCTTCCTCTCCTCCTGACCGTTTACAGTCTTGTCCTGCTTATGGTCCTACGTTTCCTCCATCGGACTCGGCTCCCGTTTGATCTCCTCCTCGGTCACGGCCGCCTCCTCCTATTGTGCAGTCCCGGTGGACCAGTTGTGATTTCCCTTGGCGCTCGTCCCTCGTCTCGTGTTCAAGCTCGGATCTGTTTTCTGATGGCCTACTCCTCTTCTTTATCCGCATCCATGTTTCCTCCCGTTGCCTCCTCACTTAGCTCTCACCTTTTCCTCACTTCCTCTTATCGTCTACTACCGTACTGCTTGCGCTATTGTCTCTAGTGTTCTCGACTACCTTGTCACATACAGTACTGCGTCTTCGTCGTCTCTCTTAGCTCTAGTTGCCGCAGTCACTGACTTTGTTGCCGCCACCCGCTGCCTTGATTACGCCACCCGCTTGGTGACTTCTCTTTCTACCCGTCCCCAGTACGCCGGAGGTGAGTGCACCTTGGCTGTGACATGGAAAAGGACATCGACTTCAAGCTGGAGTTACTAGCAGGTGCTTCTCCTCATCTCTGTGCCATGCGGCTCGCCCGTGAGACACCGTAATGCTCTTGACATCCTGACTCCTCGCACTTATGCTGAGGCGATTGTGGGCCTCTAAGTGGATAGAAGCCATGGAAGCAGAAATGACTTCTTAAAGGTTCACAGGTACGTACGTTGGCGCAGTTCCCCTCCCAAGGGCGAACATAGTCGATGACATGTGGATCTTCAAGATGTAGCAGCCACCTGGATCGCTGCGCAGCCACCTAAACCATTGTCCTCCTGACTTCACTGGTATATTCCCGCCTGAGACCAATTGGAGTTTGAGACGATCACTTTAGGGTCTCCGACAGGTGCCTCGTGAGTGGCATGAAACTCTTCACTCCACTCTTGCGTATCTCAATTTCAGTCATTTGACTACAGACCCGTCGCCGTTTGTTCGTTCTAGATTTACTCCTTTCTTTGTCCTTGTATATGTCGAGAACCTGGTTTTCACCATAGTAGACACAAAGCCCTGGCTTCAGTGAAGTCCGAACTACAGAATAGACACACGTGCACTGACCTTGATGAGCTGCGCAGCTACCTTGGCTTGAGGATCACTAGGAACAGAGACGCACTCACCATCACTCTGACTCAGTCGCACATGGTGCAGCATGTCCTTCTGCGGTTTGAGCTTCAATTCACCACCACACAGCCCGCTCCTCTTGCTGTTGACCATAGACTGACTGGTCTTCTTCCCGATGAGCCTTTGAGCCTTGTGGTCCTTACGCCGAGCTTGTGGGTTGCCTCATGTACCTGCGTCCATGTCCTCGTCCGGACCTCGCTTACCATCTCAGAGTCCTGTCTTGCTTTGTAGTGACTGTGAGAATCGTCTTAGATGCCAGCTACAAAGGTAACGAAGGTACTGTTGATTGTGTAGGTGGTTGTGGTATTTTGCTCTAGCTGGTTGTGGGCTAAGGGTTTGGGCAAAATGTGGTGGTTAGACTTGTTGCGGGCTGGAATTGATCTCGCACCCAACAAGCACCAACAAACCTTTGCTATTCACTACAACACCTTTGGTGTTGCAAATTAGCACTTTGGGTTTTTGGGGATTGTTGTAAGGCGAGAGTTGGGTTGGTAGGGTTTGAACAACTCGTCACTTTTCAGATCTGAACTCTTTCGAAAGCTACCTTCTTGATTTAATCCATGGCTGCCTATTGATTCCGCCAGAATACCCCGTCGCACTTAAATCGCGATAGCGATCGGCCTAGATCTTCGTTGAAGGCGTGCGTTACCATTCTGGAAAGTAGAGATTAAGACATTTCCAACGCGTACCTGCTCATAGTTTAAGGTTACGTGAGCTGCACGCAATATTCCGTCAAAGTCGGCGGACTTAATCTCTTGTTACGCTCTCCAGATTCGCTCGCTTTCCATCAGGTACCTGGCGACTTCACTAGGAATGGGGCTAGTTCTTGGAGGGACACAGCCAGTGCGACGTACTAGACACTGTGACTCGTCATACGCCAGCCCTTTAGAGACCAACTGGTCGACTCAAGTGTACTGTTTCAGGTTCGGCTCTAGAGCTGTGTCATAGAGGTACTCGGTCATCGTATGTGGCGCAATCGAGCGCTAAAGCCGGGATATACGCAGGTGCAATCGCTGCTGATTTTCTTACCCACTGACGTAGGTGAACAACCTATCTCTGCACCGACCTTGTTCACTAAGGGAAGTGGAGGTGGACCAACAGCACCGCGAACCGGAAGGCAACGGCTTAGTACAGAGGAGCTTCTTAAGGCACAGGAAGCATGGGACCGCAAGGACAAGCAAGCGTTCCAGTACCTGTGTTGGGCCTTGGAAGGCCATCTACACCGCACTCCAGGGGCTGGACCAAGAAGCAAACGAGGCTCTACTACAATACCTTCACCTAGAGCAGCAGAAATGGACCAAGGCCTGGATATGGGAGGTGTTGGTTTCTGATGAGGCTCGCAAGCGTGATGCTGGTAGAGGAGTTGAAGGGGGAATGGGGGCAGGTGATAGGGTTGCCTCCAAGAAATACCAGCAGCGACACGGAGGTGGGGGGAAGAAGAAGGAGCTCGACAAGTGCCTCGTCCCTGGATGCAACCGGAAGCACTCTTGGAAGGAGTGCTGGAGCCGACTAGATGGGTGGAAGCCTCAAGGGTACCCAGGAGAGGCTCCACCTGTCACTAGGCCTGAGTGGGTGGAGAGGAGGATGAAGAATGGAGCATGGAACAAGAAGGGCAGCAAAGAGAAAGCGGCAGCAGCGGCGGCAAACAAGGATAAGAAGGGAAAGGAGGACTTATCGGATGATGGCTTCTCCTTCTTATCCTTAGAGAAGGAGACGGCACTTGCTGGTCGTACGTTGGCTGACCCCAATCAGCTCATTCTAGACTCTGGAGCAACCTGTGGAATGGTACCTCGGCGCGACCTCTTCACCACTTATCACTCCCTCCCCCTAACTCCAGAAATGTGATTGTGGGGAGCGGAGATACGCTGCAAGCAATCGGCATCAGCACCATCACCGTCATGGGGAAGGAGGGGGAGGTGCTGAATGTGAAGGGTGTGCTTCCTGTTTGTGAGAGTACGACGGCTTATGCCAGCTATGCTTGCTTGCCTTACTTTATTATGATATTTCTAGCATAGGATAATTATATGCATGCATGAATTGCTTGATTTCCTAGGCTAGGTGCTTTCCTATATTTTATTATAGTTATAGCACCGAGCTAGGTTGCGTGCACCGAATTCTGGCTTTTCGGTTGCCACCGAATTGCCTCCTACCGAATTCGGGAAGGATCTGCTCGGGACGCTTCGCGACCCGCGGAACCTTCGCGTAACACCTGGTTACGGGGCCTTGTGTCGAGCCTATATATAGCCTCGTGTTGTACCCAGGTGATCATTCAATTCAATTCACATTCTCTTTTCTGGGCTCGATCCTAGATCCTCACACTTGGTAATCAGAGCCTGTTTGCAAGCGAAGTTTTTCGACCGCTTAAACCTAGCTTTTAAAACTGCGGGGGCGACGACGGAAAGCGCCTATTTTGGGTACGTAAACCAGTTCCGCGCTATTTTCTAACGTCCCCCTCGAACCGGTTTTCGAACACTCCTCTGGTCCAGTGGCGAAAAAGTTGGAATTTCGACCGTCGGATCGATTCTAATCTCAACGGCCTCGAGAATTTCGCCCAAAAAAGTTGGAATTTGGAGCGTCGGATCGAGTTTCTTCTCAACGGCCGAGATCAGACGCGAATTTCAACTAAGGGAGAATAACGCGACCTACAGAATCAGCCCTCGTCATTTCTGCAGTCAACTCGACTCACAGTAAGATGACCAGCGCCTAAAATTCATTTATTTTCGTCGCAAATCTTCTTATATATCGCCAAATGGAGGATAACGGTGACAATTCCATACGGAAAATTACGGAGTTACACACCGGCCTAGACCAGACGCGAGCGGCACTCCAGCGAATAGAGGAGCTTCTCGCGAACCAGTCGGCAACCGCCATAGCAGCAGCGAACACAGCGGCGAATGCAGCAGTGTCATCAGCAGCAGCAGCGGCGACACCGACACTTAACCCAGCAGCAGCGGTATCGGCTATAGTGAATCTTGAGGCGGCACGTCCGAGGCTACCGGAGACGTTCAATCCGAATGCGAGAGACACTAACATTCGTCGATTCATTGCGACTCTCGAAATTTACTTCGAGGCCGTTGGTTGTACGACCCCTGTGAAGAAATGAGGAATGAGATGCACTGGCAAACAGGTGGGTACAAGTAGGAAAACCTAAAAGTGTTGTACCCCATATTGTCTACCCCACTACAGCCTACACAGACTATAGCATATGAGTTTGACACACCCCCATAGGCAAAGTGGGGGAGAACAAGAGGTCACACGACCAGTCAAGCAAAGCAAAGCAAGCTCAGGGTGGATCACAACGTCACCACACATTCCGAGCACAAGTTCAAGGCCACAAGGCCAGTTTACATGCAAGATCATATATTAAGGTAAACAAGTAAGTGCAGGTATAGAAAGATCACAGTACAAGCAAGGTCAAGAAGTGAGCAAGTGAGGCCAAGTAGGCACAAGACCTAGCATCGTACAGCAGCGCTGATGATCACAAGGCGGAAGTGCCTTGGTAAAGATATCAGCAGTGTTGGCCTCAGAGGCCACGTAAGCAAGACGCAGCTGACCACGCTGCTGCAGCTCACGAGCAAGGAAGTAGCGAAGAGCAATGTGCTTCGTTCTGTGCTCCAGTCTGTGCTCCCGACACAAGGCCAGCATGGCCTTGTTGTGTACGTACAAAACTGGAGGAGAACGAGGCTGCTCTCCTAGGTCAGTCAGCAGGTAGGTGAGCCAGCGTAGCTCCTGAGCAGCCATGGCCCCCGCGTAGATCTCAGCCTCACAGCTGGAGCCGAGAACAGAAGACGAGCGGGTAGACCGCCACGAAATAGAGCTGGAACCAAGGCTGAAGGTGTAACCCTGTGACGACCGCTGCGTAGCCTGGTCGTCAGCCCAAGAAGCATCTGCGTGACCTGTGAGGACCACTGAACGCCGCCCTCCAAGCACTAGCCCCATGCCCGACGTACTGCACAAGTAGCGCAACACCCTCTTCGCTGCAGCCATGTGCTCTGGTCGGTGTCTCCCAGGAGCAACATAGCGTGCCAAGATGCTAAGAGGGTATGCAAGGTCAGGTCGTGTGCAGGTCATCAGGTACATGAGGCAGCCAACAAGCTCTGGGTACGGGCCACTCGGCTCTACGGACTCATCCGAAGGCAGAGCTGAGAGCGAGTGGCGAGTAGACAGAGGAGTGGCCTGAGGCGAGGAGTACGTGAAGTCGAAGCGCTGAAGGACCTGCTGCACCATGTGTGACTGAGTCAGGGTAATGGTGCGCCGTGCTCTGTCCCGGGTGATCTGCAAGCCAAGGTAGCTGCGCAGTTCACCCAGGTCTGTGCACGTGTGTCTCTTCTGCAGCTCGGACTTCACGAGGGCGAGTCCAGCAGTGTCAGCTGTGGCAAAGACCAAGTCGTCGACGTACACGAGGATGTAGAACGGCGGCAAAAAGGTGTCGGTGCGCAGAAACAGCGACGGGTCGGCAGTAGAAGGAGCAAACCCAAGAGCCGCAAGTGTAGTCCTCAATGTGTCGTGCCACTCACGGGGCGCCTGGCGGAGACCGTAGACTGGCCGCCGGAGGCTCCACTGGGTACCAGGAGGAAACGACCCAGTGAAGCCAGGTGGGCGGCGCAGCCAGATCTCCTCGTGCAGGCTGCCCTGCAGGAAAGCTGTGCTGAAGTCAAGAGAGTGAAGCTCGTAGTCGCGCTGAGCGGCTATGTGCAGCAGCACCCGAAGAGTGGTCATCTTCGGGGTGGGAGAGAAGGTCTGAAAGTAGTCAACTCCCTGCCGCTGACTGAAGCCTCGAGCCACGTAACGCGCCTTGAAGACAGGCGGAGAACCCGGCGGTCGCTTCACCCTGAAAATCCACATGCCACTGACGATGTTCGCCCCAGGTGGGGGAACCTCGTCGACGTAGGTGCCTGTGGACTTCCAGGAAGCCATCTCTGTGTCCATGGCTGACTGCCACTGTGAGGAGTAGGGACCCTCGATCGCCTCAGCGTACGATCGAGGAGTCGGGATGTCTGGTGCATCCGGGTCTCCCTCAGGGGCAATCAGCGTGGACACGAGATGAGGCAAAGCAGCAGCAAAACACTGGAACTCCTCCTGCCTGTCCTCAAGGACGTCCGTGCTAAGAGCACACTCACCCCCGACGGACGGAGGACAGACAGACTCAGACGCAGCAACAAGACTAGCGGCGTAGTCTAGACGACAGCGAGCAGCAAAGTCGACAAGCTCAGCAACCAAGGCAGACGCAGCAGTGGACTCAAAGGAAGGGTCAGTGACAACAATAGACAGGAGACGCGTGACAATAGGACTGGCAGCACGAAGAGAGTCAGACTCCGAGTCAGCAAGAACAGGAAGAGAGGACTCTGGAGGAGACGGCAACGGGACACGCAGAGGAGCAGTGGACGGACGCAGTGCCATCTGGTGTGTGCCTGGGACTGCAGGAGGACGCGGACGCAGAGCACGACTACTAGTGCGAGCAGCACGAACAGGCGACGCAGGACGAGACGCAGGCTCACGACGCTCAGCAAGACCTCCAGTAGGACCAGTGTAGGGAGAAGGAGCAGGCAGGGGGGAGGCGGGCTGTAACTGTGATCGCGACTGGACAGGCTGTGGACACTCTAAGGGAGGAGCAGGATCAGTAGAGGGCGGGAGACCAAGAACCTGCTCAAGGAGCGGAACGAAGTACGGCCGCGGCCGCGCAGCGCCTCCAGAACCAGCAGGGACAGCACCAGTACCCCCAGCGGCAGCACCAACGCCAGCAGCACCTCCAGCTCTAACAGCGCCAACTCCAGCACCCTCAGAAGCACCAGCGCCAGCAGCACCTCCAGCGCATACATCCCCAGCAGCTCCAGCTCCAGCAGCTCCAGCTCCAGCAGCACCAACTCCAGCAGGACCGCCAGCCCCAGTACCGCCAGCAGCACCAGCAGTACCTCCAGCAGGACCAACTCCAGCAGCCCCAGCAGCACCCCCAGTCCCAGCAGCTCCAGTACCGCCAGTACGAGCACCTCCAGGACCAGCAGCAACAGTAGCACCTCCAGCTCCAGCAGCACGGCTCCAGCGCAGGGCAAACCACTCGCGCAGCTCCTGCGGAGAGGGTAGCTCCCGCCTCGACGAAGCACCCGAAGGGCCCCCAAACCCAGCACCGCCAGAGGCCACACGTGCAGGCTCCGTACCCCCAGGCTCCGCACCCCCAGGCTCAGCACCCCCAGGCTCCGCACCCCCAGGCTCCGCACCCCCAGGCTCCGCACCCCCAGGCTCAGCACCCCCAGACTCAGCACCCCCAGGCTCAACACCCCTAGCAGCACCAGAGTCAACAGCGACCTCGACAGGCTCGACCGCGTCGACCTGGGACACACCTGACGGGGCAGGACCCTGAGGGGGGAGAGGGTCTACCAGGGGAGGACCTGGCGCAAGGAAGAGCGGCGGCGGGGGGAGGGGCGCAGTGCGGTAGGGGAAGAGACGGTAGTAAGGCACCGACTTGTCAAAGGTGACGTCCTGGGAGGACAGAACACGGCGCGAGGTGGGGTGGTAAAACTGCCAACCAGGCGCGTCAGGGGGGAAGCCAAGGAAGACGCAGGGAACAGCACGGGAGGACAGCTTGTCCGCAGACAAGTCGCGGACAAACGCCCGAGATCCCCAGACACGAAACGCAGACGCATCGCCAACCTTCCCCGTCCACCGCAAGGTGGGGGAGGTCTCTGGCAAGGAGACCCGGGGCTGAAGGTTGAGCTGATGCGCTGCGTACTGAACCGCAAACGGCCACAGAAAATGGGGAGCAGCCGCATGGATCATGGACGTACGAGCGACGTCCATGACCATGCCAATGCGGCGCTCAGCAATCCCATTTTGCTGTGGAGAGGCCGGAAGCGTGAAGGTCTGGCGGATGCCCTGCGCACGATAGAAGGCTCCCAGACGGGCAGAGGAAAACTCCCCGCCTCTGTCAGAGTGCAGACGCAAAACAGGAAAGTCCGAGCCGAAACTCTCTCTGAGCTGGAGACGAGCTGCGCGGATCCAGTCGATCAACACCTCAGTGACGTCACCCTTGCTGCGCAAGGGGAACACCGTGGTGTAACGCGAGTAGTCGTCAACCACCAATAGGAAGTAACGCTCGTGACCCTGGCCACGGACGCGGGCGGGGCCCCACACGTCCATGTGAAGAGTCTGCAGCGGAGCCTCTGTCGGAGGAAACTCGGAGGAGTGAGGGGCGGCGCACTGCCGCCCCTCGACGCAGGGAACGCAGGTAGGGGCAGGCCCTGGAGGGAGGAGAGGGAGGGACCGGGGGAGACCAGAGACAAGGTAACGGGAGGCCATGCCTCGGAGACGAGGCAGGGAGGGGTGACCAAGGCGGTGGTGCCAGAGGAGAGTCTGGTGGGACAGGAGACGACACGAGCAGGGAGCAGACTCAGGACCAGACCTGGACGCTGCAGCAAACACCTGACCCGACGCAGCTACCTGACCAGACTCAGCAACCGGAGGAGACTCAGTAGTCAGTGTGTACAGGCTCGACCCCGGCTGACGGGTAAACGTGGCCAAGTGTCGGCCCGTCCGAGCACACGTACAGTGGGTCACCCGCTGACTCGCAGGAGTGAACTGGTCAACCCCCCCATCCTGTAGATCAGCACCACTCACCAAGTTCG
This sequence comes from Closterium sp. Naga37s-1, assembly GCA_947471745.1. Lineage (NCBI taxonomy): Eukaryota > Viridiplantae > Streptophyta > Zygnematophyceae > Desmidiales > Closteriaceae > Closterium > Closterium sp. Naga37s-1. The sequence goes on from CANJKZ010000006.1 coordinate 101,600, forward strand.
TAGAGAACGAGGGGAGGTAGAGACCTGACAGGGTGCCAGAGGGGGCCGCCGGACACGGTAAGACAGTGGAGAAGTGGGCAAGGACAGGACCCCCAGAGGGGTCCGCCAGGGAGACCGCAAATGGCCGACTAAGCGGCGTAAGCGTGGTGCGGTCTCGAAAGAAGGAGCGGGAAGCACCCGAGTCAAGGGTGAAGGTGTGCAAGGCCTGAGCCGACGTGGTACCTGAGAGAGCAGACTCACCAGTACCTGGGGCAGCAGACGCACTAGCAACGAGAGCAGCAGCCTCACCAGCACCTAGAGCAGCATCCTCACCAGCACCTAGAGCAGCAGCCTCAATGCCCGGGTCAGGCGGAACACACAGGTAACAGTCACCCTCATCACTAGTAGACACAACATACATGGCAGCAAGAATGGCATCATAATCTAGATCAAAGATAGCAACCCCCGACCTAAGCAGCTCGCCCAAGCGGGGGATCTCAGTGGCGTCAAGGAACTGGAGACGCCAAGCGTCCGTCAGGCGGCCGAAGCAGCGCTGGGTGGTGTGCGGGCCACCGCACGGCTCACCAGTGCGGTCGCCGGTACGGAGGACGTAGGCACAAGGACCAGTACCCCCACCCCACTGACGCGCAGCGTACCACTCACGAAGCTGCTGGGGGGGCGGGGTCTCACGAGTGCCCTGCTGCTGCTGGCGCTGACCACCACCGAAGCCGCCCCGCTGCGCAGAGCCACCCCGACCAGCTCCACCTCCGCCGCCGCCACCTCCGCCACCGCCGCCACCGCCTCCTCCTCCGCTCCCTCCGCCACCGCCGCCGCCGCCTCCGCCTCCACCGCCGCCACCGAAGCCCCCACCCCCGCCATCACTCCCACCGCCACCCCCACTTCCTCCGCCGCCTCCACCGCCACCTCCACCGCCCCCGCCAGCCCCTCCAGCGCCCTTTCCCCCCTTGCCCTTGCCGGTGCGGCGTCTCCCGCTAGGGGCAGACGCAGCGCCGACCGACTCGGTGCCAACGAAGTCGACGGCAGCAGCAGAGGCAACAGAGGGCAAAAGCGGGGAGGGGGAGCACCCCTCAAAGAAGGGGGCACGAGGGTCACCACGAGAGGCTCCTACAGCAACTATACTCTTCTCAGCTGCCAGGAGGCGCTCCTCGAGGAGGTCAACGGTGAGTGTGGTGGGGCAAACAGAGAGGAAGTGGTCCCTGACCGAGCGAAGGGAGTCAGGGAGCCGGGTGACTATGTAGTAGAGGGTGATGTACATGGGGGGGGGGTTCTTGGCGCAGAACTCAGCAGGAAGTGCAGCGCGGTAGCGGGTGTCACTAGTGCGAAGGTGCGTAATGAGGTCAGCGACTGTGGGAAAGGCGGCGAGGTCAGGAAACAGGTACGGCAGCATGAGGCGGCTAAGGGCAGCAGTGGCAGGGGAAGAGTAGCGTGCAACTACAGCATCGTACAAGGTCTTAGCACTCTTGTACTGACTAAAGTGCGCGCGCTCAGTGGACGGTAAGTGACTACGCACAGCAAGACGGGCAGCAGCATCGCGTGTGGCCCACTGTGAGCGAACAGTGCTGTCAGCATCGGCAGCAGGGGCAGCAGAGGCGCCAGACGTGAGATCGATTAGTGAGACACCGTCCTTCCTATCGCACTGTAGGAAAAGCTGTAAATCATCGACCCAGACCTCAAAGTCAACAGCCCGACCCTCAGCATCAAAGACTAGAACGCTAGGGGTAGCCATGACAGCAGTGGCAGCAGGCTAGGGGCAGCAGTAGCAGGCGTGGCTCGGCAGTGCTCTCACCAGGGCTGGTAGATAGGGGCCGGCAAGCGGTGGGGCAGGGCCGAGGCGCGTCGGCAGGGATAGAGCCGCGACCGCGGCGGCAGCTCCTGCTGTCAGTGGCGGCGGCAGTCGCGGCTGTCGGCGGCGTCGGCTGCTGCTGGTGGCGGCCGCCGCTGCTGTCGGCGGCGTCTGCTGCCGTCGGCTGCTGCTGGCGGCGGCGGCGGCTGCTGCTGGTGGCGGAGGAGCCGAGAAGGGGCCGGGAAGGGTGGCGACGGGGCCACGAAGGGCGGCGACGGGGCCGAGAAGGGGCCTCGAAGGGCGGCGACGGGGCCGCTAGGGGCGGCGACGGGGCCGCGAAGGGGCCGCGAGGGGCCAAGAAGGGCGGCGACGGGTCCGCTAGGGGCGGCGACGGGGCCGCGAAGGGCGGCGACGGGGCCACGAAGGGGCGACGACGGGGCCGCGAAGGAGCCGCGAGGGGCCTCGAAGGGCGGCGACGGGGCCGATAGGGGCGGCGACGGGGCCGCGAAGGGCGGCGACGGGGCCGCTAGGGGCGGCGACGGGGCCGCGAAGGGCGGCGACGGGGCCGTAACGGGCGGCGACGGGGCCGCGAGGGGCGGAAACGGGGCCGCTAGGGGCGGCGACGGGGCCGCGAAGGGTGGCGACGGGGCCACTAGGGGTGGCGACGGGGCCGCGAGGGGCGGCGACGGGCCGCGAAGGGCGGCGACGGGGCCGCTAGGGGTGGCGCGAGGGGCCGTGAGAGAGGCCTCTAGAAGGGCGCGACGGGCCGCTAAGGGCAGGGGACGCGACGAGAGGGCGGCCCACGGGGCGCGCCTCGGGCCGGGGCGACTCGCGCTCCGGTCAGATTTTTTTTTTTTTTTTTTTTTCGATTTTCCAGTGGTGGGCCCTAGGAAGCGTTCCCACTAGGGAACCTGCTTTATACCATGTGAAGAAATGAGGAATGAGATGCACTGGCAAACAGGTGGGTACAAGTAGGAAAACCTAAAAGTGTTGTACCCCATATTGTCTACCCCACTACAGCCTACACAGACTATAGCATATGAGTTTGACAACCCCGACACACGATGCAATGCGGATTCGGCTCGCAGCGACACTGTTACGAGGCCCAGCGCTCGAGTGGATTTACAACAGCATTAAGATCCGAGGCGAGGGGTCATGGACGCATTTTCGGGAAGCTTTGTTTCAACGTTTCGAACCAATCAACTCCAGCTACATGGCGCGGCAGCAGATTCATCGGCATAAACAGTTCGGCAGTGTAACACAGTACACGCAGCAGATGGAGAGCCTCTTCAACCGAATTACCGACCTGACCGAAGGGGAAAAAATCCAAGCATATACTGAGGGGCTAAAGATGGAAGTCCGCCGACAGGTGATTGCCGCAAACTACAACAGAGAGACATAGTGTGTGCAGCAGAGAGATTCGATGCGCTAATGCGATGTGAGCCCGAGACACGACGCCACGTGCCGAACAGATCATTCGACACGAAGCGATCGGCACCACCCACGACCGCCGACCCGATGGATATGGACAAGATCGACGCGAAGCAGCGGCCGACAAAATATGAGAAGTGCGAATTTTGCGGCGCAGCAGGACATCGACTCTTGGCGTGTTGGAAGTTGAAGAAGGTACTAGCAGAGCTGCAGGGCAACAATAGTTCGACATCCACGATGGCGAAAAAAGGAGGACACGATGGCGCGAATTTAAAACGCCACGACCAGCCGGCAACAGGGGAAATCGCCAAGACAAATGGAGGCTCCGCGAAACAAGACTCTGCACCGACCGGGAAACCCCAGCCGAACACCCCCGAGAGTAAGAATATTCCCTCTCGAGGTTTTCAAGCCTTTAAAAAATTCAGGGGAGATTTCAAGGCCAAGAAAAAGCCTTCAGACATTATTCAGGTACCTGAGAAGTTGGGCAAACCACTCCGGAGCGTTGAAAAGGGTCGTGCGTTCCAAGGAGTTCATATTCTCTCCCCGCAGCATAGTGTTAAGGCTCCCCATTGCCCGCAGGAGAAGCCTACACAGCTGCAAAGGCTTAAGGGAAGGTTCCAGGCCAAGACGAAGCTGAATCGGCCTCGGATAAATCCTTCTAACCCTGCTCAGTTGGAAACTGATATGGAGTCAGCAGCTTCGAGCGCAGGACCGAGGGATGATCTATTTGACGTACCATACGATCCTATAAGCGAGATCATCTACGGTTACTAGAAGCAGCAAAAACCACTACTACTCGAGGTGATCTGCAATGGGCGACGCCTCCAGGCAATGGTGGACAGTGGTGCGTCCCACTCGGTGTGCGACCGCGGGACGTTGGAGAAAATTGGAGAAATTTCAGAGGAGACCAAGTTCTCGGCAACAATGGTGGACGGTACGAAACTTCCCATCCACGGCGAAGCATCACTGCAGCTGCACATAGGGGCGCTGAGGTGGAAGCCGACGTTGCCGATCACGAACATCAATGGCTTAGATTTCATCTTGGGGCGAGATTTCTTGAAGCGGTTCAACCCCGAGATCGATTGGGTCAACAGGAAGGCGCGCATCTACAACAACGGGAAACGAGTGGAGCTGCGAAGCTGGACGGATACAGGGACCGTTCCTAAAACGACACTGGCACGGTTCGAACGGACTGTGAACAAAAGTAACACGGGTTACTTAGCACTGGTTATGGCAGCAGCAGAGGAGGAGAAGCCGAGTCCGGAGCTACCTGCAGCACCAAAGGAGGTATTGGAGCAGTACAAGGATATAATGCCCGACGACCTACCCGCAGGCGTACCTCCAGCACGCACCCATGAGCACGAGATCGTGGAGGAACCAGGTGCGAAACCCGTCTCACGTGCACCATACCGACTGAGTCCGACCGAACTCACAGACATGAAGAAACAGATAGAGTATCTACTGGACAGACAACTGATCCGCCCATCCACCTCTCCCTACGGTGCACCAATCCTCTTCACTCCAAAGCCAGACGGCAGTTTACGGATGTGCATTGACTACCGCGCACTGAACAAACAGACAGTTAAAAACAAATACCCCATACCGCGCATCGACGACCTACTGGATCAACTGCGTGGTGCAACAGTCTTTTCGAAGCTGGACCTACGGTCGGGTTACTGGCAGATCAAGATGGTGGACAACTCGGTCCACAAGACGGCGTTCCGTACCAGATACGGCTCTTACAAATACTTGGTGATGCCGTTCGGACTCTGCAACGCACCAGCAACGTTCCAGGCAGAAATGAACCATATTCTACGGCCCCTACTAGATGAGTGCGTAGTGGTGTACCTGGACGATATCCTCATCTACTCCGAGAACATGAAGGAGCACGTGGAGCATCTGCGGAAGGTGTTCGAGATCCTGCGGAAAAATAAGTTCTACGTAAAACTGTCAAAGAGCGACTTCGCACTGAAGGAGGTGCAGTTTCTCGGGCACATGGTGAGTGCCAAGGGCATACACGTGGACCCGCGGAAGATCGAAGCCGTTAAAAAGTGGAAAGTTCCTGAGAACGTGAAGGAGTTGCTGTCAGAATCCCAACCACTAGACCATTGGTATAAAAGGGCTTGTTTAAGTAGCGGGTCAGTGCGCCCATAACCCCCCAGGCCAACGTGCCTGTAACCCTTCCCTAGGATCAATCGGGGATCACCAGTGGACCTCTGACACCCCCCCGCACTGGGATGCCCGAAGTGCATACACCGGGATTCGAACCCGAGACCTTCGCTCTGATACCATGTCAGAATCCCAACCACTAGACCATTGGGATAAAAGGGCTTGTTTAAGTAGCGGGTCAGTGCGCCCATAACCCCCCAGGCCAACGTGCCTGTAACCCTTCCCTAGGATCAATCGGGGATCACCAGTGGACCTCTGACACCCCCCCGCACTGGGATGCCCGAAGTGCATACACCGGGATTCGAACCCGAGACCTTCGCTCTGATACCATGTCAGAATCCCAACCACTAGACCATTGGGATAAAAGGGCTTGTTTAAGTAGCGGGTCAGTGCGCCCATACCCCCCCAGGCCAACGTGCCTGTAACCCTTCCCTAGGATCAATCGGGGATCACCAGTGGACCTCTGACAGTTGCAGCAGTTCCTAGGCTTCGCCAACTACTACAACAGGTTCGTGCCCCAGTACGCTAAGGTAGCAGCGCCACTGACCGACCTACTGAAAAAGGATACGCCCTTCAAATGGGATACTCCTTATCAGCAAGCCATGGAACAGTTACAGACAGCACTGACCACAGCACCAGTACTCATCCTACCGGACCCCGAGAAGGACTACGTAGTTGAAGCAGACGCTAGTGACCAGACAGTCGGAGTAGTACTGATGCAGGATCACGGGAACGGGTTACAGCCTATCGCTTACCTCAGTAAGAAGCTACACGGAGCAGAACTGAACTACCCCATTCACGACAAGGAAGCCTTAGCAATAGTCGTCGCCTTCAAGGCATGGAGGTGTTACCTAGAGGGAGCCAAGACCACAGTCTATACTGACCACTGCAGCCTCAAATACCTGAAGTCGCAGCCTACGCTCTCACGACGACAGGTGCGGTGGGTGGATTTCTTGGAGACCCACTTCCACTACGACATCGTCTACAAGCCCGGGCTACACAACAAAGCAGACGCGTTGAGCCGCCCAGGTCATGTAGCAGGCATCCAACTCGACGGGATGAACCCTCTGTGCAAGGGTCTATTCCAACATGGGTACTCCGTGGACGCAGAGATCACTACAGCACAGACCAAGAAGCTGTTACAGTGGGAGAAAGACTTAGCTGTAAGGAAGGGTTCAGGAAAGATTTGGGTACCGAATTACGCCCCGCTACGGCAGATCCTATTGGAGGAGTTTCACGACATACCTTACGCGGGACATTTTGGGAGCAACAAGACGTTAGCAGGGATAGCGAAGTATTACTACTGGCCCGGGATGGCAGCAGACGTGCAGCAGTTCGTCACCTCTTGCGACACGTGCCAGCGGATGAAGAGCAGCAAGCAGAAAAAAGCAGGGTTACTTCAGCCTCTACCTGTACCGGAGCAGCCATGGCAGGTCGTTAGCCTCGACTTCATCACAGGACTTCCTTCGACCTCACGGGGGCACGATTCCATCCTCGTAGTAATCGATAAGTTCTCCAAAATGGGTCACTTCATACCGACCAACGCCACAGCTACAGCTGAAGCAATTGCTCGCCTCTTCTTCGACCGCATCATCACCATCTACGGCATCCCCGCTACACTCATCTCAGACAGAGACCCCAAATTCACGAGTAAGTTCTGGAAGGAGCTCATGGGATTATTGGGGACCAAACTTGCGATGTCCTCAGCATACCACCCACAGACTGACGGACAGACAGAGCGACTCAATCAAGTGGTTGAACAGTTACTGCGCACAGCTTGCAAGGACGACGTCAGCCACTGGGACACACAGTTACCGACCCTAGAGTTCGCTTACAACAACGCCTCACATGCGGCCACAGGGAAAACTCCTTTCTTCTTGTGTTACGGACGGGAACCACTCACACCACAGCAGCCAACCACACCGGCACACGTCCAAGCCGCACATGACTTCGTCACCACCATGCAGCAGCTATGGGAGAAGACTCAGCGATGACTCACCATGATGCAGACCTCCCAGAAGCAGTATGCCGATCGTCAGCGACGTGATCACTCAGTAGCAGTCGGAGATCAGGTGCTTCTTGACACGCGCAACTTGAACCTGTCTCACCTCCCATCCAAACTCCGACCTCGCTTCTGTGGTCCTTTTCTCGTTGAGGCACAGGTGACACCAGTAACATTCCGCTTGCGCTTACCAGATACATGGAAGCTTCACAACGCTTTCCATGTCCAGCTACTGAAGCCCTACAAGGACCCCAACCAACATTTCCAGGGACGGCAACTACCGCCACCACCACCTGTTCTCATACAGGATGAACCCGAGTACGAAGTGGAGCGTGTTCTCACTCATCGGCGCCGCGGCGGCAAGACCCTCGAGTTCCTAATACGCTGGAAGGAATACGACCCCACTGAGGACAGTTGGGTTGCAGAAGCTGATATGGGCAACGCACGTCGTGCTCTCAAGGACTATCTTGTCAAGCAGGGTGTTTCTCACGCCACCCAGCTTTGAGGGGGGGACGTGTGAGAGTACGACGGCTTATGCCAGCTATGCTTGCTTGCCTTACCTTTTTATGCTATTTCTAGCATAGGATAATTATATGCATGCATGAATTGCTTGATTTCCTAGGCTAGGTGCTTTCCTATATTTTATTATAGTTATAGCACCGAGCTAGGTTGCGTGCACCGAATTCTGGCTTTTCGGTTACCACCGAATTGCCTTCTACCGAATTCGGGAAGGATCTGTTCGGGACGCTTCGCGACCCGCGGAACCTTCGCGTAACACCTGGTTACGGGGCCTTGTGTCGAGCCTATATATAGCCTCATGTTGTACCCAGGTGATCATTCAATTCAATTCACATTCTCTTTTCTGAGCTCGATCGTAGATCCTCACAATGTTCCTGATTTGGCAGCCAACCTTCTCTCATGCTCTCAACTTGCGAGGCAAGAATACATATGCACCTTCACCATGGAAGGTGGCACCGTTCGCAAGGGTGGAGCTGTGGTGATGGAGGCCAAATTAGAGGAGGGCCTATACCTTGTTCCAGTTTGTGTGCCTCAGGTGGAGAGGGCACATGGAGTTGAAGCCGAGGAAGCCGCTTGTAGCAGCCGTTGGAGGGACGTGGAGCAGGTGACGACAGATTTGCTGCACCTACGCATGGGGCATGCAGGAAGGCAGCAACTTGTGGAGTGTGTGAAGAAGGGGGAGCTGAAGGGTGTGGAGATCAAGGAGGGTGGTGGGCAGCTAAGCAAGTGCCCTGATTGCACGACCGGGAAGCTGCCAAGGACCTCTTTCCCTACCTCTACCACTAGAGCCTCCGCACCTCTTGAGTTGGTGCACACGGATGTGTGTGGCCCCATGCAAACACCGGATAGGGAGAAGGGCAGCAAATACTTCATCACCTTCTTGGATGACTTCAGCCGCCTAAGTTGGGTTACCTTGGTGAAAACCAAGGATGAGGTGGCCAAGGTCTTCAAACGTTGGATACGCTATGCGGAGAGGGAAGCCGGGGCGATACTAAGGTCTGATCGGGGTGGGGAGTACATGGGGAAGGATCTGGAGTCTTTCCTTGAAGACAAGGGCATCACCCACCAGCTTTCAGTTGCCTACACGCCGCAGCAAAATGGGGCAGCGGAGCGGCTAAAGCGGACCCTCATTGACCTTGCCCGAGCCATGCTTGCTCATGCGCAGCTGGACCATACTTGGTGGGGGGCAGCAGTGCAATATGCGAACTGGGTTAAGAACAGAATGGGCAGCAAGGGGCTAGGGGGCAAGAGCCCTTACTTCATGTGGACCAGGAAGGTGCCTAGTGTGTCCATGGCACGAGTGTGGGGGTGCATGGCGCAGTACAAAGTGCCCGACCAGCAACGGAGGAAGCTGGATCCTAAGGCACAATGGGGCATTTTTCTTGGGGTGTCGGAGAGGAGCAAAGCTTGGATGTTGTGGAGTGTGGCGGATCAGCGGGTGGTGGAAAGCAGGGATGTGGTTTTCCACGAGGGGCTGAGCTATAAGGGGTGGAAGGAGCATGGTGCTAGTACAGTTGGGAACTCCTTTCAGGATCCCTACACCTCTTCCATCTTTGAGGGGGCATGGGAGGACCCTGGAGAGGAGGTAGAGGAGCAGCAAGAGGAACAAAAGGCAGCTGCACCTCACCATGAGGAGTCACCAACTGCTGGTTCTACCCCTGACCCTAACGCACCAGCCCATGACCCGGAGCAGCCACAGGGGCAGCAGCAGCAACAAGAGAAGCCGCAGCAGCCACCACAGGAGCATACACTGTCAAACTTATATGATCTAGCTTGTGTAGGCTGTAGCGGGTTAGATACTAAGGGGTACACAATTCCAGGGTTTCATATTTGTATCACTTTCATTCCTTAGTCAATCCATTCTCGTTCTAAGTTTCTCATGGTATCGAGCAGGTTCCCTAGTGGGAACTGTCCTAGGGCCCACCAAGATCGAATTTTTTTTCCTGCCCGAGGCGCGCCTAGTGTTCTGCCCTTAGCGGCCCGTCGCGCCCTCCTTAGCAGCCCCGTCGCGCCCTCCTTAGCGGCCCCGTCGCGCACTCCTTAGCGGCCCCGTCGCGCCCTCCTTAGCGGCCCGTCGCGCCGCCCTTAGCGGCCCCGTCGCCGCCTCTGCCGGCCTCGTTGCCGCCCTTGACGGCCCCGTCGCCGCCCCTACCGGCCTCGTTGCCGCCCTTGACGGCCCCGTAGCCGCCCCTTCCGGCCCCGTCGCCGTCCTTCCGCAGCCCTGTCGCTGCCTCCCCCTTTCAGCGGCCCCGTCGCCGCCCTTTCAGCGGCCCCGTCGCCGCCCTTTCAGCGGCACCGTCGCCGCCCTTTCAGCGGCCCCGTCGCCGCCCTCTCAGCGGCCCCGTCGCCGCCCTTTCAGCGGCCCCGTCGCCGCCTCTTAGCGGCTTCGTCGCCGCCCTTCAGCGGCCCCGTCGCCGCCCTTTCAGCGGCCCCGTCGCCGCCTCTTAGCGGCTTCGTCGCCGCCCTCTCAGCGGCCCCGTCGCCGCCCTTTCAGCGGCCCCGTCGCCGCCTCTTAGCGGCTTCGTCGCCGCCCTTCAGCGGCCCCGTCGCCGCCCTTTCAGCGGCCCCGTCGCCGCCTCTTAGCGGCTTCGTCGCCGCCCTTCAGCGGCCCCGTCGCCGCCCTTCAGCGGCCCCGTCGCCGCCCCTTTCCGTGGCCCCGTCGCCGCCCCTTTCCGCGGCCCCGTCGCCGCCCCTACTCGGCCTCGTCGCCGCCCCTTTCGGCGGCCTCGTCGCCGCCCTTCAGCGGCCCCGTCGCCGCTCCTTCGCGGCAGCGACGCCGCCCTTCACGACCCCGCCAAGCCGCCTTCGCTGCCGAGCCGCTGAGCCGCCGAGCCGCCTTTGCCGCCGAGCCACCAAGCCGCCTTTGCCGCCGAGCCGCCGAGCCGCCGAGCCGCACTGCACCCGAGTCGCCGAGCCGCCGGGCCGCCGCAGCCGAGACGCCGCCGTCACTGCAGTAGCGGCCCTGTCCGTGCCGGCCTGCCCCGGACCGCCTCACTTGCCTGGTAAGCGCAACGCGTCTGCCACTGCACTGCCCTACCCCGCTGTGCTCACTGCATGTCTACTGCTGTCATGGCCACCCCCAGTGTTCTCACCTTTGACGCTGAGGGTCGGGCTGTTGACTTTGAGGTCTGGGTAGATGATCTGCAGCTTTTCCTACAGTGCGATAGGGCAGACGGTCTCTCCCTGTTTGACCTCACTTCTGGTGCCTCTCCTGCCCCTGCTGCTGATGCTGACGCCACTGTTCGCTCACAGTGGGCCACGCGCGATGCTGCTGCCCGCCTTGCTGTGCGCCGCCACTTACCGACCGCTGAGCGCGCGCATTTTAGTCAGTACAAGAGTGCTAAGACCTTGTACGACGCTGTAGTTGCACGCTACTCTTCCCCTGCCACTGCTGCTCTTAGCCGCCTCATACTGCCGTTCCTCTTCCCTGACCTCGCCGCTTTTCCCACAGTCGCTGACCTCATTACACACCTTCGCACTAGTGACATTCGCTACCGCGCTGCGCTTCCTGCTGAGTTCTGCGCCAAGAACCCCCCCCCCTATGTACATCACCCTCTACTACATAGTCACCCGGCTCCCTGACACCCTTCGCTCGGTCAGAGACCACTTCCTCTCTGTTTGCCCCACCACTCTCACTGTTGACCTCCTCAAGAAGCGCCTCCTAGCAGCAGAGAAGAGTATAGTCGCTGTAGGAGCCTCTCGTGGTGACCCTCGTACCCCTGTCTTTGAGGGGTGCTCCCACTCCCCCCTCTTGCCCTCTGTTGCCTCTGCTGCTGCGGCCGACCTTGTTGGTCTTGAGTCGGTCGGCGCGGCGTCTGCCCCAAGCGGGAGACGCCGCTCAGGCAAGGGCAAGGGGGGCAAGGGTGCTGGAGGAGCTGGCGGAGGCGGTGGAGGCGGCGGAGGGGGTGGGGGTGGCGGTGGGAGTGGTGGCGGGGGTGGGGGCGCTAGTGGCGGCAGTGGAGGCGGAGGAGGCGGCGGTGGTGGCGGTGCAGGCGGAGGTGGCGGAGGTGGAGGCGGTGGTGGAGGTAGCGGCGGCGGAGGTGGAGCTGGTCGGGGCGGCGCTACGCAGAGGGTCGGCTCCGGTGGTGGTCAGCGCCAGCAGCAGCAGCAGCAGCGCACTCGTGAGACCCCTTCCCCCCAGCAGCTTCGTGAGTGGTACACTGCTCGTCAGCGGGGTTGGGGTGCTGGCCCCTGTACCTACGTTCTACGTACCGGCGACCGCGCGGGTGAGCAGTGTGGGGGTCCGCACTCCACCCAGCGCTGCTTCGGCCGCCTGACGGACGCGTGGCGTCATCATTTCCCTAACGCTACTGAGATCCCTCGCTGGGGCGAGCTGTTTAGGGCGGGTGTTCCGATCTTTGATCTTGACTATGATGCTATTCTTGCTGCCATGTATGCTGTGACTATTAGTGATGAGGGTACCTGTTACCGGTGTTTTCCGCCTGACCCGGGCATTGAGGCTGCTGCTCTAGGTGCTGGTGAGGCTGCTGCTCTAGGTGCCAGTGAGCCTGCTGCCCCAGGTGCTGGTGAGTCTGCGCTCTCAGGTACCGCGTCGGCTCCGGCCACCCACACCTTCACCCTTGACTCGGGTGCTTCCCGCTCCTTTTTTCGAGACCGCACCACGCTTACGCCGCTTAGTCGGCCAGTGGCAGTCTCCCTGGCAGACCCCACTGGGGGTCCTGTCCTTGCCCACTTCTCCATTGTTCTACCGTGTCCGGCGGCCCCTTCTGGCACCCTATCGGGTCTTTACCTCCCCTCGTTCTCTACGAACTTGGTGAGTGGTGCTGACCTCCAGGATGGAGGGGTTCACCAGTTCACTCCTGCGAGTCAGCGAGTGACCCACTGTACCTGTGCTCGGACGGGCCGTCACTTGGCCACGTTTACCCGTCAGCCGGGGTCGAGCCTGTACACACTGTCTACTGAGTCTCCTCCGGTCGCTGAGTCTGCTCAGGTAGCCGCGTCGGGTCAGGTGTTTGCTGCGACGTCCAGGTCTGGTCCTGAGTCTGCCCCCTGCTCGTGTCGTCTCCTGTCTCACCAGACTCTCCTCTGGCACCACCGCCTTGGTCACCCCTCCCTGCCTCGTCTTCGAGGCATGGCCTCCCGTGTCCTTGTCTCTGGTCTCCCCCGGTCCCTCCCTCCCCTTCCTCCGGGGCCTGCCCCCACCTGCGTTCCCTGCGTCGAGGGGCGGCAGCGCGCTGCTCCTCACTCCTCCGAGTTTCCTCCGACAGAGGCTCCGCTGCAGACGCTTCACATGGACGTGTGGGGCCCAGCCCGCGTCCGTGGACAGGGTCACGAGCGTTACTTCCTGCTGGTGGTTGACGACTACTCGCGTTACACCGCAGTCTTCCCCTTGCGCAGCAAGGGTGAGGTCACTGAGGTGTTGATCGCCTGGATCCGCGCAGCTCGTCTCCAGCTCAGAGAGAGTTTCCGCTCGGACTTTCCTGTTCTGCGTCTGCACTCTGACAGAGGCGGAGAGTTCTCCTCTGACCTTCTGCGAGCCTTCTGTCGTGCACGAGGCATCCGCCAGACGTTCACGTTTCCGGCCTCTCCACAGCAAAATGGGATTGCTGAGCGCCGCATTGGCATGGTCATGGACGTCGCTCGTACGTCCATGGTCCATGCTGCTGCCCCCCATTTTCTGTGGCCGTTTGCGGTTCGGTACGCGGCGCATCAGATCAACCTTCAGCCCCGGGTCTCCATGCCGGATACCACCCCTGCTTTGCTGTGGACGGGGAAGGTTGGCGATGCGTCTGCGTTCCGTGTCTGGGGATCTCGGGCGTTTGTCCGCGACTTGTCTGCGGACAAGCTGTCCCCTCGTGCTGTTCCCTGCGTCTTCCTTGGCTTCCCCCCTGACGCGCCGGGCTGGCAGTTCTACCACCCCACCTCGCGCCGTGTTCTGTCCTCCCAGGACATCACGTTTGACGAGTCGGTTCCCTACTACCGTCTCTTCCCCTACCGCACTGCGTCCCTCCCCCCCCCGCCGCTCTTCCTTACGCCAGGTCCCCCTCCGGTAGACCCCCTCCCCCCTCAGGGTCCTGCTCCCTCAGGTGTGTCTCAGGTAGACGCAGTCGACCCTGTCGAGGTAGCTGTTGACTCTGGTGCTGCTAGGGGTGCTGAGCCTGTAGGTGCTGAGTCTGAGGGTGCTGACTCTGGGGGTGCTGAGCCTGGGGGTGCTGAGCCTTGGGGTGCTGCGTCTGGGGGTGCTGAGCCTGGGGGTGCTGCGTCTGGGGGTGCGGAGTCTGCGGGTACTGGACCTGCTCGTGTGGCGTCTGGCGGTGCTGGGCCTGGAGGTTCTTCGGGTGCTTCGTCCCGGCGGGAGCTACTCTCTCCACAGGAGCTGCGTGAGTGGTTTGCCCGGCGCTGGAGGCGAGCTGCTGGAGCTGGAGGTGCTGCGGGTGCTGGAGGTTCTGCTGCTGCTGAGGGTGCTGGTGCCGCGGGTCCCGGAGGTGCTCGTACTGGGAGTACTGGAGCTGCTGGGCCTGCGGGTGCTTCTCGTACTGGAGCTGGTGGTGCTGCGGGCGTCGGTGCTACTGAGGGTGCTGGAGCTGGACCCGCTGCGTCTTCTGGTGGTCCGGCTGGAGCTGGAGCTGCTGGGGGTGTTGGCGCTGAGGGTGCCTCTGGTGCTGGTGCCTCTGAGGGTACTGGAGTTGGCGCTGCTAGAGCTGGGGGTGCTGCTGGCGCTGGTGCTGTCGTTCGGGGTGCTGGTGCTGTCCCTTCTGGTGCTGGTGGTGCTGAGCGGCCGCGGCCGTACTTCGTTCCGCTCCTTGAGCAGGTTCTTGGTCTTCCGCCCTCTGCTAGTCCGGCTCCTCCCTTAGAGTGTCCACCGCCTGTCCAGTCCGAGTCACAGTTACAGCCTACCTCTCCTCTGCCTGCTCCTTCTCCCTACACTGGTCCTACTGGAGGTCTTGCTGAGCGTCGTGAGCCTGCGTCTCGTCCTGCGTCGCCTGTCCGTGCTGCGCGCACTAGTAGTCGTGGTTCGCGTCAGCGTCCTCCCCCTGTCCCCGGCACGCACCGGATGTCTCTGCGTCCCTCCACTGCTCCGTTGCGTGCCCCTTTGCCTTCTCCTCCTGAGTCCTCTCTTCCTGTTCTTGCTGACCCGGAGTCGGACTCCCTTCGTGCTGCCAGTCCTACTGTCACGCGTCTCCTTGCTACTGTCGTCACTGACCCTTCCTTTGAGTCCGCTGCTGCGTCTGCCTTAGTTTCTGAGCTTGTCGACTTCGCTGCTCGCTGTCGCCTAGACTACGCTGCTAGTCTTGTCGCTGAGTCTGAGTCTGTCTGTCCTCCGTCCGTCGGGGGTGAGTGTGCCCTTGGCACGGACGTCCTTGACGACAGGCAGGAGGAGTTCCAGTGCTTTGCTGCTGCTTCACCTCATCTCGTGTCCATGCTGCTTGCCCCTGAGGGAGACCCGGATGCACCAGACATCCCGACTGCGCGCTCTTACGCGGAGGCGATAGAGGGTCCCTACTCTTCTCAGTGGCAGGCAGCCATGGATGCAGAGATGGCTTCCTGGAAGTCCACAGGCACCTACGTCGACGAGGTTCCCCCTCCTGGGGCGAACATCGTCAGTGGCATGTGGATTTTCAGGGTGAAGCGGCCGCCGGGTTCTCCGCCTGTCTTCAAGGCGCGCTACGTGGCTCGTAGCTTCAGTCAGCGGCAGGGAGTTGACTACTTTCAGACCTTCTCTCCCACCCCAAAGATGACCACTCTTCGGGTACTGCAGCACATAGCCGCTCACCGTGACTACGAGCTTCACTCTCTTGACTTCAGCACTGCTTTCTTGCAGGGCAGCCTGCACGAGGAGATCTGGCTGCGCCGCCCACCTGGCTTCACTGGGTCTTTTCCTCCTGGTACCCAGTGGAGCCTCCGGCGGCCAGTCTACGGTCTCCGCCAGGCACCTCGTGAGTGGCACGACACACTGAGGACTACACTTGCGGCTCTTGGGTTTGCTCCTTCTACTGCCGACGCGTCGCTGTTTCTGCGCACCGACACTTCTTTGCCGCCGTTCTACATCCTCGTGTACGTCGACGACTTGGTCTTTGCCACAGCTGACACTGCTGGACTCGCCCACGTGAAGTCCGAGCTGCAGAAGAGACACACGTGCACAGACCTGGGTGAACTGCGCAGCTACCTTGGCTTGCAGATCACCCGGGACAGAGCACAGCGCACCATTACCCTGACTCAGTCACACATGGTGCAGCAGGTCCTTCAGCGCTTCGGCTTCACGTACTCCTCGCCTCAGGCCACTCCTCTGTCTACTCGCCACTCGCTCTCAGCTCTGCCTTCGGATGAGTCCGTAGAGTCGAGTGGCCCGTACCCAGAGCTTGTTGGCTGCCTCATGTACCTGATGACCTGCACTCGACCTGACCTTGCATACCCTCTTAGCATTCTGGCACGCTATGTTGCTCCTGGGAGACACAGACCAGAGCACATGGCTGCAGCGAAGAGGGTGTTGTGCTACTTGTGCAGTACGTCGGGCATGGGGCTTGTGCTTGGAGGGCGGAGTCCAGTGGTCCTCACTGGTCACGCAGACGCTTTTTGGGCTGACGACCAGGCTACGCAGCGGTCGTCACAGGGTTACACCTTCAGCCTTGGTTCCAGCTCTGTTTCGTGGCGGTCTACCCGCTCGTCTTCTGTTCTCGGCTCCAGTTGTGAGGCTGAGATCTACGCAGGGGCCATGGCTGCACAGGAGCTACGCTGGCTCACCTACCTGCTGACTGACCTAGGAGAGCCGCCTCGTTCTCCTCCAGTTCTGTACGTAGACAACAAGGCTATGCTGGCCTTGTGTCGGGAGCACAGACTGGAGCACAGAACGAAGCACATCGCTTTTCGCTACTTCCTTGCTCGTGAGCTGCACCAGCGAGGTCAGGTGCGCCTTACTTACGTGGCCTCTGAGGCCAACACTGCTGATATCTTCACCAAGGCACTTGCGCCTTGTGACCATCAGCGCTTCTGTACTCTGTTAGGTCTTGTACCTACCTTGCCTCACTTGCTCACTTCTTGACCTTGCTTGTACTATTACGTATATATATACCTGCTCTTGCTTGTTTAGCGTTATATATATGTGTGTACTCATACATGTGAACTGGCCTCGTGGCCTTGAACTTGTGCTCAGAATGTGTGGTGACGTTGTGATCCACCCTGAGCTTGCTTTGCCTTGCTTTGCTTGACTGGTCTTGTGACCCCTTGTTCTCCCCCACTTTGCCTATGGGGGTGTGTCAAACTTATATGATCTAGCCTGTGTAGGCTGTAGCGGTTTAGATACTAAGGGGTACACAATTCTAGGGTTTCATATTTGTATCACTTTCATTCCTTAGTCAATCCATTCTCGTTCTAAGTTTCTCATACACCACCTGATCCTGTGGGTAGGTGGCAGCAACTACTGCAGCAGCAGCTGTCCAAGTCACCACGGTCCCCCATGAAGAGAGTGACTTGGAAGGAGAAGCTGCAAAGTTTGGAGCAGGGGGAGGCATCACCTCTGCGCCGCACCACACGCATCTCCCGGCCACCTGAAATGTTCACACCAAGTGCACAGTATGCTTGCATGCATGATCATGAGGTGCATGATTTGGAGGAGTGCATGCTTGTGGATGCTGAGGGGGGTGAGCTTGGGCTTGATTTCTGTCTCATGGGTCAAGTGCATGAGCCTAAGTCGGTCAAGGAGGCCTTGTCCCGTCCTGAGTGGGTCGAGTCCATGCGTGAGGAGCTTGAGTCTCATAGGGTGAACGAGTCTTTTGAGCTGGTTGATCCATCTTGTGTGCCACCTGTAATGGAGGTCTTGAGGTGTCAGTGGGTGTGGAAGTATAAGCACATGGCTAATGGGAGTATTGAGAGGCCTAAGTCCAGGTTGGTGGCCATGGGGAACACTCAAACACGAGGCGTTCACTATGACCAGATATATACCCCGGTGGGTAAACCTACCACCCTGAGAGGTTCCCTTGGGATGGCAGCAACTTCGGGGTTTCACATCCATCAGATGGATGTGACCACTGCCTATCTTCATGGGGTCTTGAAAGAGGAGCTGTACATGAGGCAGCCCCCTGGTTTTGATGATGGGTCCGGCAGAGTTTGCCGACTCAGGAAATCAATCTACGGGCTAAAGCAAGCTCCAAGGCAGTGGTACCTCAAGTTTGACGAGGCGCTGATGGATTTTGGGTTTGAGAGGTCGGAGTGTGACCCCGCCTTGTACCACTTGGTGAGGCATGAGGGCAGGCTGTCCCTTTACCTCTATGTGGATGACATTCTGCTCATGTCTTCGAGCATGGTCTTGCTGGACGAGGTGAAGGGTCTCTTGTCCTCTCGTTTCCGCATGAAGGACTTGGGGGAGGCTAAGTACTATTTGGGGGTGCAGATTGAGCGTGATGAGAGTGGCATCTTGATTCATCAGGAGAGGTACATTCTCAACATGCTTGAGTCCTTTGGCCTCTCTGCGGCTAACCCCGTGCGTACCCCTCTCCCTACAGGGTTCGACGTGCATGCACATGCTGAGGAGCCCTTGCTGCGAGATGAGCTGGTCCAGCTCTATCAAAGCATTGTGGGGTCTCTCATGTATGCAAGCACGACCACACAGCCCCAGATTGCTTATGCAGTGTCACAGCTGTCCAAGGTGGTGTCTTGTCCCAAGGCATTTCACCTGCAGGCTGCTAAGAGAGTGCTAAGGTACCTGAAAGGTTGTGTCAAGTCAGGTATATTCTACCCCGCACACAGCAAGCCTCAGGTTGAGTTGGTGGGCTTTAGTGATGCTGATTATGCTGGAGATTCAGCTGATCGCAAAAGTCACACCGGCTATGTCTATTGCCTTAATGGTGCAGCCATCTCTTGGCAGAGCAAGAGGCAGCCGGTGGTTGCATTGTCCACCACCGAGAGTGAGTACATCAGTCTGTGTCAGTGCATTCAGGAGGGTGTGTGGCTGAAGCGTTTGTTTGGGGAGTTTGGGCATGAGTTTGCTGGTGGTGTGTCTGTGTTTGTGGACAACCAGTCTGTCATTGCCCTTGCACAGAATGCATGCTTGCATGGCCGCACCAAGCACATGCAGGTTCGGTGGCATTTCATCAGGGAGATGGTGGCGTGCGGCGAGGTGATCCTCCGGTGGTGCCCCACCAACCGTCAAGCAGCAGATATACTCACCAAACCCCTCCCTTTTGAGCGGCATGGTGTGTGCATGTCCTTGATGGGGATGCAGCACCATGTCAGCATGGTGCCTGAGCAGGATGTGGGAGGACTGGTGCTTCTCTGCCTTGACGACCTCATGCTGTGGATGGCGCCCCTCCCTGGGCAAGGGGGAGTGAAGTGAAGGATTTTGCCCAGTGGTGTTCAGCCACCTCCAGCACGAGCAAAGGGGAGTGTTGATTGTGTAGGTGGTTGTGGTATTTTGCTCTAGCTGGTTGTGGGCTAAGGGTTTGGGCAAAATGTGGTGGTTAGACTTGTTGCGGGCTGGAATTGATCTCGCACCCAACAAGCACCAACAAACCTTTGCTATTCACTACAACACCTTTGGTGTTGCTAGTTTAGCACTTTGGGTTGTTGGGGATTGTTGTAGGGTGAGGGTTGGTTGGTAGGGTTTGAACAACTCGTCACTTTTCAGATCTGAACTCTTCCGAAAGCTACCTTCTTGATTTAATCCATGGCTGCCTATTGATTCCGCCAGAATACCCCGTCGCACTTAAATCGCGATAGCGATCGGCCTAGATCTTGGTTGAAGGCGTGCGTTACCATTCTGGAAATTAGAGATTACGACCTTTCCAACGCGTACCTGCTCATAGTTTAAGGTTACGTGAGCTGCACGCAATGTTCCGTCAAAGTCGGCGGACTTAATCTCTTGTTACGCTCTCCAGATTCGCTCGCTTTCCATCAGGTACCTGGCGACTTCACTAGGAATGGGGCTAGTGCTTGGAGGGACACAGCCAGTGCGACGTACTAGACACTGTGACTCGTCATACGCCAGCCCTTTAGAGACCAAATGGTCGACTCAAGTGTATTGTTTCAGGTTCGGCTCTAGAGCTGTGTCATAGAGGTACTCGGTCATCGTATGTGGCGCAATCGAGCGCTAAAGCCGGGATATACGCAGGTGCAATCGCTGCTGATTTTCTTACCCACTGACGTAGGTGAACAACCTATCTCTGCACCGACCTTGTTCACTGACCATAAAGCCATGACCTTCTGTGTCGAGAGTCTCGACAAGAGGGCAGAGTGAAGCGCATCCACATACGGTACTTCATGCCGCAAGAGCTACAGCGATGTGGCCAGACACGTCTGGTTTTTGTGGCCTCAGCGGCTAACGCTTCAAGCATCTTTACCAAGGCCCTTCCGCCTGGTGACCTCCCTAGGTTTTGTTCGTAGCTTGGCCTTGTTGAGACATACACTCGTTTACTGTAGGCTTGTCTCTTGCTCATTAGATTGTTTGTATTGCTTTACGCACGCACACACATACGCACACGCACACACACACGCACGCACGCACGCACGCACGCACACACACGCACGCACGCACGCACGCACCCACACACACACACACACACACACATATACACATACACACACACACACACACACGCGCGCACGCGTACGCACGCGCACGCACGCACACGCACACTCGCACACGCACACACGCACACGCACACACACACATACACACGCACACACACACATACACACGCACACACACACGCACACAAAGACACGCACGCGCACGCACGCGCACACGCACGCAGGCACGCACGCAGGCACGCACGCAGGCACGCAGGTACGCACACACACGCATGCGGGCACGCACGCAGGCATGCACGCAGGTACGCACGCAAGCGCGCACGCACGCACGCACGCACACGCACGCACGCATCCGTTCGCACCCGCACACGCACGCATGCACGCACGCGCGCACACACGCGCGCACACCCATTCAGACACAGACACAGACACATGCACATGACTTCAACGTATCACAGAATTTTGCATTGTCGAAGCACAATAAACGCCCTTCTCCAACTACAAATCGTGGGTTGGAGTTCATTTTTCTCCATCCGCATCTCTCATGTTTCCAACTCTAGTTTCTCGATCTTTCTTTCCACCTTTATAATTCAAGCATGCGAAAAAAAAAAAAAAAAAAAAATCGACAACGACCGCGCCCGAGAAACGACGGGCGATTGACGCAACAAATGTTTGGCAAACGGCAAAACGTCCATCCCAACTGCTATGGATGTGCTGCTGGGCGGGCTCGAAGTTGACAAAAACGCCGAGTAACGGAAGCAGCACCATTCGGCACCCATGGCGCCAGGGGTGCCTGTGGCGCATGTGGCGCCAAACGCGACAAACACGGAGCACGCGCCTGCGGCAAACGCACCCCTCAGAGTATCGTGTCAGCGCCAGAGGTGTCGTACGGCCGCCTTGTCTAACGCGACGGCTGACCAAGCCTTGACCGAGGCGTTGACCCCAAACCAAGTCAAAGCCCTTCTGTCCCAGTTACTGCTGCACCTTGCTAGCGTGACCACCGCCGAAAGTACACAACATACAGAATCCGCATCTGCTAAAAACAACATTGCAAAATAAGATGCCATCAACTCGTCGCTATGGCCCAATTGAAATGGGAACGATGCCAATTAAGAAGGACAAGAAAGCAATTTTTCTACACATATTAAATATAAGAATGAATTATACATTTGGACTAGCCTCGTAGGCATTTCTCTTAGAGGCTGGACTAGTTGTGTGTCGATAGACCTGCACTAGGGATCTCCGATTGATCAGCAGAGGTTTACATGTTGAAGTAGTAGGCTAGGAATGAATGGACTAGGTCAAAGGAGGGTTACAAGAAGAATGTCGAGAAGATTTGTGTACCCCTAGTGCTAACCCCCATACAACCTACATAGATATGAACATGTAAGTTTTGGGACACCCTCATAGGCGAAATGGGGGATAGCTAGAGCAAGCAATGGTCACAAGACCAGTCAAGAGAAGAAGCAAAGCAAAGCTCAGGGTGAATCTCAAGATCACCACACAGTCTGAGCACAAGCAAGTGGCCACAAGGCCAGTAAACATGAAGAGATATAAAACGCAAGCAATACAGTGACCACAACGTAGCAAGATTACACATGCAAGTTTAGATACATAGATCACAGTACAAGGTAAAGTCAAGAGATAAGCAAGTGAGGCAGAGTAGGCGCAAGGCCAAGAGCAGTGCAGAAACGCTGATTATCACTAAACACAAGTGCCTTGGTGAAAACATCAGTAATGTTGTGTCAGAGGTCCATTGGAGATCCTCGATTGATTCTAGGGAAGCGTTACAGGCACGTTGGTCTTGGGGGTTATGGGCGCACTCACCCGCTACACAAACAAGCCATTTTATCCCAGTGGTTAGTGGCTGTGATTTTGACATGGTATCAGAGCGAAGGTCTCGGGTTAGAATCCCAGCGTGTGTACTTCGCGCATCCCAGTGCGGGGGGTTGTCAGAGGTCCACTGGATATCCCCGATTGATCATAGGGAAGGTTTACAGGCACGTTGGCCTGAGGGGTTATGGGCACAGTCACCCGCTACACAAACAAACCATTGTATCAAAGTGGTTAGTGGCTGGGATTCTGACATGTTGGCCCGTGAGACCACGTAAGCAAGGCGAAGTGGTTAGTAGCGCAGAGCGATATGCTTCGTTTTGTGCTCCAGTCTGTGGTCCTGATGTCAGAACTTATATTTGTAACTGCCTGTAGCTGTAGTTAGTGTAGTTATTATAAACTTTGTTTGGTGGTGCACCTTATTTGTTTCCTTTGCTATATGTTCTTCGAAACCTATAGTGAAACCATCCTTTCCAACTTTCTCGACTCTCACCCTAGGCACAAACTACTCGACATCCTAGTTGGGCCTAGGCTCCTAAGCCTAGGCCCTAGTTAAACTTGATCATCCCTCGTTTCTTCTCATGCTATCAGAGCGAGTTACGTCCTGGCCTGTGGGCCCGCCTCATGCTTCCGCTGCTACGTTTTTCCGGTCGCGCGCCTAGGGCGCGTGGCGATTTTCTATTGTCCCGCCCCCGGTTGGCGAGTGACTCCTACTCTGCCCGTCGCGCGCCCCGTGGCACGCGACGGTGCCCTAAACCTGCCCGTCGTGCGCCCCGTGGCACGCGACGGTGCCCTGCTCGTCGTGCGCCCCGAGGCACACGACGGTGCCCTTACCTTAAACTTACCTGTCGTGCGCCCCGTGGCACGCGACGCGCCTCTCCGCACCTGCTCTCACTGCAGCCGCCCCTGACCTACCTGCGCCGACACATTGTAGTCGCTCTGCGGCTTTCTTCCCGCCCACCCCCTCCTCCTTTGTCTCCCTGCAGCCGTGGGGGGGAGGGTATGGGGGTGGCGGGTGTTGGAGCGTTGGGTCGTATCCTTCCCTTCCCCTCCTCCTCCTTTCGTTCCCACTGCTGCAGCTGC
The DNA here is from genome assembly GCA_947471745.1 of Closterium sp. Naga37s-1. Lineage (NCBI taxonomy): Eukaryota > Viridiplantae > Streptophyta > Zygnematophyceae > Desmidiales > Closteriaceae > Closterium > Closterium sp. Naga37s-1. The sequence continues at coordinate 124,903 of CANJKZ010000006.1, forward strand.
CGCTGGGGGGGAGGGTGTGAGGGTGTGGGGGAGACGGGGGAGTGGCACCGGGGTGGCGGGTGTGAGGCAACCAGCAGCCGTCCCTCCACCTCTCCTCTCTTCCCCCCCCTCTCTGCTGCTCCTGCAGCAGTGTGGGGGAAGGGAAGGAGGAGGGTGAGGAGATGGAGGGGGTGACCAGCTAGTGTTAGCCCGCCTGCAGTACCTGCTGTTGCTTGTTTATTATTTTGCATGTGTACCCCTGCAGGTTGTATTCTGCACAAACTCCTGATGCAGGCAGTTATGGGGGAGTGTCAGAACTTATATTTGTAACTGCCTGTAGCTGTAGTTAGTGTAGTTATTATAAAATTTGTTTGGTGGTGCACCTTATTTGTTTCCTTTGCTATATGTTCTTCGAAACCTATAGTGAAACCATCCTTTCCAACTTTCTCGACTCTCACCCTAGGCACAAACTACTCGACATCCTAGTTGGGCCTAGGCTCCTAAGCCTAGGCCCTAGTTAAACTTGATCATCCCTCGTTTCTTCTCACCTGACACAATGCAATTATTTGTCGACGTACAGAACTGGAGGAGAACGAGGCCGGTCTCTCAAGTCGGTCCAGCGTAACTCCTGTATAGCCATGGTCCCCGTGTAGATCTCAGCCTCACAACTGGCGCTGAGAACCGAAGACAAGCAGGTAGTCCTAAAAAAATCTGAACCGGAGCCAAGGCTAAAGGTGTAACCCTGTGACGACCGCCGAGTCGCCTGGTCGTCTACCCAAGAAGCGTGTCGCACGTGACGTAGCCAGCGTACAGGCAGCGCGCGGGCGGAGCAAGCAGCGCGTGGGCAGAGCGCGTGCCGCACAGGCTACGCGTAGGCTGTGCAGGTAGCACGCGGGCAGCTGGCGAGTCGCGCTCAGGGGCTCACTAAAGGGCGCACTACGGGCAGGAAAACCGACGCGCATAGGGGCGTGATTCGGGCAAAAAAATCGACGCGCCCTAGGGGCGCGATTCGGGAAATGGAAGAGGAATGGATGGACTATGTCAAAGGAGGGGTACAAGAAGAGTGCCGAAATGAATTGTGTACCCCCTAGTTCTAACCCCCATACAGCCTACATAGATATAAATATATATTTTTTTACATCACAGGCATGTTAGTCTGGGGGGATGGGCGCACTGACCCCCATATGGAACAAACCATTTTATCCTAGTGGTATAATGACTGGGATTTTGACATGGTATCAAAGCGAAATGTTATGGGTTCGAATCACCATTTGCGCACATGCTGTCGAAGGCACTGTGCCGTGTCGTGGGCCTCCCCGCCCCGTGTGGCAAGGTGTCGAGTTACCTGCAATGCGGATCCTTAATTGATCATAATTGGATTACATTCATGTTAGCTTGAGGTTTTGGACGCACTGACCTGCATATTGAACAAGCCACATTTTTCCTATTGGTCTAGTGATTGCCAGCCTGAATTAAATCACTTGCTTCGTTGTTGTTGTTGACTGATCTTGTCACTGTTTGTTTCTCTTGCTCATTTTGATGCCCCTCACGTACCCTATGGAGTTGTGTCAAGTTATATTGATATCATTGTTGTTGTGCAGCAGTGAGTGACATAGTATAGGGTATAATACTTTGGTATCTGTACCAATATCTTACTAGTGGAACACCATTCCGCTGTCCTACCCGAACAAAGTCGTATGGTAACATTTTGCGTGACTCACAGTTTTTTTAAGTTATTGTTGCTATTATCCTACGGGTGTTGCATGTTAACATCATCAGAAAATTTCAAATACATTATCTGGCCTTTTTTTTATAATCCGTTAGCTCGCTCAAATGCACCCAGAACTCTACACAAGTTATAGATTGGAGAAACTACACCAAGGAACTGTATTTGCTGTTACCAATGTTTAAATTAGACCAGGGAATCGTGCAACGGAGCACACGAAGTTACAAATCCCCTCACGCACTTCACGCTTTCAGCTGATCGTAGCACTCACTCGAATTCAAGCAACCATGGTGGCACTCGCGTCGTCCTCGCCCTACCTCCCGGGCCCGCTTCGTTCGTAGTCGCCTCTCGCCTTCATCACGCACGACCTGGCTCGGTCCTTTTCTTTTATCGTCCCATCTTCGTCCCGAGACCCGTCGCTTCATCCTCGCCCACCACACCCTTTGGCCTTCCCGTTATCTGAGCCTCTCGCATCTTTCCTCCCACGCCCTCACCCCGCCCGTCCGCCATGGATCTCCTCTTTCAAAAGTCCCTCACCGACGTCATCAAATCCCTCCGCGCCGCACCATCCCCCGCCGAAGAGGCCAAGATCCTCGCGAAAACCCTCCGCGACGTGCGGCGCGAAGTCAAGTCGTCGGATCCGCGCAGCAAGGCGGCAGCACTAGAGAAGCTCCTATACCTGCACATGCTGGGGCAGGCGGGCGGCTCGGATATCGCGTGGGCGGCGTTCCCGTCCGTTGAGGCCATGGGGTGCCACCGCAGCTTCGCCGTTAAGTACGTTGGTTACCTCGCCGCCGCGCATAGTCTCTCCTCGGCGCCCGACGTGGCGGTTCTCGCGACGCACCAGCTGCGGAAGGATCTGACCGGGCAGCACCCGCACGACGCGTCGCTCGCGCTCTCATGCATCGCTTCGGCGGCGCCGCCGGGGCTGGCGGCGGAGCTCACGACGGAGGTGGTGGCGCTGCTGAACGGCACGCGCGTCGCGGGGCGGCGCAAGGCCACTCTGGCCATGCTCAGAATTGTGCACCAGCAGCAGATGCAGCATCAAAGTAGAGCGAGCGGCGGGGTTGGAGGATCAGGAGAAACAGGCGGAGACGACGACGAGCTGCCTGCGCTGCTCGCGAGGCTCGCGGAGCGCCTGCACGACAGCGACAGGGCAGTGGTAACCGCCGTGGTGTCGCTGGTGTGCGAATTAGTCCTGCACGAGCAGCACCAGCGGAGCACCAGCAGCAGCACCCCTATCGATCCAACCCTCCAATCCGGCCCTTCACAAGCACAGCAAACCCAGCAGCAGCAGCAGCGCGCGGCCTCGGGCAAGCCACTACCGTCCAAGTACCTGCCTCTGGCGCCCGATCTGTTCCCGCTACTGCACCCGTCGTCGTCCCCCTGGCTGCTCATCAAGCTCGTGAAGACGTTCGCCGCGCTCGCCGCCGCGGAGCCCCGCGTGGCGCGCAAGGTGGCAGAGCCCCTGGCGGCGCTGCTGCGCGCCACGCCCTCCAAGTCGCTGCTGCTCGAGAGCGTGCGCGCCGTCGCGCTCAGCATGCGCCACGTGGACTCCCTGCGCCAGCTGGCCATCCGCGTGGCAGCCACGCGGCTAGTGGCGAACGAGCCACTGGCTGCGGATCTTGGCACAGGCAGCGCAGGGGACGGTGGGGGCAGCGGCGCTGGCGGTGCAGCGGCCAGCAGCAGTGGCAGCACTTCTGGTGCTGCGAGCGCGGCAGCACCGGCAGCGGTGGTGGGAGCGCACGACGCGAACGTACGTCTGCTGGGGCTGCGAGCACTGGAGATGTTCCTACCGCACCACGCGCTCGAGGTTCTACGCTTCAAATCCGCCATCATCGCATCACTCGACGACGCAGACCCCGCCGTGCAATCCGCGGCGCTGCGTCTGATCACGGCGCTCGTCACGCGCCCGTCGCTCGTGCCGTCGGTGGCGGCGCTGCGGCAGCGCATGGCGGGGGCGGCGGCGGTGCGCAGCCCGCTGTGCGGCGAGCTGGTGACGGCCGTGCTGCAGATGTGCGGCGCGGGGGGGTTTGAACGCGTGGCGGATTTCGTGTGGTACATAGACGTGCTTCAGGACATCTGCTACGTGGCGATTGTGGGCGGGGGTACCTCCACTGCCAGCCTCGCCCTGCCCTCACACGCAGGTGCAGGCGCAGCAGCAGCAGCAGCGGACGAGAGTGTGTGGTCACTGGCACCCCTGGGAGACCCATCAGCCAGTTCCCATGGATACAGTCGCAGAGTGAGTGGTGCCTCCGGTCTCACCCACGCCCTATCAGCCGGAGCAGCAGGGGCAGAAGCATGGGCGGGCAGTGAGAGGAGCAGGGAGGTGGGGCGGCACCTGGTGGCGGTGGCACTGGGGTCGCCCGTGCCGGTGGCAGACCGGGCGCGAGTGAGAGCAGCGGCGCTGCACCTGGCGCTGCGCCTGGTGGGGGATACAGCGCTGCTGAGGAGCAGGGCGGGCGGCGACCACGTGCTGGCTGCTGCAGCGTTCCTCCTGGGCGAGTGCGCTCACGAGCTGCTGCCCCGGGGTGCTGGTGCTGCTGCAGATGCAGGGGCGCGTGAGAGCAGCAGCACTGGCAGTGGCACAACCGCGCTCTCTGCTCCATCCCAATCCCCCTCTGCACCACCATTGTCAAGATCAGAATCAGCAGGTGCCCTGGACTCGACTCTGTCCTCCCTGCTCGCCTCGCTGCTTCAGCCAAGTGTGCTGCTTCTGCCCCCGGCAACCCAGGCTGTGTTCCTACAGGCCGCTCTCAAGGTGCTCCTCGCCCTCACAGCGCAAGCCACACCCACGCGCCTGCTGCCAAGGGGGTCATCACCACCAGCAACTGGGAGCAGCCTTGGAGCAGGAAGCGAATCGCCAGGCTCGGTAACTAGTGGTGGCTGTGCTGCGGCAGGGACAGAAGCGCGGTGGACTGTGGCAGCAGCGGCAATGGCAGAGGCAGCAGGAGCAAGGGGGAGCGGAGTGCATTGGGTGGTGCATGTGCTAGAGGAGGCACGTGAGCGGCTGGTGCCGTTCCTGCAGTCTGCTGATGCAGATGTGGCGGACAGGGCCTGCAATGTGGCTGCTCTGCTGGGCCTGCTGCTGCCTCTGCTGCTAGAGTCTGTGCGCGCTGAGAGGCAGGTTGATCAGGAAGGGCAGGAAGGAGGAGGGGCAGCAGGAGAAAGTGATGTTGCTGGAAGCACTGTGGAGGGAAAGCCGGTGGATTGGGGAAATGCAGGCGTGGGCGTGAATGAACAGCACAAGCAACAGCAGTTGGAGCAGCAGTTGCTGATGCTTTACACCTTGGCCTCACTCTTCTCTGCCTCCCAATTTGACGCGGCCGCACCCCACCCTCCTCTTGCGCTCACACCTCCGGCGTCTAAAGTCACAGCAGTGGGAGCAGCAGGCAAGCAGCAGCTACTGCGAGCTGTGGAGAAAGCAGCAGTGGCGATGGGAGTAGGCCCTCCTGGTGCCATGCCTTGTGGCAGCAGCAGTGGTTATGGTGCTGGTGCTGCTGCTCTGGCATGGCTGGACGCTTTTGGGCAGTCATCACACGATGAGTGGGATTCTGGTATCCTCTTTGTGCGCTCGCTGCCACCCCGCTTCCTGCCCACCTCCTCCATCCCCTCTTCCTCCTCTGCCATTCCTGGCAGCAGGACAGCAGCAGCAGCTGGAGGGGCAGGAGTGGCGCTGCATGGTGGTGCTATGGGCTATGCTGTGCCTGGACAAACGATGGGTGGAGGGGGAGGAGGGGGGGCAGGCGGTGCGAGTACGACCCAGCAGGTGGGTGCTGGGGTGGAAGGCAGCACGGAGGAGTGGCGCAAGCGCAACAGTCTCTTTTACCTGCCATCAGGGGGTTCCCCCAAGGCAGAGGGCAGAGGCAAGGAGGTGCAGAGCAGGGAAGGGGAGGGCAGGGGCAGTGCAGGGGGTGCAGAGTTTTCTCCTGGTGCTGCTGCTGCTGCTGCTGCTGCTGCGTCGAGTGTTTCAGCGAGAGGAGATTTCCCGTCGGCTGTGGGTGACTATGACTACCCACCTGCCGTTGGCGACGAGGCTGTTGCAGAATTTCTGCCGTCGAGAGGGTCGGGGGGAGGGAGCAAGCGAGCACCACCGTTGTGTGGCTTGTTGGAAGAAGAATCGTGATACCGGTTATCACAGAAAGATGCGGCGATAACCTAACCTGGTCAGTGTCAGTGACAGCTGGATGTGCGTGTGAGTGACGTCATAGGCGAGCGTATGCTGGCTAGGCAAAGTAGAACTGCATTGTATGTGTTTTTAGGCCTCTACGGTGGAAATAGATTGTAACATCTACAATGAGTGGAATCCCATGTTTCTACAGTTACGGGCGACGCGCAACGCCTTTTTAGCCTTTTATTCCTGGCCCCCTCTCCCCGCACATCACTCGTTTCAATCAAACCCGTATCATACCATATCAACCCGACCATATCAACTGTCTGCGTGCATTATCGGGGTGTGGTGATGCTAGTCCCTTTTCTTGTTTCCAGAGCCCCAAATGCGCCTGGGTTCTTCGCGTCAATTTCCGATGAAAACTACTATTGTGAGAACTTACCCCTATGCATGACCCCGTGCGTGCGAAAACCAGGTCGAAGAGTCACATATAATGAGGTGGAAAATATAAAACATTCAGGACAGGAAGTTGAAAGTGAATGCCTCCGATATTCGGTTCTGGCGGGAAAAAATGTCAAGAAAGCGAGTCACAAATTGGAGTGTAGTTCTTTTGCCAGCGGTCTTCGTCAGGTTCGCAAAAAAAAAAAAAAATGTGACCGCCAACGTTAGGATTGTGATTACTTCCAAGCTTCGAGTCGATAGATGTATTTACACAGGATGGTCCTGATCCTTTCGACCTGGACTCCCGAAATTCCAGGACTCCTGGTCACACGGGTGGAATGGAGTGGAGTGGAGTGGATTGCTTATAGCCACGACGACAACTGTACACCACCATGTCGTGGTCCTCTCTGAGTCACCTCCGCCATCGCCGCCATGCAGCAGCATCTCATCCGAGAGCCAATGACGCGCGGTGCTCACTTGGATCGCCGCTGCTGCGTGGCAGATGATAAGAACTACGCTCCATGGCCATCATGGCCATGACCTGCGGCCATGGCGCCTGGTGCACTCTCACACTCCGTACGATACACACAACAACCACCATCGCCGCTGCTGCGGATTCACGGCGTGGGTGTGTTTTGGATACATGCGGAGGCTTTTCCGCAACATTTCGGCAGAACCGCCTTTGGACAAGCAATTTTGGGCCAAAACCTTTTCCGCGATGTTTCGCTACCCATTTCTAAGAGGCCACCGTGACTGTTTTCGTGGTCAGCAGCTGCAGCTATCGCACCCGTCCCACGGATGCGACGCGCGCTACTAGCATTGTATATCGAGCAGAAACCAGTCGAGGGCAAGCGCAGCGTCGGCCCGCCTGGGAAACGCGGCTCTCCGTGAAGTGCGGCCTGGCCACACATCATAATGAGTAGTCGCAGCCGTTACAGTGATCATCTCCTCACTGTCATTACGCCTCGCCTCGTTTCATTATGACCCCGTGCCACATTCCCTATGCTTTCTCCTTACTGCTAATAGTATGACGGGACGACAGCAGCGGTACTACTAGTACTAGGTTCCCCATTTCATCCCCTCCTGCTATCCCCATCACACATTCCTCCAACCACCGTCCCCTACCATATCGCCTCCCGTTTTTCAGCTCTCACCGTGCCCTTCTCACCCTCACGCCTTTCTCCCGCTCTCCCTCCCTTCTCCATGCACGTCCCGCGGTCCTCCTCGTCCTCGTCGTGCTCTCTCTTCCGCCTCTGCGGGCCTCACGTGCTCCTCCTCATCTACCTCCTCGTCCGATCTACTCTCACCACCACGCTGCTTCTCCACCTCCCTCAGATCCACCCGCCCATCACCTCCACTATCATCAATACCACCACTCCCACATCTGCCACATCATCTGCCACCGCTCCCACCATTCCCTCCACTCCCATCACTCGCACCGCTGCCACCGCCATTCCCAGCGCCTTCCGCGCCACCGCCGTGGAGCGGCCCTTCCCCCGCGCGCCTGCCTCAGCTGCTGCCCCCCCCCGACGTCAGGGACCCCTTGCCCTCGCCACCGCTGCCGCCGCCGCTGCTGCTCCCGCCGATGCAGCAGCTGCCGCCGGCGCCGGTGCCGCAGGTCATGCTTTCGGCGGGCGCAGAGGGCAGGCGCTCACAGGCGCGACGAGCAGAACGCAGCTGCTGCTGCGGGGAGGCTGGCGCGGCGCGCAGCTGCAGGCCGCGGGGCGCAGTGGGCTCTAGGACGGCGGAGAGAGCGCGCGTGAGTGGGGCGCGGGGGAGCATGCAGCGGAGCAGCAGATGCTGAGACTCGCGGACAAGGCTTTCCAGGTGAGCGGCGTGGTGGTAGTGCGTGCAGGTGCTGGGTGATGGGGGATGACGAGAGTGCTGGATGAAGGGCTCAGAGAGATGATGGGGATGGGGATGATGATGATGATGATGATGGGGATGATGATGATGATGGGGATGATGATGATGATGGGGATGATGATGATGATGGGGATGATGATGATGATGATGGGGATGATGATGATGATGATGGGGATGATGATGATGATGGGGATGATGATGATGATGGGGATGATGATGATGATGGGGATGATGATGATGATGATGATGATGATGATGATGATGACGACGACGACGACGACGACGACGATGATGATGATGACGAACAGCTTCCTTGCAATTTCCCTCCCCCTCCCCCCTTCCCACCCTCCCCTTCCCCTCCTCCCCTCCCCGATCGCACCCCGCCGCCCCCCTGGTCTCCTCTCACCAAATCTATCACAACTTCTCATTGCATAGCCTCGTCCTCCCATTACCTTCCGTCCGCCTCCCATCATTCCCTTTTTCTCCACGTGCCCCTACTCTCCCCCATTACCTCCTCGCGCCGGCAGCACAACGAGCAGCGGCGGCAGGCGTGGGCGTGGGAGCGCAAGCAGGCGATCGCAGCGGGGCGAGAGGACGAGGTGCAGGGGGGCACGGAGGCCACGCTCTCACAGCTCATCCCCACATACCCCTGCCCCAGGGAGCAGCGCCTGGGGGTGTGGGCCGATGGGGGCAAGGTGGGGGCAGTTGATGGGGGGAGGGCTGGCTGGCTGGTTGGTGGGGAGCGATTTCAAGGTGGTGCATGTGCCGTGCTTGTGGGGTCAGTGAGTCAGTGACACGCGCAAGGGCTGGGAGCGCATGGGGGCAGTGAAGCCCATGCATGTCTGTTGCTGCTTAGGGCCTTGCGCCTGCTGGCTGCACTGCTCACTGCCTCTCTGACCGTCTTGCTGTCTCTCTGGCTGTCTTGCTTGCAGCCTTGCAGCAGTGTCATGGTCTTTGTGTTTGTATATAGAGCTGCTGTCAACATGTTACCACACATGGACTTGCGTTCCCACAGACTCGTCCAAAACGCTGCATTCATTCTTTACCCGTCCCCCTGCCGCAAATGCTGTAAATGCATCCTCTTCTACTCGCTCACACTTATCCGTACCATGCCCACCCACCCTCCCTCGTGTTCTCATGTGTCTCCAGTGGCTATGTGCAGTGCGGTCGGCCTTCCAGCGCCATCCCGTGGTCTACAGGTGAGCACTCAGCACCCACGCACCACACAGCTGCAGAAGATACACTGCCCTGCTCTCTTAGCAGCTGAGAAAACTTACGTGCAGCCCTGAACCAGCTAGAACCTTCAAAACCCAACATGCACGTGCAGCCCACAGCAAGCGAACGTCCCTGGCCGTCACCCTTCCTCCAATAACGCCTCCCAGGTCTCCATCCCCCACCCCCACCCCCATCCCCACCCCCACCCCCACCCGCACGCCTACCCCCACGGCACCAGCATCGGCAGCAACGAGGAGGTCTCATTCGAGCAGGACATCGGTGCCCTCCTGCACACCACGCCGCTCACCTTCGACCCCTTCGTGCCACCCGCCTTTGCTGACTTCCTGAACCACTCCTTCCACTGCCTCTCCTTCTACTCCACCGGCCTCTCCTCCCAAGCAAGCCTCGAGAAAACCCGCGCAGCGAACCCGGAGCAGAAGTTTTTGACGCTGCCCGAGCTGATGGCAGAGCACGGGCATGCGTATGTGGACGTGTTAAAGCTGGACTGCGAGGGGTGCGAGGAAGAGGTGCTGCTGGAGCTGGGCTCTACTGTGTACCCCTCACAGCTACCCCTCGTGGGGTGGCCGAGAGCGGAGAGGGAAGAGGAGGAGGATATGGGGGGTGGGCGGAGGGAAGGACGGCGGGAGGTGGTGGTTGGTGGTGGTGGAAGGAGGGGATTAGCGGGGTCGGGGGTGGTGGTGAGAGGCGGTGGCGAGGGCATGGTGCGAGGTGGTGAGGGGGAGAGAGTTCCAGCGGTTGGTCAGATACTGGTGGAGATGCACAGGTGAGCCAGCTGTGCTGCTGCTGCTGGGGTGCATGTGGCATGCACCGACAGCACAGACAAGACACAGCAGGTACCGTGTGGGTTAGTCACGCATGGTGGAGTGGCTGTAGCAGCGTAAAGGAGGTATGGCATGTGGCAGATTATAGGATGATGAGGACCGGTAGCAAGCAAGCAACCCTTGCTGTGCTGTGCACAGAGGCATGAGCATCAGCAGGGGCAATATCCTCAATAACATCCACAGTGTACACGCAGTGTGCTCTGTGCACTCTACCACACCCTCTTGCTGACCCCGCCCATATGCCACTGCTCCCAACTGCTTCTTCCCGCAGCACTCTCACCAATCATCTCGTACCTCTCCATCTCCTTCCCCCTCACCTCTCGTCACGCCTCCCTCGACCGCATGCCCACCTGCCCTCTCTCCCCCTCCCCAGGGTGAAGGACTCAGCAGCGACACTGGCAGTGGTGGGGCATCTAGAGCAGCTGGGGTACCGTCTCTTCCACGTGGAGCCCAACCCTGTCGCGCCTGCACACTGCGTGGAGCTCGCCTTCATCCACAGGCGCCTCGTTGACGTTTGAAACGTCATCCAAAAGTCAATGTGCAGCGCGCCCCAACCCCATCGCGGCTGCACATTGTGCGGAGCAAGCATTTATCCACCACCGCCTTGTGCTGCCCTCCTCTGCCGCCCTTTTCTGAGTCCTCCAGAGAGGACCTCTCTCTACGACGTGCAGGGCAACTCCACTAACGCCACTACCACCACTTCATGCAGCCCTGGGGTTTTGTTGCTGGGGGCTGCTATGCTACTGAGCTACCGTATATGCTGTGTAGGCCATCCGGACCCTGGTGTTGAAATTTATCTGCCTCGTTTACGTGAAACCGAGTCCATTAATGAATAAAGAGTATGGTCCTTGGACTTGCACCAACTAGCCATACTAGGTACCACCACCCACCCACCCACACGAGTGACCCTGTAATCTTCTCAAGCTTTGGACAAGGAAATCATACCCTTCTTGCAACCACATGAACCGTCCAATCCCATCCCATCCCATCAGCGCATGAGCCACCCCTTCTTAGGGTCCACCCTAACCGGCTTCTCCAAGAGAGCATTCACCTGCACATGCACACTCCCGTCACTCTCCTCCCCCACGCCACCCCTGGGCAGCATGTGCCAGTGCAGGCGCTTGTACCCCAGCCCGTCCACCAGTGCCACATACAGCGGCAAGTCTCGCAGGGGGAGCAGCAGAGAGTCGAGCCAGAGCACGCCGCCCACTCGCAGCACGCGGTCCCACTCGAAGAGCATGTGCTCCCAGGGGAGGAGAGGGGTGAGAGGGAGGTAGTGCATGCAGGTGGCGCCGCAGTGGATGATGTCCACTGTGTTGTCGAAAAGTGGTAGCCGTTGCTGCGAGTGGGGAGGTGGACAGGGGAAGTGGGGGAGAGAGGTTCAGGAGATGCGGGTAATGTGATGTGATGAGGTGACCAGTTGTGGCATGGTGTGGTGCAAGTTGCTATACTGTTACATGTGGCATATCACAGCACAGCACATCACAGCAGGGCACCGCACATCCCAGCACATCACAGCACATCACAGCACATCACAGCACATCCCAGCACATCCCAGCACATCCCAGCACATCCCAGCACATCCCAGCACATCCCAGCACGCACTGAGTGTGGCACGTGCAGGGGAATGAGTCCCCTCAGTGCAATTGTCTCCATGTATGGGGTGCCCTGCGCCTGCATTGATGTCCGCCCCGTGCCCTGTGCCTCCGCATTAATAGCCGTGGTGAGAACTGTCACGTTGTATCGTGCCATGTGTGCCGCCCAGCTGCCCGTGCCACCTCCCACGTCCAGCCCGACCCTGGAGGAGAGGAGGGAGGCACGGGGAGAGGGGGGAGACTGATGGCCGTGGTGAGAACTGTCACGTTGTACCCCGTCATGTGTGCCACCCAGCTGCCCGTGCCACCTCCCACGTCCAGCCCGACCCTGGAGAGGAGGGGAAGGAGGGGATGGATGATGGCCGTGGTGGTCCCGTTGTGTTTATGATGGCTGTGCGTCACCATTCTCTCATCAGGCACGGAGCTGTGATGCGTCAAGGATGGAGTGATGGTGCGTGAGCGGATTGATGAAGAGAGAGGTGCGGGAAAGATGGGGGCAAAGGAGCACGTGAGCTGTGGTGGGCAGGGCTTGACTGCCTTGACCTGTGCTCGTTTCCCCAACCAGTAACAGTTTCTCCCTCAAAACCTCCCTAGCCAGCTTTCCTCTCGCCCTCTCTTCGCCGTCAAACTCAGGAACCTCTTTTCCCACCCATTACGTCCCCATAGCATTAGCACGCACCTGAGAGCGCCCTGCTGCCACCGCACCTGAGAGCGCCCTGCTGCCACCGCACCTGAGAGCGCCCTGCTTCCACCGCACCACGTCCTGCACGGAGAGCGCCCCTCGGAAGCGCGACTGCCATCGCCTGCTCTGCACGCTCATGTTGAAGCACTGCGCGCACTCGTTGCCCGCCATGCCGTTGCTGTTGCTGTTGCTGTTGAGGCAGTGGAACGACTTGCACGCGTGGTGCTGCCACCGCACTGCTGTGTCCTGCAGGGTCAGCTGCGAGAAGAGCGATTGCGGGAATGGCATGGGCTGGCGGGGGAAGGGGGGGCGGGAGGGAAGAGAAGGGGCGGGATAGGAATTGAAGGTGTGGTGTGGTTCAGAGGACTACCGTGCGTGAGTGGCATTTCACTTGGAACCGATCTGTGGAAGCCCAAGAACATTGCAACGCCCCTCACTCATGCCCATCTTGGTTGGCTTGCTTGGTTGCCACAGGGTGAACGAGCAACAGCAACAGCCATGCGAGCAGCGCAGCAGCAGCAGCAGCACAGGTGTCCAGAGCAACACCTGCACGTCAAGGTTCCACTACGCAGGGACGACGACAATGACAAGGCATGTGACAGACTGACTGACCTCGACGTGGGCAGCTGGTGTGCGGGAGAGGCAGCGGCGCATGGGCAGGGCGAAGCAGTGGCGGTGGAAGAGCAGCGCCTGCGTGTCGAGCCAGTCGTCGGGGCACATGTGGCGCGGCTTGTAGTCCAGGTACTGCATCAGCTCCTCCTCACTGCCCTCACACGCGTACGCCTGATGGCCACGGCACGGGAGGGTGTGGGTTGAAATGGGTGGGCATGTGTCGTGTGTGCAATGGAAAAGGCATGGGAGCAAGGGTGCTTCATGGAATGGCATGGTACGAGGGGGACGAAACGCGCTGTCCATGCACAGACAAACTGGCAGTGATTCTGCCATTAGATCTCGCTTGCAAAGGAAAGGATCGCCTTGCTCATTGTCACGCCCCACTACACCACACCACACCACCACCTGGCACAACTCAACCCCCATGCCACTCTGAGTTATGAGGCCAGTCGGCCCTCATGGGACGCAGTCACGCAAGGCGCGGCTCACCTTCCACACGTGTGCGGGGTGTGAGAGCACCATGCCCATGCCCGTGCACGATGCCACCACTGCCCTCGCCCTCTCCATCGCCTGCCATGCACCGCACAGGCACACACACACACAGGCATACACAGCCACATGCCCCGTGGGTGGGCGCCGGCGTATGCACACATGCACAAAGACGCAGGAACGTGACTATCTCTGCTGCAGGCTGTGGCAGGCAGGGAAGTGAGCACGCGGCAGCGAGAAGATACAAGCATGTTAGAACACACACTGGTTCACAGAGCTAACCGGTGCTTGCATTCTGCATGGCGACAAAAGACCGGGTGCGGCTGTGGAGTCCCGTTGGAGCTCCGAAGAAAATGCTGCACAGCCCCGTTCCTCCCCTGCACGCCCCACCCCCCCGCGCTGACCGATTTGGGCATGAGGCGAGTTGCCCAGTTGATGGAAGGGGACGCTAGCTGCTTGTCCAGACGCTGCCTTGCTGTGCTGATGCGCCTTAACTCCCTCTGGCATGCATGCCATCAGACAGACCGACAAGTAGCACGGTTCACACACACACAGGAGGCAGACACAGACTCAGACACAGGCACAGACAGGCAGGCAGGATGGTAGGCAGGAAGGCAGCCATGCACACACGACCGCACTGGCATGCGGCCACACACATACACACACGTGAGTAGAGGCGCGCTTACACACATGGAACGAGGAGAGAAAGCCATGAATAAGGTGCGCTCAAACAGGACAAGTGACGACCAATCACACACCCCTCTGCCGTTCCACCTCACCTACGTCCCGACAGTTCACCTCCCTGCTTATCCACCCATACCCCAATAGGACCTGCTCCCTCACTCTCTCCCCTCCCCCCTCCCTTCCTTCCCCCTCCCCCCCCCTTCCCCCTCCCCCCCCCCTTCCCCCTCCCCCCCCCGTCCCCATCTTCCACCTTCCCCCCTCCCCCCCGTCCCCCTCCCCCACCTTCTTCTCCGCCATCTCAGCGTCCATGCGCGCCAGTCGTCCCATCTGATCCCGCAGCTTCTTGCGCCACCCCACCCCGCCCACCGCCAGCAGTGCGCGCTGCCCGCCCACCCTCGCCGCAGCACCCCACACATCCTCCGCCCCTCCTGCACGCCTTGAGGGCGCCGCTTCTTCATCCACCCCTGCCGCAATCTCATTGCCGCTGCTCTCCCCGCCGCTGCTCCCCTCATCCCCTTGCTTCCACCCATCCAATTGGCCTTCCCTCGTCTCCTCAACGCCTTGCCTCCTCCCGCCCATGCCGCCCATGCCATTCTGCATGCTCGTGTCATCTTCCGCGCCCCTGCCAGCTGGATTATCCCCGTGCACGCCAGCTGGCATGTGAAACGTGGCGGCGTGCCATTGGCGCAGCTGCTCCAGCTCATGCTTGCACGTGAGGCGCTCGCGCTGGGTGCTGCGGGGAGACGAGACAGTGACGGGGGAAGCGGAGGGGGGGCGCGGTGGGGAGGAGGGGGGCACGGGTGGGGGGGGGTGAGAGGGGGAAGGGTTGGGAAAGATGAAGGCAGGGAAACAAGGGGTGCGAGGGCACTCGTGTTTGGCGTTAGGTGTGTTGGAGAGGAGGTGTGTTCAGAGGGGGGCAATCGGTGAGTGCGATCGACGATGAGCAATCCACCCGCCCACTAAGCCAGTGCCTTCAAGCCAGTAGCTAAAGGCCTGTCCATCTTGAGATGACTTGAATTCCACGCACCACGATCTGCGTCCAGGTGTAGACACTTGTGGAAGACGCTCGCGTTCTGGCAACATGACACGTGCGAATTTTGGGGAAGCACAGGCAAGAGCGTGAAATTAGGGCTCGACACGTGGCGGCGTGCGCGGATGAGATGGCTCGGGAAGGTCGCACCTGGTGCGCTGTGATAGAAGGGAGTTAATGGCGGGTAGGAAGCCGGAGGGTCGCAGGGACGACGCTTCGACGCTGCTGGTGCGACTGGCAGACGACGTCGCGTGCGACGCATGCGGTGCGAGCGATAGCGAGGATGCGAGAATGGCTAGCGCGAGTAGAGAGGCGCCTGACATCCGGCGGTAAGCGCGATCGCGCCGTGGAATCGTCATAGAACGCTGAGTGGCGTGTGATTGAATTTGAAGGGCATCCCTCGACAGACGATTCGGCGGTGCGAAATTTGTTGCGGAGGCGAATAAACGCGGATCGCGCTGGATCCGTGTCAGCTAGTCAATTCACTGTTCGGTTGCCGGTTTGGCTTTGAGGCCTCCAACGCATAGCACCAGCTGATACTTCGTGAGGGCTTCTACGTTAGGGCTACGAGCCTCGAGACCTTCGCCTCCAATTTGCCTCTCGTGTTCACCCGATCAGAATGCACGCGCTATAGTTTGCCTCGAATCTTTACACGTAGTGCGTTCAATGAGGCGATCGAAGTAAACAATCTACATGGACCGGGAATTTTCAGGAATGAAAATGTAGAGCCATGGATAATGGTTTCGAACAGACTCTAATGATTCTACAATGCAAAGCACACTGACTGTATATGCACTATAATTACACCATAATGGACTGTCGCTGTCCTCTTGTTGTGGGCTGCTCCTCGTCCATATCTGGGTCGATGTCACTTGTGCCTCGAAGCCAGCCAAGGATACCAATTAAAAAAGAACCACGCAGAAAAAAATACACCCTTCTAAGGACGCATACAAGACCAACATAGCATCAATTGAAGCATACACACACATGCACGCACGCACGCACCCTCACCACGATCACAGGTGACATGACACGTCGGTATACCAACTTCACCCAACAGCAAGCTTTTACTTCTCCGAATACCTGCTAGAATACCCACCAGGCTGTAGCACACTCGCGATTCAGCCCCAAGTCTATGCAACTCCTCCATGATTCATTCCGCTATGCCAGCTGGCGACGCAGCATTCCTCCCCCACCCTCTTTCTCTCCACTCCCTTCCCTGCCCCCGGGCCGTCCATCAGAACTTTTCGCGCACTCCGAAAACCCCCGCGGGCCGCGAAAAGAGAAGTTGAGGGAATGGGCCAATCGGAACTCGGCAAGAAGTTTCAGCGAGTCGGCAACAGTGAGCACAGCGGAATGCCCCCCCCCCCAACCCCCCTTTGCTGCCAGTGCATGCACTTTACCCACACACCAGTCCACATGCATGGGCATCCATTAATAGGACTGCCCACAGCGAAAGGGCATGGGGGAGAGAAAGGGCATGGGGGAGAGAAAGGGAATGGGGGAGTGAAAGGGCATGGGGGAGTGAAAGGGCATGGGAGAGAGAAAGGGAATGGGGGAGTGAAAGGGCATGGGGGAGTGAAAGGGCATGGGAGAGAGAAAGGGCATGGGGGAGTGAAAGGGCATGGGGGAGTGAAAGGGCATGGGGGAGTGAAAGGGCATGGGGGAGTGAAAGGGCATGGGGGAGTGAAAGGGCATGGGGGAGTGAAAGGGCATGGGGGAGTGAAAGGGCATGGGGGAGTGAAAGGGCATGGGGGAGTGAAAGGGCATATGGGAGTGAAAGGGCATGGGGGAGTGAAAGGGCATGGGGGAGTGAAAGGGCATGGGGGAGTGAAAGGGCATGGGGGAGTGAAAGGGCATGGGGGAGTGAAAGGGCATGGGGGAGTGAAAGGGCATGGGGGAGTGAAAGGGCATGGGGGAGTGAAAGGGCATGGGGGAGTGAAAGGGCATGGGGGAGTGAAAGGGCATGGGGGAGTGAAAAGGCATGGGGTAGTGAAAGGGCATGGGGGAGTGAAAGGGCATGGGGGAGTGAAAGGGCATGGGGGAGTGAAAGGGCATGGGGGAGTGAAAGAGCATGGGGGAGTGAAAGGGCATGGGGGAGTGAAAGGGCATGGGGGAGTGAAAGGGCATGGGGGAGTGAAAGGGCATGGGGGAGTGAAAGGGCACGGGGGAGTGAAAGGGCACGGGGGAGTGAAAGGGCACGGGGGAGTGAAAGGGCATGGGGGAGTGAAAGGGCATGGGGGAGTGAAAGGGCATGGGGGAGTGAAAGGGCATGGGGGAGTGAAAGGGCATGGGGGAGAGAAAGGGCATGGGGGAGAGAAAGGGCATGGGGGAGTGAAAGGGCTGCATAGAGGTGGCAAGGGCAGTCGTTTCGCTCCAACCATGAGAGAGTGGTTGCGTTCCTTACTTTCTCCCCACACCCATCCCTTCTTCCCCATCCCTTCACCTCTCCACCTCTCAATAAGCACGCAAACGGTCTGTCACCTGCACACAGGTCAACAATCCCACGCCCTTGGCCATGGGCAGCAGTGGCCGGCGCTGCACCAACCCTCTCACAAAATCCAGTGACGAGCACCCACCCCCAAGCGCCCACGTGAACTCCCACGCGCCCACGTGCACCCTTATCACACCCTCTCACCTGCCCACACGTCACCAGCCGCATTCCCTTGGGCATGAGCAGCAGTGCTGGCGCTGCACCAACTCTCTCACAATAATCTAGCGACAAGCACCCACCTCCCCCATGCGTCCCTCTCCAAACTCCCCTCCAAACAGCCCTCCTTCTTGTTTCATATTTATTTTCATAGCATACATCGATTAGTAAGCACGCACCACAAGCCACCTGTGTCACTGACACTCCTTCAAGCGCCACCACCCACTTTAGCACCACCACCCGCTTTAGCACCACCACCCGCTTTAGCACCACCACCCGCTTTAGCACCACCACCCGCTTTAGCACCACCACCCGCTTTAGCGCCACCACCCGCTTTAGCGCCACCACCCGCTTTAGCGCCACCACCCGCTTTAGCGCCACCACCCGCTTTAGCGCCACCACCCGCTTTAGCGCCACCACCCGCTTTAGCGCCACCACCCGCTTTAGCGCCACCACCCGCTTTAGCGCCACCACCCGCTTTAGCGCCACCACCCGCTTTAGCGCCACCACCCGCTTTAGCCCCACCACCCGCTTTAGCGCCACCACCCGCTTTAGCGCCACCACCCGCTTTAGCCCCACCACCGGCTTTAGCACCACCACCCGCTTTAGCACCACCACCCGCTTTAGCACCACCACCCGCTTTAGCACCACCACCGGCTTTAGCACCACCACCCGCTTTAGCACCACCACCCGCTTTAGCACCACCACCCGCTTTAGCGCCACCACCCAGCTGCCCCAGTAACCCCCGTCCCCAGGTGTACCTGTCCATGCACAGTTAGAACGGGGAACGCGGCCAGAATGGTGCATGCCCATACGGAACTGAGTTGGCACGCCTTCCCCTGTGTGTGTGTGCCCCAGCTGCCCCAGCTGCCCCAGTGAACCCCATTCCAGCTCATCTGAAGATCTCCGTTCACTCACAGATCTACCCTGCCGTCAGCAGCAGCGGTGTGGAACCATCCTCCACACTCACATGCCACGGCAACCCTACAAGTAGATCTATTGTGAATCCAAAACCTACTGCCCCCTTCCCACCCACCCTCCCCTCCTCTACTCACATTTCCCCCCCGGCGTCAACAGCAGTAGTGTGAAGTGAAATCCCCCACACGCCACGGCCACCATAAGCTGATATCTATGCCATCGGGGCAGGTCAGGGGAGATTCGTCCACGAAGCGCTGCAAGGAGGTCCCTAGGTGCGGCTTTTGCAGCCCGTCACACGCCCTGCCGATTCACACCTGCCCATGCTCGTTGTAGCCTGGGGGTGTGTGTGTGTGGGGGGGAGAGGGGAGGGTGGGGGGTGAGAGGAAGTATGGAGAGAGGGAGGGAGGGGCGGTTAGAGATGCATCGTTCCTGACTTGCTGGAAGGAGGCCACTAGGTGCAACCTTTTGAGTCGACTTAAAAGTCAAGTGCGGCTGCTGCAGCCCGTCATACGCCCTGCCTGCCCATGCCCAACTGCCCATGCTCGTTGTAGCCTTGGAAGGGACTAGTAGTATACATCGTTCCTGACTTGCATGGGTAGGAGGCGAGTGCTGGGAGCATCAGCAACACATGAATTAAATGCTTGCATTCAACCATACCATGCCATTCTTGACCCCCTTCGCTAGTATTTCTTCTGCCCGCACTAACGCCATGCCTGCATCTCCCACCCCACCACACCATGCCTTGCCATGCTTACCCTCTCCCACTCACCCCAAATCCGCAGCAGACCGGTGTTACACACAGCAGCAACGTGCGAGTCGCCACAGGACACCTGAACAACCACCTGGAAGAAGGTCAGGGGGCAGGGCGGGTGAGGGTACGGAGGGTGAGGGTACGAAGGGAGAGGGGCATGAGAGAAATGGGGATATCTTTCTTTGAACCTGAAGTCCCCAACGGCTGAAGTTCGAACATTCAGGTGGCCTGTGGCAACCTAAAATCCCGCACGACATTAGTGGCTCAGAGCGTGTGTTTAAACGACCGAGACTTGTGGTAACCATCACAAGTAAGACGATCACAAATACTACTACAAGTATCACAAGCAGCAACTGAACATGCACAAAGATAGGTAGAATTGACGTGCACCCCACCCTACCTACCATCTAAAACGCATACAGCCACATTCTCTGATGCTTGCTTGAAAGCACGACGAGACTAGTGGAGAATGAACAGACACACATACAAATGGACGAGTGAGACCCGTACACTGTGGGTGACTGTAACGAATGGCAGATTGAAGTGCAGGGCTCATCGTTTTGGGAGGAAAGGCTCCTCGCATGAGGCTAGGGAGGTTGGCATTTTGCAGAACGAGGAAATAAATAAAAAGGCAATGAGAATAAGGGAGATGAAAAGAGAGGAGAACGCAAAGTGAGTCAACGAATTGAGTCAAACGAACAATGGCCAGACGTAATAAGACCAGTACCCTGTGATAAGTGTGTCCACGTCCATGTTGAGACTAAGAAGGTGTATGCGGAACGAAGTGACATCTGTCTCTACCACCCCACCTGGTAGTACCGCTCTGTACCAGCCAGCAAAGCTTTGTCGCATTACAGTGCTCTGTGCTGAATTTAGGGTAGTAAAACAAGTCAATGGAGTCAACAGAGTCAATGGAGTCAATGGGTCAGTACAGTCAACGGATTCAACGCACCTGCTCCTCTGATCAGTACCGTCGCCCAGCTGTCCGTACTCATTCGACCCCCACGTGAACAGGCTTCCAACAATGCTCAGTGAGAAAGAACAGTGAAGCCAATGGAGTAAACCGAGTCAACGGAGTCAATAGAGTCAGCTGAGTCTACCCACCCGCTGCTCTGCTCTGCGCTGTCGCCCTGCTGCCCGTACTCGTTTGACCCCCATGTGAACAGGCTTCCATCGATCCCCACCGCCGCGCTGTGTTCCAACCTGCACGCCACGCTAACAAGCGCAACGGGCCGCCCGTCCTGCGCGCGGAAATTCTCCCCCGCGATCCGCAGCGGCGCGCGCTGGCAGCGCCACGTGCGCGAATCCCCCCGTAGTAGCCCCGCGCGGTGGCTGGTCTGCCCGCGGAGATAGAATCCCCAGAGGCAGAGCGCGGTTCTACGGGCTGGGAGAGACCGGCGATCGCGGCTGAAGACGCGGCTGGAGGTACGGCGGGAGGTACGACAGGAGGTACGGCGGGAGAATCGATAAAGCTGGCGTTGTCGCGATCAAGCCCGTCCATTGGTACTTAAACTGGAGCTTAGCTAGCCTGTAGCTCAAGCTAAGCTGCGCGGTTTCTCAGGATCGTAAGCACCTTAGTCGGCAATAGTCTACTTGCTATCGCCTATCGTGTTCTCCACGATCTCCCGAATCCAATGATATGCGCAGCTCTGCTTGAAGTTGTCAATACACACTTCAGCAATTTTCAGAATCTGATTGGTATCAATGTTGTATTTCCAGAATGAGTACAAACAGGTTTATAGTCAAGCAAGACACAAAATGCGATTCGTAACTTCACTTGTTTCCCAAGTAACCGCGTGCGCCTCGTTTCACCCCTAGTCGCACACGCAACCGAACCGAATTCGGTGAACACTCCGCAAGTCCGAATCCCGAACTTTCTCGAACGCGCCTTGGTCTCGAAGCACATTTTTCCCCTCGTCAATCTCATTCTCGATGCTTCTCCTTCTCTCTCCCTCCTTCTAGCACATTTCTTCTCGATTTCTCTCCCGCTTCTCACGCCGTAGCCTCTATTCCCCACCGTAGGCCGATTTCCACCGTTTCACACACGCGCTTCCATTTCGCCGTCATTCCGCCGTCGTAGATGCTTTCGCCTTAGGTTCCGTGGTTGGGCGAACCAACCCTAACACGGTTAAGCTCGAGGGGCTGGGCGGAAGGCGGGCGAGCAACCAGCGGGGAGACGGGGTGGAAGCTGAGAAGCGCAAAGCGCGGGAAAATAGCACCAGCACACATGTTTTGCCTGAAACGTGGCAACAAGAAGCTGAATGTGGGAAGCTTGTGGAGACTAAGTGAAATTGCTCCAACGGTCACACTCCCGTAGA
Organism: Closterium sp. Naga37s-1; assembly: GCA_947471745.1. NCBI lineage: Eukaryota > Viridiplantae > Streptophyta > Zygnematophyceae > Desmidiales > Closteriaceae > Closterium > Closterium sp. Naga37s-1. The sequence continues at coordinate 146,812 of CANJKZ010000006.1, forward strand.
TACACGGAAAGGCTGCACTGCAAGATCAACGTGACCAGCTTTCATGAGTTGGGCTGGTTGGGAGGCTTCGGCTCAGCGCGCGGTACTGTAGAAGCTGGTTGTCAGCACTAGGGAGAAGATCATACAGGGGCCGAACAGTGCCAGAGGGGTGATCAACCAGGGGCCGAGAGGCCCGGAAATTACCAAACCGCTTCGCAAGGAGGAATTAACAGAGAGTCTTCATTTATTGCACGTAATTATGTTACTAGTGGCATGTACCGGCTCGCATTTTCGCTCGGGTGTCGTTTAGCGAGCCGACTCTACCGGGAACTCTAGGGCAGAAAAAAAAAACTAAAACTCATTGGGAACCTGGATGCAATTTCGGGATGGATAAACCCTAAAAAATTGACCTTCCTGGTATTTAGGGTTGATCCCTCCCGAGTCGCATCCGTTTCCGAATGGGTAATATTTTATTTTTTTCTGTGGTTTCCGATTGGATAGGTGGTAGGCATCACCCAGAATATATTATGTTGTTACGTAATCACGATTTTGTCAGATTTATATGACATAGCTATTGTAGGCTATAGTGGGGTAGCACATATGGGGTACAGTTTTCCTAGGGTTTGCATTTGTACCCAACTTTCCCTTAGTCATCATTCCTCGTTTCTTCTCATGGTATCGAGTAGGTTCCCTAGTGGGAACGATTCCTAGGGCCCACCACCACGAATTTTTTTTTTTCCTGCCCGGAGCGCGCTTCGCTCCGGCCCGAGTCGCGCCCGGTGTGCTCTCCCTATCGTCGCGCCCTCGCTAGGCCCCTCACGGCCCCGTCGCGTCGCCCTTAGCGGCCCTCTCACGGCTCGTTGCGCCGCCCCTACGGCCCTTCGCGCCGCCCTTACGGCCCTTCGTGCCGCCCTTACGGCCCGTCGCGCCCGTCGCGCCGTCCTTACGGCCCCTCGTGCCGCCCCTTACGGCCCCTCGCGCCGTCCCTTACGGCCCCTCGCGCGGCCCCTTACACCCTCCGCGGCCCCGCCACCTACCTTTGCGGCCCCGCCACCTACCTGTGCGGCCCCGCCACCTACCTGCGGCCCCGCCACCTACCAGCGGCCCCGCCACCTACCCGCGGCCCCGCCACCTACCTGTGCGGCCCCGCCACCTTCCTGCTGGCCCCGCCACCTACCTGCGGCCCCGCCACCTACCAGCGGCCCCGCCACCTACCTGCGGCCCCGCCACCTACCTGCGGCCCCGCCACCTACCAGCGGCCCCGCCACCTACCTGCGGCCCCGCCACCTACCAGCGGCCCCGCCACCTACCAGCGGCCCCGCCACCTACCTGCGGCCCCGCCACCTACCAGCGGCCCCGCCACCTACCTGCGGCCCCGCCACCTACTAGCGGCCCCGCCACCTACCTGCGGCCCCGCCACCTACCTCAGCGGCCCCGCCGCCTCCTCCCAGCGGCCCCGGACGCCGCCCTCTCAGCGGCCCCGCCGAGCCGCCCAGCAGCCGAGCCGCCCAGCAGCCGAGCCGCCCAGCCGCCGAGCCGCCCAGTAGCCGAGCCGCCCAGAAGCCGAGCCGCCGAGCCGCCCAACAGCCGAGCCCCCGAGCCGCCCAGCAGCCGAGCCGCCGAGCCGCCCAGCAGCCGAGCCGCCGAGCCGCCCAGCAGCCGAGCCGCCGAGCCGCCCTGCAGCCGAACCACCCGAGCCGCCCTGTCCGTTAAGAGCAGCGCCTCTTTCACAGCACTGCCCTCACCCTACTGTTTGCGCTGCTAGTCTACTGCTGTCATGGCTACCCCTAGTGTCCTCGCTTTTGACGCTGAGGGTCGGGCCATTGACTTTGACGTCTGGATAGATGACCTGCAGCTTTTCTTACAGTGCGACAGAGCAGACGGCCTCTCCCTCTTTGACCTCACTTCTGGTGCCTCTCCTGCCCCCGCTGCTGATGCTGACACCACTGTTCGCTCACAGTGGGCCACGCGCGATGCTGCTGCACGTCTTGCTGTGCGTCGCCACCTGCCTACCTCTGAGCGTGCGCACTTTAGCCAGTACAAGAGTGCTCAGACCTTGTACGACGCTGTAGTTGCGCGCTACTCCTCCCCTGCCACTGCTGCACTGAGCCGCCTCATGCTACCGTACCTCTTCCCTGACCTTGCTGCCTTTCCCACAGTCGCTGACCTCATTACGCACCTCCGCACTAGTGACACTCGCTACCGCGCTGCGCTTCCTACTGAGTTCTGCGCCAAGAACCCCCCCCCCATGTACATCACCCTCTACTACATAGTCACCCGGCTCCCTGACTCCCATCGCGTAGTCAGGGACCACTTCCTCTCAGTTTGCCCCACCACTCTCACCGTTGACCTCCTCGAGAAGTCCCTCCTAGCAGCAGAGAAGAGCATAGTAGCTGTAGGAGCCTCTCGTGGTGACCCTCGCACCCCCATCTTTGAGGGGTGTTCCCCCTCCCCCCTTTTGCCCTCTGTTGCCTCTGCTGCTGCGGCCGACCTCGTTGGTTTCGAGTCGGTCGGCGCTGCGTCTGCCCCGAGCGGGAGACGCCGCACCGGCAAGGGCAAGGGGGGCAAGGGTGCTGGAGGGGCTGGCGGGGGTGGCGGAGGTGGCGGTGGCGGCAGTGGAGGGGGTGGGGGTGGTGGTGGGAGTGGTGGCGGGGGTGGAGGTGTCGGTGGCGGCAGTGGAGGCGGAGGCGGCGGCGGCGGTGGCGGTGGGAGCGGAGGTGGCGGAGGTGGCGGCGGTGGAGGAGGCGGCGGCGGAGGAGGTGGAGCTGGTCGGGGTGGCGCTGCGCAGAGGGTCGGCTCCGGTGGTGGTCAGCGCCAGCAGCAGCAGCAGCAGCAGCGCACTCGTGACATCCCCCCTCCTCAGCAGCTCCGCGAGTGGTACGCTGCACGCCAGCAGGGTGGGGGTACTGGTCCGTGCACCTACGTCCTACGCACCGGCGACCGCGCGGGTGACCAGTGCGGGGGTGCGCACTCCACCCAGCGCTGCTTTGGCCGCCTGACGGACGCTTGGCGTCACCAGTTCCCAGAGGCCACTAAGATCCCCCGCTGGGGTGAGCTGTCTAGGGCGGGTGTCGCTGTCTTTGACCTTGACTTTGATGCTATTCTTGCTGCCATGTATGCTGTGACTGTTAGTGATGAGGGTGACTGTTACCGGTGTTTTCCGCCCGACCCGGGCATTGAGACTGCTGCTCTAGGTACTGGTGAGGCTGCTGCTCTAGGTGCTAGCGAGGCTGCTGCTCTAGGTGCTCGTGCGTCTGCTCCCTCAGGTGCTGGTGAGTCTGCTCTCTCAGGTACTGCGTCGGCTTCGGCCTCCCACACCTTCACCCTTGACTCGGGGGCTTCTCGCTCCTTCTTTCGAGACCGCACCACACTCACGCCGCTTGGCCGGCCAGTTGCAGTCTCTCTGGCAGACCCCTCTGGGGGTCCTGTCCTTGCTCACTTCTCCATTGTCCTCCCGTGTCCGGCGGCCCCCTCTGGCACCCTGTCTGGTCTTTACCTCCCCTCGTTCTCTACGAATTTGGTGAGTGGTGCTGACCTACAGGATGCGGGGGTTCACCAGTTCACTCCTGCGAGTCAGCGGGTGACCCACTGCACGGACGCTCGGACTGGCCGACACCTGGCCACGTTTACCCGTCGGCCGGGGTCGAGCCTGTACACCCTGACCACTGCGTCTCCTCCAGTCACTGCGTCTGGTCAGGTAGCTGCGTCGGGTCAGGTGTTTGCTGCAGCGTCCAGGTCTGGTCCTGAGTCTGCCCCCTGTTCGTGTCGCCTCCTGTCTCACGAGACTCTCCTCTGGCACCACCGCCTTGGTCACCCCTCCCTGCTTCGTCTCCGAGGCATGGCCTCCCGTGTCCTTGTCTCTGGTCTTCCCCGGTCCCTCCCTCCCCTTCCTCCGGGGCCTGGCCCTACCTGCGTCCCCTGTGTCGAGGGGCGGCAGCGGGCTGCCCCTCACTCCTCCCAGTTTCCTCCGACAGAGGCCCCGCTGCAGACGCTTCACATGGACGTGTGGGGCCCGGCCCGCGTCCGTGGACAGGGTCACGAGCGCTACTTCCTGCTGGTGGTTGACGACTACTCGCGTTACACCACAGTCTTCCCCTTGCGCAGCAAGGGTGATGTCACTGAGGTGTTGATCGACTGGATCCGCGCAGCTCGTCTCCAGCTCAGGCAGAGCTTCGGCTCGGACTTTCCTGTTCTGCGTCTGCACTCTGACAGAGGTGGAGAGTTCTCCTCTGGCCTTCTGCGAGCCTACTGTCGTGCACGAGGCATCCGCCAGACCTTCACGCTTCCGGACTCTCCACAGCAAAATGGGATTGCTGAGCGCCGCATTGGCATGGTCATGGACGTCGCCCGTACGTCCATGATGCATGCGGCTGCCCCCCATTTTCTGTGGCCGTTTGCGGTTCGGTACGCGGCGCATCAGATCAACCTTCACCCCAGGGTCTCCATGCCGGAGACCTCCCCAGCCTTGCTGTGGACGGGGAAGGTTGGCGATGCGTCTGCATTCCGTGTCTGGGGATCTCGGGCGTTTGTCCGCGACTTGTCTGCGGACAAGCTGTCCCCTCGTGCTGCTCCTTGCGTCTTCCTTGGCTTCCCCCCTGACGCGCCAGGGTGGCAGTTCTACCACCCCACCTCTCGCCGTCTTCTGTCCTCCCAGGACGTCACGTTTGACGAGTCGGTCCCCTACTACCGCCTCTTCCCCTACCGCACTCCGTCCCTCCCCCCGCCACCGCTCTTCCTTGTACCAGGTCCCCCCCCGGTAGACCCCCTCCCCCCTCAGGGTCCTGCCCCTTCAGGTGTGTCCCAGGTAGACGCAGTCGAGCCTGTCGAGGTTACTGGTGACTCTGGTGCTGCTGAGGGTGCTGAGCTAGGGGGTGCTGACTCTGGGGGTGCTGAGCGTGTGGGTGCTACGCCTGGGGGTGCTGAGCCTGAGGGTGCTACTACTGGGGGTCCTGAGCCTGGGGGTGCTGAGCCTGGGGGTGCTACAACTGGGGGTGCTGAGCCTGGGGGTGCTGAGCTTGGGGGTGCGGAGCCTGAGGGAGCTGGGCCTGCTCGTGTGGCGTCTGGCGATGCTGAGCCTGGAGGTTCTCCAGGTGCTTCGTCTCGGCGAGAGCCGCTCTCTCCACAGGAGCTGCGCGAGTGGTTTGCCCGGCGCTGGAGGCGTGCTGCTGGAGCTGGAGGTTCGTCGGCTGCTGAGGGTGCTGGTGCCGCGGGTCCCGGAGGTGCTCGTACTGGGAGTACTGGAGCTGCTGGGCCTGCGGGTACGACTGGAGCTGGAGCTGCTGAGGCTGTTGGCGCTGAGGCTACTGCTGTCGGTCCTGGAGGCGGTCCTGCTGGGGGTGCTACTGGTGTTGCTGGATGTACTGGAGCTGGAGGTGCTGCTGGCGCTGGTGCTGCCGCTGGGGGTACTGGTGCTGTCCCTGCTGTGTCTGGAGTCGCCGCGCGGCCTAGGCCGTACTTCGTTCCGCTCCTTCAGCAGGTTCTTGGTCTCCCGCCTTCTACTGGTCCTCCTCCTCCCTTAGAGTGTCCACAGCCTGTCCCGTCACAGTTATAGTTACAGTCGGCCTCCCCACTGCCCGCTCCTTCTCCCTACACTGGTCCTACTGGAGGTCTTGCTGAGCGTCGTGAGCCTGCGTCTCGCCCTGCGTCGCCTGTCCGTGCTGCTCGCACTAGTGGTCGTGGTTCGCGTCAGCGTCCTCCTCCTGTCCCTGGCACGCACCGGATGTCTCTGCGTCCGTCCACTGCTCCTCTGCGTGCCCCTTTGCCTTCTCCTCCTGAGTCCTCTCTTCCTGCTCTTCCTGACCCGGAGTCGGACTCTCTTCGTGCTGCCAGTCCTACTGTCACGCGTCTCCTTGCTACTGTTGTCACTGACCCTTCCTTTGAATCCACTGCTGCGTCTGCCCTAGTTACTGAGCTCGTCGACTTTGCTGCTCGCTGTCGTCTAGACTACGCTGCTAGTCTTGTTGCTGAGTCTGAGTCTGTCTGTCCTCCGTCCGTCGGGGGTGAGTGTGCCCTTGGCACGGACGTCCTTGAGGACAGGCAGGAGGAGTTCCAGTGTTTGGCTGCTGCTTCACCTCATCTCGTATCCGTACTGCTTACCCCTGAGGGAGACCCGGATGCACTTGACATCCCGACTCCGCGCTCTTACGCGGAGGCGATAGAGGGTCCCTACTCCTCTCAGTGGCAGGCAGCTATGGACGCAGAGATGGCTTCCTGGAAGTCCACAGGCACCTACGTTGACGAGGTTCCCCCGCCTGGGGCGAACATCGTCAGTGGCATGTGGATTTTCAGGGTGAAGCGGCCGCCGGGTTCTCCGCCTGTCTTCAAGGCGCGTTACGTGGCTCGTGGCTTCAGTCAGCGGCAGGGAGTTGACTACTTTCAGACCTTCTCTCCCACCCCGAAGATGACCACTCTTCGGGTACTGCTGCACATAGCTGCTCACCGCGACTACGAGCTGCACTCTCTTGACTTCAGCACTGCTTTCTTGCAGGGCAGCCTGCACGAGGAGATCTGGCTGCGTCGCCCACCTGGCTTCACTGGGTCCTTTCCTCCTGGCACCCAGTGGAGCCTCCGGCGGCCAGTCTACGGTCTCCGCCAGGCACCGCGTGAGTGGCACGACACACTGAGGACTACACTTGCGGCTCTTGGGTTTGCTCCCTCTACTGCCGACCCGTCGCTGTTTCTGCGCACCGACACTTCTTTGCCGCCGTTCTACATCCTCGTGTACGTCGACGACTTGGTCTTCGCCACAGCTGACACTGCTGGACTCGCCCACGTGAAGTCCGAGCTGCAGAAGAGACACACGTGCACAGACCTGGGTGAACTGCGTAGCTACCTTGGCTTGCAGATCACCCGGGACAGAGCACGCCGCACCATTACCCTGACTCACATGGTGCAGCAGGTCCTTCAGCGCTTCGGCTTCACGTACTCCTCGCCTCAGGCCACTCCTCTGCCTACTCGCCACTCGCTCTCAGCTCTGCCTTCGGATGAGTCCGTAGAGTCGAGTGGCCCGTACCCAGAGCTTGTTTGCTGCCTCATGTACCTGATGACCTGCACACGACCTGACCTTGCATACCCTCTTAGCATTCTTGCACGCTATGTTGCTCCTGGGAGACACAGACCGGAGCACATGGCTGCAGCGAAGAGGGTGTTGCGCTACTTGTGCAGTACGTCGGGCATGGGGCTTGTGCTTGGAGGGCAGAGTCCAGTGGTCCTCACTGGGCACGCAGACGCTTCTTGGGCTGACGACCAGGCTACGCAGCGGTCGTCACAGGGTTACACCTTCAGCCTTGGTTCCGGCTCTGTTTCGTGGCGGGCTACCCGCTCGTCTTCTGTTCTCGGCTCCAGTTGTGAGGCTGAGATCTACGCCGGGGCCATGGCTGCACAGGAGCTTCGCTGGCTCACCTACCTGCTGACTGACCTCGGAGAGCCGCCTCGTTCTCCTCCAGTACTGTACGTAGACAACAAGGCCATGCTGGCCTTGTGTCGAGAGCAGAGACTGGAGCACAGAACGAAGCACATTGCTCTCCGCTACTTCCTTGCTCGTGAGCTACAGCAGCGTGGTCAGCTGCGGCTTGCGTACGTGGCCTCTGAGGCCAACACTGCTGATATCTTCACCAAGGCACTTGCGCCTTGTGATCATCAGCGCTTCTGTACTCAGCTGGGTCTTGTGCCTACCTTGCCTCACTTGCTCACCCCTTGACCTTGTTTGTACTGTTGCATATATATATACACCTGCTCTTGCTTGTCTAGCCTTATATATATATGCAATCCTGCATGTGAACTGGCCTTGTGGCCTTGAACTTGTGCTCGGAATGTGTGGTGACTTTGTGATCCACCCTGAGCTTGTTTTGCTTTGCTTGACTGGTCTTGTGACCCCTTGTTCTCCCCCACTTTGCCTATGGGGGTGTGTCAGATTTATATGACATAGCTACTGTAGGCTATAGTGGGGTAGCACATATGGGGTACAGTTTTCCTAGGGTTTGCATTTGTACCCAACTTTCCCTTAGTCATCATTCCTCGTTTCTTCTCAGATTTGACACGCCGAATTCAATTCCAGAAGAAGGCGACGCGCGCGCTGTAGTAGGCGGCGGTCAAAACCCTCAATAAACAATACGAATGCAAAATTAGGTTTCTTTTAGCAATTGTCTTTTACTTATAGTTCGGCTTATTTGCTGAGTCGTTTGGTCAGCTCCGGGTTGAAATCATACGGTCGAGATTTTCCGGCCCTACTTGTGGAGATTAGAACGAGAATGAATGACTAAGGAATGAAAGTGATACAAATATGAAACCCTAGAATTGTGTACCCCTTAGTGTCTAACCCGCTACAGCCTACACAGGCTAGATCATATAAGTTTGACACACCCCTATAGGCAAAGTGGGGGAGAACAAGAGGTCACAAGACCAGTCAAGCAAAGCAAGGCAAAGCAAGCTCAGGGTGGATCACAACGTCACCACACATTCTGAGCACAAGTCAAGGCCACAAGGCCAGTTCACATGCATGATTACATATATATAACGCTAAGCAAGCAAGAGCATGTATATATATATGTGTAACAGTACAAGCAAGGTCAAGAAGTGAGCAAGTGAGGCAAGGTAGGCACAAGACCTAACAGAGTACAGAAGCGCTGATGATCACAAGGCGCGAGTGCCTTGGTGAAGATATCAGCAGTGTTGGCCTCAGAGGCCACGTAAGCAAGGCGCAGCTGACCGCGCTGCTGCAGCTCACGAGCAAGAAAGTAGCGAAGAGCGATGTGCTTCGTTCTGTGCTCCAGTCTGTGCTCCCGACACAAGGCCAGCATGGCCTTGTTGTCTACGTACAGAACTGGAGGAGAACGAGGCGGCTCTCCCAGGTCAGTCAGCAGGTAGGTGAGCCAGCGTAGCTCCTGTGCAGCCATGGCCCCTGCGTAGATCTCAGCCTCACAACTGGAGTCGAGAACAGAAGACGAGCGGGTATACCGCCACGAAACAGAGCCGGAACCAAGGCTGAAGGTGTAACCCTGTGACGACCGCTGTGTAGCCTGGTCGTCAGCCCAAGAAGCGTCTGCGTGACCAGTGAGGACCACTGGACTCCGCCCTCCAAGCACTAGCCCCATGCCCGACGTACTGCACAAGTAGCGCAACACCCTCTTCGCTGCAGCCATGTGCTCTGGTCTGTGTCTCCCAGGAGCAACATAGCGTGCCAGAATGCTAAGAGGGTATGCAAGGTCAGGTCGAGTGCAGGTCATCAGGTACATGAGGCAGCCAACAAGCTCTGGGTACGGGCCACTCGACTCTACGGACTCATCCGAAGGCAGAGCTGAGAGCGAGTGGCGAGTAGACAGAGGAGTGGCCTGAGGCGAGGAGTACGTGAAGCCGAAGCGCTGAAGGACCTGCTGCACCATGTGTGACTGAGTCAGGGTAATGGTGCGCTGTGCTCTGTCCCGGGTGATCTGCAAGCCAAGGTAGCTGCGCAGTTCACCTAGGTCTGTGCACGTGTGTCTCTTCTGCAGCTCGGACTTCACGTAGGCGAGTCCAGCAGTGTCAGCTGTGGCAAAAACCAAGTCGTCGACGTACACGAGGATGTAGAACGGCGGCAAAGAGGTGTCGGTGCGCAGAAACAGCGACGGGTCGGCAGTAGAAGGAGCAAACCCAAGAGCCGCAAGTGTAGTCCTCAGTGTGTCGTGCCACTCACGAGGTGCCTGGCGGAGACCGTAGACTGGCCGCCGGAGGCTCCACTGGGTGCCAGGAGGAAAAGTCCCAGTGAAGCCAGGTGGGCGGCGCAGCCAGATCTCCTCGTGCAGGCTGCCCTGCAAAAAAGCAGTGCTGAAGTCAAGAGAGTGAAGCTCGTAGTCACGGTGAGCGGCTATGTGCAGCAGTACCCGAAGAGTGGTCATCTTCGGGGTGGGAGAGAAGGTCTGCAAGTAGTCAACTCCCTGCCGCTGACTGAAGCCACGAGCCACGTAACGCGCCTTGAAGATAGGCGGAGAACCCGGCGGCCGCTTCACCCTGAAAATCCACATGCCACTGACGATGTTCGCCCCAGGCGGGGGAACCTCGTCAACGTAGGTGCCTGTGGACTTCCAGGAAGCCATCTCTGCGTCCATGGCTGCCTGCCACTGAGAGGAGTAGGGACCCTCTATCGCCTCCGCGTAAGAGCGCGGAGTCGGGATGTCTGGTGCATCCGGGTCTCCCTCAGGGGCAAGTAGCATGGACACGAGCAGCCGCAAGACACTGGAGGTCTCCTGTTTGTCCTCAAGGACGTCCGTTCCAAGAGCACACTCACCCCCGACGGACGGAGGACAGACAGACGCAGACTCAGTAACCAGACTAGCAGCGTAGTCTAGACGACAGCGAGCAGCGAAGTCGACAAGCTCAGCAACTAGGGCAGACGCCGCAGTGGACTCAAAGGAAGGGTCAGTGACGACAGTAGCAAGGAGACGCGTGACAGTAGGATTGGCAGCACGAAGGGAGTCTGACTCCGGGTCAGCAAGAGCAGGAAGAGAGGACTCAGGCGGAGAAGGCAAAGGGGCACGCAGAGGAGCAGTGGACGGACGCAGAGACATCCGGTGCGTGCCGGGGACGGGGGGAGGACGCTGACGCGAACCACGACCACCAGTGCGAGCAGCACGGACAGGCGACGCAGGACGAGACGCAGGCTCACGATGCTCAACAAGACCTCCAGTAGGACCAGTGTAGGGAGAAGGAGTAGGCAGAGGAGAGGTAGGCTGTAACTGTGACTCAGACCGGACAGGCGGTGGACACTCTAAGGGAGGAGCCGGACTAGTGGAGGGCGGAAGACCAAGAACCTGCTCAAGGAGCGGAACGAAGTACGGCCGCGGCCGTGCAGCACCCCCAGAACCAGCAGGAACAGCGCCAGCACCACGAACGGCAGCACCAGCTCCAGCAGCACCAACGCCAGCACCCTCAGAAGCACCAGCACCAGAAGGGACAGCACCAGCGCCAGCAGCACCCCCAGCTCCAGCAGCGCCAACTCCAGCACCCTCAGGGGCACCAGCACTAGAAGCACCCTCAGCGCCAACACCCCCAGCAGCTCCAGCTCCAGCCGGACCACCAGAAGACGCAGTAGGTCCACCAGCTCCAGCACTAGACGCACCCGCAGGCCCAGCAGCTCCAGTACTCCCAGTACGAGCACCTCCGGGACCCGCGGCACCAGCACCCTCAGCAGCAGTAGAACCTCCAGCGCCCGCAGTACCTCCAGCTCCAGCAGTACGCCTCCAGCGCCGGGCAAACCACTCACGCAGCTCCTGTGGAGAGAGTAGCTCCCGCCGGGACGAAGCACCCGAAGAACCTCCAGGCCCAGCACCGCCAGACGCCACACGAGCAGGTCCAGTACCCTCAGACTCCGCACCCCCAGACGCAGCACCCCCAGGCTCAGAACCCCCAGGCGTAGCACCCCCAGGCTCAGCACCCCCAGAGTCAGCACCCCCAGGCTCAGCACCCCCAGAGTCATCACCCCCAGGCTCAGCACCCCCAGAGTCAGCACCCCCAAACCCAGCACCCGCAGGCTCAGCACCCCTAGCAACACCAGAGTCAACAGCTACCTCGACAGGGTCGACTGCGTCTACCTGAGACACACCTGAGGGGGCAGGACCCTGAGGGGGGAGGGGGTCTACCGGAGGGGGACCTGGCGTAAGGAAGAGCGGCGGGGGGGAGAGGGACGCAGTGCGGTAGGGGAAGAGACGGTAGTAGGGAACCGACTCGTCAAACGTGACGTCCTGGGAGGACAAAATACGGCGCGAGGTGGGGTGGTAGAACTGCCAGCCCGGCGCGTCAGGGGGGAAGCCAAGGAAGACACAGGGAACAGCACGAGGGGACAGCTTGTCCGCAGACAAGTCGCGGACAAACGCACGAGATCCCCAGACACGGAACGCAGACGCATCGCCAACCTTCCCCGTCCACAGCAAGGCAGGGGAGGTCTCAGGCATGGAGACCCGGGGCTGAAGGTTGATCTGATGCGCCGCGTACCGAACCGCAAACGGCCACAGAAAATGGGGGGCAGCCGCATGGACCATGGACGTACGAGCGACGTCCATGACCAAGCCAATGCGGCGCTCAGCAATCCCATTTTGCTGCGGAGAGTCCGGAAGTGTGAAGGTCTGGCGGATGCCTCGTGCACGACAGAAGGCTCGCAGAAGGTCAGAGGAGAACTCTCCGCCTCTGTCAGAGTGCAGACGTAGAACAGGAAAGTCCGAGCCGAAACTCTCTCTGAGCTGGAGACGAGCTGCGCGGATCCAGGCGATCAACACCTCAGTGACCTCACCCTTGCTGCGCAAGGGGAAGACTGCGGTGTAACGCGAGTAGTCGTCAACCACGGACGCGGGCTGGGCCCCACACGTCCATGTGAAGCGTCTGCAGCGGAGCCTCTGTCGGAGGAAACTCGGAGGAGTGAGGAGCAGCGCGCTGCCGCCCCTCGACGCAGGGAACGCAGGTGGGGGCAGGCCCCGGGGGAAGGGGAGGGAGGGACCGGGGGAGACCAGAGACAAGGACACGGGAGGCCATGCCTCGAAGGCGAGGCAGGGAGGGGTGACCAAGGCGGTGGTGCCAGAGGAGAGTCTGGTGAGACAGGAGACGACACGAGCAGGGGGCAGACTCAGGACCAGACCTGGACGCCGCAGCAAACACCTGACCCGACGCGGCTACCTGAGCAGACTCAGCGACTGGAGGAGACTCAGTAGTCAGTGTGTACAGGCTCGACCCCGGCTGACGGGTAAACGTGGCCAAGTGACGGCCCGTCCGAGCACAGGTACAGTGAGTCACTCGCCGACTCGCAGGAGTGAACTGGTGAACCCCTGCATCCTGGAGGTCAGCACCACTCACCAAGTTCGTAGAGAACGAGGGGAGGTAAAGACCTGACAGGATGCCAGAAGGGGCCGCCGGACACGGTAGGACAATGGAGAAGTGGGCAAGGAAAGGACTTCCAGAGGGGTCTGCCAGGGAGACTGCCACTGGCCGGCGAAGCGGCGTGAGCGTGGTGCGGTCTCGAAAGAAGGAGCGGGAAGCACCCGAGTCAAGGGTGAAGGTGTGGGTGGCCGGAGCCGACGCGGTACCTGAGAGCGCAGACTCACCAGTACCTGGGGCAGCAGACTCACTGGCACCTAGAGCAGCAGCCTCACCAGCACCTAGAGCAGCAGCCTCAATGCCCGGGTCAGGCGGAAAACACCGGTAACAGTCACCCTCATCACTATTAGTCACAGCATACATGGCAGCAAGAATAGCATCATAATCAAGATCAAAGATCGCAACACCCGCCCTAAACAGCTCGCCCCAGCGAGGGATCTCAGTAGCGTCGGGGAACTGATGACGCCACGCGTCCGTCAGGCGGCCGAAGCAGCGCTGGGTGGAGTGCGGACCCCCACACTGCTCACCCGCGCGGTCGCCGGTGCGTAGAACGTAGGTACAGGGGCCAGCACCCCCACCCCGCTGACGAGCAGCGTACCACTCACGAAGCTGCTGGGGGGAAGGGGTCTCACGAGTGCGCTGCTGCTGCTGCTGCTGGCGCTGACCACCACCGGAGCCGACCCTCTGTGTAGAGCCGCCCCGACCAGCTCCACCTCCGCCGCCGCTACCTCCACCACCGCCTCCACCTCCGCCACCTCCGCCCGCACCGCCACCACCGCCGCCTCCTCCGCCTCCACTGCCGCCACTAGTGCCCCCACCCCCGCCACCACTCCCACCGCCACCCCCACCCCCTCCGCCGCCTCCACCGCCGCCTCCACCGCCCCCGCCAGCTCCTCCAGCGCCCTTGCCCCCCTTGCCCTTGCCTGGGCGGCGTCTCCCGCTAGGGGCAGACACCGCGCCGACCGACTCAAGACCAACAAGGTCGGCCGCAGCAGCGGAGGCAACAGAGGGCAAGAGGGGGGAGGGGGAGCACCCCTCAAAGACAGGGGTACGAGGGTCACCACGAGAGGCTCCTACAGCGACTATACTCTTCTCTGCTACTAGGAGGCGCTCCTCGAGGAGGTCAACGGTGAGTGTGGTGGGGCAAACAGAGAGGAAGTGGTCCCTGATCGAGCGAAGGGTGTCAGGGAGCCGGGTGACTATGTAGAAGAGGGTGATGTACATAGGGGGGGGTTCTTGGCGCAGAACTCAGCAGGAAGCGCAGCACGGTAGCGAATGTCACGACGGTAACGAGGTCAGCGACGGTGGGAAAAGCGGCGAGGTCAGGGAAGAGGTACGGCAGGATGAGGCGGCTAAGAGCAGCAGTGGCAGGGGAAGAGTAGCGTGCAACTACAGCGTCGTACAAGGTCTTAGCACTCTTGTACTGGCTAAAATGCGCGCGCTCAGCGGTCGGTAAGTGGCGGCGCACAGCAAGGTGGGCAGCAGCATCGCGCGTGGCCCACTGTGAGCGAACAGTGGCGTCAGCATCAGCAGCAGGGGTAGGAGAGGCACCAGAAGTGAGGTCAAACAGGGAGAGACCGTCTGCCCTATCGCACTGTAGGAAAAGCTGCAGATCATCTACCCAGACCTCAAAGTCAACGGCCCGACCCTCAGCGTCAAAGGTGAGAACACTAGGGCTGGCCATGACAGCAGTAGACAGGCAGTGAGTACAGTGGGGTAGGGCAGTGCAGTGGCAGAGGCGCTGCTCTTACCAGGCAAGTGAGGCGGTCCGGGGCAGGCCGGCAGGCGGCGGCGTCTCGGCTGCAGTGTGGCTCGGTGGCTCGGCGACTCGGCGGCAAAGGCGGCTCGGCGGCTCGGCGGCAAAGGCGGCTCGGTGGCTCGGCGACAAAGGCGCCTCGGCAGCTCGTCGGCTCGGCGGCTCGGCGGCTCAGCGGCTCGGCGGCGCAGCGGCTCGGCAGGTCGGCGGCTCGGCGGCTCAGCGGCTCGGCAGCGAAGGCGGCTCGGTGGGGCCGTGAAGGGCGGCGTCGCTGCCGCGAAGGAGCGGCGACGGGGCCGCTGAAGGGCGGCGACGAGGCCGCCGAAAGGGGGGGCGGCGACGAGGCCGAGTAGGGGTGGCGACGGGGCCGTGGAAAGGGGCGGCGACGGGGCCGCTGAAGGGCGGCGACTGGGCCGCTGAAGGGCGGCGACGGGGCCGCTGAAAGGGCGGCGACGGGGCCGCGGAAAGGGGCGGCGATGGGGCCGCTGAAGGGCGGCGACGGGGCCGCTGAAAGGGCGGCGACGGGGCCGCTGAAAGGGGGGCGACGGGGCCGCTGAAAGGGCGGCGACGGGGCCGCTGAAAGGGCGGCGACAGAGCCGCTGAGAGGGCGGCGACGGGGCCGCTGAAAAGGGCGGCGACGGGGCCGCTGAAAGGGCGGCGACAGGGCCGCTGAGAGGGCGGCGACGGGGCCGCTGAAAAGGGGGGAGGCGGCGACGGGGCCGCGAGGGGCCGCTAAGGGGCCGCGAGGGGCCGCGAGGGGCCGCGAGGGCGGTGCGACGGGGCCGCGAGGGCGGCGCGACGGGGCCGTGAGGACGGCGCGACGGGGCCACTAGGGGCCGTGAGAGGGGCCGCTATAGGCCACGAAGGGGATCCACACGGGGCGCGACTCGGGCAGGGGCTAAGCGCGCTCCGGGCAAGAAAAAAAAGTCGATATTCGGTGGGCCCTAGGAACAGTTCCCACGAGGGAACCTGCTCTATACCATGTGGAGATTAGAACGAGAATGAATGACTAAGGAATGAAAGTGATACAAATATGAAACCCTAGAATTGTGTACCCCTTAGTGTCTAACCCGCTACAACCTACACAGGCTAGATCATATAAGTTTGACACTACTTTGATCACCCTTCTGGCACTGTTCGGCCCCAATATGATCTTTTCCCTCAGCACTACGTGGGGGATGATTCAAACTGTTTGCAAGAATTTACACAGCTGTGGAATTAAGCCATCGGCTGTTACCGCTCCAGTGTTGCGTTTGTACCGCGGTACAGTATACACTGTACAAAACTCCTTTTCCTGGGCGATGTTTGGCAGCCAGGGGAGGGGGTTTGAAGGGGGATCCAAATGCCGGGCCTCCAGGTTCGGCCTGGGCGATGTTCGGCAGCCAGGGGAGGGGTTTTGATGGAGGATCAAAATGGCGGACCTCCAGGCTCGACCAGTACGAACTAGGCAAAACACTTCGGTCAGGCTAGAAAAATGTGAAAAAATGTCGAAGGTAAGCCTAAAACGCGACGCGAACACCACGCTAGGTTGTAACCCGCGCCGCATCCTCCCCCAAAACCTCCCCCGTGGCGGAAAAAATCCGCCCTAGTGCCCAGGGAATCCAAATTGCACTCCCGTGAGTGGCCTCACCCACGGGGGATGTAAAATGGATTCCCTCAACCACGAAATTGTTTTATGATTGTACCCCCACTCTAAATTGACGGGTAAACCGGACATCGAAAATGTATTGCAAAACAGTTGTATTCAATAAGGTCAAATGGGTGAGTTCGACATTTAGGGCATTCAATTTAATTTATGGTGTTAAATGTTTTCGGGAAGTGATATACCCAATCCCACCGCAACAGTAAAATGAGGCAGGGAGAAGAAAAATTGTTCAGCTCGCAAAGTTTCGTTTCGTGCGGCTGCAGTTTTGTAGGCCCCCAATACCCGCGTCGCTCATCCGCGCCTTTTCCCCCAAAGGTTCCGCTTGCGCCTGGACCCCAGACTTGGAGTCAACGTTGGTTGACTCCGAGTTGACCACACCCGAACTAGAAACCCTAGCTGAGAATTTCGATCCCTCCATCCATCCCTCGGTGGATCCCCTGTGCTGCCGAACATCGCCCTGTACGAACCAGGCAAAACACTTCGGTCAGACCCAAATTTTTTGAGAAACATGTTGAACGTGAGCCTAAAACGCGACGCGAACACCATGCTAGATTGTAACCCGCGCCACATCCTCCCCCAAATTCTCCCCCATGGCGGAAAAACTCCGCCCTAGGGCCCAAGGAATCCAATTTGCACTCTCGTGAAAGGCCTCATCCACGGGGGATGTAAATTGGATTCCCTCATCCACGCAATTTGTTTACGATTTTACCCAGCACCCTAAAATAACGAGTAATTCCGTCACTGGAGACGTATTGCAAAAACGGAACATTTGACTGATCTCAATAAGGTTTCCTGGCGATTAAGACATTTAGGACCTTAAAATTGATTTATGGTGTTAAAAGAGTTTTCGAAACGATATACCCAAACAAATCGCTGATAAATAACGAGGAAAATGAATTGACTAAGGGAAAGTTGGGTACAAAAGCAAACCCTAGAAAACTGTACCCCATATGTGCTACCCCACTATAGCCTACAGTAGCTATGTCATATAAATCTGACACACCCCCATAGGCAAAGTGGGGGAGAACAAGGGGTCACAAGACCAGTCAAGCAAAGCAAAGCAAGCTCAGGGTGGATCACAAAGTCACCACACATTCCGAGCACAAGTTCAAGGCCACAAGGCCAGTTCACATGCAGGATTGCATATATATATAAGGCTAGACAAGCAAGAGCAGGTGTATATATATATGCAACAGTACAAACAAGGTCAAGGGGTGAGCAAGTGAGGCAAGGTAGGCACAAGACCCAGCTGAGTACAGAAGCGCTGATGATCACAAGGCGGGAGTGCCTTGGTGAAGATATCAGCAGTGTTGGCCTCAGAGGCCACGTACGCAAGCCGCAGCTGACCACGCTGCTGTAGCTCACGAGCAAGGAAGTAGCGGAGAGCAATGTGCTTTGTTCTGTGCTCCAGTCTCTGCTCTCGACACAAGGCCAGCATGGCCTTGTTGTCTACGTACAGCACTGGAGGAGAACGAGGCAGCTCTCCGAGGTCAGTCAGCAGGTAGGTGAGCCAGCGAAGCTCCTGTGCAGCCATGGCACCGGCGTAGATCTCAGCCTCACAACTGGAGCCGAGAACAGAAGACGAGCGGGTAGCCCACCACGAAACAGAGCCGGAACCAAGGCTGAAGGTGTAACCCTGTGGCGACCGCTGCGTAGCCTGGTCGTCAGCCCAAGAAGCGTCTGCGTGCCCAGTGAGGACCACTGGACTCTGCCCTCCAAGCACAAGCCCCATGCCCGACGTACTGCACAAGTAGCGCAACACCCTCTTCGCTGCAGCCATGTGCTCCGGTCTGTGTCTCCCAGGAGCAACATAGCGTGCAAGAATGCTAAGAGGGTATGCAAGGTCAGGTCGTGTGCAGGTCATCAGGTACATGAGGCAGCCAACAAGCTCTGGGTACGGGCCACTCGACTCTACGGACTCATCCGAAGGCAGAGCTGAGAGCGAGTGGCGAGTAGGCAGAGGAGTGGCCTGAGGCGAGGAGTACGTGAAGCCGAAGCGCTGAAGGACCTGCTGCACCATGTGTGACTGAGTCAGGGTAATGGTGCGGCGTGCTCTGTCCCGGGTGATCTGCAAGCCAAGGTAGCTACGCAGTTCACCCAGGTCTGTGCACGTGTGTCTCTTCTGCAGCTCGGACTTCACGTGGGCGAGTCCAGCAGTGTCAGCTGTGGCGAAGACCAAGTCGTCGACGTACACGAGGATGTAGAACGGCGGCAAAGAAGTGTCGGTGCGCAGAAACAGCGACGGGTCGGCAGTAGAGGGAGCAAACCCAAGAGCCGCAAGCGTAGTCCTCAGTGTGTCGTGCCACTCACGCGGTGCCTGGCGGAGACCATAGACTGGCCGCCGGAGGCTCCACTGGGTGCCAGGAGGAAAGGACCCAGTGAAGCCAGGTGGGCGACGCAGCCAGATCTCCTCGTGCAGGCTGCCCTGCAAGAAAGCAGTGCTGAAGTCAAGAGAGTGCAGCTCGTAGTCGCGGTGAGCAGCTATGTGCAGCAGTACCCGAAGAGTGGTCATCTTCGGGGTGGGAGAGAAGGTCTGAAAGTAGTCAACTCCCTGCCGCTGACTGAAGCCACGAGCCACGTAACGCGCCTTGAAGACAGGCGGAGAACCCGGCAGCCGCTTCACCCTGAAAATCCACATGCCACTGACGATGTTCGCCCCAGGCGGGGGAACCTCGTCAACGTAGGTGCCTGTGGACTTCCAGGAAGCCATCTCTGCGTCCATAGCTGCCTGCCACTGAGAGGAGTAGGGACCCTCTATCGCCTCCGCGTAAGAGCGCGGAGTCGGGATGTTAAGTGCATCCGGGTCTCCCTCAGGGGTAAGCAGTACGGACACGAGATGAGGTGAAGCAGCAACCAAACACTGGAACTCCTACTGCCTGTCCTCAAGGACGTCCGTGCCAAGGGCACACTCACCCCCGACGGACGGAGGACAGACAGACTCAGACTCAGCAACAAGACTAGCAGTGTAGTCTAGACGACAGCGAGCAGCAAAGTCGACGAGCTCAGTAACTAGTGCAGACGCAACAGTGGACTCAAAGGAAGGGTCAGTGACAACAGTAGCAAGGAGACGCGTGACAGTAGGACTGGCAGCACGAAGAGAGTCCGACTCCGGGTCAGGAAGAGCAGGAAGAGAGGACTCAGGAGGAGAAGGCAAAGGGGCACGCAGAGGAGCAGTGGACGGACGCAGAGACATCCGGTGCGTGCCAGGGACAGGAGGAGGACGCTGACGCGAACCACGACCACTAGTGCGAGCAGCACGGACAGGCGACGCAGGGCGAGACGCAGGCTCACGGCGCTCAGCAAGACCTCCAGTAGGACTAGTGTAGGGAGAAGGAGCGGGCAGTGGGGAGGCCGGCTGTAACTGTAACTGTGACGGGACAGGCTGTGGACACTCTAAGGGAGGAGGAGGACCAGTAGAAGGCGGGAGACCAAGAACCTGCTGAAGGAGTGGAACGAAGTACGGCCGAGGCCGCGCGGCGACTCCAGACACAGCAGGGACAGCACCAGTACCCCCAGCGGCAGCACCAGCGCCAGCAGCACCTCCAGCTCCAGTACCTCCAGCAGCACCAGTAGCACCCCCAGCAGGACCGCCTCCAGGACCGACAGCAGTAGCCTCAGCGCCAACACCCTCAGCAGCTCCAGCTCCAGTCGTACCCGCAGGCCCAGCAACTCCAGTACTCCCAGTACGAGCACCTCCGGGACCCGCGGCACCAGTACCCTCAGCAGCCGAAGAACCTCCAGCTCAAGCAGCACGCCTCCAGCGCCGGGCAAACCACTCTCGCAGCTCCTGTGGAGAGAGTGGCTCCCGCCGAGACGAAGCACCCGGAGAACCTCCAGGCTCAGCACCGCCAGACGCCACACGAGCAGGCCCAGCTCCCTCAGGCTCCGCACCCCCAGGCTCAGCACCTCCAGGCGTAGCACCCCAAGGCTCAGCACCCCCAGGCGTAGCACCCCCAGGCTCAGCACCCCCAGGCTCAGCACCCCCAGTAGTAGCACCCCCAGGCTCAGCACCCCCAGGCTCAGGACCCCCAGTAGTAGCACCCTCAGGTTCAGCACCCCCAGGCGTAGCAACCACACGCTCAGCACCCCCAGAGTCAGCACCCCCAGGCTCAGCACCCTCAGCAGCACCAGAGTCACCAGTAACCTCGACAGGCTCGACTGCGTCTATCTGGGACACACCTGAAGGAGCAGGACCCTGAGGGGGGAGGGGGTCTACCGGGGGGGGACCTGGCACAAGGAAGAGCGGTGGCGGGGGGGGGGACGGAGTGCGGTAGGGGAAGAGGCGGTAGTAGGGGACCGACTCGTCAAACGTGACGTCCTGGGAGGACAGAACACGGCGAGAGGTGGGGTGGTAGAACTGCCACCCTGGCGCGTCAGGGGGGAAGCCAAGGAAGACGCAAGGAGCAGCACGAGGGGACAGCTTGTCCGCAGACAAGTCGCGGACAAACGCCCGAGATCCCCAGACACGGAACGCAGACGCATCGCCAACCTTCCCCGTCCACAGCAAAGCTGGGGAGGTCTCCGGCATGGAGACCCTGGGGTGAAGGTTGATCTGATACGCCGCGTACCGAACCGCAAACGGCCACAGAAAATGGGGGGCAGCCGCATGCATCATGGACGTACGGGCGACGTCCATGACCATGCCAATGCGGCGCTCAGCAATCCCATTTTGCTGTGGAGAGTCCGGAAGCGTGAAGGTCTGGCGGATGCCTCGTGCACGACAGTAGGCTCGCAGAAGGCCAGAGGAGAACTCTCCACCTCTGTCAGAGTGCAGACGCAGAACAGGAAAGTCCGAGCCGAAGCTCTCCCTGAGCTGGAGACGAGCTGCGCGGATCCAGTCGATCAACACCTCAGTGACATCACCCTTGCTGCGCAAGGGGAAGACTGTGGTGTAACGCGAGTAGTCGTCAACCACCAGCAGGAAGTAGCGCTCGTGACCCTGTCCACGGACGCGGGCCGGGCCCCACACGTCCATGTGAAGCGTCTGCAGCGGGGCCTCTGTCGGAGGAAACTGGGAGGAGTGAGGGGCAGCCCGCTGCCGCCCCTCGACACAGGGGACGCAGGTAGGGCCAGGCCCTGGAGGAAGGGGAGGGAGGGACCGGGGAAGACCAGAGACAAGGACACGGGAGGCCATGCCTCGGAGACGAAGCAGGGAGGGGTGACCAAGGCGGTGGTGCCAGAGGAGAGTCTCGTGAGACAGGAGGCGACACGAACAGGGGGCAGACTCAGGACCAGACCTGGACGCTGCAGCAAACACCTGACCCGACGCAGCTACCTGACCAGACGCAGTGACTGGAGGAGACGCAGTGGTCAGGGTGTACAGGCTCGACCCCGGCCGACGGGTAAACGTGGCCAGGTGTCGGCCAGTCCGAGCGTCCGTGCAGTGGGTCACCCGCTGACTCGCAGGAGTGAACTGGTGAACCCCCGCATCCTGTAGGTCAGCACCACTCACCAAATTCGTAGAGAACGAGGGGAGGTAAAGACCAGACAGGGTGCCAGAGGGGGCCGCCGGACACGGGAGGACAGTGGAGAAGTGAGCAAGGACAGGACCCCCAGAGGGGTCTGCCAGAGAGACTGCAACTGGCCGGCCAAGCGGCGTGAGTGTGGTGCGGTCTCGAAAGAAGGAGCGAGAAGCCCCCGAGTCAAGGGTGAAGGTGTGGGAGGCCGAAGCCGACGCAGTACCTGAGAGAGCAGACTCACCAGCACCTGAGGGAGCAGACGCACGAGCACCTAGAGCAGCAGCCTCGCTAGCACCTAGAGCAGCAGCCTCACCAGTACCTAGAGCAGCAGTCTCAATGCCCGGGTCGGGCGGAAAACACCGGTAACAGTCACCCTCATCACTAACAGTCACAGCATACATGGCAGCAAGAATAGCATCAAAGTCAAGGTCAAAGACAGCTACACCCGCCCTAGACAGCTCGCCCCAGCGAGGGATCTCAGTGGCCTCAGGGAACTGGTGACACCAAGCGTCCGTCAGGCGGCCAAAGCAGCGCTGGGTGGAGTGCGCACCCCCGCACTGCTCACCCGCGCGGTCGCCGGTGCGTAGGACGTAGGTGCACGGACCAGTACCCCCACCCCGCTGGCGTGCAGCGTACCACTCACGGAGCTGCTGAGGGGGGGGGATGTCACGAGTGCGCTGCTGCCGCTGCTGCTGCTGCTGCTGGCGCTTACCACCACCGGAGCCGACCCTCTGTGCAGCGCCACCCCGACCAGCTCCACCTCCTCCGCCGCCGCCTCCTCCACCGCCGCCACCTCCGCCACCTCCGCTCCCACCGCCACCGCCGCCGCCGCCTCCGCCTCCACTGCCGCCACCGACACCTCCACCCCCGCCACCACTCCCACCACCACCCCCACCCCCTCCACTGCCGCCACCGCCACCTCCGCCACCCCCGCCAGCCCCTCCAGCACCCTTGCCCCCCTTGCCCTTGCCGGTGCGGCGTCTCCCGCTCGGGGCAGACGCAGCGCCGACCGACTCGAAACCAACGAGGTCGGCCGCAGCAGCAGAGGCAACAGAGGGCAAAAGGGGGGAGGGGGAACACCCCTCAAAGACGGGGGTGCGAGGGTCACCACGAGAGGCTCCTACAGCGACTATGCTCTTCTCTGCTGCTAGGAGGGCCTTCTCGAGGAGGTCAACGGTGAGAGTGGTGGGGCAAACTGAGAGGAAGTGGTCCCTGACTACGCGAAGGGAGTCAGGGAGCCGGGTGACTATGTAGTAGAGGGTGATGTACATGGGGGGGGGGTTCTTGGCGCAGAACTCAGCAGGAAGCGCAGCGCGGTAGCGAGTGTCACTAGTGCGGAGGTGCGTAATGAGGTCAGCGACTGTGGGAAAGGCAGCAAGGTCAGGGAAGAGGTACGGTAGCATGAGGCGGCTCAGTGCAGCAGTGGCAGGGGAGGAGTAGCGCGCAACTACAGCGTCGTACAAGGTGTGAGCACTCTTGTACTGGCTAAAGTACGCACGCTCAGAGGTAGGCAAGTGGCGACGCACAGCAAGACGTGCAGCAGCATCGCGTGTGGCCCACTGTGAGCGAACAGTGGCGTCAGCATCAGCAGCGGGGGCAGGGGAGGCACCAGAAGTGAGATCAAAGAGGGAGAGACCGTCTGCCCTATCGCACTGTAGGAAGAGCTGCAGGTCATCTACCCAGACGTCAAAGTCAATGGCCCGACCCTCAGCGTCAAAAGCGAGGACACTGGGGGTAGCCATGACAGCAGTAGACTAGCAGCACGAGCAGTAGGCTAAGGGCAGCGCAGTAGTAGAGGTGCTGCTCTTACCGGGCAGGCGAGACGGACTGAGTGTAGAGGACAGGGCGGCTCGGACGGCTCGGCGGCTCGGCGGCTCGGCAGCACCAGCAGGTCGGCAGCTCAGCGACTCGGCGGCTCGGGTGGCTCGGCGGCTCGGGCGACTCGGGCGGCTCGGGCGGCTCGGGCGGCTCGGGCAGTTCGGTGGCTCGGGCGGCTCGGGCGGCTCGGGCGGTTCGGCGGCTCGGGCGGCTCGGCTGCTGCAGGGGCAGCGGCAGCTGTTGCTCACAGGACGGCGGCGGCCGCTGCTGCAGCGGCGGCGGCAGTTGCTGCTGCAGGGCCGGCGGCGGCCGCTCCTGTAGGGACGGCGGCGGCCGCGGTTGCAGTGGCGGCGGATGCTGCTGCTGCTGGGACTGCGGCCGCGGTCGCTGTAGCGACTGCAGCTGCTGCTGCTGTAGAGGCGGCGACGGCGGGCCGAGAGAGGCCGCGAAGGGCGGCGGACGGGCCGTGAAGGGCGGCACGAGGGGCCGCAGAGGGCGGCGACCGGCCGTGAAGGGGCCGGGAGTGGCCGCGGAGGGCGGCGACGGGCCGTGAAGGGCGGCGCGAGGGGCCGCGGAGGGCGGCGACCGGCCGTGAAGGGGCCGCGAGTGGCCGCGGAGGGCGGCGACCGGCCGCGAAGGGGCCGCGAGTGGCCGCGGAGGGCGGCGACGGGCCGTGAAGGGCGACGCGAGGGGCCGCGAAGGGCGGCTACGGGCCGTAGGGGGCCGTAAGGGCGGCGCGAGGGGCCGGAAGGGCGGCGCGAGGGGCCGTAATGGCGGCACGAGGGGCCGTCAGAGGGGCCGCTAAGGGCGACGCTAGGGGGCCGTAAGGGGCCTAGAGAGGGCGCGACGGTAGGGAGGGCACGCGGGGCGCGACTCGGGCAGGAGCGAAGCGCGCTCCGGGCAGGAAAAAAAAAAATTTCGATTGGTGGGCCCTAGGAAGCGTTCCCACGAGGGAACCCGCTCTATACCATGATAAATAACGAGGAAAATGAATTGACTAAGGGAAAGTTGGGTACAAAAGCAAACCCTAGAAAACTGTACCCCATATGTGCTACCCCACTATAGCCTACAGTAGCTATGTCATATAAATCTGACAATCGCAACAGTAAATCCAAGCAGGTAGAAGAAAAACTGTTCAGCACGTGAAGTTTCGTTTCGTGCGGCTGCAACTTCGTGAGCCCAGATTTCCCGCATCGCTCGTCCGCGCCTTCCCCCCCATACTTTCCGCTTGCGCCTGGACGCCGGACTTGGAGTCAACGCTGGTTGACTCCAAGTTGACCAGCCCAAACTAGAAACCCTAGGTTCGAATTTAGATTCCCCCCCCCTCCCCCTCGCTGTATCCCGTGTGCTGCCGAACATCGCCCTGCTGCGTCATCTGCGCTTACAACTCCAGACAAGGAAGTCGTTGACCAAGTTGCCCGCACGACACGACAGGGTAGGGCACACTCCCCCGTGAGGAAAGGTGCCAAGAGCTCCTACCTGAATTCCTCAATTTAGACGGTGATTGGCTTCCTTGCTCTGCGGCGACGCATCCGCCGTCTATTCTGTGTGGAAGTGGAGAAAAAAAATGCCCGTACGGCTAAGAAAAAATTCAGAAGTTAAGTGTATTGTTCGGTACAGTTTGTCGTGCCGGTGTTGACATACAGGGACCGCACGAATTTTTCGTGTTGTTGCCCGCTACTATGACATGCATTGCATCAGCTTTCCCGCTATGTAGTTGCCAGAATGTATTTGCTGTTTAGCCTGCAGTGGGGTACTCTGTAGTGAGTACAACCCAATTTAGGGTTTGCTATTTGTATCCCAACTTTCTATAGTGAAACCCCTCATTCTTCCTTCTCGACTTTCCTCACCCAAAATTCTCTCGACACTCACTAGCCATGGCTCCTAAGTCACGCTAGTATTCTAACATGGTATTAAGAGCAATAGTTCCTAGGACCTCACATTAATGGGCCCACCACCTAATGCCCTGCTAGCCTAGGCCCCGGCCCGTCGCTCCTTGGCGTCGCCCCTAGCCCCTAGGCTCGGCCCCTTGGCCCCATCGCCCCTAGCTCGGCCCCTCGGCCGCGCTGGCCCCGTCGATTCCGTCACCCGCGCCCGGCCCGTACCTAGCCCGCGATCGGCCCGTACCTAGCCCGCGCCCGGCCCCGTCTCGCGCCCGCTCCCGGCACGTACCTAGCCCGTGATCGGCCCGTTCCTAGCCCCGCGCCCGGCCCGTACCTAGCCCGCGACAGGCCCGTACCTATCCCGCGCCCGGCCACGTCTTACGCCTGCGCCCGGCCCCGTCTCTTGCCCGCGCCCGGCCCGTACCTAGCTCGCGCCCGGCCCCGTCTGTCGCCAGCGCCTGGCCCCGTACCTAGCCCGCGCCCGGCCCGTATAACGCCCGCGCCCGGCCCCGTACTTAGCCCGCGCCCCGGCCCCGTACCTGCCCAGCGCCCGGCCCCGTACCTGCCCAGCGCCCGGCCCCGTACCTGCCCAACGCCCGGCCCCGTACCTGCCCAGAGCCCGGCCCCGTACCTGCCCAGCGCCCGGCCCCGCACCTGCCCAGCGCCCGGCCCTGTACCTGCCCAGCGCCCGGCCCCGTATCTGCCCAGCGCCCGGCCCCGTTCCTAGCCATGGCCACGTCGCCCCTAGCCATGGCCCTGTCGCCCCTAGCCATGGCCCCTCGCGACCTGCCGCCCCTAACCGCGGCCCCGGTGCCCTGTTGCAACATGGTGGGTGAGGGGGTGGCAAGAGGGGGTTCCTCCTGCCCGCGTGCCCTACAGTCGCAAGTGCAGCTCCGCCTCCGCCCCCCTCCCCCCCCTCCATGGGGATGGCGGGGAGAGGGTGTGAGGGGGTGGCGGATGTGCCTCAGCAGCAGCAGCTGCCGCCACGCCTCCTCCTCTCTCTCTCCCTGCCGCACCTTGTGTTGGGAGAGGGGGGGGAGCTTGGAGGTTCAGGGGGAGGCAGGAGGGGATCTGCAGCACCAGCCCCCCCCCACCCTTCTCCTACCTCCCCCTGCTGCGGGTGCAGCAGAAGGGGGGAGGGGATCTGCAGCACCGACCCCCCCCCCCCCCCCCCCCTCCTCCCCCCCCCCCCTCCTCCCCCCCTCATCCTTCTCCTACCTCCCCCTGCTGCGGGTGCAGCAATGGGGGGGAAGCGATCTGCCATCCCCCTGCTGCGGATGCGGCAGTTGGGGGAGGGGACCTGCAACACCAGCCCCCCCCCCCTTCTCCTCCATCTCTCTGCTGCGGGTGCAGCAGTTTGGGGAGGGTATGGGGGTGGCGGGTGTGGCCAACCTGCTGTCGCCCGAGCGGCTCCTGCACCGCCCCTTCTCCTACCTCCCCCCTGCTGCGGGTGCAGCAGTGGGGGGGGAGGGGATCTGCGGCACCAGCCCTCTCCCCCCCCCTTCTCCTACCTCCCCCTGCTGCGGTTGCAGCAGTGGGGGGGAGGGGATCTGCAGCACCAGCCCCCCCCCCCGCCCCACCCCCCCTCCCTTCTCCTACCTCCCCCTGCTGCGGGTGCAGCAGTGGGGGGGAGGGGATCTGCAGCACCAGCCCCCCCCCGCCCCCCCCCTCCCCCTTCTCCTCCATCCCCTGCTGCAGGTGCAGCAGTGGGGGAGGGTGTGGGGGTGGCGGGTGTGGGTGCAACTGCGGGGTGGCGGGTATGGGGGTGGCGGGTGTGTGAACCCCCCCCTGCTCCTCCTCCTCCTCCGTCTCCCACTGCTGCAGCTGCCGCTGAGGGGGGTGGGTGTGTGGGAGCCGAAGGAGTGGTGCTAGGGGGGTGACGTGGGAGTGGAGCTAGGGGTGCAGCAAGGGGTGTGTGAAAAGGGGGTGGGACAGTTGGGGGAGGTTGAGCGGAGGCTGCCGTCTTGTCGTCCGCAGCACCTGTAGTCCGGGGCTCTGCTTCTGGTAGCTCAGAGAGCCTGCTGCGCCTGTCGCCTGTGGGTCCGTTGCTCCTGCCGCTCAGAGTTAGCCGCAGAGCCAGTTACTCCTGTAGTCCGGGGATACGGCTCCGGTAGCCACAGTGCGCGCCGCTCCTGTTGCCTGTGTGTCTGCAGCATCAGCCGTCGCCTCCTATCTCCTCTCCTCTCACAGTCCAGCCTCCTACTCACTTGCCATTTGTGAATGCCTCTAGCTTTGCTTGTATTGGTGAACCTGCACTATGACTGCTTGCTCTGCTGATTATACCCCACTTTGACTATGGGGGTGTGTCAGAATGTATTTGCTGTTTAGCCTGCAGTGGGGTACTCTGTAGTGAGTACAACCCAATTTAGGGTTTGCTATTTGTATCCCAACTTTCTATAGTGAAACCCCTCATTCTTCCTTCTCGACTTTCCTCACCCAAAATTCTCTCGACACTCACTAGCCATGGCTCCTAAGTCACGCTAGTATTCTGACAGTAGTAACCCCGCCAAATGCGTCCGCGTGAATACGGCAGCGCATTCCCCAAGTTTTCAAACCGCGCAAAGTTGCGCATGAACCGGAAGAACATACCCTGAAACTGAGGTACCGTGCTGTACCGCAGTTTCTTAAACTATCACCGTACTGCAAGGTCTGGTAACCTCCTCATCTTATCACTTCACTAGTTTTGCTCGCCAAGGATAAAAACCATTTGACAAGTAATTGTCAAATCACGCATTCAGTCCACCGAAGAACAAATCTAGTCCACCATGGCGCTCCACTCGTACCTTGGCTTGTCAGTTGTTCTCTTAGCTGTCGCCGCATGCTTCGGTGAGTGAGAATTGTGCGGAGAATCACCCTACAACGGTAGTGAGCTAGACTACGGGGGTTGGCACGAACTACTAGGAGTGATCGTAGCTTTTCTTAATTCCTTAGTGCTTCCACATTCACGAGAGAAATCGGCAAGAGTTTCCACTAGGCAAAGTCGAAATTACAGAATGATTCAACAAGCAATGACTACATCAGGTACCTAGCAACCCTGCTGCTAGCCTGGTCGACTGCGAGCGCAGCTCGGTCGACCGCCTGCCAGCGTTGCGTAGAGGAGCCGTGCAGAAGGGCGACCTGCCAACAGAGCAGGTCGACGGCGTGCCAACGCTGCAGCAGAGCGGCTGTCCAGCATTGCCCCATAGAACACAGCAGTGCGCACGCTCACAGATGCGCGCAGACGATTGACCCGACTTGCCTCGTTGGGCATCCGTCGGCTATTGTCTGCGCCTGACGAGCCACATCGACTGCGGGATACCAGCCCGCAGTCGCCTGCGCCATCGCATCCTCGTCGACGTTCGCGTGCCTTCGCAGAACTCGTCGAGCAGGTTACCCGGTCAACCCGGTCGACCACCAGGTGCTTCCGGTCGACCACCACTGCCGTCGAGCTACCCCCTGGTCGACGGACCCCTTCCGTCGACCAGAACCGTCAGCGGTTGTCACCGAGCTCCCCTCGTCGACCACTGCTCACTTTTCAGGTCGACGGACTGCTCCCGGTCGAGTTGCAGATCAACGGATTGCTCCCGGTCGAGCTGCAGGTCGACGGGGACCCCTTGGTCGAGCTGCAGGTCGACGGGGACTCCCTGGTTGAGCTGCAGGTCGACGGAGACCTCCCGGTCGAGCTGCAAGTCGACGGAGGCCTCCCGGTCGAACTGCCCCTCCTGGTCGTCGGCCCATCCGTCGCCCAGACCAGTCAGTTGCATCTGTCGAGCTCCCTGGTTGACAGCAGCACCACAGCGGTCCCCTGCAGCTCGACAATGCCTGTCGAGCAGCTCTCCCACTGTGAACGGTCGACCGCTACTCCCGTACATCCGACCATGTCGTCGGCGTTGCCCAAGCGAGGGTGGGGCCAACACTCCATTCCTGTTGACACTCCCCTGCCGCGCTCACGCTTGGGCCTCCAGCCCACACGGCAGTACTCCACGGAGAAAACTCGTCCTCGGCGTGCACCCCACACACAGCACGCCATCACCGCACCAGCCGTGCACAAGGGCACGGCACCTACTGCTACACCTCATCGTCGCCGTCGCCGACGTCGTCCAGACGAACTTGGCCGATGGCGACAGAGCACCGGTTGAAAGCCGGAAAATGAAGCGCCTTCGTCAGGAAGTCCGCCGGCTGCTCGGTGGTCGGGATGTACTTCAGCACGAACTTCCCGCGCCTCACCATGTGCTGCAGCCGGGCGTAGCGTCGCTCCATGTGCTTGAGGTTGCCTGTCAACCCCAAGCCCTCAACGTGATTGCCAACTTGTTGTCGACGCGGAGGATGGTCGGCTTCCCAGCGTCGAGCAGCTTGAATTCCGCAAGAAAGAAACGAAGTCGGCGTCCCTCCTTGCCTGCATCCGTGGCCGCCACGTACTCTGACTCGGTCGACGACAATGTCGCGCACTTGATGCGCGAGCTCGACCAGGAGACGGCGGCCCCTCCGTAGACGAACACGTAGCCTCCCGTGCTCGTCCAGTTCTGCTTGTCGCCCGCGTCGTCGGCATCAACGTAGCCGATCAGCTCCAACGATTCTGGTCCACCGCCAAACTCCACGGCGGTGTCGCGGGTGTCGCCGAGGTAGGTGAGGCATCGGTCGACCTCGCGCCAATGCTGGTCGCTCCTCACCGTGAGGCCGCTCCCCAGCTTGCTGCAGGCGAACGCGATGTCCGGCCTCGTCGTCGTCGCCGCGAACTGCAGCGAGCCGACCTTCTGCCGGTACTCCTCCTCTTCGCGCTCCTGAGCCTCCTCGTCGTCGAACGTCAGCTGAGCGTAGGCGTCGACCGAGACCGGCGTCTTCGGGACTCGACCGCCCTGCTCCTCGTCGATGAAGCGCCTGCGCAGCTTGTCGGCGTAGCCTTGCTGGTGCAGCCACAGCTTCCTGGCCGGTCTGTCGCGCACGATCTCCAGCCCAAGGTACTTCACCACCGGCGAGATCTCACGCAGCTCAAAGGCGGCCTCCAGTAGCTCCTTCAGCTTCTTCAGCATCGCGGTGCTGCTGCTGGCGGCAAGCAGGTCGTCGACGTAGACCAGCACCCAGCAGGTCACTCCGTCGTCGCCGGCCTTGAAGTAGAGCGCCTCGTCGACCTAGCTCTTCTTCCAGCCAGCGCCCAGCAGCACACTGTCGAGAGCCCTGTACCACAGCAGCGGCGACTGTTTCAGCCCATAGAGGCTCTTCATCAGCTTACACACCCGGCCGGTCCCGTCGTCGAAGTAGTCCGGCTGGTACATGTAGAGCACCATGTCGAGCTTGCTCTGCAAGAAAGCGTTCTTCATGTCGAGCTGCATCAGGTTGAGGTTGAGGACAGCGACGATGCTGAGGAAGATCCTCAGCGTGACGTAGCTGCTCACCGGCGAGTACGTCTCATCGTAGTCGGCACTGTACACCTGCGTGAAGCCCTTCACGACCAGCCTCGCCTTCTCGCGCTCGACGGTGTCGTCGATGCGGTACTTGGTCGTCAGCACCCACCGGTTCTTCATGATGTTCACCCCGTGTGGGCGTTCGACCAGCTCCCAAGTCCCCATACCAATGAGGCTGCGGATCTCTTCTTCCATGGCGGCCTTCACCGCATCGCCCTTCCAGCTCGACAGCGCCTCCTTCACCGTCATCGTGGCAATGTCCTAGCGGTGTTCGGGGTCGGCATGCACGTCAGGGTCGAGCTCCGGCAGGTCTTCATCCTCCTTGGCGTCGTCGTACAACAGGTCGTCGTCGACCTCGTCGAACACCATGGTGAAGGCAGCTGGCGGTAGGCAGGCGTCGAAGCTCAACCGCTCCGCCGGTCGTCGAGCTCGACCTGTGCGTCGCAGCTCAGGCTTCGTGATCGGCACTTCCACTACGTCGCTGTCGGTGGACTCCTCACCCGCCGACTTCTCCCCTTCCTCGTCGACGTCCTCGTCTTCGACCAGCTGCTTCGACCCTTCGACCGGCTGCTCGTCTCCTACTGACTTCGATAGCTCCCCTGTCGACCGCTCCGGCTGCTGCTCCCCTGTCGAGTGTACCCCTGCTGTTGCCTCCTGTTCGACCGGCTCCCTTCTCTGGTGCTCCCCTGTCGTCGACGGCTTCCCGTCCTGGTCGACGAGCTTGGCGCCTAGTCGACCGCCGGCGATGCCACTGGCCGGCGCCACAGGCGACGCCTCACGGCTCCCCTCATCGCCGGTGGCCGACACATATGTCAAGGCAGGCGGATCTGCGACGGGAGAGGGAGGAGCAAGAACAGAGGGAGGTGGAAGAACCGCCAGCTTTCCTCCGACGCACGAGACACACGGCGGGTCTGCTCCGGTCGACGGCGTGATGTCGAGCCCTGTAGCAACTTCATGCTTTGCCGAGCTCTTGATCGTGTCGACGCCGACGTACGCGAGCCTCGCATGCAACAAGGCAGGGGTCGTCTTCGTCGCTGAGACAATCGTCCGCAGAGCCACCACCTCGGTCGGCTGCGACTGCGTCGAGCAGGGGCGAAGGTCGGTGCAGAGGACTCGTTCGATGTAGCGTGCTCGACCGAGCACCTCCCCGGTCGCGGCGACGAGCAGCATCTCGTCGCCATCGCCCTACAGCAGCACTCCGCTCTCCTTCAGCTGGCCAGCTGACAGCAGGTTCGCCTGAACGCCCGGAACGTAGAGCACGTCGGGGATGAGGACCCGCTTCCCGGCCTCCCCTTGTAGAGCGACGGTTCCGCGACCCTCGACAGGCTGCAGCGCCCCGTTGAACCCACGCACATGCTTCACACCGTCGCTTGGCCCCATGTCGACGAAGACTGACTTCGTCCCCATCAATGTGACATTTTGTATGACATTTGGTCACATAAACGTGACTTTTATGTGACTTCGTAGGTCACATCGTGGCTGGTACTTTCAACCATGACTAAAAAACGCCGGACTTACTGTCACATAAAAGTCACATTTCTGTGACATTTTTGTGACTTTCGGCACTTGCCATTTTCGCGATGCCACACTCAAGAAATGCCTACACCCTCCTCATCCCTCGTTGCACTCTTAGTCTGGCACCGTACAATAGGCAGCATGGGACAGTATAAATATGCAGCAGACTCAGGCTTTGAGGAAACGATTCTGTTGGTCCAATCAGCCAGTCAAACCAGCTTCTCACGAGCGGGCCATACAATACAAGACCCCAAGTTCGCCCTTGTGTCTCATAAATCAAATTCGCCGCAAAACAGTACTGGTGGCTTGCTCATCCCGGCTTCACAACACCGCAAAAGGCGATGGCGACGCGAAAGCTCCACGGTCTGCTCCTCCTCGCAACGTTGCTGCTCAGCGCTCTCGTCGCGACGTGCGAGGAATACTCTGCTTCCCTCGCGCTAAGTCAAATCGAGTTGGCTCTGGAGAGGAAAACGATGACGATGTCGCGAAAGTACATGAGGGAATGTGGTGAGTGAATGTGACTATCCTTTCGTGCTACCTTCTTGACTTCGTGAATGTGACGAAGTTCGTCAGAACCAGGGGTTTTTTTATCAGAGTAAATTACTCTGTTTCTCGGAAAATCAGAGTGATTTTTGGGGGGTCACTCTGACGTCCCTGTGTAATTTTTTTGGAAGATTAGTTTTCTCTGATTTGCCAGGGTATTGCATTTAGCTACTCTGATAGACCAGTGTGGGTTACTGGCGGATGCATTTTTCTCTGTACAGGGTACAGGCACTTCGACCGAGCCGACCGCCTGACTTGTTGGGAAATGGCTAGCATGTATCAATGTAATCCAAACTTTTTGGTTTCAGTTACCAATCTGTTCGTAGATAGTACAGCAGTGAACACTTTTGTGGGAGCGCGGAAGGCGTGGGTTCAATACTTGAGGGGGGCTCTCAGAGTTGGAAAGATTGGTACACTAACCATCCAGAGTGTTTTATTCCGAAGTTCAGTTTTCCCTGACAAATCAGAGTAACGCTCATGATCCCCCCTGATTTTCAGAGTTTCCAAAAAAACAGCTCTGGAAATCCGAGTAGTGAAAATCCAAAAAAAAGCCCTGGTCAGAACTGATTTTCTGTTACCGTTTTCGTTGTCAATCCATCATATACAGGCTTCAATAACACGCTTCTACGCAACCTGCCCAAAATGAGGACGACGCCACTCCTGCCCATCAACTCCGCGTGGATCAGGCTTCAGAACTACCAGGTCTTCAGCAACTCGACCAAAATGTGGCAGGTTCGTAAGAACATCTACCGTATATATGCCAAGTCACGCCTGCTATCCTGAATTCAATTTCAGAGGAATGGCACATCTTGCGTAGTGTGCATACTGTTGATTCCACGCGGCCCGCCCAGTTGTTGACGGCTTTATTCACGGAAACGAGTCAGGTAAGATTGGAGAAGTTCCCCAAGCGGCTATTGATACCGTAGCTAGGTAAAAAGGAGTAACACCCTCTAAATTTCAGCTTACTACGGATACTTTCGCCTGTTTTCGTTTTCCAGTCGGTTCTCTTTCTCCCTCCTTGGCCTAAATTACCGTACTCCCCTCGTCCCCCCCGGCTTCTCATCCGCCCTGCGACACGGCAGATTCTGACGGGGCTTGGGTTCAAAATCATGTGTGTCTCGAGGAATCCCATCCACTTAACGAGACCTGGCACACTTAAAGGCACATTTGTGAGGGTGAACAACGTGTATACTGACCAGCACGTGGCCATCCATGGGGTCGACATCATCATGGTTCCTCCCTCCTACTAGCTGCGCTGCCGATTTAGTATAGCCTTTTATCCCCTACCTGTAAGATATCTGTCCATAACGTGCTAGATGTGAAAGGCCTCTAGTTGCTTCAAGCACGCCTTTGGGTCCCAAAGCTTGGGACCCCACAGAACCTAGTGGATGGAAGATAATGGAAGAAGCAAGAAAAGGTCACCAATGGGTCAGTTTCTGAGCAGTTCCCAGGTCCCCCAAACATGAATCTGTTGCTGGACCTCAGCTTTCGTAGATGTGACTTGAACATGCGTTCGAGTCTCACAATGGGGAGAAAAGCAGTCAATTTAAATCTTGGATCAAATCCAGTTGCCCGAGAATCTGTGACGAGTTGAACGTCGAAACAATGGATGGGTGGTTGTTTGTGGTAGTCGCCAAAACGTCTTTGAGCTTGTTGGGTGCTTTTCCCAGCCACAGCCACACCACCTACCTAACCAAACCGTCCCATTCCCACCGTCCCTCCACCGTCACGCCAACCGCCTCGAATGGTGCACGCCGGGCACATGCGGAGATGCACGTGCGGACACACGTGGGGCAGGGGATGAGGGCACAAGTGCAGGAGGGGCAGAGGGAGGAGCGGACAGTGGAAAGGATGGAGGAGGGGAGAGAGGAACGGAGCACGGGCAGTGGAATGGACAGAAGAGAAGGGGGTGGAAGGGGGCAAGACACAGAATGAATGGTGCAGAGCATACGACAGCGAGAGTACGAGAAGGGGGATGGGAAGGGAGGAGCGGGGAGGGAATGGGGTGAGGAGAAAGATGTCAAAGACGTAGGCAGGGGAGGAAAAGGGAGAGCAGGAAAGGCGCACAGCAGGTGGGTGCAGGAGTGGGATGGGTGACTGTTACAAGATGGAATTCGCCATGCTTGCATGCATGGGAATACCCGAACGGTTGGAACTCCCCTTGCCTAGATAGCTCCGAATAGAGATAGGTTCTAGCCTCGGAGCGTATCTCTTGTCCTCGTCACTGATTAGAAGGTACTAGAATCCAACAAGGTATGGCATCGAGGCTCTATGCCAAGATGCCATGCTAGAAGCGTGGCAACGCGGCTTTCCTTCCAAGTCGCCATCCCTTGTTCCTTGCATAAATACCTTCTCTGAATCTTGTAATCTTATCATCTCATCCTTAATTCATTCTAATTTTATCATCTTGGAATCTATTCTCCTATCTTCTCTCGTCGACGTCTCTTGGAGCTAGGCTTCTCTCTCGGCCTAGCTTCCACTATTCCGCTGCGTGACTACTCTTCTTTCTTCTCTTCTAGCTACGGCGCCTCCGTCCCTATGGCGGGCTAGGCCAGTCGCGCCGTACCAAGGGGCTGCGCCGTAGCCTTGTTTCAGTGATGGGGAAGCAGCTGCGGAGGCAGAACCCAACCCAGTCAAAGGTGGTGCAATTACTCTGCTCCATGCACCGCAGCACGACCCGCCATGCCCCATTTGCCATGTCCCACCAGTCAGGGTCGCACCTGCCCCACCATGCCTCACCATGCCCCACCATGCCTCACCTGCCTCGGCGTACAAGTGGGGCGAACCCCACTTGGACTCCATCAGCCGCTGTGCAAGGATCTGCCGCCCAAGGGGAGGTGCGGCCAGGGGGTGGCGGGGCGGTTGGAGGAGAGGAGGCGGGTGTGAACAGGGGATTCGGCACATGCGACCGAGGCACCAAAGGGCACCCCTCGCACCCCTCTCCACACTGCCTCCCTTGTGTGTCTCACCTGCATGTCTCCTCTGTTGAACTGGTGCTTCATATTTATATGGAACTGTGCGTTCGAGTGCAGCGTGGGTGCACAATTCTAGTCGTCGTTTCTTAAGCCAGCGCCACTAGCAGTAGCTTGATAATCCAACGATCATAGCCCAAGCACAGAAGAAGCACTGCTGGATGGCTGCATGACAAGGCACGGTCAGCACAAGATTGCCCTGCAGCGCACAGCACATAGACTGCACTGTATGGCAGGCAAGTGCACTGCATTGCAGGCAAGTGCACTGCATTGCAGGCAAGTGCACTGTATTGCAGGCAAGTGCACTGTATTGCAGGCAAGTGCACTGTATTGCAGGCAAGTGCACTGTATGGCAGGCAAGTGCACTGCATTGCAGGCAAGTGCACTGTATTGCAGGCAAGTGCACTGCATTGCAGGCAAGTGCACTGTATTGCAGGCAAGTGCACTGTATTGCAGGCAAGTGCACTGTATGGCAGGCAAGTGCACTGCATTGCAGGCAAGTGCACTGCATTGCAGGCAAGTGCACTGTATGGCAGGCAAGTGCACTGTATGGCAGGCAAGTGCACTGTATTGCAGGCACGTGCACTGTATTGCAGGCAAGCGCACTGTATTGCAGGCAAGTGCACTGTATGGCAGGCAAGCGCACTGTATTGCAGGCAAGTGCATTAGGCACAAGGGCACCTGGGTTGGCTTCTGTGCTTTCTTGCTGTCCCCGTTGCTCCTCTCCACTGCTCTACTTTCCGCCTGTGCCTTCCACATGCTCTCACGCTCTCACGGCCTCTGCTGCTGCTCGAATGTGGGCCCACAGCAGTTGCACACGGCAGCAGGCGGCATCGACTCTGCGTCGCTCCATTCTGCACGGACAGTGAGAGAGCGGAGTCTGTACAACAGGGGCTGCTGCCTGGTGGGTGGCGAGGGGAAGTGAGAGAGAGAGAGAGAGAGAGAGTCGGCCGTCGGCGCCTTGGCGGAAACGCGGGTCCAGATGGTGGGGCCCTTCATCAACACGTCCCCGCTCTTTGACTGGTTGGAGAGGTGTGAGGAGTCACTGCCGGACGATGGGAAGGAGCTGCTGCAGAGAGATCGGGCTAATCCCAAGGGCGCCAAGCTGCAGCATGGGCTGGCAATCGCGGTACACGGACTGCGCTACGCGGAGCAGGTGCAGGCTACACGCATCATGCCACTCAACCCACTAAGCGGGCACACTCAGCGCATGCTTTCACTCTCAGGGTATGGGGCAGGAGACTGGCTCAATGCGGTCCCCTTCAACTCGACACTGCGGCTTGCCCCGGCTCACTTTGCGCATGCGCTGCAGTTCAGGATGGGGTTACCCTCCTCGGCACCTGGCGCGTGTGACTGCCGCAATAAGACGGCAATCCTTGACAGGCGCCTGCCCAACCACCTGCTGCGCTGCGACACGGGGAAGGGGCGGACCAACACGCACAATGAGTTGCGCGATGCGTGTGTACACATGGCCGCCGACGCTGACTTCATGACTCACAGCGAAACGACTACGTTCTGCCCCGTCACTCTGAAGAAAGCCGACATTGCGATCCGGGACAAGTCCTCAGGAGCGGTGTGGATAGGGGACGTGACCATCACGGACCCCATCAGCACACGGGATCCCAACGCGGTCAAGGGCAGGGGATGGGCGGCCAGGGAGGCGGCGGAGAAGAAGATCTCCGACTACGAGGGCTCAACGGCCTCGTGGGTCGGGTTCTTCCCCCTTGCCGTTGATACCTATGGCTGTCCTTGCGCGGAGGTCCCTCAATTCCTCAAACTTCTGGCCGACACCGGCGCGCGCCGGCTCTTCAACGCGGCCCCCTCATCTTACCAGGCAACAAAGCTGCTGCACCAGTTCCGCCAGCGGTGGTCCGTGGCGCTGCAGCGGGCGCAGTCAGTGAGCTTCATGACGAAGTGCAACTACGCGGCTCAGGTGGAGAACCCACCTGTGGCGCTGCCGGGCGAAGGAATGTCCCTCGGGGACTGCCTTGCCATCCTGGAGCCGGCATTGGAGCTGCCTTAGAGGGTGAAGGAGGGTAGGTAGGATGTGGGGGTTTTAGAAGCTGAGATGCATTGCTTCTTATATCCTTGTGCATGTCTGTACCTTGCTCGGATCTAATACACGGACCGCTTGAGAGAGAGAGAGAGAGAGAGAGAGAGAGAGAGAGAGAGAGAGAGAGAGAGAGAGAGAGAGAGAGAGAGAGAGAGAGGTTACAGTCCGGCCATACGCAGTGTTACAGTCCCTCTTAGGCCCGGGGGCGGGGGACTGGCTGCTTGCCATACCCCTGATCTCTTCCCTCCGCCTCGGACCTTCTCAGTTCTCCACTGCGGCATCCTTCCGCCTGGGACTGCCCCTACCTGTTCCGAGACGCTGCAACTGCAGATACCGCACCACCTTCCCGGACGACCGCCTGCCGAACCACCTGATGCGGTGCGAGAAAGGGGGGGGGAGAATCGGCACTCACAATGCCTTGCGAGATGAGTGCGCGAAGATAGCGGCTGAAGCGGGCTTCACGGTGCACAAGGAGACAACGGCATACTCACCGGTCGAAAACCTCAAAGCGGATATCTCTATCCGCCATCCCGACACCGGTGCAGTGTGGATTTGTGACATCACAGTCACAGACCCCGTCTCCCACCAGGACAAGTACGCTCGTAAGGCGCCCGGGTGGGCGGCTAGGATGCAGGCGGACAAGGAGACAAATATGCCGGGCAGAGCCCGTGGGTGGGCTTCTACGCCATGGCCGTGGAGACTTACGGCTACCCCTCACCTGGAGTCCTCGATTTCCTTCGCAGCTGCGCAGAGCTAGCGGCAAAGCGGCGGTTTAACGCCTCCCCAAAGTCAGAGGGTTTTGACCCGGGTCGGGTCAGGAGTTCTGAACCACTGACCCGGCCGGGTCGGGTCGGGTATACCCAGCCGGGTCGGGTCGACCCGTGACCCGATTCCGGGTCGGGTCGGGTCGGGTCGGGTTTTGACCCGATTATGGACTCGATCCGGTTTCGGGTACCGCGCCCTATCTCGGGTTGGGTATCTGGCCCGACCCGAGGGTTTCCTCTCGACAATGTTATCCAGATCGCAATCGCGCTTGCTTGTTTTCCCAGCAACTAGCATTTCGATCTGGATTAAGTTAGGTTAACTAGCTAGTGACGCCAGCAGCCACCCACCAAGCAACATTGGCGTACTAATCTACCCTAGAACCCACGATAATGTTTAGTTAGTACTCAGCCAATCGCACTTCGCACTTCGCGCCATCCATCCTAGGGTTTCTTTTAAATCCGAAATTTACAGGTCGCGCTCCCACCCTAGGCGCGCGCATTGCAGGCCCGCGTTTTAGGGCATCTCGGCGCGCCGTGCAGGCGCAGGTCGCTAGACCCGCGCCCCTACACATTATTAAGGAGAACCTCTAACCCTGCCTATGGGAGTCGGCCCGACCCGGGGGCGGGTCAAGCCTGACCCGGCACCCGATACCCGGGTCGGGCCAGAGATCTCAAAAGTTCCGACCCGACCCGACCCGACCCGACCCGGAACCCGGCTGGCCCGCCAAAGTCGGGTCGGGTCGGGTCGGGTCGGGTCGGGTCATTTGATCATACCTACACACGGCGCATGCTCTCCCTCTCGGGGTACGGGGCAGGGGATTGGCTCAACGCAGTCCCCTTTAACAAGTCGCTGCGCCTTGCCCCAGACCACTTTGCCCATGCACTGCAGTTCCCAATGGGGCTTCCCTCCTCTGCACCCGGGGCTTGCGACTGCCGCAACAACAAGGCAATCACAGACCGACGGCTGCCCAACCACCTTCTGCGCTGTGACACAGGGAAGGGGAGGACCAACACTCACAATGAGTTGCGGGACGAGTGCTTGCAGATGGCCAACGATGCGGATTTCATGACTCACGGAGAGACAACCGCATTCTGCCCCGTCACCAGGAAGAAGGCAGACATAGCAATCAGGGATAAATCCTCGGGGGCGGTCTGGATTGGGGACGTGACCATCACGGATCCATCCCATTAGCACCCGCGATCCCAACGCAGTCAAGGGCAGGGGGTGGGCAGCCCGTGAAGCAGCAGAGAAGAAGATCTCCCTTGTGGGTCGGATTCTTCCCTCTCGCCGTCGACACTTACGGCTGCCCATGCGCAGAGGTCCCCCAGTTCCTCAAGCTGCTAGCCGACACCGCCGCTCACAGGTTCTTCAATGCGGCCCCCTCATCCTACCGGGCCACAAAGCTGCTGCACCAGTTCCGCCAGAGGTGGTCCGTGGCACTGCAGCGGGCCCAGTCAGTGAGCTTCATGGAGAAGTGCAACTTCGCGGCACAGGTGGAGAACCCACCTGTGGAGATGCCAGGCGAAGGCATGTCCCTTGGGGACTGCCTTGCCATCCTGGAGCCGGTGCTGGAGCTCCCTTAGACGGAGCAGGGGGGGGGGGGGGGGAGTAGGACATGTGGGTTAGAGGCTGAACTGTCTGTGCTTTCTCTATCCTGTGCATGTCTGTACTTGCTTGGATCTAATACACGGACCGCTTGAGACGGGGGGAGAGGGGGGAGGTTGGGGTTGGGGAGGAGGGGAGATGGGTGTGAAGGCAGAGTGTGTTGGCAGGACGTGAAGGAAGAGAGGCATCTTCCTGCCTCTCTCGCATCTTCCTGCCTCTCTCGCATCTTCCTGCCTCTCTCGCATCTTCCTGCCTCTCTCGCATCTTCCTGCCTCTCTCGCATCTTCCTGCCTCTCTCGCATCTTCCTGCCTCTCTCGCATCTTCCTGCCTCTCTCGCATCTTCCTGCCTCTCTCGCATCTGCCACCCACCCACCACTCTCTGCTGCCCTCAATGATGATCTCCACGATGATGCCCTCCTTCCCCTCCCACTATTCCTCCCACGCCTCACCCCCGTCCGCCTCTGCCACCCTGCCTGCCCTGCCAGCAGCGACAAGAAACAGAATACAATGGCAGCGCCACCTACCATGCTCTCTGCCCTTCCCTGCTTCCCCAGAATTCCCACAGGATGGACCACACAATGGCATGCAACGCCCTCATCACCTTCCTCCCCTCATGCGAAAACACTCACCACCTCACCCACAGCTTCGTACCAAGCCTCTCTTTGGTCCCAGACCCGCCTTCTCCACGCACCGCCCACCATCCCCCACGCACCACCAGAAGACCACCTGACGACACTCTGCACCCCACCTGCCTGAGAGCTGAGGGCGTGGCTTTCATCATCCACACGACCAAGGTTGAAAAATACGGTGATCGTAATTTACGGTCCGTAATTTACGGTTGTAAATTACGGTGCTTTTTGCAAAAAAACGGCCGTAATTTTGTTGGAGTTTTTGTTGCAATTTTTTTTTTCCAGAAACTTCTAGGCAGCTTACATTGATGACCAGGAAGGCTACAAGAAACTACACGACAGAGAAACAAGCCTACAAACAATGGACCACTACACTATCATGCATTGCTAAGCCTTTGTAGCTAGAACTACACCAAATCCCTCCCCCTCCTCCTCTCTCTACCTACCCCTCCTCCTCCTCCTCCTCCTCCTCCTCCTCCTCCTCCTCCTCCTCCTCCTCCTCCTCCTCCTCCTCCTCCTCCTCCTCCTCCTCCCCACTCTCACCATCACTGCGGTCCCAGGGCTGGACACCCTTAGCATGCTTGGAGGGTGCTTCCTCCTGCCCACTGCTTTCTGCCTCCTCATCCTCCTCCTCCTCCTCCTCTGCACGCTTTCCTTTCGCCTTCCGCATGCATGCACTTTTCCCCTTCTCCTTCCTCTTCCTCTTGGAGCACTCACCCGCCCGCTTCTTCTTCTTCTTCTTCTTCTTACCGGTGCTCCCAAATTCGTTCCAGTCGATGGTGCACTCCACCTCGGCTCCCTCCTCTTCAGCCACCCCTCCCTCTTCTTCCACTGCTGCCGGGGGGACGGCACTGCCCTCCTTGAGGGTTCCGTTGGTAAGGTCGGCATACAACTTAGCACGGGCCTCAGATTTGCGATCGAATGCATCGCGGGCCCTCCTGGTGAAGGCCACGAAGGTGACATCCGTCATCTTCTTCACGGAGATGCGGTTGCGGTCCCGTCTCTGCACACGTGCAAGGTTGGACCAGAACCGCTCCACCTCGGATGAGGTGACCGGCTGTGATAGGGTAAACACAGCCAGCTCCTGAAGCGATTGTACTTCCCCACCGAAAATCCCCCACCACTCCGCATCCGTCATGCGCCCCCCCTCCACCAGGTTCCTGGCTGCCCATCGAGCGTCGTCCGATCCAAGGCGGCCCTCACCCTTGTGATACTGCGCGAGCTGTGCAAACAGCTTGATGCGCTCAGCCACATCCCCCCCACGGGCCTGAATCACTTCTTCGGTCCCTTTCCTTATCTCTGGATCGTTTCTCACCTCCCCCGCGTATTGGTTGCGGGGATTGAGGAGCCATCCAATGGCATGCAGGGCGTTATGGAGCTGGCCATCCCATCTCTTCGCAAGGACGGTCTTGATGGCAGCTAGGAATGTGTTCTTGTCCTTAGCCGGCAGCAGGCCCGTCTTCTTGACGAAGACAGAGGCTGCTCACGGTGAAGAGGGAGTAAAATTGGGGTTAGTCCAAAGAGTGGCAAGCGTGTGTATGATGGAACATGGATCACAGATTCGGTGCGGTACGAGGTGATGAAAAAAAAAACAGAATTGGTTATGGCACTTACCAGCAGCCTCGGCAGCTACCCTCGTTTTGATTGTGACATTAATCATGAGGCCATAGACCTGGCCCATGATTTGTGCCCGCGTGTCGACAACCCGCAGCACTTCATAAACCGGCGTGAGGAGGTTGAGAACCGCCATAGCACACTCCCAAAACACGTCATCCAGTAGAAGCCTCCGCACCTCCTGCCCCTCAGGCTGTCGCGCCACCGGCACCACTTCCCATTCCTCGCTGATGACCATGGCACGGAGAGCTTTCTTCACCTCCAGGAATCGGCGCAGCATGATGACTTGGGTTCCGAAACGCGTCGCACCCGGCCGCACCAAGGCAAGCTTGGTGAAAAGTTCGCGGAAAAGCACGACGGCGGAGGCGCTCCCCTTGATCATCATGACGACCCGGTGAACTTGCTCCAAAACGCGCTTGACGGCCGTAATGTTGCCTAGGTCGTGAAGCATGAGGTCCAAGCAGTGGGCCGCGCAGTTGGTGAAAAAAACCTGGGGAAAGTCGACCTCAAGCTTCTTAGCCGCGGCTCGGTTGTTCGAGGCGTTGTCCATTACGACCTGGACCACGAGGTTCTTCCCCACACTGAGGATCGCGGATTCGATGAGACCAGCGAGGTAGTCCCCTGTTTTCTTGGCGGTTTTTGAGTCCACGATGTCGACAATCACGGGCGCGGTGTCGTTGTGGGCGATGACGCACACCATCCCGCGGGACTTGAGGCACGTCCACCCGTCCACCGAGAGACTGCACCCGGACGTCTTCCATGACTCCTTAATCGGCCGCACAAGGTCCTCGGAGTCGGCCCGTAGCCTTTCGAGGAGCGGGCCGGACACCTTGTAAGGGGTGGGGAGTGTGTACGGCTTCGCGAAGGCGACGGCCGCGTCAACGAAGGCTTGCAGCGCCTTCGACTTGGATACATTGAAGGCGAGGTCATTCTCCGCCACAACTGCCGCCCACAGGTAATCTAGCCGCGAGCACGCCACGGTATCCGCCATATCTCGAATGTCGCGCTGCCTAAAACGCCTTGCGGGCTGCATCTCGACCGAAGTGGAGGTAGAAGCACGGTTGGAACTGGAAGACCGTTCCCTCTCGGCGGCTTCACGAAGCTGCTTTGCAAACTCGGACGGGCACGGAGTCACATTCTTCTCTCGTAAACGAGGAGTCCCGTAGATGTGTTCTCTAATACGGGTCGCATTTGGGGTCACGGTAGCAGGGCAGTAGCTGCATGTTACAGTGACTGTGCCGTCTGGCCAAGTAACCTTCGACACATGCTGCCACACCTCCGAAAACGGTCTAACCATGATGTCGAGTGGGGAAGAAAGACTAAGACTATGAAAAGAGCAAATGCCCTGTCGAGTGAGTTTCTGGAGCAGCAATTTGTACTTGGATGTGTAAGTTTGGCGAAGGGGAACATGCGTAAGGGATGGGATGGACGGGATGGAGATTGTACAATCGCCATTGGTTGGAGAGGTTTCGCAGCGCGAAATTGAATTGTGGCGCGCATGCGGGCGAAAATTACGAAAGGGGCGCGAATCGAACCACCGACCTCGCGAAACGGATACACATTTGATATCCGTTCGCCAAATGTACAATTAACCGCGTCGCGCAAATCTGTACATTTGCGATTCGACGAAATACCTCAACGACATTTCGAACGGGCAACAAGCCTGCAAAACGCTCGCCAATATACACAATTTCGCGCCTCGAGAAATTGCTGACATTCGCGACTCGGGGAAAAATAGCACACGTGTGCATTTGGCAACCCTGACACCATGGTCAGACCGTTTTTGGTTGTGAAATGTTGAAATTCGCTATGTGCAAACTCGGTATCAATATTTCGGTCGTAATTTACGACCGTATTTTTAAACCAACATGTTTTTACAACTTGTAACCGTTTTTTACCGTAAATTACGACCGTAAATTACGATTCTGTAAATTACGGTATAATTTCAAAATTTCGGTCGTATTTTTGAACCTTGCACACGACGAAGGCTGTGGGTACAGGGAGTAGTGTAGTGTGGTGCGGTGGGTGGGTGTGCTCACATCATGGATGGTTTGGTGGCTTTGGGAAGGAATGCTGGCCTTCATGAGCCATAATGGAGTCACAGTGAGAACTGTCAATGATATGGATTTGTTGGCCTTCACGGGCCACACCACACGATGAGTGCTCCCTGCTCTCCCCGCCCCGCACCTCACAGTCCTTGATTGAAATAGGCCTCACTGAACAATGAACATGTTATCAC
The DNA here is from genome assembly GCA_947471745.1 of Closterium sp. Naga37s-1. NCBI lineage: Eukaryota > Viridiplantae > Streptophyta > Zygnematophyceae > Desmidiales > Closteriaceae > Closterium > Closterium sp. Naga37s-1. The sequence goes on from CANJKZ010000006.1 coordinate 191,506, forward strand.
ACGCTGCCACGATGCAGCGCACCTGGCGGTGGTGGGCATGACTACATGCAGGGCACATGCCGGTCAACCTCGCACACGAGGAAAGGTAGCATCAATAGCATGAAGCCTCTGTGTTAGCCGCACTGACCACGTTCTCACATGCTGCTACAATGAGCATCACGCATGCTCCTGCCCTCACACTCACCTTTGACATTTCCACGCCTTGTACCTCAAGCCCTAACTGCCCTAGCAACAGCACAAGTGCATATCAAGTGCTAGAAGAGTATGTGGGTGGAGGGCAGGCAGGCAAAGAGCAGGCGTGGGGGCGCTCACCTGGGCGGCGGTGGGCAAGCTCTTACCTCCACCTCGAGCGGCTGGATGGCTGTGATGGCCTTAGTTGGCAGCGCCCAGCACTGCAGCAGCACCGCCCATGTCAAACTTCACGGGGTGGATCATTGAGCCCGGGCCTGCCTTGAGGGTGTAGCCGCCAGTGGCTCGCGCGAGGGGTGAGTAAGGGTGAATAATAGAGGGGTACTACTAAAAAAGGTGAGTGGATGAATGGATAGGTGGAAGGGGGATGGGTGAATAGAGGGGAAATGGGTGAATGGAGGGAGGTTGTAGTAGCTACTGATCGGTGCGATGGAAGGTGACAGGAAGGGAATGGGGGAAGGGCAGGGAAGAAGGAAGGGACTGGAGTGAGGGGTGAGGGGGAATGAGCCGCCACGAGGAGCCATGACAAGGCAGATGGACACCCATGCATACCTGTCGAAGGTGAAGTGAGCCCCTTGCCAATCAGAGCCAGCTTCCTCAGCGGTTTCTCCTCCCTCCACCCCTTCCCTTCCCCAGCACGAGCATTTCCAGCAGCAGGCGGAGTGTAGGAGACGTGGATGAACTTGGCCGGATTGTCTGCCGCGGATGCCTCTGCCACCGACCGCCAGGTGCGAACTCATGCCCTGGCCGGCACAGCACGTTCGTCCTTTTCCTAGATGCGCGCGACCAGGGCGCCCGCGTGGGCGCCACTCAAATTCTCCGCCACGTCAGCAAGAAAATACTGCCCTGACCACATTGGGTGGAGCGTTGACCAGTTGCTTGGAACGGATGATTTCGGCAAACAGTCTCTCCGCCTCGAACCCGTCCCTCCGAAGTGAATCCGCGTCACCGAGCCTAAACCACTTGCAACTCCTTCACACCCCTCCCCCCTTTCGCCCTCTCCTTCTCCTCTGCTTGAACCGCACATCCTCGAAGCTGCCTACTATGGCGCTCGTGACTATGCCCTGAACAACGCTCCCAGCTTTAATCTCCTTCCCCTCGCCGCCTCTGCCTTGCCGAACGGGAGGGATACTACCTTGATGGCCTGATTCGTTTTAGACGACCCCTTGCGACGAGCGGGCTTTCCCAGCCACAGCAGCGCGATTCTTGTGAACGGCTGTGGGCTGTCCGGGAACGCGGAGGACTTGCGGATCGAGCTGCGGTTTCGCTCTGACATCCGGGTCGGTCCCACATCGGATGCCTTCTCAGCGAGGGCCCCTGACAGCGTGACGTCAAGAGATGCCAGCACCGCCAGCGAAGTCGGCAGCGAAGCCTCTTTGCTGCTGACGTGTCATCGCGAGGGATGGCGTAATCGTAGACAGAGCGAGGAGGAGTAGCCTGCGCCGCTGCAGCTGACATGCGGCGCCTCCCCCCGCGCTGGCGCATGACGGTGTGCGCCGACTGGCGGAAGGGGGCGGAAGCGGAGGCTGCTCGGTCTGCTGTACTTGCCGACAGGGCCGCTGCCCTGTTTATCTAGACTGCTGCTGCAGGTGTCACGGCGAGACAGGCTGCGTCTGATTGGTCGAACCGAGACGCCAGCACACGTGGGGTGAAGTCTATCCAGGAAATGCCTTCGCAGCGGAAAGGACACGTGGCCATGGGTGCTTCCCTGGACTATATGTGGTCGCGTCGGTAACACGAGCGTCATGACTCGATCGGCGCCGGTTATTCAACGATTCGAGTCGGATCTAATCTAATCGCCAATGAACGTTCTACTATCGCTGCAACCAGACGACTGAATGTTTCGTCCATCAGGAAAATGTCGGGAACTTTTCCGGCAATTTTTGGGAAATTCTGCGGGAGTAACTAGGTGAAATCGGCGGTTTCCTATGTGCCCCGTAAATGGAGCGCCATATGGGCCTAATCCCCCCTTTTCCGAGTAACCCGTGAACCAGATCGGCATTTTTCAGAGTCTGAGTCGGCGCGCAAGCCAAACGTTGCGATCTCCGTCTTCTTGCCATATACCTATACCAAGCCGCCTATGTGGGAAGTATAGACACCGCTTGCTACAGCCTATAATTACATCGTCATCTTTCGGAACCATGCACGGTAAACCGTAAGGAGCTGCGATCCTACGTGTCCCTGCCTGGTTGGCTGCTCTTGTGTAGTAGCTTGCCAACTGACGAGCATGTTACTCTTCCAGGGGCTGAGGGAGTTCATGCGTGTGCAGAAGTCCCAATTTGCCCACGTTTTTTCAAAATTTGCTGACATGTGTTTGGTAGGCGGTGGATACGAATGTTGCCAAACGAGGCTCGCTCACCTTCGATCTTCTCTTATTTTGGTTCACGTCGAATTGTTTGTCGCAGGGACATCCCAACCCAGTGACCCGGACGACGAGGACTTGAAGCGCGCGGGCTTTAATTATTGATAATTCACATATCTTGAACATTTCGCATGATGAGTATGTCCGACTTCCAGATAGATGCAACTAGAAAAGACTCGCCAGAGAAATCATCGTCATAGGTATAACGAGTGGAAGACATGGTCAGCATTTCATGGAGGTTTTGGGGAGGAAATTACTCTTCATTTGACCAATCATAAAACATCCAACAACCAGCAGCCCAGCTTCTAATACACGTATCCTTCCTCCCTGCTCCGAATGTACGTATTTGTGAGTCAGAATCCTCTAACGATGCACCCACATAGCCCTCCCACGTGCCTGATGCCTCCTCCCCAATTGCCCCACCTACATGAAAAGCAAACTCTCCCCAACGCACTCCCCACACTCCCGCTCTGGCCCACCATCCCAATCCAACCTATATTCCTCCCCTAAATTCGGCGCCTCTAATCAGCCCCCACGGCCACGGCGCCTGCACGCCCATGATACAACCCCTCTAAGCATCCGTGGCGGTCTCCTGCAGCTCGCCGACCAGCTTGTAGCACTGCGCGAGCAGCGTGGAGCAGAGCGCCTGCCCCGCGGGCACCTTGGTGGAGAGGGACCCGCCGAAGATGCCGTCCTCGCGGTCCTTGTCGATGGCGTCCAGCTGCACCTGGTACATCTGCAGGTCGTCGCACGTGTGCGTCACGTTGTGCTGCCGCATGTCCGCCAGCTTGCGCCGAATGCCCGCCAGGTGCGAGTAGATGCCGCGCATCTGCGGGTTCATCTCCGGCGCCGACGCCAGCAGCTGCCGCAGCAGCTCTGCTCGTTGCGGTGGGTGGGGAAGGGGCGGCGGGAGGGCGGAGAACCGCGGAGAGAGAAATCAGTGACGTCAAGGGACTCGTGGCTAGATACGTTCCCGAACCAGTCCAGGCTGTGTTGGGCGATTTGGCCGAACCGGCAACAGAAGACGCAAAAAGAATCCCTTCAAACCTAATCTTCTGTTGCCCAAATCTTTTACAAGCGAGGAGACCGGCCGGAGGCTCACCGTATACTTGAAACAGTATGTTGGCGCATTGCGCTTGGCCCGAGGGGATGTTGTTGACGTCTCCGCCAAAGATGCCGTCCTTGCGCGCGGCGTCGATGGAGTCGACCATGAGCTGGTAGTGGTGCACGTCATCCAGCGAGTACGTGCGCGACGCCTTGAGCTTGATCAGCTTGTTCTTGATCCCCGCCAGCATCGTGTACGTGTGCCGAATTTCCGGAGACATCTCGGGGGTCTCCGCCATCAGTTCGCTGACCAGGTCTGTCGGAAGGAATTACACGAGGGGTAGTTAACAAGAAAAGCGGTTGGAGATTGATATAGTTCACAAATACGTTCTCGCGCTGCGCAAAGAACTCTTCTGCGCGCAGCAGACAGGGCATCATGCGTAAACGTAACCGGAAACGGAGCTGCAGCAGGACTCGTACCATAAGCCTCGTCCAGCACTTCGAGGCAGAGAGCTTGACCCTCGGGGACGCCAGTCTTGAGGGAGCCTGCAAAGATGCCGTCCTTGCGACGCGAGTCGATGGCGTCGAGCATCTGCTGCAGGTGGTGCACCTCCTCCTGGCTGTGCTGCTTCGGCTCTGCCTTCATCGCCTTGAGCTTGTCGCGGATGCCGACCAGGTTTTGATGGATTGACTCCACCTCTTCTAGCGTCTTGTTCTGCTCTGCTACTGCCGCCATGTCGACTAAGTAGTACTGAAGCTAAGGAAAACTGTGTGAGCTAAGGTCACAAGAAGCGAAAGATGCGAGAGCTTTGGCAAGCAAGAAAATGGAAATCAAATACAACGAAGCGAGCCTCCAGCCGCATTTGAATGTGGCAGACCCATGCGCTGGTCTCTTAGCGGGCTTCCGCCAAGCCCCGAAAGAAATTTCACCGAGTCATAGTACATGTGGCTCGTAGTCACCCGTTTCTGGGCGCATTCATTTGAGCCTACCCGAAAACCAGCCAAAACCTAGTTCTTGATTTCTCGTTTACTGAACGCCTTCTTGAATGCACTTCAGTACATAAGTCAATCTAGGATGGAAATGACGGAAGTACAGCATTGTAGAGTTGTAACAGACTTACCATGACCAACTATCCCGCTATGACATTAGCCCCAGTCAAAGGTAAAATATTTCTCCCATAAGCGTTTGTTTTCTCTCGACACTTCCCCCATGTGCACAACGCTTCCTCCCGCGAGCGACACGCGCACTCCGCTGACCAGGCGGCGCCTCTCCTCACTCTGGTGAAAAAACCCTGAACATTCCTTACCATGCATGGGAAAAATCACCGCTGGCCATCTGATCTGGCAAAACGAGTCCGCGTGGCGTCTAAGAAAGGTGCAAGCATGCCTCATTCACGGTGGATGCCACTTCATGGTTGCTGATGTGGAGAAGCTCTTCAAGCACCACGTCAAAAGCAAAGATAAATTCTCACATAATGGGGATCCCAATTCTCTTCACCGCATACATACTGGAATCCAGTTCATATTTCCCAAATGTTCTGAATACACCCACAACTGGGCAGCTATATTTATGTGAGATGAAGTTTTGACATAAAATTTCTAACTACACATTTGCTTCCATCCCCTCACAACTTATCTGTTTGTCTGTTTGGGTTTTTTTTATTGTCAGGATCAGAAAGTGATCGTAACCAGGATCACCTCAGGAAGGTTCGCACAGTTCTAGTCTAGTGGTGGTGGGCCCTTGACCTCAATAGCAGAGTGAATGTAAATGCTTGAGATAATTAAAAACATGCAATACAAGGAATATAAATATGAGTACAGGGGAATTCGAAACGACCTAGCTAGCCATGTACTCTAAGGGGTACATTCCCTTATTACAGCGAAATCCAACCGTGCGACTCTGAGTGGTTACGTAACTGTTCGGGCAGAATCCTCGCCACTGCTGCTGCCTGATGCTGTCTGCCCGACGGTCCAGATGCTTTTCGTAACCGTGTGACTCTTCGCGTCACTTGCGCCCTTTCATCTTCATTCCCGGTAGTGCGTGCTTTGGTTGCTGCGGAGAGGAGTGTACAGTAGTGTTTTCGATAATCACTATTCGTAACCCCCCTTCACTCCTAGCCGTAGCAGGTCTTGACCCGCTTGACTACTCCGCTGAGTTCGGAGCAGTGCTGGTACTGCTGTCGTGGCAGTTTCTTCGTGAGGAAGTCTGTTGCCATGTCACCCGTCGGGCGATAGGTTAGGTCAACCTTGCCCTTGTCAACTTCATCCTTGACGAAGAAGTACCGCAACGCAATGCGTTTGGTGCGGTTGACGAATCCTGGCTTGTTCGCGATCCTGATCGCGCTTTGGTTGTCACAGTGCAGGCGAAAATTTGTTGAGGCAGGGATTTTCGCCTCCTGCAGCAGCTCCTGAAGGTAGAGGCCTTCGCGAACTGCTGCTGTCACTGCGATAAACTCGGCCTATGCTGATGACAGGGCAACCAGCTCTTGCTTCTGCGAGTTCCAAGAGATGGGCCCGCTGGGCTCGAGGCGGAAAATAAAGCCTGTCCTGGACCGTCGATTGTCAGGGTCGGCAGCGTGATCGGCGTCCACGTAGCCGATGAGGTTGAAGGATGAAGTTGGAATGGTGGAGTAGCAGAGCCCGACGCTGGGCGTGGAAACGAAGAATTGAAGAGCTCGCTGAAGATCTGAGAGATTCTCAGCCGTTGGTTTGCGTGAGTACTGAGCCAACTGGCTCGCGATGTAGGAGAGGTCGGGCCTGCAGGTGACAGATGCAAAGAGCAGGCATCCCAACTGCTGCTGGTAAGTGTGAAGCCCAGCAGGGGACAGGGCTTTGTTGTCAGGTTTGTGGTTGGGTCCTGGAGTGCGGTAAGGGGTGGAGAGTGGTGCAGGCGCAATGTTGAAGCGCTTGCTAAGCTCCTCCGCATACTTCGCTGCTGAGAGATGAATGGCTTCCGGCGAGTAGGTGATGTTGAGTCCGAGAAACTGCTTCACGTCATGATTGCAGGTGATGTCGACGCGCCCTGCGAGGCTTTTCTCAAACTGCTCGAGCAGTTCGTTGCTTGAGCCCGTGTAGAGAAGGTCGTCGACGTAGACCGTGAGGAGGATGTATTCGCCGCGGAAATCGCGGCGATACATTCCAGGATCGTGAGGCAGCTGCTTGAACCCGATTTCAAGCAGTATGTTGTGCAGGTACTGCTGCCAGAGTCTCGGTGCCTGTTTGATCCCATAGAGGGACTTGCGTAGCTGACAGACGCGTGGGTCTCCGTCGCCGTAAGTGTGTGGCTGTTCCACGTAGATCACGGCGTCCACTAACGCGTACAGGAACGCATTCTTCACATCGATCTGCCGGAGTGGTAGGTGTCGTGCGGCTGCGATGGCGAGGAGAATTCTGACGGACGTGTGACGGCTGACCGGTGCAAATGTCTGGTCAAAATCAATCCCGTGCCTTTGATCGTAGCCGCGCACCACCCAGCGTGCCTTGAATCGCTCAATCCTTCTGTCGGCTCCTGTCTTCACTCGGAAGATCCATTTGCCGGAGAGAATCCTTCTCCCCTTTACTGCTGCACGGTCGACGAGCACCCAGGTGTCGCGTGACTTGAGTGCCCGGATTTCCGCATCCATTGCTTCGCGCCACTCCTTGCTGTGTGGGCCTGTCAGAGCTTGCCGTGGGTTCTTAGGTTCGATGATGCACGGAGCAGTAGAGATGGCAGCGTGTAGTCCAAGTAGCTGGAGACCAGTGACAGTGCTGTCGTGGCGATGTTGAGTGACGACTTCCTGCACGTCGTCATCATCGCTTTCTGGTTCAGGCGGTGCTGGCGGTGCTGTGTCTCCGCCGCTTCTGCTTCCTCCTGCTGCGCCTCCTCCTGTTGCGCCTGTTCCTCCTTCACCTGAATCATCGTCGTCGTCGTCGTCGTCACGGCGATCGCCCCTCGTGAACTCGCCTCTGGGATCCTGCTCCAGAATTGCTGCTGCTGCTTCGTCCTCAGGTGAGGCGTAGCTGTGGCCCTCGTTGGCGTAGACGCGGTTTGCGTTCGTCTGCTCGTCGTCACGAAATTGTTGCAGAAACAGTCGCTCGTAGAAGATGACAGCGCGCGCATTCTTGATTTTCTGGCTTAGGAGATCCAGGATGATCCACGCCTTGTGTTCGTGGCTGATACCGAGATGGATTCCCCAGCGCGCGCGGCTTTTGAACTTCCCGATGGTTGTTGTTGGCGGTCGGTATTGAACCATGCAGCCCCAGACGCGGAGCATGGAGGTGCCCCCCTTTCTTCCCGTCCATTTCACGTGCGGCGAGGAGTTGCCGGTGATTGCGGTGGTTGACAGCAGGTTGTGCACCCGCACGGCGTGGTGCATCGCGTAGGTCCAGTAGATCGGCGGGAGCTTTGCCTGCCGCATTAGCGCCCGTACCTTCGTCATGAGAGTGCGATTCGTGCGCTCCGCTACGCCCTGCTGCTGGTGCGCGTAGGGGAGGGAGATGTGATGCTCGATCCCCTTTTGCGCGAGGTAATCCTGCAGTTCCTTGCTCCTGAACTCCGCCGCACCATCGGACTGCCAGATCTTCAATTTCTCCCCAGATTGCCGCTGCGCGTGCGCCAGCCACAGACGGAATGCTTCGTAGGCTCTGCTACGCGCTTCCACGTTTACGACCCACACGTGGCGCGTTCCGGCGTCGACGAAGGTGAGTGTGTAGAGTTCGTCGTTGATGCCGCAGTGTCCTACGTTGAGAAAGTCACTGTAAACCTTCTCAAGCTTGGCGTAGCGATTGGTTCCTGGCTCGAGTAGGGGGAAGGGCTGGTGACTCAGCGCAGCTTCGGGGCAGACAGTGCAGCTGCGCGGGTGAGTCCCTCCTCTCACTTCGGAGCCGTCAGGGCGCAACAGCGCGCAAGGTGCAAAGACGCCGGCTTCGATGCAGTTCTTCAGGGTCACGCGCGAAGGGTGACCTAGGCGCTGATGCCAGATGTCGTCGTCGGCGCGGAATCCAGATGTGCGCATGTAGCGCTCCAGTGCGGCTGCGGGGTCTTCGTCAGGTGCCGGTGCAGGTGTAGGCGCTGTTCCCTCGTTCTCTTCTTCTTCCTCGTTCGCCGTCGTTAGCATGAGGGCGAGAAATTCTCTGTCGCGGATGATGGAGTAGGGGATGTTGGTTCCGGGGATCGTGCCAAGTGCGAACGTCGGTTCGCGCGGTTCAGGGGCAGGTCCGTAGACAGTGCGTCGCGGGGTGAGTGGTTCACTTCCCCAGTCAATGGTGTCCCAGGGGTCACTACCTGAAGGGATGTCAGGCGGCGGTGGTCCTAACGCAGGGCGGCGCGGAGGGCGTCCGAGAGGAACAACAGGAGGTTCGACCTCAGCATGCGCAGGTTCTTCTGCCTCTTCCCCCTTTTGATCCTCGCGGAAAGCTCCCCAGCCGCTCGTCTCGCCGCCTTGTGCGGCGCCCCATCCGCCGATGTTTGCGCCTGTTGTTGCGCCCCATCCGCCGGTTGCGACGCCCCAGCCGCTGGTGTCGCTCGTTCCCCATCCGCCGGCGCTCCCCCACCCCCCTTCATTGGAGGCGCTTTCCTCGTCCTGCTCCCAGGCGAGCGTTCCGCGTGCCTCGGCGAGGCTCTTCCGCCGAAGTTCTTCGGCTTCTTGTTGCGCCAATGCCTCTTCTTCTGTCGGCGAGAGCTTCTTCTTTGAATTGCGCCGGTGAGAGTAGATCTCTGCCGCCTTTTCCGCTGTGTAGGGACGTGGATTGCCATGCGCATCGAAGGTGCCGACTCCGACGCCGCGGAGCATTCCTTGGAGATGCTGAGACGCGGGTCCAGGAAGGGGATGTTCCGGAGTGCCGAAGACAACCCGTGTTGCTGTTTCCAGCTCCAGTTGGGAGAGTCCCTCTTCAGGCGGTGCGTCGCGTTCTGCTTCGCGGATGGCGGCGAGGCCGCGGCCAGCGATTGCGCTCGTCGAAGACGTGGGTGCGTGGCAGTCTCTGCAGATGCCGTCAGGGTCGGGGTCGTGCAGCGCCAGTTCGCGCGGGTGTGGGTGGTGTGGCACCCAGGGGCGCCCATCAGGGTGCTTCCAATCGCGACGAAGGATGTGTTCGAATCGCAGAGGGACGAGGTCGATTAACTCCTGCGAGTCGCCGCTGCAGTCGGGAATGTCGAAGTCGAGAACGTATACGCCATTCTCGGCGCGCGCCCGTCCGATCTGCTTGCGCTTCTTGTTCGGCATCGTGAAGTGGAGCAGGATGTCGCGCGTCTCGGGGTCAGTGCTAAGGATGACTCCGCAATCCAGGAGTTGCGCCGCCGAGAGTAAATTAAAGCGCAGGTTCTGCACAATCAACACGTCGTTGAGTGTGATGTGCGTTCGGCTCCCTCGTGCCTTGAGCACCACGATGCCTTGCGCGCTTGCGCGCAGCCGCGTGTTGTTCGCCACAGTTACGTAGGTGACGGCGGGGGTGGGGATGGCGTTGGATATGTAACGCTCAGAGCCCACCATGTGCTGCCCACATCAGCTGTCCAGGTACCAGTTGTTGTAGCGCCTGTTGTCGTTTCGCGCGAGCAGCGCCAGTCGCGGAGTGACGATGTGTGGAGTGTCTACCTTCAAAAACTGTTCGCGTGCGATCCAGTCGATCGGTGCCGGCCGCATGTCAGGTACGTGCGGAGGGCTCTCAAGCAGCGGGACTGGTAGATTCCAGTCCTGGTTGTCGTCGTCGCTGTAGTCGTGACGCGTGCTGAACGGATTGTTGTTCGAGAACGCTTCGATTGGGGTAGGCGCCGGCTCGGGTGACAGTGAGCGTGCGCGCGGACGACGAGATCCACTCGTCATGGTCATGTTCCCCATGACGTTGCGGACGGAGGTGGCCTGTGATGGCTGCTGCTGCTGCTGCTGCTGAACTGTTGGGTTCAGGTTGCGCGATGGGGGTTGATACCCCTGGGCGGGACGCGTGTCGTTCCTCGCGTCTTGTCGGCCGGACCAGTTGCTCGGATTGGTCTGGCGAGGGCGAGATCGAAGCTTGCATCGATCCGCCAGGTGCCCGAAATTCCTGCAGATTTTGCAGTAAAGGCGCCGCGGCCGTCGCTCTTCTGTGTTGTCGGCGAAGAAGGCGAGGCGCTCCTTGTCTCGTCGCGGCGCTGGTCGCTGCTGGTCCATATCCCTTTGTTCGACGAGAAGGGCGGCGCAAAGGGCGGCCTCCGAGATGACCCCCTGCTGTCGGAGAAGCGCCTTGCAGGGCCGCCACTCTGGGCCGAGCCCTTGGAGCACAATGTTCACGAAGATCTCCTCAGATATCGAGCTCCCCAATTTCGCGATTTGATCGCGTAAGCTCCGACAGCGATTGAGGTAGCTGTTGGCCTTCTCTCCTGGTGCCATCTTCGTCTCCAGTAGCTGCTGGAGAAGGCGGCTCGACGACACTGAGTCCTTGGGTTAGTACACGCCATTCAGGTGGCGCCAGGCGTTGAGGGCTGGAGCAGAGGAGGTCTTGTATGAGCGAATGCTCAATTGCTCCGTCGGCGACATGTGCCGCAGAAGAACCCCATACGCCATCAGGGACTTGTTGTAGTACTTGGTTTTTGCGTCGTCAGTATCTTCCGTAGGTCCCGAGTAGCTCCCGTCGAAATAATGGTAAATCTGCGCGTTTTGCAGCAGCAGTTCCAGCTCGAAGCTCCAGGTATAGAAGTCTCTGCCGTCAAAGCACACACTTGTCTTTATTTTTGATATTGATTGCGCAGAGAGAATTGCTTCGTCGCTGGGACAGGGAGTCTTGGGGGTTGAGCCGTTCGTATCGAGAGAGAAGCCTTGCGGGGCGGAGTTTTGGCCGTTTGAGGCCGGTTGAGTGGGTTGGGAAGAAGTTCCCGCATCGCCATTCCGCAATGTTTGGAGCCCTTGCTCCAGGCTTGTGAGTCGCTGAAGCAGTTGTGCGAGAACGGCGGAAGGGATTGTCGTCGTTTCCTCGCTTGTCGCAGCCGGATTGGGCTGCGCTTCAGCCATCAGATTCGTCTGACCTCCAGATCCTCCGGCCATTCTTACACGCGATCGTGTGCCGGACGCCACTTTCCGAATGTCGTATATTTCGGAGGTGGCTGTGCGAAGGATTCGTGAGTCGCTCTGATACCATGTCAGGATCAGAAAGTGATCGTAACCAGGATCACCTCAGGAAGGTTCGCACAGTTCTAGTCTAGTGGTGGTGGGCCCTTGACCTCAATAGCAGAGTGAATGTAAATGCTTGAGATAATTAAAAACATGCAATACAAGGAATATAAATATGAGTACAGGGGAATTCGAAACGACATAGCTAGCCATGTACTCTAAGGGGTACATTCCCTTATTACAGCGAAATCCAACCGTGCGACTCCGAGTGGTTACGTAACAGTTCGGGCAGAATCCTCGCCACTGCTGCTGCCTGATGCTGTCTGCCCGACGGTCCAGATGCTTTTCGTAACCGTGTGACTCTTCGCGTCACTTGCGCCCTTTCATCTTCATTCCCGGTAGTGCGTGCTTTGGTTGCTGCGGAGAGGAGTGTACAGTAGTGTTTTCGATAATCACTATTCGTAACATTTATCTCAACGGAGGCCTTTTAGAGAAATAAGTCAGTTTTCCTCATGCCCTATCATAGGCATGCAGAGCCACGAACAAATTAGAGTTGATATAACCAAGGAATCGATGGATAGGATAAAGCTAGCCAAGTAGGATGAAAGACAATGAAGTATTCGAGTGACATGTTGCGATCAGAAGTTGATCGTAATCAGGATCACCTCATGAAGGTTCACACACTTCTGATTTAGTGGTGGTGGGCCCTTGACCTCAATAGCAGAGTGAATGTAAATGCTTGAGAGATGATAAAAACGTGCACATACAGCACTATAAATAAGAGTACAGGGGAATACCAATCGCCCTAGCTAGCCATGTACTCTAAGGGTGCATTCTCTTATTTCAGCAAACTCCAACCGTGCGACTTCAGACAGTTACGAAACCGTTTAGGCAGAATTCTCGCCACTGCTGCTGCCTGATGCTGTATGCCCGACGGTCCAGATGCTTTCGTAACCGTGCGACCCTTCGCGTCACTTTGTCAGAACTTATATTTGTAACTGCCTGTAGCTGTAGTTAGTGTAGTTATTATAAACTTTGTTTGGTGGTGTCAGAACATTATATAGCTTAAGCTGTTGTGTAGACTATAGTGGGGTATCCCATAGGGGGTACAACCCAATTAGGGTTTTCTATATGTACTCACCTCATTCATAGTCCATTCATACTCGTTCTTCATTCTTCTCATGGTATCGAGCAGGTTCCCTCGTGGGAACTGTTCCTAGGGCCCACCGTTTTTTTTTTTCCTGCCCGGAGCGCACTCTGCCCCTACCCGAGTCGCGCTCCCCTCTCTCTTGGCCCCTAGTGGCCCCTTTCGCCGCCCGTCACGGCCCTTAGACGCCCGCGCGCCGCCCGTCCCGGCCCCTTAGACGCCCGCGCGCCGCCCGTCCCGGCCCCTAGACGCCCGCGCGCCACCCGGCCCGGCCCCTAGACGCCCGCGCGCCGCCCGTCCCGGCCCCTAGACGCCCGCGCGCCGCCCGTCCCGGCCCCTAGACGCCCGCGCGCCGCCCGTCCCGGCCCCTCGACGCCCGCGCGCCGCCCGTCCCGGCCCCTCGACGCCCGCGCGCCGCCCGTCCCGGCCCCTCGCCGCCCGTGAGCCGCCCGTCCCGGCCCCTAGACGCCCGCGCGCCGCCCGTCCCGGCCCCTAGACGCCCGCGCGCCGCCCGTCCCGGCCCCTCGACGCCCACGCGCCGCCCGTCCCGGCCCCTAGACGCCCGCGCGCCACCCGGCCCGACCCCTAGACGCCCGCGCGCCGCCCGTCCCGGCCCCTCGACGCCCGCGCGCCGCCCGTCCCGGCCCCTCGACGCCCGCGCGCCGTCCGTCCCGGCCCCACGCCGCCCGTGAGCCGCCCGTCCCGGCCGCGCACCGCAGTCCCGGCCCCACGCCGCCCGTGCGCCGCCCGTCCCAGCCGCGCGCCGCCGTCTCGGTCCCCACGCCGCCTGTGCCGCTGAGGAGCTGAGCCGCCCGAGCCGCCCGAGCCGCCCGCACCGCCCGAGCAGCCCGAGCCGTGCTGCCCCTCAGCAGCACAACCGAGCCGCCCGACAGCAGAGCAGCCGAGCCGCCCAGCAGCCGAGCCGCTCAACAGCCGAGCCGCCCAGCAGCCGAGCCGCCCAGCAGCCGTGCCGCCCAGCAGCGGAGCCGCCGAGCCGCCGAGCCGCCGAGCCGCCCGGCAACCGAGCCGCCGAGCCGCCGCGCCGCCCTCCTTCCGGGCCGCCCGACCTGTCCAGTCTGGTGAGCACAGCGCCCTTTCACTGCACTGCCCTCACCCTACTGTTTGCGCTGCCAGTCGTCTAGGGTCATGGCTACCCCTAGTGTTCTAGTCTTTGACGCTGAGGGTCGGGCCATTGACTTTGAGGTCTGGGTGGATGACCTGCAGCTGTTCTTACAGTGCGATAGGGCAGATGGTCTCTCTCTCTTTGACCTCACCTCTGGCGCCTCCACTGCCCCTGCTGCTGACGCCGACGCCACTGTTCGCTCCCAGTGGGCCACGCGCGACGCTGCTGCACGTCTTGCTGTGCGTCGCCACCTCCCTACCTCCGAGCGTGCACACTTTAGTCAGTACAAGAGTGCTCAGACCTTGTACGACGCTGTAGTTGCGCGCTACTCCTCCCCTGCCACTGCTGCACTGAGCCGTCTCATGCTACCGTACCTCTTTCCTGACCTTGCTGCCTTTCCCACAGTCGCTGACCTCATTACGCACCTCCGCACTAGTGACACTCGCTACCGCGCTGCACTCCCTGCTGACTTCTGCGCCAAGAACCCCCCCCCCATGTACATCACTCTTTACTACATAGTCACTCGCCTTCCTGACTCCCTTCGCGTAGTCAGGGACCACTTTCTCTCTGTCTGTCCCACCACTCTCACTGTTGACCTCCTCGAGAAGTCCCTCCTAGCGGCCGAGAAGAGCATAGTCGCTGTAGGGGCCTCTCGTGGTGACCCGCGCACCCCCATCTTTGAGGGGTGTTCCCCCTCCCCCCTTCTGCCCTCTGTTGCCTCTGCTGCTGCGGCCGACCTCCTTGGTCTTGAGTCGGTCGGTGTGGCGTCTGCCCCTAGTGGGAGACGCCGCTCTGGCAAGGGCAAGGGGGGCAAGGGCGCTGGAGGAGCGAGCGGGGGCGGTGGAGGTGGAGGTGGCGGCAGTTGGGGGAGTGGGGGTGGCGGTGGGAGTGGAGGTGGGGGTGGAGGAGTCGGTGGCGGCAGTGGAGGCGGAGGTGTCGGCGGCGGTGGCAGTGGGAGCGGGGGTGGCGGAGGTGGCGGCGGCGGAGGCGGAGGTGGAGGCGGCGGCAGTAGCGGAGGCGGCGGAGGCGGAGGAGGCGGCGGGGGTGGAGGTGGTGCTGGTCGCGGGTCTTCGCAGAGGAGTGGCTCCGGTGGTGGCTCGCGCCAGCAGCAGCAGCGTGGTCGTGACACCTTGTCCCCTCAGCAGCTTCGTGAGTGGTACACTGCGCGTCAGCGAGGTGGGGGTTTTGGTCCGTGCTCCTACGTTTTGCGCACCGGCGACCGTGCGGGTGAGCAGTGTGGGGGTCCCCACCCCACTCAGCGCTGCTTTGGCCGCCTGACGGACGCGTGGCGTCACCAGTTCCCGGAGGCCTCAGAGATCCCTCGTTGGGGTGACCTGTCCAGGGCGGGTGTCGCCATCTATGATCTTGACTTTGATGCTATTCTCTCTGCCATGTATGCTGTGTCTATTAGTGATGAGGGTGACTGTTACCGGTGTTTCCCGCCCGATCCGGGTATTGAGACTGCTGCTCTAGGTCCTGGTGAGGCTGCTGCCCTAGGTGCTTGCGACGCTGCTGCCCTAGGTGCTCGTGTGTCTGCGTCCTCAGGTACTGGTGAGTCTGCGCTCTAAGGTACTACGTCGGCTTCGGCCTCCCTCACCTTCACCCTTGACTCTGGGGCGTCTCGCTCCTTCTTTAGGGACCGCACCACACTCACACCGCTGAGTCGACCGGTTGCAGTGTCTCTGGCTGACCCCTCTGGGGGTCTTGTCCTGTCTCGCTTCTCCACAGTCCTCCCGTGTCCGGCGGCTCCCTCTGGCACCCTGTCTGGTCTCTACCTCCCCTCGTTCTCTACGAACCTGGTGAGTGGTGCTGACCTACAGGATGCGGGTGTACACCAGTTCACTCCTGCGCGTCAGCGGGTGACGCACTGTACAGAGGCTAGCATAGGCCGACACCTGGCTACGTTTACCCGTCAGCCGGGGTCGAGCCTGTACACACTGACCACTGCGTCTCCTCCCGTTACTGAGTCTGGTAGAGTCGCTTCGTCGGGTCAGGTGTTTGCTGCTGCGTCCAGGTCTGGTCCTGAGTCTGCCCCCTGTTCTTGTCGTCTCCTGTCTCACGAGACTCTTCTCTGGCACCACCGTCTTGGTCACCCCTCTCTGCTTCGGCTCAGAGGCATGGCCTCCCGTCTTCTAGTGTCTGGTCTCCCCCGGTCCCTCCCTCCCCTTCCTCAGGGCCCTGGCCCTACCTGTGTCCCCTGTGTCGAGGGGCGCCAGCGTGCTGCCCCTCACTCCTCCCAGTTTCCTCCGACAGAGGCCCCGTTGCAGACGCTCCACATGGACGTGTGGGGCCCAGCCCGCGTCCGTGGGCAGGGTCACGAGCGCTACTTCCTGCTCGTTGTTGACGACTACTCGCGTTACACCGCAGTCTTCCCCTTGCGCGGCAAGGGTGATGTCACTGAGGTGCTGATCGACTGGATCCGCGCAGCTCGTCTCCAGCTCAGGCAGAGCTTTGGCTCCGACTTTCCTGTTCTGCGTCTGCACTCGGACAGAGGCGGAGAGTTCTCCTCTGGCCTTCTGCGAGCCTACTGTCGTGCACGGGGCATCCGTCAGACCTTCACGCTCCCGGACTCTCCGCAGCAAAATGGGATTGCTGAGCGCCGCATTGGCATGGTCATGGACGTCGCTCGTACGTCTATGATGCATGCGGCTGCCCCCCATTTTCTGTGGCCGTTTGCGGTGAGGTACGCGGCACGTCAGATCAACCTTCACCCCAGGGTCTCCAGGCCGGAGACCTCCCCAGCCTTGCTGTGGACCGGGAAGGTGGGCGATGCGTCGGCGTTCCGGGTCTGGGGATCTCGGGCGTTTGTCCGCGACTTGTCTGCGGACAAACTGTCCCCTCGTGCTGCTCCTTGCGTCTTCCTGGGGTTCCCCCCAGACGCGCCTGGGTGGCAGTTCTACCACCCCACCTCTCGCCGTGTTCTGTCCTCTCAGGACGTCACGTTCGACGAGTCGGTACCCTACTACCGCCTCTTCCCCTACCGCACTCCGTCCCCCCCCCCGCCCCCGCTCTTCCTTGTACCAGGTCCCCCCCCGGTAGACCCCCTCCCCCCTCAGGGTCCTGCCCCTTCAGGTGTGTCCCAGGTAGACGCAGTCGAGCCTGTCGAGGTCACTGGTGACTCTGGTACTGCAGGGGGTGCTGAGCCTGGGGGTGCTGGGCCTGGGGGTGCTAGGCCTGGGGGTGCTGAGCCTGGGGGTGCTGAGTCTGGGGGTGCTGAGTCTGGGGGTGCTGAGCCTGGGGGTGCTGAGCCTGGGGGTGCTGAGCCTGGGGGTGCTGAGCCTGGGGGTGCTGAGTGTGGGGGTGCTACGCCTGGGGGTGCTTTGCCTGGGGGTGCTGGACCTGGGAGTGCTGCGCCTGGAGGTCCTCCGCCTCGAGTTTCTACGCGTGCTTTGTCTCGCCGGGAGCCACTCTCTCCACAGGAGCTGCGCGAGTGGTTTGCCCGGCGCTGGAGCCGTGCTGCTGGTGCTGGAGGTTCGTCGGCTACTGAGGGTGCTGCTGTTGGGGGTCCCGGAGGTGCTCGTACTGGGAGTACTGGAGCTGCTGGGCCTGCGGGTTCGACTGGAGCTGGTGCTGCTGAGGGTGTTGGCGCTGAGACTACCGCTGGCGGTCCTGCTGGGGGTGCTCCTGGTGTTGCTCGAGGTTCTGGAGCTACTGGAGGTGCTGCTGGAGCGGGTGCTCCTGCTGGGGGTACTGGTGCTGTCCCTGCTGTTTCTGGCGTAGCTACGCGGCCTCGACCGTACTTCGTTCCACTCCTGCAGCAGGTTCTTGGTCTTCCGCCCTCTCCTGGTCCTCCTCCTCTCTTGGAGGGTCCACAGCCTGTCCCGTCGCGGTCACTGCTACAGCCTACCTCCCCTTTGCCTGCTCCTTCTCCCTACACTGGTCCTACTGGAGGTCTTACTGAGCGTCGTGAGCCTGCGTCTCGCCCTGCGTCGCCTGTCCGTGCTGCTCGCGCTAGTGGTCGTGGTTCGCGTCAGCGTCCTCCTCCTGTCCCTGGCACGCACAGGATGTCTCTGCGTCCGTCTACTGCTCCTCTGCGTGCCCCTTTGCCTTCTCCTCCTGAGTCCTCTCTTCCTGCTCTTCCCGACCCTGCGTCGGACTCTCTTCGTGCTGCCAGTCCTACTGTCACGCGTCTCCTTGCTACTGTCGTCACTGACCCTTCCTTCGAGTCTACTGCTGCGTCTGCCCTAGTTACTGAGCTCGTCGACTTTGCTGCTCGCTGTCGCCTAGACTACGCTGCTAGTCTTGTCGCTGAGTCTGGGTCTGCCTGTCCTCCGTCAGTCGGGGGTGAGTGTGCCCTTGGCACGGACGTCCTTGAGGACAGGCAGGAGGAGTTCCAGTGTCTGGCAGCTGCTTCACCTCATCTCGTGTCCGTACTGCTTACCCCTGAGGGAGACCCGGATGCACTTGACATCCCGACTCCGCGCTCTTACGCGGAGGCGATAGAGGGTCCCTACTCCTCTCAGTGGCAGGCAGCTATGGATGCAGAGATGGCTTCCTGGAAGTCCACAGGCACCTACGTTGACGCTGTCCCCCCTCTTGGGGCGAACATCGTCAGTGGCATGTGGATCTTCAGGGTGAAGCGGCCGCCGGGTTCTCCGCCTGTCTTCAAGGCACGTTACGTGGCTCGTGGCTTCAGTCAGCGACAGGGAGTTGACTACTTTCAGACCTTCTCCCCCACCCCGAAGATGACCACTCTTCGGGTGCTGCTACACGTTGCTGCTCACCGTGACTACGAGCTGCACTCTCTCGACTTCAGCACTGCTTTCTTGCAGGGCAGCCTGCACGAGGAGATCTGGCTGCGCCGCCCACTTGGCTTCACTGGGTCTTTCCCTCCTGGTACCCAGTGGAGTCTCCGGCGTCCAGTCTACGGTCTCCGCCAGGCGCCACGTGAGTGGCACGACACACTGAGGACTACGCTTGCGGCTCTTGGGTTTGCTCCTTCTACTGCCGACCCGTCGCTGTTTCTACGCACCGACACCTCTCTGCCGCCGTTCTACATCCTCGTGTACGTCGACGACTTGGTCTTTGCCACAGCTGACACTGCTGGACTCGCCCACGTGAAGTCCGAGCTGCAGAAGAGACACACGTGCACAGACCTGGGTGAACTGCGCAGCTACCTTGGCTTGCAGATCACCCGGGACAGAGCACGCCGCACCATTACCCTGACTCAGTCACACATGGTGCAGCAGGTCCTTCAGCGCTTCGGCTTCACGTACTCCTCGCCTCAGGCCACTCCTCTGCCTACTCGCCACTCACTCTCAGCTCTGCCTTCGGATGAGTCCGTAGAGTCGAGTGGCCCGTATCCAGAGCTTGTTGGCTGCCTCATGTACCTGATGACCTGCACACGACCTGACCTTGCATACCCTCTTAGCATTCTTGCACGCTATGTTGCTCCTGGGAGACACCGACCAGAGCACATGGCTGCAGCGAAGAGGGTGTTGCGATACTTGTGCAGTACGTCGGGCATGGGACTAGTGCTTGGAGGGCGGAGTCCAGTGGTCCTCACTGGGCACGCGGACGCTTCTTGGGCTGACGACCAGGCTACGCAGCGGTCGTCGCAGGGTTACACCTTCAGTCTTGGTTCCGGCTCTGTCTCGTGGCGAGCTACCCGCTCGTCCTCTGTTCTCGGCTCCAGTTGTGAGGCTGAGATCTACGCCGGGGCCATGGCTGCACAGGAGCTTCGCTGGCTCACCTACCTGCTGACTGACCTTGGAGAGCCGCCTCGTTCTCCTCCAGTGCTGTACGTAGACAACAAGGCCATGCTGGCCTTGTGTCGAGAGCAGCGCTTGGAGCACAGAACGAAGCACATTGCTCTCCGTTACTTTCTTGCTCGTGAGCTGCAGCAGCGTGGTCAGTTGCGACTTGCGTACGTGGCCTCTCAGGCCAACACTGCTGATGTGTTCACCAAGGCACTTGCGCCTTGTGACCATCAGCGCTTCTGCACTCAGCTGGGTCTTGTACCTGTCTTGCCTCACTTGCTCTCCTCTTGACCTTACTTGTACTGTCACATATATATACCTGCTCTTGCTTGTCTAGCTCTATATATATATGTGTACTCCTGCATGTGAACTGGCCTTGTGGCCTTGTCGTTGTGCTCGGACTGTGTGGTGACGTTGTGATCCACCCTGAGCTTGCTCTGCTTTGCTTGACTGGTCTTGTGACCCCTTGTTCTCCCCCACTTTGCCTATGGGGGTGTGTCAGAACATTATATAGCTTAAGCTGTTGTGTAGACTATAGTGGGGTATCCCATAGGGGGTACAACCCAATTAGGGTTTTCTATATGTACTCACCTCATTCATAGTCCATTCATACTCGTTCTTCATTCTTCTCAGGTGGTGCACCTTATTTGTTTCCTTTGCTATATGTTCTTCGAAACCTATAGTGAAACCATCCTTTCCAACTTTCTCGCCTCTCACCCTAGGCACAAACTACTCGACATCCTAGTTGGGCCTAGGCTCCTAAGCCTAGGCCCTAGTTAAACTTGATCTCCTTCCTACTATTTTCTCATGCTATCAGAGCGAGTTACGTCCTGGCCTGTGGGCCCGCCTCATGCTTCCGCTGCTACGTTTTTCCGGTCGCGCGCCTAGGGCGCGTGGCGATTTTCTATTGTCCCGCCCCCGGTTGGCGAGTGACTCCTACTCTGCCCGTCGCGCGCCCCGTGGCACGCGACGGTGCCCTAAACCTGCCCGTCGTGCGCCCCGTGGCACGCGACGGTGCCCTGATCGTCGTGCGCCCCGAGGCACACGACGGTGCCCTTACCTTAAACTTACCTGTCGTGCGCCCCGTGGCACACGACGCGCCTCTCCGCACCTGCTCTCACTGCAGCCGCCCCTGACCTACCTGCGCCGACACATTGTAGCCGCTCTGCGGCTTTCTTCCCGCCCACCCCCTCCTCCTTTGTCTCCCTGCAGCCGTGGGAGGGAGGGTATGGGGGTGGCGGGTGTTGGAGCGTTGGGTCGTATCCTTCCCTTCCCCTCCTCCTCCTTTCGTTCCCACTGCTGCAGCTGCCGCTGGGGGGGAGGGTGTGAGGGTGTGGGGGAGACGGGGGAGTGGCACCGGGGTGGCGGGTGTGAGGCAACCAGCAGCCGTCCCTCCACCTCTCCTCTCTTCCCCCCCCTCTCTGCTGCTCCTGCAGCAGTGTGGGGGAAGGGAAGGAGGAGGGTGAGGAGATGGAGGGGGTGACCAGCTAGTGTTAGCCCGCCTGCAGTACCTGCTGTTGCTTGTTTATTATTTTGCATGTGTACCCCTGCAGGTTGTATTCTGCACAAACTCCTGATGCAGGCAGTTATGGGGGAGTGTCAGAACTTATATTTGTAACTGCCTGTAGCTGTAGTTAGTGTAGTTATTATAATCTTTGTTTGGTGGTGCACCTTATTTGTTTCCTTTGCTATATGTTCTTCGAAACCTATAGTGAAACCATCCTTTCCAACTTTCTCGCCTCTCACCCTAGGCAAAAACTACTCGACATCCTAGTTGGGCCTAGGCTCCTAAGCCTAGGCCCTAGTTAAACTTGATCTCCTTCCTACTATTTTCTCACACTTCCACCCTTTCGTCTTCAGCCTCGGTAGTGCGTGCTTCTCTTGCTGCAGTAAGGAGTGCACAGTAATGTTTCAATAGTTATTATTCGTAACACCCCCTTTCACTCCTGGCCGTAGCGAGTCTTGACTCGCTTGACTACTCCGCTGAGTTCGGAGCAGTGTTGGTACTGCTAACGTGGCAGCTTCTTTGTGAGGAAGTCAGTTGCCATATCACCAGTCGGGCAGTAGGTTAGGTCAACCTTGCCCTTGTCAACTTCGAATTTGACGAAGTGGTACCACATCACGATGTGTTTGGTGCGGTTGACGAATCCCGGTTTGTTTGCGATCCTGATTGCGCTCTGGTTGTCCCAATGCAGGCGAAAGTTCGTCGAGGCTGGAATTTTCTGTCAGAATATTATAGCTCATGCATATTGTGTAGGCTATAGTGGGGTAGCCCATAAGGGGTACAACCCAATTAGGGTTAGTACTTGTACCCAATTCATTCATAGTTCATTGATTCCTTGTTTCTTCTCATGGTATCGAGCAGGTTCCCTCGTGAGAACTGTTCCTAGGGCCCACCGTTTTTTTTTTTTTTTTTTTTTTTTCCTGCCCGGAGCGCACTCAGCCCCTGCCCGAGTCGCGCTCCCCTCTCTCGCGCCGCCCTAGCGGCCCCCCCCCTTCGCGCCGCCCTCGCGGCCCCTTCGAGCCGCCCTCGCGGCTCTGTCGCCCTACCCTAGCGACCCCGCGGCCCCACCCTCGCGGCGCCGGCCGCCTCCCTTCGCGGCCCCGATCCGCCGCCCTCGCGGCCCCCCCTACTCCGCCGCCCTTCGCGGCCCCTACTCCGCCGCCCTCGCGGCCCCGATCCGCCGCCCTCGCGGCCCCGATCCGCCGCCCTCGCGGCCCCGCTCCGCCGCCCTCGCGGCCCCGATCCGCCGCCCTTCGCGGCCCCGATCCGCCGCCCTCGCGGCCCCCCCTACTCCGCCGCCCTTCGCGGCCCCTACTCCGCCGCCCTCGCGGCCCCGATCCGCCGCCCTCGCGGCCCCGATCCGCCGCCCTCGCGGCCCCGCTCCGCCGCCCTCGCGGCCCCGATCCGCCGCCCTTCGCGGCCCCGATCCGCCGCCCTCGCGGCCCCTACTCCGCCGCCCTCGCGGCCCCGATCCGCCGCCCTCGCGGCCCCAATCCGCCGCCCTCGCGGCCCCTAATCCGCCGCCCTCGCGGCCCCTACTCCGCCGCCCTCGCGGCCCCGATCCGCCGCCCTCGCGGCCCCGATCCGCCGCCCTAGCGGCCCCGGCCCCTGCTCCTACGGCCCCGGCGCCTGCTCCTACGGCCCCCACGCCTACTCCTACGAGCAGCCCAGCCGCCGAGCCGCCCAGCAACCGAGCAGCCCAGCCGCTGAGCCGCCGAGCCGCCCAGCAACCGAGCCGCCCAGCAGCCGAGCCGCCCAGCAGCCGAGCCGCCCAGCCGCTGATACGCCCAGCAGCCGAGCCGCCCAGCAGCCGAGCCGCCCAGCCGCCGAGCCGCCCAGCAGCCGAGCCGCCCAGCAGCCGAGCAGCCGAGCCGCCCAGCAGCCGAGCCGCCCACCCATCGAGTCGCCGAGCCGCCCTGCAGCCGAGTCGCCCGAGCCGCCCTGTCCGGTAAGAGCAGCGCCTCTCTCACAGCACTGCCCTCACCCTACTGTTTGCACTGCTAGTCTACTGCTGTTATGGCTACCCCTAGTGTCCTCGCTTTTGACGCTGAGGGTCGGGCCATTGACTTTGAAGTCTGGATAGATGACCTGCAGCTTTTCTTACAGTGCGATAGGGCAGACGGCCTCTCCCTCTTTGACCTCAATTCTGGTGCCTCTCCTGCCCCCGCTGCTGATGCTGACGCCACTGTTCGCTCACAGTGGGCCACGCGCGATGCTGCTGTACGTCTTGCTGTGCGTCGCCACCTACCTACCTCTGAGCGTGCGCACTTTAGCCAGTACAAGAGTGCTCAGACCTTGTACGACGCTGTAGTTGCACGCTACTCCTCCCCTGCCACTGCTGCACTGAGCCGCCTCCTGCTACCGTACCTCTTCCCTGACCTTGCTGCCTTTCCCACAGTCGCTGACCTCATTACGCACCTCCGCACTAGTGACACTCGCTACCGCGCTGCGCTTCCTGCTGAGTTCTGCGCCAAGAACCCCCCCCCCATGTACATCACCCTCTACTACATAGTCACCCGTCTCCCTGACTCCCTTCGCGTAGTCAGGGACCACTTCCTCTCGGTTTGCCCCACCACTCTCACCGTTGACCTCCTCGAGAAGGCCCTCCTAGCAGCAGAAAAGAGCATAGTCGCTGTAGGAGCCTCTCGTGGTGACCCTCGCACCCCCATCTTTGAGGGGTGTTCCCCCTCCCCTCTTTTGCCCTCTGTTGCCTCTGTTGCTGCGGCCGACCTCGCTGGTTTGGAGTCGGTTGGGGAAGCGTCTACCCCTAGCGGGAGACGCCGCCCTGGCAAGGGCAAGGGGGGCAGGGGCGCTGGAGGAGCTAGCGGGGGCGGTGGAGGCGGCGGTGGAGGCGGTGGAGGAGGTGGGGGTGGCGGTGGGGGTGGTGGCGGGGGTGGAGGTGTAGGTGGCGGCAGTGGAGGCGCAGGCGGCAGCGGCGGTGGCGGAGGGAGCGGAGGTGGCGGCGGTGGAGGAGGAGGCGGCGGAGGAGGTGGAGCTGGTCGGGGTGGCGCTGCGCAGAGGGTCGGCTCCGGTGGTGGTCAGCGCCAGCAGCAGCAGCAGCAGCAGCAGCAGCAGCAGCAGCAGCAGCAGCGCACTCGTGACGTCCCCTCCCCTCAGCAGCTCCGTGAGTGGTACACTGCACGCCAGAGGGGTGGGGGTACTGGTCCGTGCACCTACGTCCTGCGCACCGGCGACCGCGCGGGTGAGCAGTGCGGGGGTGCGCACTCCACCCAGCGCTGCTTTGGCCGCCTGACGGACGCTTGGCGTCACCAGTTCCCTGAGGCCACTGAGATCCCCCGCTGGGGTGAGCTGTCTAGGGCGGGTGTAGCTGTCTTTGACCTTGACTTTGATGCTATTCTTGCTGCCATGTATACTGTGACTATTAGCGATGAGGGTGACTGTTACCGGTGTTTTCCGCCCGACCCGGGCATTGAGACTGCTGCTCTAGGTACTGGTGAGGCTGCTGCTCTAGGTGCTAGCGAGGCTGCTGCTCTAGGTGCGTCTGCTCCCTCAGGTACTGGTGAGTCTGCTCTCTCAGGTTCTGCGTCGGCTTCGGCCTCCCACACCTTCACCCTTGACTCGGGGGCTTCTCGCTCCTTCTTCCGAGACCGCACCACACTCACGCCGCTTGGCCGGCCAGTTGCGGTCTCTCTGGCAGACCCCTCTGGGGGTCCTGTCCTTGCTCACTTCTCCACTGTCCTCCCGTGTCCGGCGGCCCCCTCTGGCACCCTGTCTGGTCTTTACCTCCCCTCGTTCTCTACGAACTTGGTGAGTGGTGCTGACCTACAGGATGCGGGGGTTCACCAGTTCACTCCTGCGAGTCAGCGGGTGACCCACTGCACGGACGCTCGGACAGGCCGACACCTGGCCACGTTTACACGTCGGCCGGGGTCGAGCCTGTACACACTGACCACTGCGTCTCCCCCAGTCCCTGCGTCTGGTCAGGTAGCTGCGTCGGGTCAGGTGTTTGCTGCAGCGTCCAGGTCTGGTCCTGAGTCTGCCCCCTGCTCGTGTCGCCTCCTGTCTCACGAGACTCTCCTCTGGCACCACCGCCTTGGTCACCCCTCCCTGCTTCGTCTCCGGAGCATGGCCTCCCGTGTCCTTGTCTCTGGTCTTCCCCGGTCCCTCCCTCCACTTCCTCCGAGGCCTGGCCCTACCTGCGTCCCCTGTGTCGAGGGACGACAGCGGGCTACCCCTCACTCCTCCCAGTTTCCTCCGACAGAGGCCCCGCTGCAGACGCTTCACATGGACGTGTGGGGCCCGGCCCGCGTCCGTGGACAGGGTCACGAGCGCTACTTCCTGCTGGTGGTTGACGACTACTCCCGTTACACCACAGTCTTCCCCTTGCGCAGCAAAGGTGATGTCACTGAGGTGTTGATCGACTGGATCCGCGCAGCTCGTCTCCAGCTCAGGCGGAGCTTCGGCTCGGACTTTCCTGTTCTGCGTCTGCACTCTGACAGAGGCGGAGAGTTCTCCTCTGGCCTTCTGCGAGCCTACTGTCGTGCACGAGGCATCCGCCAGACCTTCACGCTTCCGGACTCTCCACAGCAAAATGGGATTGCTGAGCGCCGCATTGGCATGGTCATGGACGTCGCCCGTACGTCCATGATGCATGCGGCTGCCCCCCATTTTCTGTGGCCGTTTGCGGTTCGGTACGCGGTGCATCAGATCAACCTTCAGCCCAGGGTCTCCATGCCGGAGACCTCCCCAGCCTTGCTGTGGACGGGGAAGGTTGGCGATGCGTCTGCGTTCCGTGTCTGGGGATCTCGGGCGTTTGTCCGCGACTTGTCTGCGGACAAGCTGTCCCCTCGTGCTGCTCCTTGCGTCTTCCTGGGTTTCCCCCCTGACGCCCCAGGGTGGCAGTTCTACCACCCCACCTCTCGCCGTGTTCTGTCCTCCCAGGACGTCACGTTCGACGAGTCGGTCCCCTACTACCGCCTCTTCCCCTACCGCACTCCGTCCCTCCCCCCGCCACCGCTCTTCCTTGTACAAGGTCCCCCCCCGGTAGACCCCCTCCCCCCTCAGGGTCCTGCCCCTTCAGGTGTGTCCCAGGTAGACGCTGTTGAGCCTGTCGAGGTCGCTGGTGACTCTGGTGCTGCTGAGGGTGCTGAGCCTGGGGGTGCTGACTCTGGGGGTGCTGAGCGTGTGGGTGCTGACTCTGGGGGTGCTGAGCGTGTGGGTACTACGACTGGGGGTGCTGAGCCTGGGGGTGCTGCGTCTGGGGGTGCTGAGCCTGGGGGTGCTACGCCTGGAGGTGCTGAGCCTGGGGGTGCTACGCCTAGAGGTGCTGAGCCTGGGGGTACTACGCCTGGTGGTGCTGTGCCTGGCGGTTCTCCGGGTGCTCCTTCTCGCCGGGAGCCACTCTCTCCCCAGGAGCTGCGTGAGTGGTTTGCCCGGCGCTGGAGGCGAGCTGCTGGAGCTGGAGGTGCTGCGGGTACTGGAGGTTCTGTTGCTGCTGAGAGAGCTGGTGCCACGGGTCCCGGAGGTGCTCGTACTGGGAGTACTGGAGCTGCTGGACCTGCGAGTACTTCTGGAGCTGGAGTTGCTGCGGGTGTTGGCGCGGAGGCTACTGCTGTCGGTCCTGGAGGCGGTCCTGCTGGGGGTACTACTGGTGCTGCTGGGGGTTCTGGAGGTGGAGCTGCTACTGGTGCTGGTGCTGCCACTGGGGGTGCTGGTGCTGTCCCTCCTGTGTCTGGAGTCGCCGCGCGGCCTCGGCCGTACTTCGTTCCGCTCCTTCAGCAGGTTCTTGGTCTCCCGCCTTCTACTGGTCCTCCTCCTCCTTTAGAGTGTCCACAGCCTGTCCCGTCGCAGTTACAGTTACAGCCGGCCTCCCCACTGCCTGCTCTGTCTCCCTACACTGGTCCTACTGGAGGTCTTGCTGAGCGTCGTGAGCCTGCGTCTCGCCCTGCGTCGCCTGTCCGTGCTGCTCGCACTAGTGGTCGCGGTTCGCGTCAGCGTCCTCCTCCTGTCCCTGGCACGCACCGGATGTCTCTGCGTCCGTCCACTGCTCCTCTGCGTGCCCCTTTGCCTTCTCCTCCTGAGTCTTCTCTTCCTGCTCTTGCCGACCCGGAGTCGGACTCTCTTCGTGCTGCCAGTCCTACTGTCACGCGTCTCCTTGCTACTGTTGTCACTGACCCTTCCTTTGAGTCCACTGCTGCGTCTGCCCTAGTTGCTGAGCTCGTCGACTTTGCTGCTCGCTGTCGCCTAGACTACGTCGCCAGTCTTGTTGCTGAGTCTGAGTCTGTCTGTCCTCCGTCCGTCGGGTGTGAGTGTGTCCTTGGCACGGACGTCCTTGAGGACAGGCAGGAGGAGTTCCAGTGCTTGGCCGCTGCTTCACCTCATCTCGTGTCCGTACTGCTTACCCCTGAGGGAGACCCGGATGCACTTGACATCCCGACTCCGCGCTCTTACGCGGAGGCGATAGAGGGTCCCTACTCCTCTCAGTGGCAGGCAGCTATGGACGCAGAGATGGCTTCCTGGAAGTCCACAGGCACCTACGTTGACGCTGTTCCCCCTCCTAGGGCGAACATCGTCAGTGGCATGTGGATTTTCAGGGTGAAGCGACCGCCGGGTTCTCCGCCTGTCTTCAAGGCGCGTTACGTGGCTCGTGGCTTCAGTCAGCGGCAGGGAGTTGACTACTTTCAGACCTTCTCTCCCACCCCGAAGATGACCACTCTTCGGGTACTGCTGCACGTAGCTGCTCACCGTGACAACGAGCTACACTCTCTTGACTTCAGCACTGCTTTCTTGCAGGGCAGCCTGCACGAGGAGATCTGGCTGCGTCGCCCACCTGGCTTCACTGGGTCTTTTCCTCCTGGCACCCAGTGGAGCCTACGGCGGCCAGTCTACGGTCTCCGCCAGGCACCGCGTGAGTGGCACGACACACTGAGGACTACACTTGCGGCTCTTGGGTTTGCTCCCTCTACTGCCGACCCGTCGCTGTTTCTGCGCACCGACACTTCTTTGCCGCCGTTCTACATCCTCGTGTACGTCGACGACTTGGTCTTTGCCACAGCTGACACTGCTGGACTAGCCCACGTGAAGTCCGAGCTGCAGAAGAGACACACGTGCACTGACCTGGGTGAACTGCGCAGCTACCTTGGCTTGCAGATCACTCGGGACAGAGCACGCCGCACCATTACCCTGACTCAGTCACACATGGTGCAGCAGGTCCTTCAGCGCTTCGGCTTCACGTACTCCTCGCCTCAGGCCACTCCTCTGCCTACTCGCCACTCGCTCTCAGCTCTGCCTTCGGATGAGTCCGTAGAGTCGAGTGGCCCGTACCCAGAGCTTGTTGGCTGCCTCATGTACCTGATGACCTGCACACGACCTGACCTTGCATACCCTCTTTGCATTCTTGCACGCTATGTTGCTCCTGGGAGACACAGACCGGAGCACATGGCTGCAGCGAAGAGGGTGTTGCGCTACTTGTGCAGTACGTCGGGCATGGGGCTTGTGCTTGGAGGGCAGAGTCCAGTGGTCCTTACTGGGCACGCAGACGCTTCTTGGGCTGACGACCAGGCTACGCAGCGGTCGTCACAGGGTTACACATTCAGCCTTGGTTCCGGCTCTGTTTCGTGGCGGGCTACCCGCTCGTCTTCTGTTCTCGGCTCCAGTTGTGAGGCTGAGATCTACGCAGGAGCCATGGCTGCACAGGAGCTTCGCTGGCTCACCTACCTGCTGACTGACCTCGGAGAGCTGCCTCGTTCTCCTCCAGTGCTGTACGTAGACAACAAGGCCATGCTGGCCTTGTGTCGGGAGCAGCGACTGGAGCACAGAACGAAGCACATTGCTCTCCGCTACTTTCTTGCTTGTGAGCTGCAGCAGCGTGGTCAGCTGCGTCTTGCGTACGTGGCCTCTGAGGCCAACACTGCTGATATCTTCACCAAGGCGCTTGCGCCTTGTGACCATCAGCGCTTCTGTACTCAGCTGGGCCTTGTGCCTACCTTGCCTCACTTGCTCACCTCTTGACCTTGCTTGTGCTGTTACATATATATATACCTGCTCTTGCTTGTCTAGCTTTTATATATATATGTACTCCTGCATGTGAACTGGCCTTGTGGCCTTGAACTTGTGCTCGGAATGTGTGGTGACTTTGTGATCCACCCTGAGCTTGCTTTGCTTTACTTTGCTTGACTGGTCTTGTGACCCCTTGTTCTCCCCCACTTTGCCTATGGGGGTGTGTCAGAATATTATAGCTCATGCATATTGTGTAGGCTATAGTGGGGTAGCCCATAAGGGGTACAACCCAATTAGGGTTAGTACTTGTACCCAATTCATTCATAGTTCATTGATTCCTTGTTTCTTCTCATTTTCGCCTCTTGCAGCAGTTCTTGAAGGTAGACCTTCGCGAACAGCTGCTATTGCTGCGATGAACTCAGCTTCCGCCGATGACAGGGCAACCGGATCCTGCTTCTGTGAATTCCAGGAGATGGGGTCGCTGGGCTCGAGGCGGAAAAGGAAGCCTGTCCTGGACCGTCGATTGTCGGGGTCAGCCGATGAGGTTGAAGGATGCGGTTGGGATGGTGGAGTAAAAGAGCCCAACATTGGGCGTGGAGATGAAGAATTGGAGTGCTCGCTGAAGGTCTGAGAGATTTTCAGCCGTTGGTTAGCGGGAATACTGGGCCAACTGGCTCGCGATGCAGGAAAGGTCGGGTCTGCAGGTAACAGATGCAAAGAGCAGGCATCCCAACTGCTGTTGGTAGGTGTGCAGCCGGGCAGGGGACAGGGCTTTGTTGTCAGGCTTGTGGTTGGGTCTTGGAGTGTGGTAAGGGGTGGATAGTGGTGCAGGCGGAATGTTGAAACGCTTGCTAAGTTCCTCTGCGTACTTGGCTGCTGAGAGACGAATGGCTTCGGGCGAGTAGGAGATGTTGAGCCCGATGAATTGCTTCACGTCGTGGCTGCAGGTAATATCGAAGCGCCCCGCGAGGTTTTTCTCGAACTGCTCAAGTAGTTCGTTGCTTGACCATGTGTAGAGGAGGTCGTCGACATAAACCGTGAGTAGGATGTATTCGCCGCGGAAATCGCGCCGATACATCCAAGGGTCGTAAGGCAGCTGCTTGAACCCGATTTCAAGCAGTATGTTGTGCAGGAACTGCTGCCAGAGCCTCAGCGCCTGTTTGATCCCGTAAAGGGATATTTTGTAGCTGGCAAACGCGTGAATCCCCTTCGCCGTATGTGTGCGGCTGCTCCACGTAGATCACTGCATCCACTAATGCGTACAGGAACGCGTTCTTCACATCGATTTGTCGGAGCGGAAGGTGTCGTGCTGCGGCGATGGCGAGGAGAATTCTGACGGAGGTATGACGGCTGACCGGTGCGAATGTTTGGTTGAAGTCAATGCCGTGTCTCTGATCGTAGCCGCACACTACCCAGCGTGCCTTGAATCGCTCGATCGTGCCGTCAGCTGCGGTCTTCACACGAAAAACCCATTTGCCAGAGAGGATCCTCCTTCCCTTAACTGCTGCGCGATCGACGAGTACCCAGGTGTCGCGTGACTCGAGTGCCCTGATCTCCGCGTCCATCGCCTCACGCCACTCCTTGCCGCGGTGTCCCGTGAGAGCTTGGCGCGGGTTCTTTGGTTCGATGATGCGCGGCGCCGTTGAGGTGGCGGTGTGAAGTCCGAGGAGATGCATTCCAGTGACGGTCCTATCGTGGCGATTCTGCGGGACGACCTCCTGCACGTCGTCGTCGTCACTCTCCAGCTCAGGTAGGGCTGGTGGTGCTGTGCCTCCGCCGCTTCCGCTGCCTCCTGTTGCGCCTCCTGCTGCGCCCGCTCCTCCTTTGGATGAATTGTTGTTATCGTCGTCGTCGCGACGATCGCCTCTCGTGAACTCCCCTTAGGGATCTTGCTCCAGGATGGCCGCAGCAGCTTTGTCTTTTGGCCTGGCGTAGCTGTGGCCGTCGTTGGCGTATACGCGGTTCGCGTTCGCTTGCTCGTCTTCGCGAAACTGCTGAAGGAAGAGGCGCTCGTAGAAAATGACGTCGTGCGCATTTTTGATCTTCTGGCTCAAGAGATCCAGGATGAGCCACGCCTTGTACTCGTGGCTGATACCGAGGTGGATCCCCCATTTCGCGCGGCTCCTGAATTTGCCGATGGTTGATGTGGGCGGGCGGTACTGAACCATGCACCCCCACACGCGGAGCATGGAGGTATCGCCCTTGGTCCCCGTCCACTTCACATGCGGAGAGAGGTTGCCGGTGATTGCTGTAGTTGATAGCAGATTGTGCACCCGTACGGCGTGGTGCATCGTGTACGTCCAGTAAAATCTTCGGAAGCTTCGACTGCTTCATCAGCGCGCGCACCTTTGTCATGAGCGTGCGATTGGTACGCTCAGCTACACCCTGCTGCTTGTCAAACTTATATGCTATAGTCTGTATAGGCTGTAGTGGGGTTGACCATATAAGGTACAACACTTTTAGGTTTTCCTACTTGTACCCACCTGTTTCCTAGTGCATTCATTCCTCGTAATCTTCACATGGTACAGAGCAGGTTCTCTAGTGGGAACGTTCCTAGGGCCCACCACTGAAAATCGATTTTTTTTTTCCTGCCCGAGTCGCGCCGCGCGTGCCTACCCTCCCATCGCGTCCCCTGCCCTTAGCGGCCCGTCGCGCCCTCTTACGGCCCCGTAGCGGCCCCTCTCACGGCCCCCTCACGGCCCTCTCACGGCCCTTCGCGGCCCCTTCAGGCCCCTCGCGGCCCCTTCGCGGCCCCGTCGCCGCCCTTCGAGGCCCCTCGCGGCCCCTCTCACGGCCCCTCGCGGCCCCTTTGCGGCTCCCTCGCGCTAGGAGTGGGGGTGGCGGTGGGAGTGGTGGCGGGGGTGGGGGCTTCGGTGGCGGCGCTGGAGGCGGAGGCGGCGGCGGTGGTGGCGGTGGGAGCGGAGGAGGAGGCGGTGGCGGCGGTGGCGGCGACGGAGGTGGAGCTGGTCGGGGTGGCTCTGCGCAGCGGAGCGGCTTCGGTGGTGGTCAGCGCCAGCAGCAGCAGCGCACTCGTGAGACCCCGCCCCCCCAGCAGCTTCGTGAGTGGTACGCTGCGCGTCAGCGGGGTGGGGGTGCTGGTCCCTGTGCCTACGTCCTGCGTACCGGCGACCGCACTGGTGAGCCGTGCGGTGGCCCGCACACCACCCAGCGCTGCTTCGGCCGCCTGACGGACGCTTGGTGTCTCCAGTTCCCTGACGCCACTGAGATCCCCCGCTGGGGTGAGCTGCTTAGGTCGGGGGTTGCTATCTTTGATCTGGATTATGATGATATTCTTGCTGCCATGTATGTTGTGTCTACTAGTGATGAGGGTGACTGTTACCTGTGTGTTCCGCCTTACCCGTGCATTGAGGCTGCTGCTCTAGGTGCTGGTGAGGCTGCTGCTCTAGGTGCTAGTGCGTCTGCTGCCCCAGGTGCTGGTGAGTCTGCTCTCTCGGATACCACGTCGGCTCAGGCCTTACACACCTTCACCCTTGACTCGGGTGCTTCCCGCTCCTTCTTTCGAGACCGCACCACGCTTACGCCGCTTAGTCGGCCAGTTGCGGTCTCCCTGGCGGACCCCTCTGGGGGTCCTGTCCTTGCCCACTTCTCCACTGTCTTACCGTGTCCGACGGCTCCCTCTGGCACCCTGTCAGGTCTCTACCTCCCCTCGTTCTCTACAA
Source organism: Closterium sp. Naga37s-1 (assembly GCA_947471745.1). Lineage (NCBI taxonomy): Eukaryota > Viridiplantae > Streptophyta > Zygnematophyceae > Desmidiales > Closteriaceae > Closterium > Closterium sp. Naga37s-1. Next base: position 224,273 of record CANJKZ010000006.1, read on the forward strand.
ACTTGGTGAGTGGTGCTGATCTACAGGATGGGGGGGTTGACCAGTTCACTCCTGCGAGTCAGCGGGTGACCCACTGTACGTGTGCTCGGACGGGCCGACACTTGGCCACGTTTACCCGTCAGCCGGGGTCGAGCCTGTACACACTGACTACTGAGTCTCCTCCTGTTGCTGAGTCTGGTCAGGTAGCTGCGTCGGGTCAGGTGTTTGCTGCAGCGTCCAGGTCTGGTCCTGAGTCTGCTCCCTGCTCGTGTCGTCTCCTGTCCCACCAGACTCTCCTCAGGCACCACCGCCTTGGTCTCCCCTCCCTGCCTCGTCTCCGAGGCATGGCCTCTCGTTACCTTGTCTCTGGTCTCCCCCGGTCCCTCCCTCCCCTCCCTCCGGGGCCTGCCCCTATGTGCGTTCCCTGCGTCGAGGGGCGGCAGCGCGCCGCTCCTCACTCCTCAGAGTTTCCTCCGACAGAGGCTCCGCTGCAGACTCTTCACATGGACGTGTGGGGCCTCGCCCGCGTCCGTGGCCTGGGTCACGAGCGTTACTTCCTGTTGGTGGTTGAGTGGCACGAAATCCGACGGTGCGCTTATAATAACGATTTCTCTGTTCTTCTTCATGTGGTGTTTCAAGTCCTTTGTCGGCGGTTGCTTGCACGTCTGCTGCAAAGACTTGGGAGGAGGCTTGGTGAAGATCAGCTCCGGAGATGTGGATGGCGCCGTTTGTGTCAGCGACATGAATGGATTTGTGAGGATCTAGGATGGAGCACAGAAAAGTGGGTTGTAGAATGATTTATTCACATGGGTACAACACGAGGCTATATATAGTCTTGACACAAGGCATGTAACCCAGGTGTTACGCGAATGTTTTGAGGGTCACGAAGTTGTCAAACATTATACATGTTCATATTGTGTAGGCTATAGTGGGTTTAGCCTTAGGGGGTACAACATTGCTAGGGTTTCCTACTTGTATCACCCTGCTGCCTAGTTTCACACATTCTCGTTCAGTTCTACATTCTAACATGGTATCACGAGCCTAGGTTGCTACCTAGGACCGCTTTCTCCTACGGGCCCACTATTCCGCTAGAAGCGCCCTCGTGCGCCCTACCTTACGTGCGCCCTCGTGCGCCTTTCTATACTCGTGCGCCCTCGTGCGCCCTCGTGCGCCCTACCTTACGTGCGCCCTCGTGCGCCCCCGTGCGACCTGCCCTTCGGTCTGCCCGCGTGCCGTCCTGCAGCCCTCGCGCTGCCTCCTGCAAGCTAGTACGGCCCTCGAGCCGCCCCTGCAGGTCCGTCAGGCCCCCGAGCCGCCTCTGCAGACCCGTCAGGCCCCCCCGAGCCGCCTCTGCAGGCCCGTCAGGCCCGAGAGCCGCCCCTGCAGCCAGCGCGCTGCCCTGCCGAGCCGCGTGTCGCCCGTGGGCGCTGCCTCTGCCCCGTCGCGCTGCCCTGAGGAGCCGCGCGCGACCCCCGCTATCCCGTCGCGTCGCCCTGGGGAGCCGCACTCGGCCCCCGCTGCCCCGTCGCGACGCCCTGGGGAGCCGCGCTCGGCCCCCGCTGCCCTGTCGCGACGTCCTGGGGAGCCGCGCTCGGCCCCCGCTGACCCGTCGCGACGCCCTAGGGAGCCGCGCGCGACCCCCCGCTGCCCCGTCGCGACGCCCGAGGGAGCCGCGCGCGGCCCCCCCCCCCCCCCCCCCCCCCCCGCTGCCCCGTCGCGGCGCCCTGGGGAGCCGCGCGCCGCCCCCCCCCCCCCCCTCTCGCTGCTGCCCGAGCCACCCTGCAGCCCGCGAGCCGCCTCTACAGCGCCGAGTGCGCTCTGCCAAACCCTAAAATAAATAATTAATTAAAAAAAAAAAAAAAAAAGGGAGCAGCTGCCCCTGGCCCCTGGAGCAGCCGCCTCTGGAGCAGCCGCCCCTGCAGCAGCCGCCCCTGCAGCAGCTGCCCCTGCAGCAGCCGCCCCTGGCCCCTGGAGCAGCCGCCCCTGCAGCTGCCGCGGAGCCCTCGCCCTGCAGTGGTAGCGGCCTCGCCGTTACCACCGTCGTACGCCTGCTCTTCTCGCCACTGGTGAGCACTGCCCTGCCCGTATTGCTGTTACTGCTGCTCCTGCTGCTACTGCTCTTTCTACTTCTACTGCTGCTCCTGGCGTGGCCAGATGCAGCTCCAGCGCCGTCCGCGTGAGTCCCTCACGCCCCAACAGCTTCGTGAGTGGTATGCTGGTTGGGGTTGTAGGGGTGGCCGCGCTGCTGCTACTACTACTGCTACTGCTGCTCCTGGCGGTGGCCAGATGCAGCTCCCGCGACGTCCGAGTGAGTCCCTCACGCCCCAGCAGCTTCGTGAGTGGTACGCTCAGCGTGGAGGGTCACGGGGTACTGCTCGCTGCCCGTACGTCATTCGCACTGGTGCTCGGACTGGTCAGCCTTGCGGGACGTTTGGTCACACAGAGTCCCGCTGCTTCGCCCGTCTGAGCGACGCCTGGCGTACAGAGTTTGGCGACGCGGCTGAGCTCCCCGACTGGGTGGAGCTGCTTAAGCAGAGGGTAGATATCTATGCTCTTGACTATGATGCTATCCTCACTGCCATGTATGCATTTCCTACTAGTGCTGAGAGTGCCTGTCACCTGTGTGTGCCGCCTGACCCCGGTATCCAGTCTGCTGCTCTAGGTACTGGTGAGGCTGCTGCACTAGGTGCTCGTGTGTCTGTTGCCCCAGGTGCTGGTGAGGCTGCTGCTCTAGGTACTCGCGAGTCTGCGCCCTCTGGTACTGCGTCTACTGAGGCACTGCACACCTTCACACTGGACTCAGGCGCTTCCCGCTGTTTCTTTCGTGACCGCACTGCCCTTGAGCAGCTTGCTCGGCCGGTTGCAGTCTCCCTCGCTGACCCCTCTGGGGGTCCGGTCATTGCGACCTCCTCTACTGTTCTCCCTTGTCCTGTGGTCCCGTCGGGCACTCTGTCAGGTCTCTACCTCCCCTCGTTCTCTACGAACTTGGTGGCGGGTAGTGCGCTCCAGGACGGGGGTGTCCACCAGTTTACCCCTGCCTACGAGCGTGTGACACACTGCACGTGCGCTCGGACGGGCCGCCACCTGGCTACCTTCACTCGGCAGCCGGGGTCGGACCTGTACACACTGACCACTGAGTCCCCACAGGTAGCTGCGTCTGCGTCTGCGTCGGGTCAGCTGTCTGCCCCCTGCTCGTGTCGCTCTCTGGCACACGAGACTGTCCTCTGGCACCACCGTCTTGGTCACCCGTCAGTGCAGCGCCTTCGTGCCATGCACAACCGGTACCTTGTCTCTGGTCTTCCCAGGGTTCTCCCTCCACTCCCACCCTCGCCTGCTCCTCCCTGCCTTCCCTGTGTCGAGGGGCGGCAGCGCGCCGCTCCTCACTCCTCCTCGTTTCCCCCGATGACTGCTCCCTTGCAGACGCTCCACATGGACGTGTGGGGCCCAGCCCGCGTCCGTGGACAGGGTCAGGAGAGGTACTTCCTGATCGTTGTTGACGACTACTCGCGCTACACCACGGTCTTCCCCTTGCGCACCAAGGGTGAGGTCCCTGATGTTTTGATCCCTTGGATCCGCGCTGCTCGTCTCCAGCTCAGTGAGCGGTTCCACTCGGACTTTCCTGTCCTGCGTCTGCACTCTGACAGAGGTGGTGAGTTCTCCTCTGACCTCTTGGCAGCCTACTGTGCGGAGCACGGCATCCGCCAGTCGTTCACGCTTCCGGCCTCTCCACAGCAGAATGGGGTTGCTGAGCGCCGCATTGGTTTGGTCATGGAGGTCGCTCGTACCTCCTTGATCCATGCGGCTGCCCCCCACTTTCTGTGGCCGTTTGCGGTCCGATACGCTGCGCATCAGCTCAACCTCTGGCCCCGTGTCTCCGTTCCGGAGACTTTGCCGACACTGCGTTGGACGGGAGAGGTTGGCGATGCGTCGCGTTTTCGGGTCTGGGGGTCCCGAGCTTTTGTTCGCGATACGTTCGCGGACAAGCTCTCCTCCCGCGCTGTTCCCCGTGTCTTCCTTGGCTTTGTCCCGGACGCGTCTGGTTGGCAGTTTTACCACGCCACCTCGCGCCGTGTTCTGCCCTCTCAGGACGTCACTTTTGACGAGTCCGTGCCCTACTACCGCCTCTTCCCCTACCGCACTGCCCCGCTCCCCCCCCCGCCTCTCTTCCTCGCGCCAGGTGCTGCTGTGGTAGACCCCCTCCCCCCTCAGGGTGCCGCTCCCTCAGGTGTGTCCCAGGTAGACCCGGTTGAGCCTGTCGAGGTAGCTGTCGACTCTCGTCCTGCCAGGGGTGCTGAGCCTGAGCGTGCGGAGCCTGGGGTTGCGGAGTCTGGGGGTGCTGAGCCTGGGGGTGCGGGGTCTGGGGGTGCGAAGCCTGCGGGTGCTGAGTCTGGGGGTGCTGAGCCTGGGGGTGCGGAGCCTGCGGGTGCTGAGTCTGGAGGTGCTGAGCCTGGGGGTGCTGAGCCTGGGAATGCTACGTCTGAGAGTACTGAGCCTGAGCGTGCTGCACCTGGGGGAGGCCTCTCCTCGCAGCAGCTGCGTGAGTGGTACTTACAGTACTGCAGCCTCAGGAGAGGTGCTTCTGGAGCTCGGAGTGGTGCCGGAGCTGGTGCTAGTGCTTCCCCTCCTAGGCGGGAGCTGCCCTCTCCCCAGCAGCTCCGAGAGTGGTATGCTAGGCGCTGCAGTCTCCGGAGTGGCGCTCCCGGTGTCGTGGACTCTGGAGCTTCTGGAGTTACTGGAGGTGCTGCTGCTGCTGGCGGTGCGGCTGGCGCTGCTGGAGGTGCTGCTGGTGCTGCTGGAGATGCTGGAGGTACTGCTGCTGCTGGAGGTGCTGCTGGCGCTGCTGGAGGTACTACTGGTTCTGGTGCTGCTGGAGCTGCTGGAGGTGCTGCTGCTGCTGGCGGTGCGGCTGGCGCTGCTGGAGGTGCTGCTGGTGCTGCTGGCGCTGCTGGAGGTGCTACTGGTGCTGGAGCTACTGGAGCTGCTGGTGGTACTGCTGCTGCTGGCGGTGCTGCTGGCGCTGCTGGAGGTGCTGCTGGTACTGGTGCTGCTGGAGCTGCTGGAGGTGCTGCTGCTGCTGGTGGTGCTGCTGGCACTGCTGGAGGTGCTGCTGGTACTGGAGCTGCTGGGGACCCTGCTGCTGCTGGCGGTGCTGCTGGAGCTGCTGGGACTGGCCCTGCTGAGGGGGTTGGAGCTGGAGGTGCTGAGCGGCCACGGCCGTACTACGTTCCGCTCCTTCAGCAGGTTCTTGGCCTTCCGCCCTCTCCTGGTCCTACTCCTCCCCTACTGAGTCCACCGCTTGTCCAGTCGCAGTTACAGTTACAGCCAGTCTCTCCACTTCCTGGTCCTTCTCCCTACACTGCGCCAACGGGAGGTCTTACGGAGCGTCGTGAGCCTGAGTCTCGTCCTCCGTCGCCTGAGACGCGTCCAGAGTCGCCTGTCCACGCTGTCCGCGCTGGTCGTCGTGTTCTACGTCAGCGTCCTCCTCCTGTCCTTGGCACTCACTATATGACCCTGCGTCCCTCTACTGCTCCACAGCGTGTCCCACTGCCGTCTCCACCAGCGTCCTCTCTTCCTGCTCTTGCTGACCCGGAGTCTGACTCTCTTCGTGCTGCCAGTCCTACTGTCACGCGTCTCCTTGCCACTGCTGTCACTGACCCTTCCTTTGAGTCCTCTGCTGCGTCTGCTCTAGTCGCTGAGCTTGTTGACTTTGCTGCTGCCTGTCGTCTAGACTACGCCGCTAGCCTTGTTGCTGAGTCTGAGTCTGAGTCTGTCTGTCCTCCGTCTGTCGGGGGTGAGTGTGCTCTTGGCACGGACGTCCTTGAGGACAGACAGGAGGAGTTTGAGTGCTTTGCCGCTGCTTTGCCTCATCTCGTGTCCATGCTAGTTGCCCCTGAGGGAGACCCGGATGCACCAGACATCCCGACCCCACGCTCCTACGCAGAGGCGATGGAGGGTCCCTACTCCTCTCAGTGGCAGACAGCCATGGACGCAGAGATGGCATCCTGGAAGTCCACAGGCACCTACGTCGACGAGGTTCCCCCACCTGGGGCGAACATCGTCAGTGGCATGTGGATTTTCAGGGTGAAGCGGCCGCCGGGTTCTCCGCCTGTCTTCAAGGCGCGTTACGTTGCACGAGGCTTCAGTCAGCGAGAGGGAGTTGACTTCTTCCAGACCTTCTCCCCGACCCCGAAGATGACCACTCTTCGGGTTCTGCTGCACGTCGCTGCTCAGCGTGACTACGAGCTCCACTCTCTTGACTTCAGCGCTGCGTTCTTACAGGGCAGCCTGCACGAGGAGATCTGGCTGCGCCGCCCACCTGGCTTCACTGGGTCGTTCCCTCCTGGTACCCAGTGGAGCCTCCGGCGGCCAGTCTACGGTCTCCGCCAGGCACCCCGTGAGTGGCACGACACACTGAGGACTACTCTTGCTGCTCTTGGGTTTGCTCCTTCTACTGCTGACCCGTCGCTGTTTCTACGCACCGACACCACTCTGCCGCCGTTCTACGTTCTTGTTTACGTAGACGACTTGGTCTTTGCTACTGCTGACACTGAGGCACTCGCCCACGTGAAGTCGGAGCTGCAGAAGAGACACACGTGCACAGACCTGGGTGAGCTGACAAGCTATCTTGGCTTGCGGATCACCCGGGACAGAGCACAGCGCACCATCACCTTGACTCAGTCACACATGGTGCAGCAGGTCCTTCAGCGCTTCCGCTTCACGTACTCCTCGCCTCAGCCCACTCCTCTGCCTACCGGTCACTCGCTCTCAGCTCTGCCTTCGGATGAGTCCGTAGAGCCGAGTGGCCCGTATCCAGAGCTTGTGGGCTGCCTCATGTACCTGATGACCTGCACTCGACCTGACCTGGCATACCCTCTTAGCATCCTAGCACGCTATGTCGCTCCCGGCCGTCACCGGAAGGAGCACATGGATGCCGCTAAGAGGGTTTTGCGCTACTTGTGCAGTACGTCGGGCATGGGGCTCGTGCTTGGAGGTCGGAGCGACGTTGTCCTCACGGGTCACTCAGACGCTTCTTGGGCTGACGACCAGGCTACGCAGCGGTCGTCTCAGGGTTACACCTTCAGCCTTGGCTCTGGTTCAGTTTCTTGGCGTTCTACTCGCTCTTCTTCTGTTCTCAGCTCCAGTTGTGAGGCTGAGATCTACGCCACAGCCATGGCTGCACAGGAGTTACGCTGGCTCACCTACCTGCTGACCGACCTGGGAGAGCGGCCTCGTTCTCCTCTAGTGCTGTACGTTGACAACAAGGCCGCCATTGCCTTGTGTGAGGAGCACAGACTGGAGCACAGGACGAAGCACATCGCTCTGCGCTACTTCCTTGCTCGAGAGCTGCAGCAGCGTGGTCAGCTTCGTCTGCGTTACGTGGCCACTCGGGCCAACACTGCTGATGTGTTCACCAAGGCGCTTCAGCCTTGTGACCATCAGCGTTTCTGTACTGTTCTAGGCCTTGTGCCTACTCTCCCTCACTTGCTCACTTCTTGACTCTGCTTGTACTGTGATCTCTATATATATATACCTGCATGTTTACTCTTGTTAGGTTGTGATCACTGTACCTCTTGTTATATTATCAAACTGCATGTGAACTGGTCTTGTGACCACTTGCTTGTGCTCGGAATTTGTGTGGTTTCCTTGAGATCCACCCTGAGCTTGCTTTGCTTTGCTTTGACTGGTCTTGTGACCATCTGGTTGTCTCCCACTTAGCCTATGGGGGTGTGTCAAACATTATACATGTTCATATTGTGTAGGCTATAGTGGGTTTAGCCTTAGGGGGTACAACATTGCTAGGGTTTCCTACTTGTATCACCCTGCTGCCTAGTTTCACACATTCTCGTTCAGTTCTACATTCTAACAGAAGTGTCCCGAACAGAACCTTCCCGAACACGGTAGAAAGAAATTCGGTGGCAACCAAAAAGGCTTGAGTTCGGTATACGTAACTATATTAGAATATAGGAATGCACCTAATCTAGGAAATCAAGCATATCTACGCATGATAAAAAAAACCTAAGCTAGTAATAGCATAATAAAGTCCAGGCAAGCTAGCAAAGCCAGCATACGCCGTCGTACTCTCACACGTTTCCCCCTCAAAGCTGGGTGGCGTGAGATACACCCTGCTTGATAAGATAGTCCTTGAGCGCACGGCGTGCGTTGCCCATATTAGCTTCTGCAACCCAACTATCCTCTGTGGGGTCATATCTCTTCCAGCGTATTAGGACCTTGAGGGTCTTGCCGCCGCGACGCCAATGAGTGAGAGCGCTGTCGAACTTATATGCTATAGTCTTTCTAGGCTGTAGTGGGGTAGACATTATGGGGTTCAGCATTCTAGGGTTGCATATTTGTACCCAACTCATTTCCTAGTTCATCCATTCCTCATTTCTTCACATGGTATAGAGCAGGTTCCCTAGTGGGAACTTTTCCTTGGGCCCACCACTATTTTTTTTTTTCTGCCCTGAGATCGAGTCGCCCCTGACCGAGGCGCGCCCTGTGGGCCGCCCTCCCCTTAGCGGCCCGTTGCGCCGCCCTTAGCGGCCCCTCTCACGGCCCCCCCCCCCTCACGGCCCCGTCGCCACCCTTCGCGGCCCCGTCGCCGCCCCTTGCGGCCCGGCCACCCTCTCGCGGCCCCGTCGCCGCCTTCGCGGCCCACCCGCCGCCCTTCGCGGCCGCGTCGCCGCCCTTTCGCGGCCTCGTCGCCGCCCTCCAAACGGCCCCGTCGCCGCCCTCTAGCGGCCCCGCCGCCGCCCTTCAGCGGCCCCGTCGCCGCCCTACCGCGGCCCCGTCGCCGCCCTCTAGCGGCCCCTCCACCGCCCTTCAGCGGCCCCGTCGCCGCCCTACCGCGGCCCCGTCGCCGCCCTCTAGCGGCCACGCCGCCGCCCTTCAGCGGCCCCGTCGCCGCCCTACCGCGGCCCCGTCGCCGCCCTCTAGCGGCCCCGCAGCCGACGTTCAGCGGCCCCGTCGCCGCCCTACCGCGGCCCCGTCGCCGCCCTCTAGCGGCCTCACCACCGCCCTTCAGCGGCCCCGTCGCCGCCCTACCGCGGCCCCGTCGCCGCCCTACCGCGGCCCCGCCGCCGCCCTCCAGCGGCCCCTCCCCGGCCCTGCCGCCGCCGTCGCTGAGCCGCCGCCGCTGCAGCCGAGCCGCCGAGCCGCCGAGCCGCCGCCGAGCCGCCGAGCCGCCGCCGAGCCGCCGCTGAGCCGCCGCCGAGCCGCCGAGATGCCGCCGAGCCGCCGAGCCGCTGCTGAGCTGCCGAGCCGCCGCCGCCGCAGCTGCGGCCCTGTTCCTGCCGGCGCGCCCCGGCCCTCCCCACCCGGACTGGTGAGAGCTTTCCCGAGCAGCGTCTCGGCCACTGCACTACCTCTAGCCTGCTGCTCTCACCACTAGACTGCTGCTGTCATGGCTACCCCCAGTGTCCTTACCTTTGATGCTGAGGGTCAGGCTGTTAACTTTGAGGTCTGGGTCGATGACTTGCAGCTTTTCCTACAGTGCGATAGGGCAGACAGTCTCTCCCTTTTCGATCTCACGTCTGGTGCCTCTCCTGCCCCGCCTGCTGATGCTGACAGCACTGTTCGCTCAAAGTGGGCCACACGCGATGCTGCTGCCCGTCTTGCTGTGCGTCGCCACTTACCGACCGCTGAGCGTGCGCACTTTAGTCAGTACAAGAGTGCTAAGACCTTGTACGACGCTGTAGTTGCACGCTACTCTTCCCCTGCCACTGCTGCTCTTAGCCGCCTCATACTGCCGTACCTGTTCCCTGACCTCGCTGCCTTTCCCACAGTTGCTAACCTCATTACGCACCTTCGCACTAGTGACACTCGCTACCGCGCTGCGCTTCCTGCTGAGTTTTGCGCCAAGAACACCCCCCCCATGTACATCACCCTCTACTACATAGTCACCCGGCTCCCTGACTCCCTTCGCTTAGTCAGGGACCACTTCCTCTCAGTTTGCCCCACCACACTCACTGTTGACCTCCTCGAGGAGCGCCTCCTGGCAGCAGAGAAGAGTATAGTCGCTGTAGGAGCCTCTCGTGGTGACCCTCGCACCCCCGTCTTTGAGGGGTGTTCCCCCTCCCCCCTCTTGCCCTCTGTTGCCTCTGCTGCTGCGGCCGACCTCGTTGGCCTCGAGTCGGTCCGAGCTGCGTCTGCCCCTAGCGGGAGACGCCGCACCGGCAAGGGCAAGGGGCGCAAGGGCGCTGGAGGAGCTGGCGGGGGCGGTGGAGGTGGCGGTGGAGGCGGTGGAGGGGGTGGGGGTGGTGGTGGGAGTGGTGGCGGGGGTGGGGGCGTCGGTGGCGGCAGTGGAGGCGGAGGAGGCGGCGGTGGTGGCGGTGGGAGCGGAGGAGGCGGAGGCAGCGGAGGCGGCGGAGGTGGTGGCGGCAGCGGTGGAGCTGGTCGCGGCTCTGCGCAGAGGGGTGGCTCCGGTGGTGGTCAGCGTCAGTAGCAGCAGCGCACTCGTGAGACCCCGACCCCCCAGCAGCTTCGTGAGTGGTACGCTGCGCATCAGCGGGGTGGGGGTACTGGTCCCTGTACCTACGTCCTTCGCACCGGCGACCGCACTGGTGAGCAGTGCGGGGGCGCGCACTCCACCCAGCGCTGCTTCGGCCGCCTGACAGACGCTTGGCGTCACCAGTTCCCTGACGCCACTGAGATCCCTCGTTGGGGAGAGCTGTCTAGGGCGGGGGTTGCTATCTTTGATCTGGATTTTGATGCTATCCTTGCTGCCATGTATGCTGTTTCTACTAGTGATGAGGGTGTCTATTACCTGTGTGTTCCGCCTGACCCGGGCATTGGGACTGCTGCTCTAGGTGCTGGTGTGGCTGCTGCTCTAGGTGCTGGTGAGGCTGCTGCTCTTGGTGCTAGTGAGTCTGCTGCTCCAGGTGCTGGTGAGTCTGCTCTCTCAGGTACCACGTCGGCTCAGGCCTCTCACACCTTCACCCTTGACTCGGTTGCTTCCCGCTCCTTCTTTCGAGACCGCACCACACTCACGCCGCTTAGTCGGCCAGTTGCGGTCTCCCTGGCAGACCCCTCTGGGGGTCCTGTCCTTGCCCACTTCTCCAGTGTCTTACCGTGTCCGGCGGCCCCCTCTGGCACCCTGTCAGGTCTTTACCTCCCCTCATTCTCTACGAACTTGGTGAGTGGTGCTGATCTACAGGATGGGGGGGTTCATCAGTTCACTCCTGCGAGTCAGCGAGTGACCCACTGCACGTGTGCTCGGACGGGCCGACACTTGGCCACGTTTACCCGTCGGCCGGGGTCGAGCCTGTACACACTGACTACTAGTGCTCCTCAGGTTGCTGCGTCTGGTCAGGTAGCTGCGTCGGGTCAGGTGTCTGCTGCGGCGTCCAGGTCTGGTCCTGAGTCTGCCCCCTGCTCGTGTCGTCTCCTGTATCACCAGACTCTCCTCTGGCACCACCGCCTTGGTCACCCCTCCCTGCCTCGTCTCCGAGGCATGGCCTCCCGTGTCCTTGTCTCTGGTCTCCCCCGGTCCCTCCCTCCTCTTCCTCCGGGGCCTGCCCCTACCTGCGTCCCCTGCGTCGAGGGGCGGCAGCGCGCTGCTCCTCACTCCTCCGAGTTTCCTCTGACAGAGGCTCCGCTGCAGACGCTGCACATGGACGTGTGGGGCCCAGCCCGCGTCCGTGGCCAGGGTCACGAGCGTTACTTCCTGCTGGTGGTTGACGACTACTCGCGTTACACCACAGTCTTCCCCTTGCGCAGCAAGGGTGAGGTCACTGCGGTGTTGATCGACTGGATCCGCGCAGCTCGTCTCCAGCTCAGAGAGAGTTTCGGCTCGGACTTTCCTGTTCTGCGTCTGCACTCCGACAGAGGCGGAGAGTTCTCCTCTGACCTTCTACGAGCCTTCTGTCGTGCACGAGGCATCCGCCAGACGTTCACGTTTCCGGCCTCTCCACAGCAAAATGGGATTGCTGAGCGCCGCATTGGCATGGTCATGGACGTCGCTCGTACGTCCATGATCCATGCGGCTGCCCCCCATTTTCTGTGGCCGTTCGCGGTTCAGTACGCGGCGCATCAGATCAACGTTCAGCCCCGGGTCTCCATGCCGGAGACCTCCCCTGCTCTGCGGTGGACGGGGAAGGTTGGCGATGCGTCTGCGTTCCGTGTCTGGGGATCTAGGGCGTTTGTCCGCGACTTGTCTGCGGACAAGCTGTCCCCCCGTGCTGTTCCCTGCGTCTTCCTTGGCTTCCCCCCTGACGCGCCAGGTTGGCAGTTTTACCACCCTACCTCGCGCCGTGTTCTGTCCTATCAGGACGTCACGTTTGACGAGTCGGTTCCCTACTACCGTCTCTTCCCCTACCGCACTGCGTCCCTCCCCCCGCCGCCGCTCTTCCTCGCGCCAGGTCCCCCCCCGGTAGACCCCCTCCCCCCTCAGGGTCCTGCCCCCTCAGGTGTGTCCCAGGTAGACGCGGTCGAGCCTGTCGAGGTAGCTGTCGACTCTGGTGCTGCTAGGGGTGCTGAGCCTGCGGGTGCGGGGTCTGGGGGTGCTGACTCTGGGGGTGCTGACTCTGGGGGTGCTGAGACTTGGGGTGCTGAGCCTGGGGGTACTGAGCCTGGGGGTGCGGAGCCTTGGGGTGCTGAGCCTGCTCGTGTGGCGTCTGGCGGGACTGGGCCTGGAGGTCCTTCGGGTGCTTCGTCTCGGCGGGAGCTCCTCTCTCCACAGGAGCTGCGCGAGTGGTTTGCTCGGCGCTGGAGCCGTGCTGCTGGAGCTGGAGGTACTGCTGGTGCTGGAGGTTCTACTACTGCTGAGGGGGCTGGTGCCGCGGGTCCCGGAGGTGCTCGTCCTGCGGGTACTGGAGCTGCTGGGCCTGCTGGTGCTGCTGGAGCTGGAGCTGGTGGTGCTGTCGGCGTGGGTGCTGCTGGTGGTGCTGCTGGTACTGCTGGAGCTTGAGCTGCTGCGTCTTCTGGTGGTCCGGCTGGAGCTGGAGCTACTGGGGGTGTTGGCGCTGGGGGTGCTTCTCGCGCTGGGGCTTCTGAGGGTGCTGGAGGTCCTGGAGTTGGCGCTGCTGGAGCTGGGGGTACTACTGGTGCTGGTGCTGTTCCTGCTGGTTCTGGGGGCGCTTCACGGCCGCGGCCGTACTTCGTTCCGCTCCTTGAGCAGGTTCTTCGTCCTGCTCCTCTCTTAGAGTGTCCGCCGCCTGTCCAGTCTGAGTCACAGTTGCAGCCTGCCTCCCCACTGCCTGCTCCTTCTCCCTACATTGGTCCTATTGGAGGTCTTGCTGAGCGTCGTGAGCCTGCGTCTCGTCCTGTGTCGCCTGTCCGTGCTGCTCGCACTAGTGGTCGTGGTTCACGTCAGCGTCCTCCCCCTGTCCCCGGCACGCACCGGATGTCTCTGCGTGCTTCCACTCCTCCACTGCGTGCCCCTTTGCCTTCTCCTCCTGAGTCCTCTCTTCCTGCTCTTCCTGACCCAGAGTCGGACTCCCTTCGTGCTGCCAGTCCTACTGTCACGCGTCTCCTTGCTACTGTCGTCACTGACCCTTCCTTTGAGTCCGCTGCTGCGTCTGCCTTAGTTGCTGAGCTTGTCGACTTCGCTGCTCGCTGTCGTCTAGAGTACGCTGCTAGTCTTGTCGCTGAGTCTGAGTCTGTCTGTCCTCCGTCCGTCGGGGGTGAGTGTGCCCTTGGCACGGACGTCCTTGAGGACAGGCAGGAGGAGTTCCAGTGCTTTGCTGCTGCTTCACCTCATCTTGTGTCCATGCTGCTTGCCCCTGAGGGAGACCCGGATGCACCAGACATCCCGACTCCGCGCTCTTACGCGGAGGCGATAGAGGGTCCCTACTCCTCTCAGTGGAAGGCAGCCATGGATGCAGAGATGGCTTCCTGGAAGTCCACTGGCACCTACGTCGACGAGGTTCCCCCACCTGGGGCGAACATCGTCAGTGGCATGTGGATTTTCAGGGTGAAGCGGCCGCCGGGTTCTCCGCCTGTCTTCAAGGCGCGGTACGTGGCTCGAGGCTTCAGTCAGCGGCAGGGAGTTGACTACTTTCAGACCTTCTCTCCCACCCCGAAGATGACCACTCTTTGGGTGCTGCTGCACATACCCGCTCGGCGTGACTACGAGCTTCACTCTCTTGACTTCAGCACTGCTTTCCTACAGGGCAGCCTGCACGAGGAGATCTGGCTGCGCCGCCCACCTGGCTTCACTGGGTCTTTTCCTCCTGGCACCCAGTGGAGCCTCCGGCGGCCAGTCTACGGTCTCCGCCAGGCACCTCGTGAGTGGCACGACACACTGAGGACTACACTTGCGGCTCTTGGGTTTGCTCCTTCTACTGCCGACCCGTCGCTGTTTCTGCGCACCGACACCTCTTTGCCGCCGTTCTACATCCTCGTGTACGTCGACGACTTGGTCTTTGCCACAGCTGACACTGCTGGACTCGCCCATGTGAAGTCCGAGCTGCAGAAGAGACACACGTGCACAGACCTGGGTGAACTGCGCAGCTACCTTGGCTTGCAGATCACCCGGGACAGAGCACAGCGCACCATTACCCTGACTCAGTCACACATGGTGCAGCAGGTCCTTCAGCGCTTCGGCTTCACGTACTCCTCGCCACAGGCCACTCCTCTGTCTACTCGCCACTCGCTCTCAGCTCTGCCTTCGGATGAGTCCGTAGAGCCGAGTGGCCCGTACCCAGAGCTTGTTGGCTGCCTCATGTACCTGATGACCTGCACACGACCTGACCTTGCATACCCTCTTAGCATTCTGGCACGCTATGTTGCTCCTGGGAGACACCTCCCTGAGCACATGGCTGCAACGAAGAGGGTGTTGCGCTACTTGTGCAGTACGTCGGGCATGGGGCTAGTGCTTGGAGGGCGGAGTCCAGTGGTCCTCACTGGTCACGCAAACGCGTCTTGGGTTGACGACTTGGCTACGCAGCGGTCGTCACAGGGTTACACCTTCAGCCTTGGCTCCGGTTCTGTTTCGTGGCAGTCTACCCGCTCGTCTTTTGTTCTCAGCTCCAGCTGTGAGGCTGAGATCTACGCAGGGGACATGGCTGCACAGGAGTTACGCTGGCTCACCTACCTGCTGACTGACCTCGGAGAGCCGCCTCGTTCTCCTCCAGTTCTGTACGTAGACAACAAGGCCATGCTGGCCTTGTGTCGTGAGCACAGACTGGAGCACAGAACGAAGCACATTGCTCTTCGCTACTTCCTTGCTCGTGAGCTGCAGCAGCGTGGTCAGCTGCGACTTGCTTACGTGGCCTCTCAGGTCAACACTGCTGATATCTTCACCAAGGCACTCGCGCCTTGTGATCATCAGCGCTTCTGTACTCTGCTAGGTCTTGTACCTACTTTGCCTCACTTGCTCACTTCTTGACCTTGCTTGTACTTTGCCCTATATATACTTGCACTTGCATGTTTAGCTTTATATATATATATATACCTGCATGTGAACTGGCCTTGTGGCCCTTGAAATTGTGCTCAGAATGTGTGGTGACGTTGGGATCCACCCTGAGCTTGCTGTGTTTTGCTTGACTGGTCTTGTGACCCCTTGTTCTCCCCCACTTTGCCTATGGGGGTGTGTCGAACTTATATGCTATAGTCTTTCTAGGCTGTAGTGGGGTAGACATTATGGGGTACAGCATTCTAGGGTTGCATATTTGTACCCAACTCATTTCCTAGTTCATCCATTCCTCATTTCTTCACAAGCGCGATCGATCTCGTACTCTGGTTCATCTTGTACGAGAACAGGTGGTGGTGGCGGTAGCTGCCGTCCTTGGAACTATTGGTTGGGGTCCTTGTAGGGCTTCAGTAGATGAACATGGAAAGCATTGTGAAGCTTCCACGTAGTAGGTAAGCGCAAGCGGAAAGTTAAGTGAGTGAGGTTCAAGTTGCGCGTGTCGAGGAGCACCTGATTTCCGACTGCTACTGAGTGATCACGTCGCTGGTGATCGGCATACTGCTTATGGGAGTTCTGCATCGTGGTGAGACGTCGCTGGGTCTTCTCCCATATCTGCTGCATGGTGGTGACGAAGTCGTGTGCTGGCGTGGTTGGCTGCTGTGGTGTGATTGGTTCTAGTCCATAACACAGGAAGAAAGGAGATTTCCCTGTGGCCGCATGTGACGCGTTGTTCTAAGCGAACTCTGGGGTCGGTAACTGTTGATCCCAGTGGTTGACGTCGTCTTTCCCAGCTGTGCGCAGTAACTCTTCAACCACTTGATTGAGTCGCTCTTTCTGTCCATTAGTCTGGGGATGGTACGGTGAAGATATCGCAAGCTTTTTCCCCAACAATCTCATGAGTTCCCTCCAAAACTTACGAGTGAATTTTGGGTCTCTGTCTGAGATGATTGTAGCGGGGATGTCATGGATGGTGATGATACCTCTAAACCCTAAACCCTAAACAACTTGTCTCTGCCCTTACCCTGCCGGCGCCCCACGGCCCTGCCCCACCAGTCGCGGCCTCTACCCTCCCCTCCCGCCACTGGTAAGCGCACCGCCGCACCCGCGCCGCCCTGCCGAGCCGCGCCGCCCTGCCGAGCCGCGCCGCCCTGCCGAGCCGCGCCGCCCTGCCGAGTCGCGCCGCCCTGCCAAGTCGCGCTGCTACTGCTGCTGCTGCTGCTGCTGCTGCTAGGCTACTGCTGCTGCTCCTGCTGTCATGGCCAGCCCTAATGTCCTTACCTTCGATGCTGAGGGTCGAGCAGTCGATTTCGAGGTCTGGGTCGATGATCTGCAACTTTTCCTGCAGTGTGACTCTAGGGACGGAGTCTCACTGTTCGATCACACGTCCGGCGTCTCTGTTGCACCTGCTGCCGATGCTGACAGTGCACTCCGCTCGCAGTGGACCACGCGCGATGCTGCTGCTCGTCTTGCTGTTCGTAGTCACCTGCCGTCTGCTGAGCGCGCGCACTTTAGCCAGTACAAGACTGCTAAGACTCTGTACGACGCTGTTGTTGCGCGCTACTCCTCCCCTGCCACTGCTGCCCTTAGCCGCCTCATGCTGCCATACATGTTCCCTGACCTAGCCACCTTTGCCATTGTCGCTGACCTCATTACGCACCTCCGCACTAGTGACACCCGCTACCGCGCTGCGCTTCCTCCCGAGTTCTGCGCCACGAACCCCCCCCCTATGTACATCACCCTCTACTACCTCGTCACCCGGCTCCCTGACTCCCTTCGCTCAGTCAGGGACCACTTCCTCTCCCTTTGCCTCACCACGCTCATCGTTGACCTCCTTGAGGAGCACCTCCTTGCAGCTGAGAAGAGTATAGTCGCTGTAGGAGCCTCTCGTGGTGACCCTCGTGCCCCTTTCTTTGAGGGGTGCTCCCACGTCCCCCTTTTGCCCTCTATTGCCTCTGCTGCTGCTGTCGACCTTGTTGGCACCGAGTCGGTCGGCGCTGCGTCTGCTCCCAGTGGGAGGCGCCGCAGCGGCAGGAGCAAGGGGGGCAAGGGTGCTGGAGGAGACAGCGGGGGCGGCGGTGGTGGCGGTGGAGGCGGCGGCGGGGGTGGGGGTGGAGGTGGGGGTGGTGGCGGGAGTGGGGGCTTCGGCGGCAGCGGTGGAGGTGGAGGCGGCGGCGGCAGCGGCAGTGGGGGTGGCGGAGGTGGCAGCAGCGGTGGGGGTGGTGGCCGCGGTGGTGCTGGTCGGGATGGCGCTGTGCAGCGGGGAGGTCCTGGTGGTGGCCAGCGCCAGCAGCAGCAGCGTTCTCGTGAGACCCTGTCGCCCCAGCAGCTTCGTGAGTGGTACACTGGGCGTGGGAGGTCTGGGGGTGCTGGTCCTTGTGCTTACGTTCTCCGCACCGGCGAGCGCAGTGGGGAGACGTGCGTAGGACCGCACGCCACGCACCGCTGTTTCGGCCGCCTGACAGACGCTTGGCGTACACAGTTTCCAGACGCCACTGAGCTCCCTCGCTGGGGTGATCTGCTTAAGTCGGGTGTTGCTATCTTTGATCTTGATTATGATGCTATCCTTGCTGCTATGTATGCTGTGACTAGTAGTGCTGAGAGTGACTGTTACCTGTGTGTTCCGCCCGACCCGGGCATTGAGGCTGCTGCTCTAGGTGCTAGTGAGTCTGCTGCTCCAGGTGCTAATGAGTCTGCTCTCTCAGGTACCGCGTCGGCTCAGGCCTTGCACATGTTTACCCTTGCCTCGCGTGCTTCCCGCTGCTTCTTTCGCGACTGCACCACTCTCTCGCCGCTCAGTCGGCCAGTGGCAGTCTCCCTGGCTGACCCCTCTGGGGGTCCGGTCCTTGCACACTCCTCCACGGTTCAGCCGTGTCCGGCGGTCCCGTCTGGCTCTCTGTCTGGTCTCCACCTCCCCTCGTTCTCCACGAACTTGGTGAGTGGCGCTGACCTTCAGGACGCCTGGGTTGACCAGTTCACTCCTGGAGGTCAGCGGGTGACCCACTGTACGTGCACTCGGACGGGCCGGCACCTGGCCTTGTTCTCCCGTCAGCCTGGGTCGAGCCTGTACACCCTGACTACTGGGTCTCCTCCCGTTCCTAGGTCTGGTCAGGTAGCTGCGTCGGGTCAGGTGTTTGCTGCAGCGTCCCTGCATGGTCCTGAGTCTGCTCCCTGCTCGTGTCGCCTCCTGTCTCACCAGACTCTTCTCTGGCACCACCGCCTTGGTCACCCCTCCCTGCCTCATCTCCGAGGCATGGCCTCCCGTGTCCTTGTCACTGGTCTTCCCCCGGGGCCTGCCCCTACCTGCGTTCCTTGCATCGAGGGGCGGCAGCGCGCCGCTCCTCACTCCTCTGAGTTTCCTCCGACGGAGGCTCCCCTGCAGACTCTTCACATAGACGTGTGGGGCCCAGCCCGCGTCCGTGGTCAGGGTCACGAGCGCTACTTTCTGCTGGTCGTTGACGACTACTCGCGTTACACCACAGTCTTCCCCTTGCGCCGCAAGGGTGAGGTCACTGAGGTGCTGATCGACTGGATCCGCGCTGCCCGTCGTCAGCTCAGCGAGAGTTTCGGCTCGGACCTTCCTGTTCTGCGTCTGCACTCCGACAGAGGTGGAGAGTTCTCCTCCGACCTTCTGCGAGCCTTCTGTTGTGCGTAGGGCATCCACCAGACGTTCACGCTTCTGGCCTCTCCACAGCAAAATGAGATTGCTGAGCGCCGCATTGGCATGGTCATGGACGTCGCTCGTACGTCCATGATCCATGCGGCTGCTCCCCATTTTCTGTGGCCGTTCGCGGTTCAGTACGCGGCACATCAGCTCAACCTCCAGCCCCGGGTCTCCATGCCGGAGACCACACCTATGCTGCGGTGGACGGGGAAGGTTGGCGATGCGTCTGCATTCCGTGTCTGGGGATCTCGAGCTTTCCGTGTCTGCGGACAAGCTGTCCTCCCATGCTGTTCCGTGCATCTTCCTTGGCTTCCCCCCTGACGCGCCTGGTTGGCAGTTTTACCACCTCACCTCGCGCCATGTTCCGTCCTCTCAGGACGTCACGTTTGACGAGTCGGTTCCTTACTACCATCTCTTCCCCTACCGCACTGCCCCCCTTCCCTCCCCGCCGCTCTTCCTCGTGCCAGGTCCTCCTCCAGTATACCCCCTTCCCCCTCAGGGACCTGCCCCCTCAGGTGTGTCCCAGGTAGACGCAGTCGAGCTTGTCGAGGTAGCTGTTGACTCTGGTGCGGCTAGGGGTGCTGAGCCTGCGGGTGCCGGGTCGGGGGGTGCAGAGCCTGAGCGTGCGGAGCCTGGGGGTGCTGAGTCTTGGGGTGCTGAGCCTGGGGGTGCTGAGCCTGGGGTTGCTAAGTCTTGGGGTGCTGAGCCTGGGGTTGCTGAGTCTGGGGGTGCTGAGCCTGAGGGTGCTGAGCCTGGGGTTGCTGAGTCTGGGGGTGCGGAGCCTAAGGGTGCTGAGCCTGCGCGTGTGGAGTCTGGAGGTGCTGAGCCTGGAGTTCCTTCGGGTGCTTCATCCCGGCGGGAGCCGCTCTCTCCACAGCAGCTGCGCGAGTGGTTTGCTCGGCGCTGGAGCCGTGCTACTGGAGCTGGAGCTGCTGGAGGTGCTGGAGCTGGCGGTGCTGCTGGAGCAGGTGCTTCTGGGGGTACTGGAGCTGGCGCTACTGGAGCTGCTGGGGCTTCTGGTGGTCCTACTGGAACTGTCGGAAATTCCCTTACCCTCTCTGGCTCCTGCCCTTCTCCTCTCCTCACTCTGTCCTCGGTCGGTCCTCCTACTCCCAGTGTCCGTCCTTGCAGCCCTGTAGCCTCTCTCTCTCCTTCCCCGGCCCATTCCTCGGTACCACACTCATGCTGTTCCTCTCCCTGCTCACTACCTGTTGGCACAGACAACTCCTTCTCTCTCCTCTCAGCTTTCCCCTTGCTGTTCCTGCTGATAAGCTCGCGTAGCTTACTTACATCTCCGTCCGTCTTGCAATTCCTAACCTACTACTTGTGCTGGTCTGAGATCTCACATGTACGCAGGTTGTTGCGATTTCTTGAGTTTAGCACAGAACATACAAGCAATGCAATGTCAATAGCCCGTAACCCCTATATCCTGCCTGCTCTCCTCCCCCTACTGCTACTCCACACGAATCCCTTGGAGGTGGTGGCCTCCTCGTCAAGACGAAGGGCCCTCCTCCCATTCCACTTGCCACTGGCACTTAGCCCTCCATCTGCCGATCCTCCAGCTCGTGGCTACTGCTCCAGCTGGTTCGGGCATTCAACTTGCACGGAAATGAAACATGCACACGCACACAAAACAAATAGCTCCCCCTAACTGTTGTCTCCCTTCCTACCCCTCATGCGGTCCTCCGCTGACGTGTTGCCTTGTCCGGCCCCAACCCATCATCCCGGACCCCTCCTCCCCTTTTCCTCGGTACTCGCTTCTTCAAAGCGCTGTACAAATATACAGTATATACACTCGCCAAGCATTCCCCTTATCTCACGACAGAACTGGAGCTGCTGAAGGTGCTGGAGCTGGAGGTAGTACTGAAGCCAGTGCTCCTAGGGGTGCTGGCGTTGGCGCTACTGGAGCTGCTGGAGGTGCTGCTGGAGGTGGTGGTGCTGCAGGAGTTGGAGATGACGCTGGGGGTGTCCTTGCTGGTTCTGGAGGCGCTGCGCGGCCGCGGCCGTACTTCGTTCCGCTCCTTGAGCAGGTTCTTGGTCTCCCGCCTTCTACTGGTTCTGCTCCTTCCTTAGAGTCTATACTGCCTGTCCAGCCGCACTTGCAGTCACAGTTACAGCTACAGCCCGCCTCCCCACTGCCTGCTCCTTCTCCTTACACTGGTCCGACCGGAGGTCTTGCTGAGCGTCGTGAGCCTGCGTCTCGTCCTGCGTCGCCTGTTCGTACTGCTCGCATTAGTCGTCGTGGTTCCCGTCAGCGTCCTCCTCCTGTCCCCGGCACGCACCAGATGGCTCTGCGTCCTTCCACTGCTCTGCAGCGTGTCCCTCTGCCGTCTCCTCCTGCGTCCTCCCTTCCTGTCGGTCCGGACCCGGAGTCTGACTCCCTTCGTGATGCTAGTCCTACTGTCACGCGTCTCCTGGCCACTGTTGTCACTGACCCTTCCTTTGAGTCTACTGTTGCGTCTGCTCTTGTTGCTGAGCTTGTCGATTTTGGTGCTCGCTGCCGTCTAGACTACGCCGCTAGTCTTCTTGCTGAGTCTTAGTCTGTCTGTCCTCCGTCCGTCGGGGGTGAGTGTGCCATTAGCACGGACGTCCTTGAGGATAGGCAGGAGGAGTTCCAGTGCTTTGCTGCTGCTTTACCTCATCTCATGTCCATGCTGATTGCCCCTAAGGGAGACCCGGATGCACCAGACATCCCGACCCCGCACTCTTACGCAGAGGCGATAGAGGGT
The DNA here is from genome assembly GCA_947471745.1 of Closterium sp. Naga37s-1. NCBI lineage: Eukaryota > Viridiplantae > Streptophyta > Zygnematophyceae > Desmidiales > Closteriaceae > Closterium > Closterium sp. Naga37s-1. Next base: position 245,991 of record CANJKZ010000006.1, read on the forward strand.
CCCTACTCCTCTCAGTGGCAGTCAGCCATGGACGCAGAGATGGCTTCCTGGAAGTCCACAGGCACCTACGTCGACGAGGTTCCCCCACCTGGGGCCAACCATGTCGATGGCATGTGTATTTTTAGGGTGAAGCGGCCGCCGGGTTCTCCGCTTGTCTTCAAGGCGCGGTACGTGGCTCGAGGCTTCAGTCAGCGGCAGGGAGTTGACTACTTTCAGACCTTCTCTCCCACCCCGAAGATGACCACTCTTCGGGTGCTGCTGCACATAGCCGCTCAGCGTGACTACGAGCTTCACTATCTTGACTTCAGCACAGCCTTCCTATAGGGCAGCCTACACGAGGAGATCTGGCTACGCCGCCCACCTGGCTTCACTTGGTCGTTTCCTCCTGGTACCCAGTGGAGCCTCCGGCGGCCAGTCTACGGTCTCCGCCAGGCGCCCCGTGAATGGCACGACACACTGAGGACTACGCTTGCGGCTCTTGGGTTTGCTCCTTCTACTGCTGACCCGTCGCTGTTTCTGCGCACCGACACTACTATGCCGCCGTTCTACATCCTCGTGTACGTCGACGACTTGGTTTTTGCTACTGCTGACACTTCTGGACTGGCCCTAGTGAAAGTCGGAGCTGCAGAAGAGACACACGTGCACAGACCTGGGTGAGCTGCGCAGCTATCTTGGCTTGCAGATCACCCGGGACAGAGCACGGCGCACCATTACCTTGACTCAGTCACACATGGTGCAGCAGGTCCTTCAGCGCTTCAACTTCACGTACTCCTCGCCTCAGGCCACTCCTCTGTCTACTCGCCACTCGCTCTCAGCTCTGCCTTCGGATGAGTCCGTAGAGCCGAGTGGCCCGTATCCAGAGCTTGTTGGCTGCTTCATGTACCTGATGACCTGCACTCGACCTGACTTGGCATACCCTCTTAGCATCTTGGCTCGCTATTTTGCTCCTGGGAGACACCGACCAGAGCACATGGATGCAGCTAAGAGGGTGTTGCGCTACTTGTGCAGTACGTCGGGCATGGGGCTCGTGCTTAGAGGACGGGCTCAAGTTGTCCTTACTGGTCACGCAGACGCTTCTTGGGTTGACGACTTGGCTACGCAGCGGTCGTCACAGGGTTACACCTTCAGCCTTGGTTCCGGCTCTGTTTCGTGGCGGTCCACCCGCTCTTCTTCTGTTCTCAGCTCCAGTTGTGAGGCTGAGATCTACGCTGGGGCCATGGCTGTACAGGAGTTACGCTGGCTTACCTACCTGCTAACCGACTTGGGAGAGGCGCCTCGTTCTCCTCCAGTTCTGTATGTCGTCAACAAGGCCATGCTTGCCTTGTGTCAGGAGCACAAACTAGAGCGCAGAACGAAGCACATTGTTCTGCGCTACTTCCTTGCTCGAGAGTTGCAGCAGCGAGGTCAGCTTTGCCTTGCTTACGTGGCCACTCGGGCCAACAGTGCTGATACCTTCACCAAGGCACTTCAGCCTTGTGACCATCAGCGTTTCTGTACTATGTTAGGTCTTGTGCCTACCTGGCCTCACTTGCTTACCTCTTGACTTTGCTTGTACTATGATCTACATATATCTGCACCTGCTTGCTTACACTTGCTAGGTTGAGATCACTGTCTTGCTTGTTCACCTTGATTTATAATCCTGCATGTGAATTGGCCTTGTGGCCTTGTACTTGTGCTCAGAATGCGTGGTGACGTTGTGATCCACCCTGAGCTTGACCTTGCCTTGTTCTCTTGCTTGTCCCCCACTTTGCCTATGGGGGTGTGTCGGAACTATATTGTAGGCTGTAGTGGGGCACTCCTTACTGGGTACAGCATTGTTAGGTTTTGCCTATACAAACCTTGTACTGCCCTGTTTCTAGTCATTCTCGTTTCATATCTTGTAACAGGAAACTACACTCTGACGTAGTATCGAGTGCCTCTGCGGCGCGCTATGCAACTCAAGATTGGGATAATTGCATTGAGTTTTGTAAGATGCTCATGACGACAGAAGGTGACATCGTCGCCGTTGGTGCAGCAGTTGGCGTCGCGGTGGGAGTTGAAGTTTGATGCTGATGACTAGGTGAGCCACCATTGTTGCGCTTTTCGTTGGCAGCCTTGTGCTTGAAGCAGCGGGAACGCGTTTTAAACATGTTCCCACCAATTTCACTCCGAATATTTCTACCTGCATCGGTCTTGATCTGACGGTTTCTGATGTCGCTTCGACTCTTCTGACTCCTCGGCTTCGTACTCTACAGAAGCCGACTATACGGTAAATTCTAATTTAACTTCATATTTTTTAAAATCGCACGCTCATGACAAAGGGGCACGCGCTACTAATGCAGTCAGGGCTACTCGCCACCTACTGACCATATGCTATGCATCACACCATGCGCATACATAACCTTCTGTCCGCCACATCAATCACCGGAAATATATTGCCGCGTGTGAAGTGGACGGGCAAGATGGCGACACTTCAATACTCTGAGTGTGAAGCTGCATGGTGCAGTACAGGCCCGCTACCTCAATCACTGGAAAATTCAGAGCCGCGTGAGATGGGAAATTCATCCTGGCATCGATTAGGAATATAAGGCATGGGTCATCCTCAACGTACTGAGCAACAAGATCGCGACATCTTATTTTACGAGAGGCTCACCCTCGCACAGTTCCAGACCAGCAAGCAGGCACGGATCTCGTATATGCGCATGGCAAACGTAGATTTGCAACCCTCGAAGGTGGAGGCTGTCGCAACAATCCTCGACCAGGATACCCCCAGTGAACATCCAAAGGTCAATCCGCGCTGCCACGATGAAGATGACGACAACGACGATAATGAAGCACCACTAGGACCATCGCGTTGTCCTTGGGCCATGGTTCTCTTCGGGTCTACCTTCGGTGGCACAAGTCTACCCTGGGGTTCCAACGAAGCTGGACAAGCCTACCAAAAGCGAAGAATAATAAAAACCAACGTGGACCATTGCACACCAGAGACCCTCACGACCCGCCTCACATGCTGAGTGACGATGACGACGTATAGGAGGTCACCCCTGAGCACCGTCACAACACCACAGTGTCCGGGCTGCAGCTGCTCGGAATTCACACCGCAACGTCCGCAGCCCCACAAGTCATCGAGCCAAAGAACCCAAGACAAACTCTGTCAGGTCCCCACAGTAAGGAATGGCGGGCTGCAATGGACACAGAGCTGAGAGTGCTCGGGTCTCACGACACATGGGTGCTCGTCGATCGAGCTGCAACAAGGGGAGACGGTGTTGTCGGGCAAATGGGTCTTCTGCGTGAAAACATCAGCCGACGACTCCATCGAGCGCTTCAACACTCGTTGGGTCATGCATGGTTACAACCAACGACATGGAATAGACTTCGACCAGACGTTCACCCCCGTGAGCCACCATACGTATGTGTGCATCTTCCTTGCTATCACCACCGCGAAGCATCCACATAAATGTGTTTCTCATTAGTCGATGCGTTGTTATGCATGGAGCAGCCACACATCTACAACGAAGGGGACTCAAGTGTCTGTTAGTTGAAGTTGTCGCTTTACAGAATCAAGCAGGCGTCGCGACTATGGCAGCAATATCGGCACAAAATCTTGCTCGAAATCTGAGTTACACAACTATCTCACGATCCTGGAATGTATCGCCTGCATTTTTGTGACAACTCTATCCTCCTTACGGTTTACATCAACAATATATTTTTGTATAGGAACTAGCAACACCCTGTTCGACCAATCGGAGAAGAACATGGGAAGTCGCGTCAAAATCACCACCAATAACGACGTGACGCAACTCCTAAAACTTAATATCTCCTTCGCTCCATGAGTCATCCATCTCTCAGCTTCAAAGTACGGCAAAACACTTGCACCATCTCACCATCTCATCTGCACCACTCTCAACTCCCTACCGCACACGTGGACCCAACTACAAACTGGACAACAAACCCCTGTCCCCTGTAGGTCTGATACAATTACTAGCAACAACTAGGTTGCTTGCTCTTCGCCTCTGAAACCTGCAGGCCTGACCTCTCCTAAACCGCGAGCCAACTGGCCAAGTACTCTCGCAAGCAAGTAGCTGAGAACTTCTGTATCTCCAACGCGCTGCAGTACTTCATCTCAAAACCCAACAATTGGGCTCTCCTACGCAATGCTCACGACTCAGTCATTCAACATCGTCGGCTACGTGGACGTGAAACGGCTTCCTCTTCCGACTCGAGTCGACGGTCCAATCTCTTGGAATTCCCAGAAGCAAGAACAAGTTGGACTGTCCTCGGCGGAAGCAGAATTCATCGCTGCCACCGCTCCAGTTTGCGAAGGACTGTCTACATGAGCTCCTATAGGAGACGACATCACCAAATTTTCGCCTCCACTGTGACAACCAGAGCACGACCAAAATCGCAAACAAACCCTTTCAACCGCACAAAGCACATTGCGCTGCGACACTTCTTTGTCAAGGACAAAATTGACAAGGGGAAGGTTGACCTGACTATCAAAATATGTTATAAGGGGAAGGAAAAATGGGCCATATTGGGGTACACTGTACTAAGTACAACCCATTAGAGTTAGGACTACTTGTACTACCCCTTCATGCTAATGCACTCACTCTTGCCCCTTAGTTCTGACATGGTATTCAGGGCAGGTCTCTTCGTAGGACCGCTCCGTTAGGGCCCACCGTTATTTTTCGCACTGCCCAAACTGCCCTTCCCGATCGTACCTGCCCATCTGCTTGCCTTCACGCTCTGCAGCCCGCGTGCTGCCCTGTCCGCGCAGCCCTGCAACCCAGTGCGCTGCTGTGCCCTGCACCCCACGCGCCCCTCTGCAGCATGCGCGCCCTGCAGCCCGTGCGCCCTGCAGCATGCGCGCCCTGCAGCCAGCGCGCTCTGCCCGCGCGCTGCCCTACAGCCCGCGCGCCGCCCCTGCCTTGCAGCCCACGCGCTGCCCTGCCCTGCAGCCCGCGCGCCACCCTGCCTTGCAGCCCGCGTGCTCTGCAGCCCACGCGCTGCCCTGCCCTGCACCCCGTGCGCCCTGCAGCCCGCGCACTCTGCCCGCACGCCGCTCTGCAACGCGCGTGCTGCCCTGCCCTGCTCTGCAGCCCGCACACCCTGCAGCTCGTGCGCCATGCAGCCTGCGCGCCCTGCAGCTTGTGTGCCCTGCTGCCCTGCAGCCCGTGTGCCCTGCAGCCCACGCGCCTGCTGCACCCTACAGCCGTGCAGCCGGTGCGCTCCGCCCGCGGGCCGCCCTGCAGCCCGCGTGCTCCGCACGCGTGCCGCCCTGCAGCCCGCGCTGCCCTTCCGCCCGCGTGCCTGCGCTTCCCGCGCCCTACGCGCCTTGCTGCCAGTGTGCCCTGCTGCTAGCGTGCACCCTGCTGCCAGCTGCACCCTGCTGCTATCAGCGCGCCCTGCTGCTCACGCCCCCCGCTGCCAGCACGCCCTGCTTCCCCCCCCCCCTGCTGCCAGCACGCCCTGCAGCTAGTGAGGGCCCTGCTTCCCACGCAAGCTTTGCTGTCCCTGCACCCTACTGCCCAGCGCGCGTGCCCAGCCACTGCCTCTACAATTGCTACTACTGTTGAGCGAGGCCGCTCTAGTTAGGGTACTGGTAATGGAGGCATTTGAGGTACTAGACAGCAGTGGCAGAAACGTCAGCAGGAGACCCTCTCACCGCAACAGCTTAAGGAGTAGGTTTCTCAGCGACGCGTCCTAGGTACTGCAGAGGCTGCTACTCTAGGTGCCTATGAGCCTGCTAGCACAGGTGCAGCTCTGGAGGCTTTGCACACCTTCACACTTGACTGAGGCGCGTCTCGCTGCTTCTTCCGCGACTGCACAACAGTCACACTGCTCACTACACCTGTCGCGGTCACTCTGGCTTACCCATCTGGGGGCCCAGTCATAGCACGTGCCTCCACAGTTCTCCCGTGTCCGGCGGCCCCTTCCGGCTCGCTTGCAGGTCTCCACCTCCCCTCATTCACTACGAACTTGGTGACTAACGCTGTCCTCTAGGTTCGGTTTGTCACTGTAACTACTAATGGGGGTGAGCTTGTGGCGATCTGTTCAGACTCACGGACTGGCGCCCCACCTAGCCACGTTCACTCGGAGACCCAGGTCTGGCCTGTACACATTGACTAGTGAGTCTGCACAGGTAGCTACGTCCGGTCAGTTTGCTGCGTCTTGTTAGTGTCGCCTTCTCACGCACTTGTCTCTCCTCGGGCACCACCATCTTAGCCACCCCTCCTTGCCGCGCCTGCGTGGCATGCACTCTCGTCTCCTTGTCTCTAGCCTCCCTAGGTCCCTACCCCCGCCCCGCGCTCGCTTGCACCGCCGTGACTTCCCTACGTTGAGGGGCGGCAGCGTGCCGCTCCTCACTCCCCCTCGTTTCCTCCAACCACTGCTCCTCTGCAGAATCTCCACATGGACGTGTGGGGCTCCGCCCGCGTCTGTGGAAAGGACCACGGGCGCTATTTTTTGCTGGTTCTTGACAACTACCCACGCTACACCACGGTCTTCTCCTTGCAGAGCAAGGCGGATGTCTGTGGTGTTTTGATCCCCTGGATCCGCAGTGTTCGTCGCCAGCTGAACGCGCGGTTTCAGCAGGACATCCTGGTCCTGCGACTGCACTCTGACAGAGGCGGTGAGTTTTCGTCCCGCCTCGTTGTTGTGTGGAGGGCATCGCCCAGTCGTTCACGCATCTGGCCTCCTAACAGCATAATGGGATTGCTGAGCACCGCATTGGCTTGATCATGGAGGTTGCTCGCACCTCCATGATCCATGCGACTGCTTCCCATTTTCTATGGCGGTTTGCGGTCCGATACGCCGCGCATCAGCTCAGCCTCTGGCACCAAGTCTCTGTGCCAGAGATCTCGCCTACACTCAGTTGGACGAAGGAGGTTGGCCATGCGTCGCCGTTTTGGGTCTCGGGCGCGCTCTAACTTGTCCGCAATACTACCCCAGACAAGCTCTCTCATCGCACTCTCTGCTGCGTCTTCCTTGGCTTCCCGACCAACGCCCCGCCTTGGCAGTTTTACCACCCTGCCTCGCGCCGCAACCTGTCCTCTTAGGACGTCACCTTTGACGAGTCAGTCTGCTTCTACTGTCTCCACCCGCACGCGTCTTTTCTAGTCCCCCGTGACCCTCTTCCTAATTCCAAGTTCCCCCCCGGTAGATCCCCTCCCCCCACAGGGTCCTGCTCCCTCAAGTGTGTCTCAGGTCGACCCACCCCCCTTGGTTGAGCCTTTGGAGGTCTCCTGTGACACCTCCAGCCTAGCTGAGGGGGGTGACCTCGCTGTTGACGACACAGCGGCCACTCGCCGCTCGTTTGGAGACCCCTTCTGGTTTTTCGCCTCAGCCGTCTTCGCCGCCTCTGCAGCCTGTTGCTGTCGACTCTGGTGCTGCTGGGGGTGGTGACACTGGGGGTGCTGGTCCTTCGGGTGTTGAGTCTGGGGGTGCTGGTACTGGGGGTGCTGACCCTCGGGGTGCGGATTCTGGGGGTGATGCGAGTACTAGCGATGGTGGGGTCGTGGGTGCTCCTGCAGGAGGTTCTAGCGTTGGACAGCAGCATCGATCTTGTCATCAGGAGACCCTCTTGCCGCAGCAGCTTTGCAAGTGGGTTGTTCAGCGAGGCCACTCTAGTGCTGGAGCTTGGAGTACTGGTGCTGGAGCTTGGAGTACTAGTGCTGGAGGTGCTGGAGCTCCTGGTACTGGAGGTACTAGAGCTGCTGGAGGTACTGGAGGTGCTGCAGCTAGAGTTGCTGGAGTTACTGGAGCTGCAGGTACTGGAGGTGCTGGAGCTGGAGGAGCTGGAGGTACTGGAGTTGCTGGTGCTGGAGGTACTAGAGCTACTGGTGCTGGAGGTCATGAATCTGGAGGTGTTGGAGGTATTGGAGCTACTGGTACTGGAGGTACTGGTGCTGGAGGTGCTGGAGCTGGAGGTACTAGAGGTACTGGTGCTGAAGGTAGTGGAGCTGCTGGAGCTGGAGGAGCTGGAGGTACTGGAGTTGCTGGTGCTGGAGGTACTGGAGCTACTGGTGCTGGAGGTCATGAATCTGGAGGTGTTGGAGGTATTGGAGCTACTGGTACTGGAGGTACTGGTGCTGGAGGTGCTGGAGCTGGAGGTACTGGAGGTACTGGTGCTGAAGGTAGTGGAGCTGCTGGAGCTGGAGGTGCTGGAGGTACTGGAGCTACTGGTACTGGAGGTACTGGAGCTGCTAGTGCTGGAAGTGCTGGAGCTGGAGGTACAAGAGGTACTGGAGCTGGAGGTACTGGAGGTGCTGGAGCTGGAGGTGTTGGATTTTCTTGAGTTGGAGGTACTAGAGGTGCTGGTGCTGGAGGTACTGGAGCTGGAGGCACTAGTACTGTGGGTACTGCGGCGCAACGACCGTTTCGCTACCCGCAGCTGCAGTCATCACTGCCACCACCTGACTCGGCACTTCGCCAGGTTCTTAGTCTTCCATCTTCTACTGGCCTTACTCCACCTCTCATGTGTCCTCCGCCGTTACTGCCTCGCTCCCAACTGCCTGCTCCTTGTCCTTACCCTAGGCAGTCAGGCTCCCTGGCAGAGCGTCGTGAGCCTGGGTCCCGTCCTGCCTCCCCTGTTTGCACTGTCAGTCGTGCTCGTTGTCCTTGTCCTCCACCTGTCCCCGACACGCACACTATGGCACTCCGTCCTTCCTTTGTTCCACAGCGTGTTGCTCTGCCGTCTCATCCGGTCCTCTCTTCCTTACATTCCTAACCCTGAGTCCGACCTTGCTCGCGCTGCAAGTCCTACTGTCACTCGTTTCATGGCCACTCTTGTCGTTGACCCTTCCTTTGAGTCTACTGCTGCGTCTACCTTAGTCACCGAGCTGCTGCTACATGTCGCCTCGACTATGTCGCGGGTCTTGTTACTAAGTCGGAGTCTGGTTGTCCTCTGTTCGTCGGAGGTGATCTTGTCCTTGGCAGTGACGTCCTTGAGGACAAACAGTTTGAGCTCGAGTGCCTCGCAGCTGCAATTTGTGCTTTGCCCTGAGACCCGGATGCACTAGACATCCTGACCCCACGCACTCACGCAGAGGCGATCACGGGTGAGTACTTCTCTCAGTGGCAGGCAGCAAAGGACGCAGAGATGGCTTCCTGGAAGTCCGCAGGCACTTACGTCGATCAGGTTCCTCCTCCTGGGGCAAACATAGTCGATGGCATGTGGATTTTCAAAGTGAAGCGGCCGCCGGGTTCTCCGCCTGCCTTCAAGGCGCGTTACGTTGCTCGAGGCTTCGGTCAGTGACAGCGGGTCGACTTCTTCCAGACCTTCTCCCCCACCCCGAAGATGACTACTCTTCAGGTGCTGCTGCAGGTTGCAGCACAGCGTGACAACGAGCTGCACTCCCTCGACTTCTCCACAACATTCTTGCAGGGCAGCCTTCACGAGGAGATCTGGCTGCGCCGTCCACCTGACTTCACTAGGTTGTTTCCTGAGGGTACCCAATAGAGCCTCGCGTACCCTCTCAGCATCCTCGTGCGCTATGTTGCGGTAGACACCGACCAGAGCACTGGTGGGCTGCTACGAGGGTGTTGCGTTACTTGTGCAGTTTATCGGGCATGGGGCTTGTGCTTGGGGGACGTGGCTCAGTGGTACTCACAGGACACTACGACGCTTAGAACACAAATTAGGAAGAGTTACGAGTTGGGAATGGCTCCCAGCTCCTACAAACCCCAAGAGCTGAGGTACAATAATGTGGAACAGTGCCACACCGTCCCCAACCACGAGGGATCTCGAAACTACCCTTCACAAGGGCCTACACCAAGTGATATGTTACACTACACAAAGTGTTGTAACGATTCTCAATATCTTGAGGTGTACCCTTTTCGTGGGCTTCGCGATCACTTGGATCTTGAAACCAGGGCTCTGGTTCTTCACCATAAACCCATCCTTGAGTTCTTGATGGGTCTGCTGCACACATCTACGACACGCCTAACGTTCTACACACGACAAATTAGAAACCGAGCGACACACACAAACAACAAAATAGAAACCGCATGAGGCACACAAACGACAACGTAGACACGTGACTAGCGATAACTCGCTATTGACTCGACACATGCACATTCGACATCACGATTCATCATTCACACACTATTATAAGCATGAAATATATATTATCTCATGCCCTCATACCATTCCATGCACACATGCATGCACGCCCACGGACAGCAAGCCGAGTGCAAACCTTAGGGTTGCACCAACAATCTCAGCATCTTGGTGCGCTATGTTGCGCCAGGTAGACATACATCGGGCATGGGGCCTATACTTGGAGGACGTGGCTCAGTGGTACTCACAGGACACTTCAACGCTTCTTGGTCTGACGACCAGGCGGCTCAGCGGACGTCACAGGGTGACTCTTTCAGTCTCGGCTCTGGTTCTATCTTGTGGAGGTCCACTCGTTCTTCTTCTGTGCTTGGTTCCAGCAGTGAGGCCGAGATCTACGCTAGGGCTATGGCTGCACAGGAGTTACGATGGTTGGCCCACCTCCTGAGCGACTTGGGGGAGCGGCCTCGTTCTCCTCCAGTTCTGTACGTCGACAACAAGGTCATGATTGCCTTGTGTCGGGAGCAGAGACTGGAGCACAAATCAAAGCACATTGCTCTTTGCTACTTTCTTGCTCGAGAGTTGCAACAGCGGGGTCACCTTTGCCTGGCTTACGCGGCCTCTTGCGCCAACACTGCTGATATTGTCACCAAGGCCCTGAGGTCTGGTGGTCATCAACGTTTCTCTACTGGTGTAGGCCTTGTACCTACTCTGCCTCACTTGCTTACTTCTTGACTCTGCCTTGTATTGTGATCTATATATCTATAGCTGCATGCTTACTCGTGCTAGGTTGTGATGACTGTATTGCTTGTGCTTTTATTTCCTTGCATATGAACTGGCCTTGTGGCTGCTTGCTTGTGCTCAGACAGCTTGGTGATCTTGAGATCCACCCTGAGCTTTGCTTTGCTTTGTGTTAGAAACTATAAATTTCTTATAACTACCTGCTAGTGTAGCGACTGTGTGGTGTTTATCTTGTTGTTGGTGGTGCACCATCTTGCCCACCCATGCTCCTACTTGTACCAATCTTGCTAATCAAACTTCCTCTTTTGCCTATCTTCTAGCCAAGGTTTCCTAGGGTTTCTTATCTTTGCCTAAGCTACTTTGACATGGTATCTAGAGCCGGAAGTTCCTAGCGACCTCCGCAATGGGCCCACTGTCGCGCTGCCCGTCATGCAGCGCCCCTTCCCGTTTTCTGCCCGTCGTGCGCCCCGAGCGCGCGGCGGTTTCTGCCCGTTGTGCGCCCCGAGCGCGCGGCGGTTCTGCCCGTCGTGCGCCCCGAGCGCGCGGCGGTCCTGCCGTCGTGCGCCCCGAGCGCGCGGCGGTTCTGCCCGTCGTGCGCCCCGAGCGCGCGGCGGTTCTGCCCGTCGTGAGCCCCGAGTGCGTGGCGGTTCTGCCCGTCGTGCGCCCCGAGCGCTCGGCGGTTCTGCCCGTCGTGCGCCCCGAGCGCGCGGCGGTTCTGCCCATCGTGCGCCCCAAGCGCGCGACGGTTTCTGCCTGCCCGCGCGCCCTGCAGTCACACGCGCAGCTCCTACCCCCCCCCCCCCCCCCCCCCCCCCTTTCTCCTCCATCTCACTGCTGCGCGTGCAGCAGTTTCAGGGGGAGGGGGGGAAGAGGGTGTGAGGGGGTGGCGGATGTGTTTCAGTAGCAGCTGCCGCCACGCCTCCTCTCTTATGGCTGCGCCTGCTATTGGGGGGGAGGAGGATGAGAGGGGGAGGCAGCATCATCAGCGCCAGCCCGCCACCTCTCTCTCACGGCTGCGCCTACTGCTGTGGGGGGCAGGGTGAGGGGGTGGCGGACGTGTTTCAGCAGCAGCCGCCTTCCCTCCAGCCTCTCTCCTACTGCCACACCTGCTGCTGTGGGGGAAGAGGGTGAGGGGTTGGCGGGAGTGAAGTCCAGCTGCCGTCGCCGCACCTGCTCCCACTGCATCTGCCACCATACACCTGTTGTGCTACTCCGATCTGGTGTCTTTGCACGTGATTCTCACTGCAGGCAGTTCGCGTGACCCGGCGGAAGAAAAACGCTCGGAACGAGCGCTTCCAACCCCAAAACGCGGAAGGATCCGCACATGTGCAGGAAGTGCAGGGGGCGTTCTTCATTCGCGAGCGCCGATGGCCGATGATGCTCACACCCCTCCCACGCCTTTGCTGGCTTGGTAATAGGCCCAGACAAGCGCAGCCACGTGACCCGGTGAAAGAAAAACGCTCGGAACGAGCGCTTTTACCCCCAAAACGCAGAAGGGTCCGCACATGTGCAGGAAGTGCAGGGGGCGCTCTTCATTCGCGAGCGCCGATGGCCGATGATGCTCGCAACCCTCCCACGCCCTTGCTGGCTTGGTAGTAGGCCCAGACAAGTGCGGCCGCGTGACCCGGCTGTCAACGGGAGTTGTGTTTGGCCCCGTCCTCGCTTGGGCGGAGCCGACCGCGGGAGGACCGTGGGAGCCGCGAAATCGCGGGAGGACCGCGGTGGCCGCGAAATCGCGGGAGGACCGCGGTGGCCACGAAATCGCGGGAGGACCGCGGTGGCCGCGAAATCGCGGGAGGACCGCGGTGGCCGCGAAATCGCGGGAGGACCGCGGGGGCCACGAAACCCCGAGAGGACCGAGGGGGCCGCGAAACCGCGGGAGGACCGCGGGGGCCGCGAAACCGCGGGAGGACCGCGGGGGCCGCGAAACCGCGGGAGGACCGCGAAATACCCGGTCAACCAGGATACCCGGGCGACGTGCGCGAAAGTCGCCGGGGGTGTTTTCTGCGAGTACGACCTCGGGGGTGGTATCCCGAGGTCGACGTGGCTGGTGGGCGCCGTCACGGGTGGAGTGTCTGCGCTGGGCATGTGACGGGGAGTTGGGCGCCAACCAGCTGCACGCACCTGCGAAGCTGGTCCACCATTTTCAAGCGGGTGCAACGCTGTGCAGCCGACTTACTGCAGCGTTGGCACACCGCGGACTTGCAACGTTGGCAAGCCGCGACTCTGCTCTGCTGGAGCGCGGTCGACCAAGTCGTGCTGGCACGCGGTCGACCGTGCTGCGCTGGCAGTCGACCAGCAGCCGTGCTAGGTCTGATGTAGTCTGTGTTGCCAATATTGATGGAATCACTTTTGAAACTTTTGTTGTCATGTTTTCCTAGTGAAACTCTTGCCAATTTTCCCGGTGAACTAGCAAGTAGTTTTAGCACTTGGAAACGACTAAGGAACGAACGAACGCTACGATCACTCTTGCCCCGTGCCTAGCCCGTAGTCTAGCTCCTGTTGCACTAGTTATCTTCGCATGGTGCGGTGAGTGTGGACGACACCGCGAAGAAGCCTTCGGTTTTAGCTGACTTCTCACTCACCTAGCTTGTTCGTAGACCGGCGGCTGTGTTGGACGCCATGGTGGACCCCGTGGTAGAGGCGGGCGTCGTGGACACCTTGGAAGCACGGCTGGAGGACGCGAGGAGACGTCATGCGGCGAACGAGTACAGAACTCTCCCGCTGACGGTGGTCGAGGCTGGCATCCGCGCCTTGTGGGCGGCGGAGCACCCCCCTTCTCGGCCTGCATCTCCTCGACCGGTGAACAACGCAGGCGGTGTCGACGCGGGAATCAACGCCGCTGGTGACCAAGTCGGTAGCAGCGCGGGAGGCATATCGAGGCAGCGAGGTGTGATTCGCGCCGATGAAGTCGGCGGCGTTCAGGCGCGAGGGATGCAGTCATCGGCAGCTGCAGGGGCCCCGCGAAACTACGTCGGAGGCAGACGAAGTGAACTGGCGCCGATGTCGGCGACTCACGTGACCGCGGGAGGAATTGCGCCGAGCTACGGCTACTTCAAGTTTACGCCGGACAGGATCTCGGTCTCACCTCCGCTGGTCGGTCGTCCTGACATCCTAACGTGGAAGGAAGCCATCGAGCCCCAGCTGGAGATGGCCGGGCTGATGGGCTTCGCCCGCGGGACCGTGGCGACGCCGGAGGAGCACTACCCCGACCTGCGAGCGGAATTTCGCGCCGTGCAGTTGCTGACCTTTACGGTCATTTCGCGGTGCTGCTCGCCGGGCGTACAGATCGCACTGAAGTTGTGCAGGGAGTACCTTGACGTCGGCCACCGTGCGTGGCATTTCATCGAGTCAACTTACCACCTGATGGGGACGAAGGAGGCCTTCGTCGACTTGGGGCCGAGCGGCGACGTGAAGCACGTGCGCGGCTTCAATGGGGCGCTGCAGGACGTTCGCAGCCGTGGCACGGTTGCTTTGCAGGGGAAGGCCGGAAAGCGGGTGCTCATCTCCGACGTCCTCTTCGTCCCGGGCGTGCAGGCGAATCTGCTTTCGGCTGGCCTGCTGAAGGAGAGCGGGGTGACGCTGAAGGACGACGGCGATCGGATGTTGCTCATCTCCGCGGCGGGGGACGTGCTCGGTCGCGCGACGTACACTGGCCGGGTCCTCTGCACTGACCTGCGCCCATGCGCGGTAAAGTCGACGACACCCGCGAAAGAGGAGGTAGCTTTGTGGGCGATCGTCTCGGTGACGAAGGCAACCCCGGACAGGCTGCACGCGAGGCTGACGCATGTTGGGATGGACACCATACGGAGCTCGGCGAAGCACGAGGTTGCCACTGGGCTAGACCTCGACTCGGTGTCTCGCGCCGACTCACCGTGTGTTTCGTGCGTCGGCGGGAAGCTGGCGCGGCATACCTTCCCCGACCACGGCTCCGAAGCCGACGACGTCCTGGCCGTCGTGCACATCGATTTGTGCGGGCCATTTTGCGTGGTTGCCAAGGACGGCAGCCTGTACTTCTTGCTGCTGAAGGACCGCAAGACCCACTATGTGTGGGTGAGGCCGGTCGCCAAGAAGTCGGACGTGCTGCTGGAGTTCCAGAAGTGGCTGGTGCTGGTGGAGCGGCAGGCGAAGCATTCGGTGCTGCAACTGCGTTCAGACCGCGGAGGGGAGTTCCTCGGGAAGGACTTCACCGCCTTCGTGGACAGCAAGGGAATCGTCCACGACTTGACCTGCCCTTACACCCCGCAACAGAATGGCATGGCGGAGCGGGAGATGAGGACGATGGTGGAGTCGGTGCGGACGATGCTGCTGCACATGGGCGTGCAGCACCACTGGTGGCATCTCGCTCTGCGGCAGGCCGTCTGGGTTCGCAACTGCCTGAAGCGGTCTTCGCTGCCCGCGGGGACGACGCCGTACCAGCTCCTCACCGGGCAGAAGCCCGACTTGTCGATGGCGCGGGTGTGGGGCTGCATGGCACAATTCCCCGTCCCTGAGCAGCAGCGCGGTGGGAAGCTGAAGCCGAAGGCCCACCTCGGCGTGTCGGAGGAGAGCAAAGGCTGGGAGCTCCTCGACATCACCGCCAACCGGGTGGTCACCACGTCGGACGTGGTGTTCTACGAAACTCTGTCGCTGGAGGTGTGGAAGTCGAACCTCGGGCTTGCATCGAGGCGGACGCGGGCCAACCCGCGGACGGACACCTCGACGGCGACGCTTCCTCTGCTCGCCGAGGTCGGTGAGCGGGCTGATGAGGATGTCGCGGTCGCCCCTGCCTTGCCATCTCCTGCCCCTTCTTCCCATTCCCTTCCCGTCGAACTGCGTGGCCTGACTCCGGTGTCGGCCTCCGGCGATGAGGGGAGCCGTGGGGCGTCGCCTGTGGCGCCGGTCAAGAGCATCGCCGGTGGCCGACGTGACGCCCAGCCAGTCGCGGAGAAGCGGGCCGCGGAGGTGCATCCAACTTTGGACACCGCGAAGGAAACCACGAAGGACACTGCGAAGGAAACCGCGAAGGACACCGCGGAGGAAACCACGAAGGAAACCGCGAAGGAGACCGCGGAGGAGACCGCGGAGGAGCTCGAACGGGAGGCGCGTTTCAGAGAAGCCGTCGACAGGGGAGCCATCAAACGCGGAGCTCGTTTCAGAGGAGCGGACGACAGGGGAGCAGTTCGATGATGGCACATCGAGCGACGTGGTGGAGGTGCAGCCCGGACCTCGGAAGTCAGGCCGAATTCGGAGGCCACCCGACTTCTTCGTCCCCGCTGCCTTCACCACGGTGTACGATGTGGACAACGATGACCTGGCGTACGATGACGCCGAGGACGATGAGGAGTTTTCGGAGCTCGACCCCGACATGCACGCCGATCCCGAGCACCGTTGGGACATTTCGACCATGACAGTGAAGGAGGCGTTGGCGAGCTGGAAGGGCCCGGCGGTGAAGGCCGCCATGGAGGAGGAGATTCGTAGCCTCATCAACATGGGCACTTGGGAGCTGGTCGAACGCCCGCCGGGGGTGAACATAATGAAGAACCGGTGGGTGCTGACAACGAAGTACCGCATCGACGACACTGTCGAGCGCGAAAAAGGCGAGGCTGGTCGTGAAAGGCTTCACGCAGGTGTATGGCGCTGACTACGACGAGACGTACGCGCCGGTGAGCAGCTACGTCACGCTGAGGATTTTCCTCAGCATCGTCGCCATCCTCGACCTCAACCTGATGCAGCTGGACATGAAGAACGCCTTTTTGCAGAGCAAGCTCGACCGCGTGCTGTACATGTACCAGCCGGACTACTTCAACGACGGGACCGGCCGGGTGTGCAAGCTGCTGAAGAGCCTCTATGGGCTAAAGCAGTCGCCGCTGCTGTGGTACACGGCTCTCAACGACGTGTTGGTTGGAGCCGGGTGGAAGAAGAGCCAAGTCGATGAGGCTCTGTACTTCAAGGCCGGCGACGACAAGGTGACCTGCTGGGTGCTGGTCTACGTTGACGACCTTCTCGCCTCGAGCAGCAGCACCGCGATGCTGAAGGAGCTGAAGGAGCTGCTGGAGGCTGCTTTCGAGCTGCGCGAAATTTCACCGGTGCAGAAGTATCTCGGCTTGGAGATCGTGCGCGACAGGCCGGTGCGAAAATTGTGGATGCACCAGCAGGGCTACGCCGACAAGTTGCGCAGGCGCTTCATCGACGACGAGCAGACCGGGCGCACCCCGAAGACGCCGGTCTCCATTGCCGCCTACGCGGAGCAGACATTCGACGACGAGGAGGCGCAGGAGCGCGAGGAGGAGGAGTACAGGCAGAAGGTCGGCTCGCTGCAGTTCGCGGCGACGACGAGGAGGCCGGACATCGCATTCGCATGCAGCAAGCTGGGGAGCGGCCTCACGGTGAGGAGCGACCAGCACTGGCGCGAGGTCGACCGCTGCCTCGCCTACCTCGCCAACACGCGAGACACCGCCCTGGAGTTCGGCGGGGGTCCGGAGTCACTGGAGTTGGTCGGCTACGTGGACGCCGACGACGCCGGCGACAAGCAGAACCGGATGAGCACGGGCAGCTACGTGTTCGTCTACGGAGAAGCCGTGGTCTCCTGGTCGAGCCAGCGCATCAAGTGCGCGACGCTGTCGTCGACCGAGTCGGAGTACGTGGCGGCCGTCGAAGCCGGCACGGAGGGACGTCGCCTTCGCTTCCTCCTCGCGGAGTTCCAGCGGCTGGACGCCGGAAAGCCGACTGTCCTCAGGGTGGACAACAAGTCGGCCATCACGGTCGGCGAGGGCATGGGGTTGACGGGCAACCTCAAGCACATGGAGCGGCGACAGGCTTGGCTGCAGCACATGGTGAAGCGCGGGAAGTTTTCGCTGAAGTACATCCCGACCGCTGAGCAACCGGCCGACTTCCTGACGAAGGCGCTGCACTATCCGGCCTTCAACCGGTGCTCCGTTGCAATCGGCCAAGTGCGCCTGGCCGATGTGGGCGACGGTGACAACGACATGCAGCAGTGGGTGCCATGCCCTTTTGCATGGCTGGTGCGGTGACAGGCGTGCTGTGCGTTGTGTGCACGCCGACGGGCTATTCTCTGAGCAGTACTGCCGTGTGGGCCGGGGGGGGGGGGGGGGGCCCAAGCGTGAACGCGGCAGGGGAGTGTCAACGGGAGTTGTGTTTGGCCCCGTCCTCGCTTGGGCAGAGCCGACCGCGGGAGGACCGTGGGAGCCGCGAAATCGCGGGAGGACCGCGGTGGCCGCGAAATCGCAGGAGGACCGCGGTGGCCGCGAAATCGCGGGAGGACCGCGGTGGCCGCGAAACCGCGGGAGGACCGCGGGGACCGCAAAACCGCGGGAGGACCGCGGGGGCCGCGAAACCGCGGGAGGACCGCGAAATACCCGGTCAACCAGGTTACCCGGGCGACGTGCGCGAAAGTCGCCGGGGGTGTTTTCTGCGAGTACGACCTCGGGGGTGGTATCCCGAGGTCGACGTGGCTGGTGGGCGCCGTCACGGGTGGAGTGTCTGCGCTGGGCATGTGACGGGGAGTTGGGCGCCAACCAGCTGCACGCACCTGCGAAGCTGGTGCACCATTGTCAAGCGGGTGCAACGCTGTGCAGCTGACTTACTGCAGCGTTGGCACACCGCGGACTTGCAACGTTGGCAAGCCGCGACTCTGCTCTACTGGAGCGCGGTCGACCAAGTCGTGCTGGCACGTGGTCGACCGTGCTGCGCTGGCAGTCGACCAGCAGCCGTGCTAGGTCTGATGTAGTCTGTGTTGCCAATGTTGATGGAATCACTTTTGAACTTTTGTTGTCATGTTTTCCTAATGAAACTCTTGCCAATTTTCCCGGTGAACTAGCAAGTAGTGTTAGCAATTGTAAACGACTAAGGAACGAACGAACGCTACGGTCACTCTTGCCCCGTGCCTAGCCCGTAGTCTAGCTCCCGTTGATGCTCACACCCCTCCCACGCCTTTGCTGGCTTGGGAATAGGCCCAGACAAGCGCAGCCACGTGACCCGGTGAAAGAAAAACGCTCGGAACGAGCGTTTTTTACCCCAAAACGCGGAAGGATCCGCACATGTGCAGGAAGTGCAGGGGGCGCTCTTCATTCGCGAGCGATGATGGCCGATGATGCTCGCAACCCTCCCACGCCCTTGCTGGCTTGGTAATAGGCCCAGACAAGTGCAGCCGCGTGACCCGACGAAAGAAAAACGCTCGGAACGAGCGCTTCCACCCAAAAAACGCGGAAGGATCTGCACATGTGAATTGACTCCTGCATTTTTGCACGTAACAAATACAAATGATTACCGAGCATGAAGATGAAATGTCCAGATTATCCGAAGTGTCGAAAACAGTTGAAGCATCGAGATCGCCGCATGTAGATCAGGGCTAATTTTTGGATTTGACCAAACCTTGTGATCAGTGTACCACTTGCTCAAAAACCTGATTATCAGTGTGACCCCTTGTGAAAATTCTTTTCCATCAGGGTAAAGTTGGTTTTCTAAAAATCTACCCTGTCGCATCAGTGTACGGTATTTGAGCATGTGCAGCGTCATGAGGTCTCCAAGGCATGCATCGCAAAGCGACGTGCGCATCCAGCTCTTGATGCTGTTCTGGCGACTGAACCCCCTCTCACACTCCACTATGCTCAGGGGCAGCACAGCGAGGGCCTGCCAGAGTGTCATCAGGTTCGGATAGCTGCGCTGCCAATCCCGGCTGTTCAACATGCCTTGAAGGCCCTGGAGGAAATCTTCCCCCGCGTGATGGCGCGACATGATGTGGCAGAAACTCCTCAGCTCCTTCGCCGCCTTGAAATCGAATCCTGACGGGGAGGTGGTTTGGGGCGATGGAAGTAGTTGGGAGAGCTTGTCAGTTAATGCGATGTTGTAACGTGCATGCAAGGAACAAATCGAATCAATTGCACGTGTCAATTCTACCCTCACTTTGAAGCAATCCGCCAAACAGCTCATCGTTTGCCGCAAGTCACTCGAGTGTCTTCAAATCGCGCTGGTCATCTCTGGATGGCCACGATTCAACTTGATACAGCTTCACGCCGCCCAACTGCTGCAAGTCCCACATGCGTTACTTCATTCGCACGATGATTTCCTTCGCGAAACCCGTGCACAGCTTCTCGCAGTCAGCAAGCGTGCCCCCAAACTTGTGTTTCTTGATAGGTGTCTTGCTCAGATCGAACTTGTGTGATGTCTACCGCCCCTCCGCGTCAATCCCTTCAACCACCATCGTCCTGTTGTCGCCTCCATGCTCTTTGATGAACTTGGACAACATCGTGCTGACCCCGCCGCCAAATGTCTCGCCGTACTGGATGTACTGGTGCGTGATGATGGTGATCGTGTGGTCGACTTCCTTGGCCACTTGTGTGATGTCCACCTGCCACACACCAAGCACGTCGCAGAGGTCAGACACAAAAAGTGTTGGCATTACCAAATTTAAACATGTACGCAAACACACTTGCCTTGCGGTGCTGGAAGAAGCGGTTGAGGGAGTTAAGCACGGCAAGAATATCTGCGAGAAAGTACAGACAGAAATGGAATTTGAACGTTTGCACTGTTGCAGCAATCTTGTGCTCGTACTCCACAATCATGACAATTGCCGCCCCGAACACTACGCATAGCCGCGCTATAGCGTCTCCTCGCGATAGCCATCTGACGTTGAACAGTCCTTGGTGTTCGAGGTTTGTCTTGTGTATCTCTTGTGCCAGCTCCTTGAACCTCTCGTACCAAATGTTGGAATGGCAGATGATTTCCCCCACAGCACGCACAGCAGCGTCGGTCATGTTAAGGTCGGGGAAAGCTTTCGCAGCATCCTTGACCACCAAGGCTTTACTGTCAGAATGTTGTTCTCTAGCCTGTAGTGGGGTGCTCTATAGCGAGTACAACCCATCTAGGGTTTGCT
This sequence comes from Closterium sp. Naga37s-1, assembly GCA_947471745.1. Classification (NCBI taxonomy): domain Eukaryota; kingdom Viridiplantae; phylum Streptophyta; class Zygnematophyceae; order Desmidiales; family Closteriaceae; genus Closterium; species Closterium sp. Naga37s-1. Next base: position 266,642 of record CANJKZ010000006.1, read on the forward strand.
ATATGTATCCTCATTGCTGCTAGTGAACTCCCCTTCTTTTGCCTAAACTTCTCTTGCCTAGCTAGGACTTACCTAGCTATGGCTCCTAACTCTATCTACTATCTTCACATGGTACTGCAACACACCAAGAAGGAAGATTAGTAATGCAGTAAGAGGTGATGTACTTCATCGCGTTAGGATAAATTCACAGTCATTAAAGTAGAGCTTACCGATGCGCTACGCAGTGACATCCGACGAGATACGGCACGCGCTCTTGCAAGCGGCTAACCAAGCCGCTCTTCTCCCCCATCATCACAGAAGCTCCGTCGGTACCGATGCGGGACACCCGCTTGATGTCCATGCCAATCGACTCCAGGTGGCTTGTGAGCACGGTGAAAAGCGAGGACGCATCGCATTTGTGGACCGTCAGCAGCGCCAGAAATTCCGTGACGGACACGCCGCGCTTGAGGAACGTGGCAAACACAATCAAGTGTTTGCCACGAGCACGATCCGTGCTCTCGTCGTAGGTCAGGCCGACGAAAGGTGAAGAGAGCAGATGCTGCAGCTGCTGCGTTTTCTGGAACTTTGCCATCACCGACGCCATCTCGTTGAATCCGTACCTGCGATAAGCCGAGGGGAAGGTATTGAAGGAAAAGGTCTTGTAATAACATAAGATGCAGCCAAAGCGTTCAACCCAAACATGCATACATTTGCTGCGTGATGTACACGCCATAGGACTGGAGTGGTATGTCCTCGACTCCCTCCTCTGCGAGGAAGCCTATTAGCTTCAGGAACATAGCGATCGGCGCGTCATGGTCGCAGATGAACTCCACGCCGCGCATGAGACGTGTAAGCCGCGCGCCCTCCTTGTCGGTGTTGGCGAAATCGTCGATACGCTTCTGCTTCTCGATCTCCGCCATGAGCGTCCGCTGCCGTTTCATGGCTTCGTCGTGGCGGCCGCTCAACTCGTGACAGCGCATCGATTCGAGCTGCAGATCCCGTCCCCCCGTTCCGTTCCGTCCAAACTTCGCGTCGTCTTTCCCATGCTCCACGCAAATGCTGCATCGCAGAATGGGCAGGCCCTCCTCGTTCTTGTCAAGCCAGTCAAACTTCGGCAGCCACTGCGTGATGTATAGCTGATGCGCCTTTAGAAATTTCTCCTCAGCCTTCTCAGCGTCGGTGAGTTCACGGGACGCACGCTTCGGAGCTTGGACAAAGCGGGAGGCGAAGTCAGTTTCGCAGGGGGCATGCAGAACGGTAGGACGCCTTGCGCGAAGCGACGCCGCTTCTTCGAGGCTACAGACGATGACTCACCCACCTCTGTGATGCTGAAAGTGGCGGGAGCACTGCCTGGCGCGACGGGATTAGAGGCAGATGGCGTTGCAACGGGCTCTTTCTCATTGCTGCATGCAGACGGGCCTGCAGTGCCAACAGGCGGAGGGTTCGCATGCAGCGCTCGCAGAAAATCGAGGCCTGTCCGCGCGGGCAGATCATTCAGTGGCTCGTTAGCAGCCTCACCATCGTCAGTCTCTGGTGGAGCCATGGCTCCTCTTGTGTAGCGGAAGAAAGGCCTACGTAGCCTAACTGTGCGTGTGTTCTCTGGTCTTGCAATGTGAAACCCCAAACATGTTCATGCCCCCAACCCTTTCTCGCCTCTGTTTCCTACCGTGCACGCAAACGAACTGCAGAGCCAGCCACAGACGTGCAAGGACCACGGTGCCCACTGGGCTTGTGGGCACCGACTTTCTGTTGCAGTCAGCCATGTTTCCAGCTAACCCGGCCATGTTGTCATGCCAGACAAACATACCGAGTTGCGTCGGTGGCGCTGCCTACAAAGAAACTGTAATCCTGGCCAATGGTGGCCCACTGTGTGCCAGCACATGAGTGGTCAAGGCCGAAATTCTGGCTTCGACAATTGCCTCTCGGGAATCCCAGATTACGGGAAAGGGGGGGTGGGTGTACTAAGGGGGGGGGGGGGGGGGGAGGTGGGGTACTCGGTACAGGGTAAAACCCGTTACGGGAATCGGGAACCCTTAGGCATCAGTGTGCCTTACACAAAAACTCTGGCACATCAGGGTAAACCTAACACCCAAAAAATATACCCTAGGCCATCATTGTGACTATAAAAAACCACCGTGATTATCAGGGTATCAGGGTGATTTATGTGAAGAATGAACGAGGAATGAAATCAACTAGGAAGCAAGTGGTTACAAATGTGAAAACCTAAAAGAGTTGTTCCCCATATTGTCAACCCCACTACAGCCTACAATATGGTTCTGACACACCCCCATAGGCAAAGTGGGGGACAAACAAGAGAACAAGAAAACACCACACATTTCGAGCACAAGTTCAAGGCCACAAGGCCAGTTCACATGCAGGATTATAAATCAAGTTGAACAAGCAGGACAGTGATCTCAACCTAGCAAAGGCAAGCATGCAGGTGCAGGTATATATAGATCACAGTACAAGCAAAGCCAAGAGGTGAGTAAGTGAGGCCCTGCAGGCACAAGACCTAGCATAGCACAGAAACGCTGATGATCACAATGCTGAAGTGCCTTGGTGAAGATATCAGCAGTATTGGCTCGAGAGGCCACGTAAGCAAGATGAAGTTGGCCACGCTGCTGCAACTCTCGAGCAAGGAAGTAGCGCAGAGCAATGTGCTTCGTTCGGTGCTCCAGTCTGTGCTTCTGACATAAGGCCAGCATGGCGTTGTTGTCGACGTACAAAACCGGAGGAGAACGAGGCGGCTCTCCCAAGTCTGTCAGCAGGTAGGTGAGCCAGTGTAACTCGTGTGTAGCCATGGCCCCAGCGTAGATCTCAGCCTCACAACTGGAGTTGAGAACAGAGGACGAGCGGGTAGACCGCCACGAAATAGAGCCGGAACCAAGGCTGAAGGTGTAACCCTGTAACGACCGCTGCGTAGCCAAGTCGTCAACCCAAGAAGCGTCTGCGTGACCAGTGAGGACAACTCGAGCCCGTCCTCCAAGCACGAGCCCCATGCCCGACGTACTGCACAGGTAGCGCAACACCCTCTTAGCTGCAGCCATGTGCTCTGGTCGGTGTCTCCCAGGAGCAACATAGCGCGCCAAGATGCTAAGAGGGTATGCCAAGTCAGGTCGAGTGCAGGTCATCAGGTACATGAGGCAGCCAACAAGCTCTGGGTACGGGCCACTCGGCTCTACGGACTCATCCGAAGGCAGAGCTGAGAGCGAGTGGCGAGTAGACAGAGGAGTGGCCTGAGGCAAGGAGTACGTGAAGTTGAAGCGCTGAAGGACCTGCTGCACCATGTGTGACTGAGTCAAGGTAATGGTGCGCCGTGCTCTGTCCCGGGTGATCTGCAAGCCAAGATAGCTGCGCAGCTCACCCAGGTCTGTGCACGTGTGTCGCTTCTGCAGATCTCACTTCACGTGGGCGAGTCCCTCAGTGTCAGCAGTGGCAAAGACCAAGTCGTCGATGTACACGAGGATGTAGAACGGCGGCAGCGAAGTGTCGATGCGCAAAAATAGCGACGGGTCAGCAGTAGAAGGAGCAAACCCAAGAGCCGCAAGCGTAGTCCTCAGTGTGTCATGCCACTTACGGGGCGCCTGGCGGAGATCGTAGACTGGCCGCCGGAGGCTCCACTAGGTACCAGGAGGAAACGACCCAGTGAAGCCAGGTGGGCGGCGCAGCCAGATCTCCTCGTGCAGGCTGCCCTGTAGGAAAGCAGTGCTTAAGTCAAGAGAGTGAAGCTCGTAGTCACGCTGAGCGGCGACGTGCAGCAGACCCCGAAGAGTGGTCATCTTCGGGGTCGGGGAGAAGGTCTGGAAGAAGTCAACTCCCTGTCGCGGACTGAAGCCTCGAGCAACGTAACACGCCTTGAAGACAGGCGGAGAACCGGCGGTCGCTTCACCCTAAAAATCCACATGCCACTGACGATGTTCGCCCCAGGAGGGGGAACCTCGTCGACGTAGGTGCCTGTGGACTTCCAGGATGCCATGTCTGCGTCCATGGCTGACTGTCACTAAGAGGAGTAGGGACCCTCTATCGCCTCTTCGTAAGAGCGCGGGGTCGGGATGTCTGGTGCATCCGGGTCTCCCTCAGGTGCAAGCAGCATGGATACGAGATGAGGTACAGCAGCTGCAAAGCACTCAAAGTCCTCCTGCCTGTCCTCAAGGACGTCCGTGCCAAGAGCACACTCACCCCCGACGGACGGAGGACAGACAGACTCAGACTCAGCAACAAGAATCGCAGCGTAGTCTGGACGACAGTGAGCAGCAAAGTCGACAAGGTCAGCAACTAAGGCAGACGCAGCAGTGGACTCAAAGGAAGGGTCAGTGACAACAGTGGCAAGGAGACGCGTGACAGTAGGACTAGCAGCACGAAGGGAGTCAGACTCCGGGTCAGCAAGGGCAGGAAGAGAGGACGCAGGAGGAGACGGCAGAGGGACACGCTGCGGAGCAGTGGAAGGACGCAGAGCCATCTGGTGCATGCCAGGGACAGGAGGAGGACGCTGACGCGAACTACGACGACCAGTGCGAGCAGCACGAACATGCGACGCAGGACGAGACGCAGGCTCACGACGCTCCGTAAGACCTCCTGTCAGACCAGTGTAACAAGAAGGAGCAGGCAGTGGGGAGGCGGCTGTAAATGTGACTCGGACTGGACAGGCTGTGGACACTCTAAGGAAGGAGCATGACCAATAGAAGGTGGGAGACCAAGAACCTGCTCAAGGAGCGGAACGAAGTACGGCCGCGGCTGCGCATCGCCTCCAGAACCAGCAGGAACAGCACCAGCACCAACTCCAGCAGTACCACCAGCTCCAGCAGCACCCCCAGAAGCTCCATTAGCACGTCCAGCTCCAGCACCTCCAGCTCCAGCACCTCCAGCAGCTCCGACTCCAGCAGGACCACCAGAAGCCCCAGCAGCTCCAGCAGTGCCAGGGCCAGCACCTCCAGCAGCGGGTCCAGTAGTACCGCCAGCTCCAGCACCTCCAGCAGCTCCAGCCCCAGCAGCACCACCAGGCCCAGCAGCTCCAGTACCTCCAGTACGAGCACCTCCGGGACCAGTGGCTCCAGAACCCCCAGCAGCTCCAGCAGCAGCAGGACCTCCAGCGTCCGTAGCACCACTAGCTCCAGCAGCACGGCTCTAGCGGCGAGCAAACCACTCGCGCAGCTGCTGTGGAGAGAGTGGCTCCCGCCGGGACGAAGCACCCGAAGGACCTCCAGGCGCAGCACCTCCAGACTCCACACGCGCAGGCTTAGCACCCTCAGGCTCCGCACCCCCAGACTTAGCAACCCCAGGCCCAGCACCCCCAGACTCAGCACCCCCAGGCTCCGCACGCTCAGGCTCAGCACCCCCTGACCCGGCACCCGTAGGCTCAGCACCCCTAGCAGCACCAGAGTCAACAGCTACCTCGACAGGCTCGACTGCGTCTACCTGGGACACACCGAAGGGGGCAGGACCCTGAGGGAGGAATGGGTCTACCGGAGGAGGACCTGGCGCGAGGAAGAGCGGCAGGGGGGGGGAAGGGGGACAGTGCGGTAGGGGAAGAGACGGTAGTAAGGAACCGACTCGTCAAACGTGACGTCCTGAGAGGACAGAACACGGCGCGAGGTGGGGTGGTAAAACTGCCAACCAGGCGCCACAGGGGGGAAGCAAAGGAAGACACAGGGAATAGCATGGGAGGACAGCTTGTCCGCAGACAAGTCGCGGACGAAAGCTCGAGATCCCCAGACACGGAACGCAGACGCATCGCCACCCTTCCCCATCCACCGCAGAGTAGGTGTGGTCTCCGGCACGGAGACCCGGGGCTGGAGGTTGATCTGATGCGCCGCGTACTGAACCGCGAACGGCCACAGAAAATGGGGAGCAGCCGCATGGATCATGGACGTACGAGCGACGTCCATGACCATGCCAATGCGGCGCTTAGCAATCCCATTTTGCTGTGGAGAGGCCGGAAGCGTGAACGTCTGGCGGATGCCCTCCGCACGACAGAAGGCCTGCAGAAGGTCGGAGGAAAACTCTCCACCTCTGTCGGAGTGCAGACGCAGAATAGGAAGGTCCGAGCCGAAACTCTCGCTGAGCTGACGATGGGCAGCGTGGATCCAGTCAATCAGCACCTCAGTGACCTCACCCTTGCGGCGCAAGGGGAAGACTGTGGTGTAACGCGAGTAGTCATCAACGACCAGCAGAAAGTAGCGCTCGTGACCCTGACCACGTTCGCGGGCTGGGCCCCACACGTCCATGTGAAGAGTCTGCAAGGGAGCCTCCGTGGGAGGAAACTCGGAGGAGTGAGGGGCGGCGCGCTGCCGCCCCTTGACGCAAAGAACGCAGGTAGGGGCACGCCCCGGGGGGAGGGGAGGGAGAGACCAGGGAAGACCAGTGACAAGAACACAGGAGGCCATGCCTCGGAGACGAGGCAGGGAGGGGTGACCAAGGCGGTGGTGCCAGAGGAAAGTCTGGTGAGACAGGAGGCGACACGAGCAGGAGGCAGACTCAGGACCAGACCGGGACGCTGCAGCAAACACCTGACCCGACGCAGCTACCTGACCAGACTCACCAACTGGAGGAGACACGGTAGTCAGGGTGTACAGGCTCGACCCAGGCTGACGAGTGAACGTGGCCAGGCGTCGGCCCGTCCGGGTACACGAATAGTGGGTCACCCGCTGACCTCCAGGAGTGAACTGGTCAACCCACGCGTCCTGAAGGTCAGCTCCACTCACCAAGTTCGTGGAGAACGATGGGAGGTGGAGGCCAGACAGAGAGCCAGACGGGACCGTCGGACATGGCAGGACCGTGGAGGAGTGTGCAAGGACCGGACCCCCAGAGGGGTCAGCCAAAGAGACTGCCACTGGCCGACTGAGCGGCGAGAGTGTGGTGCAGTCGCAAAAGAAGGAGCGGGAAGCGCCCGAGTCAAGGGTGAAAGTGTGCAAGGCCTGAGACGACGCGGTACCTGAGAGAGCAAACTCACCAGTACCTGGGGCAGCAGACTCACAAGCACTTAGAGCAGCAGACTCACTAGCACCTAGAGCATTAGCCTCAATGCCCGGGTCGGGCGGAACACACAGGTAACAGTCACCCTCAGCACTAATAGACACAGCATTCATAGCAGCAAGGATAGCATCATAATCAAGATCAAAGATAGCAACCCCCGACTTAAGCGGATCACCCCAGCGAGGGATCTCAGAGGAGTCGGGAAACTGCGTACGCCAAGCATCAGTCAGGCGGCCAAAGCAGCGCTGTGTGGCATGCGGTCCTCCACACGTTTCCCCACTGCGGTCGCCGGTGCGGAGAACGTAAGCGCAGGGACCAGCACCCCCAGACCTCCCACGCCCAGCGTACCACTCACGAAGCTGCTGGGGCGACAGGGTCTCACGAGGGCGCTGCTGCTGCTGGCGCTGCCCATCGCCAAAGCCTCCTCGTTGCACAGCGCCACCTCGACCAGCACCACCGCCGCCGCCACCCCCACCGACGCCGCCGCCGCCGCCACCTCCACCCCCAGTGCCGCTGCCTCCGCCGTCTCCACCTCCACTGCCGCCACCGAAGCCCCCACTCCCGCCACCACCCCCACCTCCACCCCCACCCCCTCCGCCGCCTCCACCGCCACCACCGCCGCCCCCGCCGTCTCCTCCAGCACCCTTGCCCCCCTTGCTCCTGCCGCTGCGGCACCTCCCACTAGGAGCAGACGCAGCGCCGACCGACTCGGTGCCAACGAGGTCGACAGCAGCAGCAGAGGCAACAGAAGGCAGAAGGGGAACGGGGGAGCACCCCTCAAAGAAAGGGGAATGAGGGTCACCACGAGAGGCTTCTAGGAGGCGCTCCTCGAGGAGGTCAACGGTGAGTGTGGTGGGGCAAAGGGAGAGGAAGTGTTCCCTGACCGAGCGAAGGGAGTCAGGGAGCCGGGTGACGAGGTAGTAGAGAGTGATGTACATAGGGGGGGGGTTCGCGACGCAGAACTCGGCAGGAAGTGCAGCGCGGTAGCGGGTGTCACTAGTGCGGAGGTGCGTAATGAGGTCAGCGATTGTGGCAAAAGCGGCTAGGTCAGGGAACAGGTACGGCAGCATGAGGCGGCTAAGGGCAGCAGTGGCAGGGGAGGAGTAGCGCGCAACAACAGCGTCGTACAGAGTCCTAGCGGTCTTGTACTGGCTAAAGTGCACGCGCTCAGCAGACGGCAGGTGACTTCGAATAGCAAGACGGGCAGCAGCATCGCGCGTGGTCCACTGCGAGCGAACAGTACTGTCAGCATCAGCAGCAGGTGCAGCAGAGGCGCCAGACGTAAGATCAAAAAGCGATACTCCGTCCTTGCTATCGCACTGCAGAAGCAGCTGCAGATCATCGACCCAGACCTCGAAATCAATTGCCCAACCCTCAGCATCGAAGGAAAGTACATTAGGGGTAGCCATGACAGCAGTAGCAGTAGTAGTAGCAGTGGCAGCAGCAGCAGTAGCAGGAGCACTGCGACTCGGCAGAGCGGCGCGGCTCGGTAGGGCGGCGCGGCTGCAGTGGTGCGCTTACCAGGGCGGGATCAGGGTAGGGCCGCCGTTGGAAGGGCAGGGCCGAGGCGCGCCGGCAGGTCAGGGCCGCAGCAACGGCGGCAGTAGGAAGGGCCGCGGCGGCGACTTCAGGGAGGGCTGCGACGGCAGGGCGGCAGGGCCGCGGCGGGCTCAGACAGGGCCGCAACAGCAGGGGCCGCGGCGGCAGGGGCCGCGACAGCAGGGGGCACGACGGCAGAGGCCGCGACGGCAGGGGCCGCGACGGCAGGGGCCGCGACGACAGGGTCGCGACAGCAGGGGCCGCGACTGCAGGGGGCCGCGACGTCCGGGGGCGCGACGGCCAGGGGCCGCAATGGCAGGGGCCGCGACGGCAGGGGCCGCGACGGCCAGGGGCCGCGACGGCAGGGGGCGCGACGGCCAGGGGCCGCGACGGCAGGGGCCGCGACGGCAGGGGCCGCGACGGCCAGGGGCCGCGACGGCAGGGGGCGAAACGGTCAGGGGCCGCGACTGCAGGGCCGCGACGGCTCTAGTCAGGGCCGCGACGGCAGGGTAGGCGCACGGGGCGCAAGAGAGGCAGGCGCACGGGGCGCAGGTAAGGCAGGCGCGAGGCGCTCGACAGGGCAGGGAGCGCGCTACGGGCAGGGCAGAAAAAATATTAAGTGGTGGGCCCTTAAAAAAAAAAAACGGTCCCAGTAGGGAACCCGCTCTATACCATGTGAAGAATGAACGAGGAATGAAATCAACTAGGAAGCAATGTCAGATTTATATGACATAGCTACTGTAGGCTATAGTGGGGTAGCACATATGGGGTACAGTTTTCTAGGGTTTACATTTGTACCCAACTTTCCCTTAGTCATTCATTCTCGTTCAGTTTCTCATGGTATCGAGCAGGTTCCCCTGTGGGAACTGTTCCTAGGGCCCACCACATTTTTTTTCCTGCCCGGAACGCGCTCTCCACTGCCCGAGTCGCGCTCCCCTCTCTCGACCCTGTCGCGCCGCCTTAGCGGCCCCGTCGCGTCGCGCTTGCGGCCCCGTCGCGTCGCCCTCGCGGCCCCTTCACGTCGCGCCGCCCTAGCGGCCGCGTCGCGCCGCCCTCGCGGCCCCGATCCGCCGCCCTCGCGGCTCCTTCGTGTCGCGCCGCCCTCGCGGCCCTTTCACGCCGCCCTCGCGGCCCTTTCTAGCCGCCCTCGCGGCCTCTTCAAGCCGCCCTCGCGACCCCCCCCCTCCTAGCCGCCCTCGCGGCCCCGTCGCCTACCCCTGCGGCCCCGGCGCCGCCCTTCCCTGCCTCGGCGCCGCCTTTGCTGGCCCCGTCGCCTACCCCTGCGGCCCCGAAGCTGCCCTTCCCGGCCCCGGTGCCGCCTCTACTGGCCCCGACGCCGCTCCACCCGGCCCCGACGCCGCTCCACCCGGCCTCGCCGCCGCTCCACCCGGCCCCGCCGCCGTCCCCACGCGGCCCCGCCGTCACCACCGAGCCGCCGGCGCCGCCGAGCTACTGCCGAGCCGCCCGATCCACCCGAGCCGCCCGAGCCGCCGCGCCACCTGAGCCGCCCGAGCCGCCGGGTCGCCGAGCCGCCGAGCTGCAGTTGCTGCCGAACCGCCGTACCGCCGAGCCGCCCGAGCCGCCCGAGTCGCCGAGTTGCCGAGCCGCAGTTGCTGCCGAGCCGCCGTACCGCCGAGCCGCCCGAGCCGCCCGAGCCGCCGAGTTGCCGACCCGCCGAGCCGCCCGAGCCGCCCTGTCCGGTAAGAGCAGCGCCTCTGTCACTGCACTGCCCTTACCCTACTGTTCGCGCTGCTAGTCCACTGCTGTCATGGCTACCCCTAGTGTCCTCGCTTTTGACGCTGAGGGTCGGGCCATTGACTTTGACGTCTGGGTAGATGACCTGCAGCTTTTCCTACAGTGCGATAGGGCAGACGGTCTCTCCCTCTTTGACCTCACCTCTGGTGCCTCTCCTGCCCCTGCTGCTGATGCCGACGCCACTGTTCGCTCACAGTGGGCCACACGCGATGCTACTGCACGTCTTGCTGTGCGTCGCCACCTGCCTACCTCTGAGCGTGCGCACTTTAGCCAGTACAAGAGTGCTCACACCTTGTACGACGCTGTAGTTGCGCGCTACTCCTCCCCTGCCACTGCTGCACTGAGCCGCCTCATGCTACCGTACCTCTTCCCTGACCTTGCTGCCTTTCCCACAGTCGCTGACCTCATTACGCACCTCCGCACTAGTGACACTCGCTACCGCGCTGCGCTTCCTGCTGAATTCTGCGCCAAGAACCCCCCCCCCATGTACATCACCCTCTACTACATAGTCACCGGCTCCCTGACTCCCTTCGCGTAGTCAGGGACCACTTCCTCTCAGTTTGCCCCACCACTCTCACCGTTGACCTCCTCGAGAAGGCCCTCCTAGCAGCAGAGAAGAGCATAGTCACTGTAGGAGCCTCTCGTGGTGACCCTCGCACCCCCGTCTTTGAGGGGTGTTCCCCCTCCCCCCTTTTGCCCTCTGTTGCCTCTGCTGCTGCGGCCGACCTCGTTGGTTTCGAGTCGGTCGGCGCTGTGTCTGCCCCGAGCGGGAGACGCCGCACCGGCAAGGGCAAGGGGGGCAAGGGTGCTGGAGGGGTTGGCGGGGGTGGCGGAGGTGGCGGTGGAGGCAGTGGAGGGGGTGGGGGTGGTGGTGGGAGTGGTGGCGGGGGTGGAGGTGTCGGTGGCGGCAGTGGAGGCGGAGGCGGCGGCGGCGGTGGCGGTGGGAGCGGAGGTGGCGGAGGTGGCGGCGGTGGAGGAGGCGGCGGCGGAGGAGGTGGAGCTGGTCGGGGTGGCGCTGCGCAGAGGGTCGGCTCCGGTGGTGGTCAGCGCCAGCAGCAGCAGCAGCAGCAGCGGCAGCAGCGCACTCGTGACATCCCCCCCCCTCAGCAGCTCCGTGAGTGGTACGCTGCACGCCAGCGGGGTGGGGGTACTGGTCCGTGCACCTACGTCCTACGCACCGGCGACCGCGCGGGTGAGCAGTGCGGGGGTGCGCACTCCACCCAGCGCTGCTTTGGCCGCCTGACGGACGCTTGGTGTCACCAGTTCCCTGAGGCCACTGAGATCCCCCGCTGGGGCGAGCTGTCTAGGGCGGGTGTAGCTGTCTTTGACCTTGACTTTGATGCTATTCTTGCTGCCATGTATGCTGTGACTATTAGTGATGAGGGTGACTGTTACCGGTGTTTTCCGCCCGACCCGGGCATTGAGACTGCTGCTCTAGGTACTGGTGAGGCTGCTGCTCTAGGTGCTAGCGAGGCTGCTGCTCTAGGTGCTCGTGTGTCTGCTCCCTCAGGTGCTGGTGAGTCTGCTCTCTCAGGTACTGCGTCGGCTTCGGCCTCCCACACCTTCACCCTTGACTCGGGGGCTTCTCGCTCCTTCTTTCGAGACCGCACCACACTCACGCCGCTTGGCCGGCCAGTTGCAGTCTCTCTGGCAGACCCCTCTGGGGGTCCTGTCCTTGCTCACTTCTCCACTGTCCTCCCGTGTCCGGCGGCCCCCTCTGGCACCCTGTCTGGTCTTTACCTCCCCTCGTTCTCTACGAACTTGGTGAGTGGTGCTGACCTACAGGATGCGGGGGTTCACCAGTTCACTCCTGCGAGTCAGCGGGTGACCCACTGCACGGACGCTCGGACAGGCCGACACCTGGCCACGTTTACACGACGGCCGGGGTCGAGCCTGTACACACTGACCACTGCGTCTCCTCCAGTCACTGCGTCTGGTCAGGTAGCTGCGTCGGGTCAGGTGTTTGCTGCAGCGTCCAGGTCTGGTCCTGAGTCTGCCCCCTGTTCGTGTCGCCTCCTGTTGCACGAGACTCTCCTCTGGCACCACCGCCTTGGTCACCCCTCCCTGCTTCGTCTCCGAGGCATGGCCTCCTGTGTCCTTGTCTCTGGTCTTCCCCGGTCCCTCCCTCCCCTTCCTCCGGGGCCAGGCCCTACCTGCGTCCCTTGTGTCGAGGGGCGGCAGCGGGCTGCCCCTCACTCCTCCCAGTTTCCTCCGACAGAGGCCCCGCTGCAGACGCTTCACATGGACGTGTGGGGCCCGGCCCGCGTCCGTGGACAGGGTCACGAGCGCTACTTCCTGCTGGTGGTTGACGATTACTCGCGTTACACCACAGTCTTCCCCTTGCGCAGCAAGGGTGATGTCACTGAGGTGTTGATCGATTGGATCCGCGCAGCTCGTCTCCAGCTCAGGCAGAGCTTCGGCTCGGACTTTCCTGTTCTGCGTCTGCACTCTGACAGAGGTGGAGAGTTCTCCTCTGGCCTTCTGCGAGCCTACTGTCGTGCACGAGGCATCCGCCAGACCTTCACGCTTCCGGACTCTCCACAGCAAAATGGGATTGCTGAGCGCCGCATTGGCATGGTCATGGACGTCGCCCATACGTCCATGATGCATGCGGCTGCCCCCCATTTTCTGTGGCCGTTTGCGGTTCGGTACGCGGCGCATCAGATCAACCTTCACCCCAGGGTCTCCATGCCGGAGACCTCCCCAGCTTTGCTGTGGACGGGGAAGGTTGGCGATGCGTCTGCGTTCCGTGTCTGGGGATCTCGGGCGTTTGTCCGCGACTTGTCTGCGGACAAGCTGTCCCCTCGTGCTGCTCCTTGTGTCTTCCTTGGCTTCCCCCCTAACGCGCCAGGGTGGCAGTTCTACCACCCCACCTCTCGCCGTGTTCTGTCCTCCCAGGACGTCACGTTTGACGAGTCGGTCCCCTACTACCGCCTCTTCCCCTACCGCACTCCGTCCCTCCCCCCGCCACCGCTCTTCCTTGTGCCAGGTCCCCCCCCGGTAGACCCCCTCCCCCCTCAGGGTCCTGCCCCTTCAGGTGTGTCCCAGGTAGACGCCGTCGAGCCTGTCGAGGTTACTGGTGACTCTGGTGCTGCTGAGGGTGCTGAGCTTGGGGGTGCTGACTCTGGGGGTGCTGAGCGTGTGGGTGCTACGCCTGGGGGTGCTGAGCCTGAGGGTGCTACTCCTGGGGGTGCTGAGCCTGGGGGTGCTGGGCCTGGGGGTGCTACTACTGGGGGTGCTGAGCCTGGGGGTGCTGAGCCTGGGGGTGCTGAGCCTGGGGGTGCTACGCCTGGAGGTGCTGAGCCTGGGGGTGCGGAGCCTGAGGGAGCTGGGCCTGCTCGTGTGGCGTCTGGCGGTGTTGAGCCTGGAGGTTCTCCGGGTGCTTCGTCTCGGCGGGAGCCACTCTCTCCACAGGAGCTGCGCGAGTGGTTTGCCCGGCGCTGGAGGCGTACTGCTGGAGCTGGAGATTCTTCGGCTGCTGAGGGTGCTGGTGCCGCGGGTCCCGGAGGTGCTCGTACTGGGAGTACTGGAGCTGCTGGGCCTGCGGGTATGAGTGGAGCTGGAGCTGCTGAGGGTGTTGACGCTGAGGCTACTGCTGTCGGTACTGGAGGCGGTCCTGCTGGGGGTGCTACTGGTGCTGTTGGAGGTGCTGGAGCTGGAGGTGCTGCTGGCACTGGTGCTGCCGCTCGGGGTACTGGTGCTGTCCCTGCCGTGTCTGGAGTCGCCGCGCGGCCTTGGCCGTACTTCGTTCCGCTCCTTCAGCAGGTTCTTGGTCTCCCGCCTTCTACTGGTCCTCCTCCTCCCTTAGAGTGTCCACAGCCTGTCCCGTCACAGTTACAGTTCCAGCCGGCCTCCCCACTGCCCGCTCCTTCTCCCTACACTGGTCCTACTGGAGGTCTGGCTGAGCGTCGTGAGCCTGCGTCTCGCCCTGCGTCGCCTGTCCGTCCTGCTCGCTCTAGTGGTCGTGGTTCGCGTCAGCGTCCTCCTCCTGTCCCTGGCACGCACCGGATGTCTCTGCGTCCGTCCACTGCTCCTCTGCGTGCCCCTTTGCCATCTCCTCCTGAGTCCTCTCTTCCTGCTCTTCCCGACCCGGAGTCGGACTCTCTTCGTGCTGCCAGTCCTACTGTCACGCGTCTCCTTGCTACTGTCGTCACTGACCCTTCCTTTGAGTCCACTGCTGCGTCTGCCCTAGTTGCTGAGCTCGTCGACTTTGCTGCTCGCTGTCGTCTAGACTACGCTGCTAGTCTTGTCGTTGATTCTGAGTCTGTCTGTCCTCCGTCCGTCGGGGGTGAGTGTGCCCTTGGCACGGACGTCCTTGAGGACAGGCAGGAGGAGTTCCAGTGTTTGGCTGCTGCTTCACCTCATCTCGTGTCCGTACTGCTTACCCCTGAGGGAGACCCGGATGCACTTGACATCCCGACTCCGCGCTCTTACGCGGAGGCGATAGAGGGTCCCTACTCCTCTCAGTGGCAGGCAGCTATGGACACAGAGATGGCTTCCTGGAAGTCCACAGGCACCTACGTTGACGAGGTTCCCCCGCCTGGGGCGAACATCGTCAGTGGCATGTGGATTTTCAGGGTGAAGCGACCGCCGGGTTCTCCGCCTGTCTTCAAGGCGCGTTACGTGGCTCGTGGCTTCAGTCAGCGGCAGGGAGTTGACTACTTTCAGACCTTCTCTCCCACCCTGAAGATGACCACTCTTCGGGTACTGCTGCACATAGCTGCTCACCGCGACTACGAGCTGCACTCTCTTGACTTCAGCACTGCTTTCTTGCAGGGCAGCCTGCACGAGGAGATCTGGCTGCGTCGCCCACCTGGCTTCACTGGGTCTTTTCCTCCTGGCACCCAGTGGAGCCTCCGGCGACCAGTCTACGGTCTCCGCCAGGCACCGCGTGAGTGGCACGACACACTGAGGACTACACTTGCGGCTCTTGGGTTTGCTCCCTCTACTGCCGACCCGTCGCTGTTTCTGCGCACCGACACTTCTTTGCCGCCGTTCTACATCCTCGTGTACGTCGACGACTTGGTCTTTGCCACAGCTGACACTGGTGGACTCGCCCACGTGAATTCCGAGCTGCAGAAGAGACACACGTGCACAGACCTGGGTGAACTGCGCAGCTACCTTGGCTTGCAGATCACCCGGGACAGAGCACGCCGCACCATTACTCTGACTCAGTCACACATGGTGCAGCAGGTCCTTCAGCGCTTCGGCTTCACGTACTCCTCGCCTCAGGCCACTCCTCTGCCTACTCGCCACTCGCTCTCAGCTCTGCCTTCGGATGAGTCCGTAGAGTCGAGTGGCCCGTACCCAGAGCTTGTTGGCTGCCTCATGTACCTGATGACCTGCACACGACCTGACCTCGCATACCCTCTTAGCATTCTCGCACGCTATGTTGCTCCTGGGAGACACAGATCGGAGCACATGGCTGCAGCAAAGAGGGTGTTGCGTTACTTGTGCAGTACGTCGGGCATGGGGCTTGTGCTTGGAGGGCAGAGTCCAGTGGTCCTCACTGGGCACGCAGACGCTTCTTGGGCTGACGACCAGGCTACGCAGCGGTCGTCACAGGGTTACACCTTCAGCCTTGGTTCCGGCTCTGTTTCGTGGCGGGCTACCCGCTCGTCTTCTGTTCTCGGCTCCAGTTGTGAGGCTGAGATCTACGCAGGGGCCATGGCTGCACAGGAGCTACGCTGGCTCACCTACCTGCTGACTGACCTAGGAGAGCCGCCTCGTTCTCCTCCAGTTCTGTACGTAGACAACAAGGCCATGCTGGCCTTGTGTTGAGAGCAGAGACTGGAGCACAGAACGAAGCACATTGCTCTCCGCTACTTCCTTGCTCGTGAGCTACAGCAGCGTGGTCAGCTGCGGCTTGCGTACGTGGCCTCTCAGGCCAACACTGCTGATATCTTCACCAAGGCACTTGCGCCTTGTGATCATCAGCGCTTCTGTACTCAGCTGGGTCTTGTGCCTACCTTGCCTCACTTGCTCACCCCTTGACCTTGTTTGTACTGT
This sequence comes from Closterium sp. Naga37s-1, assembly GCA_947471745.1. NCBI lineage: Eukaryota > Viridiplantae > Streptophyta > Zygnematophyceae > Desmidiales > Closteriaceae > Closterium > Closterium sp. Naga37s-1. The sequence continues at coordinate 282,896 of CANJKZ010000006.1, forward strand.
TGCATATATATATACACCTGCTCGTGCTTGTCTAGCCTTATATATATATGTAATGCTGCATGTGAACTGGCCTTGTGGCCTTGAACTTGTGCTCGGAATGTGTGGTGACTTTGTGATCCACCCTGAGCTTGCTGTGCTTTGCTTGACTGGTCTTGTGACCCCTTGTTCTCCCCCACTTTGCCTATGGGGGTGTGTCAGATTTATATGACATAGCTACTGTAGGCTATAGTGGGGTAGCACATATGGGGTACAGTTTTCTAGGGTTTACATTTGTACCCAACTTTCCCTTAGTCATTCATTCTCGTTCAGTTTCTCAAGCAAGTGGGTACAAATGTGAAAACCTAAAAGAGTTGTACCCCATATTGTCAACCCCACTACAGCCTACAATATGGTTCTGACAATTTACACCGATAAAATTTGCCCTGATGCAGATGCATCAGTGAGGAAAATGGTGGGGAAAGGTTCAAAACGGGTTCCCGCGCACGTAGTTAAAGTCTCGATATAATATGGGAATGTACCCTTGGACGTATTCCCTTTGTACTCTTTTATATTCTCTTGTTATAGTCAGTACTGACATTTTGCATCCATTCTGACAAGCGTCATCAATCACAACTCCACTGCAAACTTTATGCGATCAACCGTGTGTGAGATTATGACTAAATCCCGTGTACGATTGTAACGAATGTCGCCAACAATATCATGCGAAGGAGTTCATGTTCCAGTTGATGACGTGTGCGGTCCCCAAATCTGAACGTGATTCGATTTCACGCATGAACGTGCACACCCCCAATCCACCGAACGTGTGTAGTTTTCGGCGAAATCACCAACACGTACGAATAATAATAGCCACAGTATTGTACCAAAAATTTTAACAGAGTCGCTATCTCAAGAAAAGTCAGGTGTTAGGTATTCAGTAACCTATTGTAAGGAAAATTCCTTTTCCTTCGCGTCCCCGCTCAGCGCGTACACCACTGTAGCACCACAGTCAACACCGTTACCACTCGCAAACCCTCGCATCGACAATCCTCCCGCCACCTTCGCACGTCGCACCCCGACCTCACGTCTCGGCGGGTAACCCGCGCTCCGGGCCTCCGCTTCGACACTTTCTCCGACCTCAGTCCCAGGCCCGTCGCGCGACAACCACAGTCCATTACCGTTACCACTATAGTTTCGCTATATATTCTTCGCTCATGCCTTCGCTCATTGTACTCTTGCTTCGATAGTGCAATTCTCGCTCGATCACTCAATTGCACTCGTAACACTTGGTATTCAGAGCCTACGATCTCTTCTCGGACCGCACCCACACCTTCGCTTCCCCACTATCTCAAATTTTTGGGGGGGTAGACGTCTCTCAGCGACACAGCACCACCGCTCGTAGTGCTCTCTCGTAAGCACGCACGGCCACGACAGAGGCTCTCGCTGAGCTTGCCCGACACCCCCGCCATGGCCGAATTCACGCTCGCGACATTGACGCAGGAGCAACTTGACCGTCTGGTACGCCAAGTTGAAGAATCGGCGCTCGAAATTGCAACGCTCACGGCGGAACGTGACTCCGCGCGTCAGCAATCCACGGTGAATACTCCAGCGCCACCACACGCACCGACAAATGCATCTGCACAATCGGACGAGCCGATCGTCATTTCGTCCGGCACACCAACACAACACGACAGCGTGGGACAACGCTCAGGTGCAGCCAGTGATGGCGCCGCCCAACCGATGCCTGGCATGGGGGGAAACAGGGTCTCACCAAGCTCGCGGGGGCCTCGTGAAGCCCGTCGGCACGTGGAGTTCGCGGCGACAAATGGCGAACAGGTCATTATGGCACCAATGCCACTCAAGCCGCAACGCCCGCCCTGCTTCGACCCAAGCCAGCGTGGAGGTCCGACGGTTCAATCGTGGGTCTTCACGATGAACGTCTTCTTCGACGCGAATTACGTCGAGTCGGACGCAGCGAAGATCCGATATGCCGTCTCGCTGCTGAGGGGCCCCGCCATGGACTGGTGGCGAGTCATCGTGACGTCGCCATGTGCCTACGAGCCACCGTCGCAAGAGGAAGGGCCCACGGGTCCAGCTGTCACCTGGAGTTCATTCTGCGAAACCGCCCAGTACAGCACGTGGGATGCGTGGTGCGCAGGGCTTCGGGCGCGCTTTGAGCCAATCGCAGCTTCTATTTCGGCGCGTCAGAGACTGCGTACTTGGCGGCAACTCGGGTCGGTTCAAGACTACACGAGTGGTTTTCTCGCATTATACGAGCAGGTCAGCTACATGCACGAAGCGGAGCGGGTGGACCGTTACGTCGGAGGGCTGAAGCCGGACATCTCGCACGAGATCATGCTACGCGGGCTCTCGAACTTCAACGAGATTCTCGCGCTCGCCGAGAAAATCGACATTTTGTGTCGTTTGAGACCGGGGTCCTACTACGGACATCGTCCTCGGGGACCGATAGAGCACGCCACCGTACATGCCGTTGCGACGAATGCAGCTGCCGCGCCGTTTAAGGGGCGCTGCTTTGCTTGCAATAGGCCGGGCCATCGCAAGAGTGAATGCCCAGAGGAGCTGAGGCGCCGCGGAGCAGAGCAGGGGAGGGAGTCTCCAAGGCAGGGAAACGCCAGCAGTCAGTAGGAATCGGGCCAACTACTGACGAGACTGCCTGCTCGCCCAACCCCACCGACCCTCACCGAGTCACAGTACCGATTCATGCTATCGATCGGACTCAGACGAATAAGGAGGGTACCGCGACCGATTGCCCAGTACTGATCCACGGGAAAATACAGGGAGCAGTAGTGAAGATTTTTATCGACGGAGGAGCAAGTCACAGTTTAGTTAATACCGCAACCGCACGAAAACTGCAACTGACACTTAGCCGCTATTTACCTGAGATAGACGCACGCTTAGTCAACGGCACGCCACTGGCCATACGGAAAAGGGTGGAGAGAGTCAAAGTCCGCTGCGGGGGAAATTTCGGATTTACACAGGAAATGCTCGCAACGACACTAGATGGGCACGACATTTTACTGGGACGTGATTGGCTGCGACGGTATAACCCGCGAATTGACTGGACGATGGGTAGCTGCACTGTGCGAAGTAGCGGTAACTGGGTTGAGCTACCTCGCTGGCAGTCGCCGGAGTCTTCAACGGTACACGTCAATGCCGTCACCATGAAACGGGCTGTCGCTGCTGGAGCTGACGTGTACGCAGTAGACATTGCGGTGGTAGAGGGAGCAGAGCAGCCGAGTGATTTCAAAAAACTGCTGGCAGCGGTACCGCCCGAACTACAGGAACTGTTGAAACGATACCCCGAGATTTTTTCCCGACGACTTACGGGAAGGGCTGCCACCTCGGCGAGCACATGACCAACGAATAGAATTAGAACCGGGGGCACTGCCAACTGTACAGCGCCAGTTCTGACTGACACAACCCGAGCTCGACGAACTGAGGAAGCAGTTAGATTACTTATTAGAGAAGAAATTCATCCGACCGAGCTCGTCACCGTTCGCCGCACCGATACTATCACGCAAAAAAAAGACGGAGGGTTTCGCATATGCATCGATTACCGAGCGCTCAACAGGGTAACAGTCAAATCGCGGTACCCCATTCCCCGCGCCGACGAACTGATCGACCAACTGCGAACAGCACGGGTTTTTTCGAAAATAGATTTACGGGGAGGTTACCATCAGATTAGGGTCGAACCATCGGACTGCGCCAAAACAGCTTTCCGGACTAGGTACGGGTCATTCGAGTACACCGTAATGCCTTTCGGACTGACCAACGCAGCAGCGACATTTCAGATGACCATGAACGAGGCGTTTAGGCCACTTTTAGATAAATGCGTGATAGTTTACCTCGACGACATCCTCGTCTACAGTCGTGACAAGCAGCAGCACTTAGCAGATCTAGAAGCAGTGTTTAAGATTTTAGACGAGCTTCGGTTACTGACGAAGGGCTCCAAGTGCGAGTTTTTTCAGGACCGGCTAGAGTTTTTGGGGCACGTTATTTCGGAGGCTGGGGTCGAAATTGACCCAAAGAAGTTAGACACGGTGAAAACCTGGCACCCCCCGACGAATATCACGGAACTACAGAGCTTTTTGGGGTTTGTCAATTACGTGCGTCGGTTCGTCCCCGACATGGCACGGTTAACAGCGCCGCTGACGGACTTGTTACGGAGGGGGGTCGTTTTTACGTGGGGGGAGAAAGAGCATGCTGCCTTCTCTGCCCTGAAAAATGTTCTATGTTCACCGCCCGTCCTGCGCATCGCCGACCCACACCGCCCATTCGAAGTAGTTACCGACACAAGCGACATCGCCATCGGAGCCGTACTGCTACAGGACTTCGGCAACGGCCTACAGCCCATCGCATACGAATCACGAAAACTGCATCCGCCCGATAAAAATTACCCGATACACGACCGCAAAATGCTTGCGATCGTGCACGCGTTCAAAGTGTGGCGCTGTTACTTGACTGGCGCAGACGTGACAGTACGGACAGACCATAGATCACTACAGTACCTCCGCGCACAGCCACACCTCAACCCACGACAGATTCGCTGGCTCGATTTTCTCGAGTCCAATTTTCACTACACGGTCACCTACAAAAAGGGAGCCTCGAACATCGCCGATGCACTGACCCGCCCCACTGCCCAGATCCATGCAATACTACTCGCCCAGACCAGCCCCCTACTGACAGGCCTATTTACCCACGGGTACCAAACGGATCCATTCTTCACAGGAGGAAATTCGCAACAGTTCGCAGCAGCAAGGGGAGTCTATTACGTAAAAGCCCGGACCGACCGCATCTGGGTGCCTGGGTATACACTGGTACGAGAATTACTGTTACAGGAGGCACACGACGGAGTTACCTCGGGGCATTTCGGGGTAGAGAAAACACGGCAGCAGCTGCAGCGGTATTATTACTGGCCCGAGATGTTGACCGACGTACAACGACACGTGGCATCGTGTCCCACTTGCCAGCTCATGAAATCATCACGGCAGCGGCCGGCAGGACAGTTGCAGCCGATACCACCCCCAGAGTGTGCTTGGCAGCAGGTGACGATGGACTTCGTCACGAGGTTACCGACTGGGGCGAGTGGGAACGACGCGATCCTGGTCGTCGTCGATCGCCTGACGAAAATGGCACACTTCGCAGCCTGCAAAAAAACGATCACAGCCGAAGAAATAGCTCGACTCTTCATCTCCACCGTCGTTCGACTGCACGGGATACCATCAGCGATCATCAGCGACCGCGACAGATTCGCTGGCTCGATTTCCTCGAGTCCAACTTTCACTACACGGTCACTTACAAAAAGGGAGCCTCGAACATCGCCGACGCACTGACCCGCCCCACTGCCCAGATCCACGCAATACTACTCGCCCAGACAAGCCCGCTACTGACAGGCCTATTCACCCACGGGTACCAAACGGATCCATTCTTCACAGGAGGACATTCGCAGCAGTTCGCAGCAGCAAAGGGAGTCTATTACGTAAAAACCGGGACTGACCGCATTTGGGTGCCTGGGTATACACTGCTACGGGAATTACTGTTACAGGAGGCACACGACGGAGTTACCTCGGGGCATTTCGGAGTAGAAAAAACACGGCAGCAGCTGCAGCGGTATTATTACTGGCCCGAAATGTTGACCGACGTACAACGACACGTGGCATCGTGTCCCACTTGTCAGCTCATGAAATCATCACGACAGCGGCCGGCGGGACAGTTGCAGCCGATACCACCCCCAGAGCGTGCTTGGCAGCAGGTGACGATGGACTTCGTCACGGGGTTACCAGCTGGGGCGAGTGGGAACGACGCGATCCTGGTCGTCGTCGATCGACTGACGAAAATGGCACATTTCACAGCCTGCAAAAAATCAATCACAGCCGAAGAAACAGCACGCCTCTTCATCTCCACCGTCGTTCGACTGCACGGGATACCAGCCGCGATCATCAGCGACCGCGACACGAAATTCACCAGCAACTTCTGGCGGAACCTGTGGCACTAGTTCGGCACGCGACTACAGTTCAGTTCTTCATACCACCCTGAAACCGACGGACAGACAGAACGGACAAACCGGACTATGAAGCAACTCATCCGAGCCACATGCGACGACCCAACCACCTGGGAACAACAGCTGCCACTCATTGAGTTCGCATACAACAACTCACCATCCGCCACGACCCAACAGTCACCGTTTTACCTGAACTACGGACAAGACCCGACAGTACCCATGACCCCGAATCGTGACAACCCGGTGCCACGAGCACAACAGTTCGCCAAAATTTTACAAGCAGCACGGACCCGGGCAGCAGACGCAATAAAAAAATCGAACATCATCGCTAAACGTAACGCCGACCGCCACCGCCGACCTGTCACTTACCAACATGACGACCTAGTTTTACTCGACACTCAGAACCTCCGCCTGCCTATCACCCCAAAACTCCGCCCCCGATATTGCGGGCCATTTCGCATAAGCCACATGATTACGCCCGTCACCGCCCACCTCCTCCTCCCCGCTGACTGGTACGTCAGCCCTTCATTCCACGTCAGCCTGCTTCGCCCTTACGTCCCGTCCACAAGCCAACTGCCGCATAACCGCCCGGCCAGCATGACACGACCGCCGACTAAACCAATCATCACACCCGAGAAAATTATGAGCCACAGAGTTCGCGACCCTGCCGCTGACTGAAGCCTCGAGCCACGTAACGCGCCTTGAAGACAAGCGGAGAACCCGGCGGCCGCTTCACCCTGAAAATCCACATGCCACTGACGATGTTCGCCCCAGGTGGGGGAACCTCGTCGACGTAGGTGCCTGTGGACTTCCAGGAAGCCATCTCTGCGTCCATGGCTGACTGCCACTATGAGGAGTAGGGACCCTCGATCGCCTCAGCGTATGATCGAGGAGTCGGGATGTCTGGTGCATCCGGGTCTCCCTCAGGGGCAATCAGCGTGGACACGAGATGAGGCAAAGCAGCAGCAAAACACTGGAACTCCTCCTGCCTGTCCTCAAGGACGTCCGTGCTAAGAGCACACTCACCCCCGACGGACGGAGGACAGACAGACTCAGACTCAGCAACGAGACTAGCGGCGTAGTCTAGACGACAGCGAGCAGCAAAGTCGACAAGCTCAGCAACTAAGGCAGACGCAGCAGTGGACTCAAAGGAAGGGTCGGTGACAACAGTGGCCAGGAGACGCGTGACAGTAGGACTGGCAGCACGAAGAGAGTCAGACTCCGGGTCAGCAAGAACAGGAAGAGAGGACTCTGGAGGAGACGGCAACGGGACACGCAGAGGAGCAGTGGAAGGGCGCAGTGCCATCTGGTGTGTACCTGGGACCGCAGGAGGACGCGGACGCGGAGCACGACCACTAGTGCGAGCAGCACGAACAGGCGACGCAGGACGAGACGCAGGCTCACGACGCTCAGCAAGACCTCCAGTAGGACCAGTGTAGGGAGAAGGAGCAGGCAGAGGGGAGGCGGGCTGTAACTGTGACCGCGACTGGACAGGCTGTGGACACTCTAAGGGAGGAGCAGGACCAGTAGAGGGCGGGAGACCAAGAACCTGCTCAAGGAGCGGAACGAAGTACGGCCGCGGCCGCGCAGCGCCTCCAGAACCAGCAGGGACAGCACCAGTACCCCCAGCGGCAGCACCAGCGCCAGCAGCACCTCCAGCTCCAGCAGCGCCAACTCCAGCACCCTCAGAAGCACCGGTGCCAACACCCCCAGTAGCTCCAGCTCCAGCAGCTCCAGTAGCACCTACTCCAGCAGGGCCGCCAGCTCCAGCACCGCCAGGAGCTCCAGCACTAGGAGCACCTCCAGGCCCAGCAGCTCCAGTCCCCCGAGCAGTACCAGCAGCTCCAGTACCTCCAGCAGCACCAACTCCAGCAGCCCCAGTAGCACCTCCAGTCCCAGCAGCTCCAGTACCGCCAGTACAAGCACCTCCAGGACCAGTGGCTCCAGGACCTCCAGCGCCGACCCCAGGGTCAGCAGCAACAGTAGCACCTCCAGCTCCAGCAGCACGGCTCCAGCGCCGGGCAAACCACTCACGCAGCTCCTGTGGAGAGGGTAGCTCCCGCCGAGACGAAGCACCCGAAGGGCCCCCAGACCCAGCACCGCCAGAGGCCACACGAGTAGACCCTGCACCCCCAGGCTCCGCACCCCCAGGCTCAGCACCCCCAGGCTCCGCACCCCCAGGCTCCGCACCCCCAGGCTCAGTACCGCCAGGCTCAGCACCCCCAGACTCAGCACCCCCAGGCTCAGCACCCCTAGCAGCACCAGAGTCAACAACTACCTCGACAGGCTCGACTGCGTCTACCTGGGACACACCTGACGGGGCAGGACCCTGAGGGGGGAGAGGGTCTACCGGGGGGGGACCTGGCGCAAGGAAGAGCGGCGGTGGGGGGAGGGGCGCAGTGCGGTAGGGGAAGAGGCGGTAGTAAGGCACCGACTCGTCAAAGGTGACGTCCTGGGAGGACAGAACACAGCGCGAGGTGGGGTGGTAAAACTGCCAACCAGGCGCGTCAGGGGGGAAGCCAAGGAAGACGCAGGGAACAGCACGGGGGGACAGCTTGTCCGCAGACAAGTCGCGGACAAACGCCCGAGATCCCCAGACCCGAAACGCAGACGCATCGCCAACCTTCACCGTCCACCGCAAGGTGGGGGAGGTCTCTGGCAAGGAGACCCGGGGCTGAAGGTTGATGCGCCGCGTACTGAACCGCGAACGGCCACAGAAAATGGGGAGCAGCCGGATGGATCATGGACGTACATGACCATGCCAATGCGGCGCTCAGCAATCCCATTTTGCTGTGGAGAGGCCGGAAGCGTGAACGTCTGGCGGATGCCCTGTGCACGACAGAAGGCTCGCAGACGGTCAGAGGAAAACTCACCTCCTCTGTCGGAGTGCAGACGCAGGACAGGAAAGTCCGAGCCGAAACTCTCTCTGAGCTGGAGACGAGCTGCGCGGATCCAGTCGATCAACACCTCAGTCACCTCACCTTTGCTGCGCAAGGGGAAGACTGTGGTGTAACGCGAGTAGTCGTCAACCACCAGCAGGAAGTAACGCTCGTGTCCCTGTCCACGGACGCGGGCTGGGCCCCACACGTCCATGTGAAGCGTCTGCAGCGGAGCCTCTGTCGAAGGAAACTCGGAGGAGTGAGGAGCGGCGCGCTGCCGCCCCTCGACGCAGGGAACGCAGGTGGGGGCAGGCCCCGGAGGAAGAGAAGGGAGGGACCGGGGGAGACCCGAGATAAGGAAACGAGAGGCCATGCCTCGGAGACGAGGCAGGGAGGGGTGACCAAGGCGGTGGTGCCAGAGGAGAGTCTGGTGAGACAGGAGACGACACGAGCAGGGGGCAGACTCAGGACCCGATCTGGACGCTGCAGCAAACACCTGACTCGACGCAGCTACCTGAGGAGACTCAGTAGTCAGTGTGTACAGGCTCGACCCCGGCTGACGGGTAAACGTGGCCAAGTGTCGGCCCGTCCGAGCACACGTACAGTGGGTCACTCGCTGACGCGCAGGAGTGAACTGGTCAACCCCTCCATCTTGTAGGTCAGCACCACTCATCGTAGAGAACGAGGGGAGGTAAAGACCTGACAGGGAGCCAGAAGGGGCCGCCGGACACGGTAAGACAGTGGAGAAGTGGGCAAGGACAGGACCCCCAGAGGGGTCTGCCAGGGAGACTGCAACCGGCCGACTGAGCGGCGTGAGTGTGGTGCGGTCTCGAAAGAAGGAGCGGGAAGCACCCGAGTCAAGGGTGAAGGTGTGTAAAACCTGAGCCAACGTGGTACCTGAGAGAGCAGACTCACCAGCACCTGGGGCAGCAGACTCACCAGCACCTGGAGGAGTAGACGCACTAGCACCTAGAGCAGCAGCCTCACCAGCACCTAGTGCAGCAGCCTCAATGCCTGGGTCAGGCGGAACACACAGGTAACAGTCACCCACATCACTAGTAGGCAATGCATACATGGAAGTGAGGATAGCATCATAGTCAAGAGCATAGATATCTACCCTCTGCCTAAGCAGCTCCACCCAGTCGGGGAGCTCAGCGGCGTCGCCAAACTCCGTACGCCAGGCGTCGCTCAGACGGGCGAAGCAGCGGGACTCTGCGTGACCAAACGTCCCGCAAGGCTGACCAGTCCGAGCACCAGTGCGAATGACGTACGGACAGCGAGCAGTACTCCGTGACCCTCCACGCTGAGCGTACCACTCACGAAGCTGCTGGGGCGAAAGGACCGCGCGCGGACTACGCTGCAGCTACACCTGGCCACTACAAGCAGCTCCCGAACTACTCACGCCAGAACGACTCGCACTACGGCCACCCCGACAAACCCAAGTAGCGTACCACTCACGAAGCTGCTGGGGCGTGAGGGACTCACGCGGACGTCGCTGGAGCTGCATCCGGCCACCGCCTGGGGCAGCAGGAGCAGTGGTAGCCGCAGTGGCAGCAGTAGCAGCAGTAGCAGTGCGGCCACCCCTACAACCCCAACTAGCGTACCACTCACGAAGCTGATGGGGGGCGAGGGACTCACGCGGACGGCGCTGGAGCTGCATCTGGCCACGCCAGGAGCAGCAGTAGCAGTAGAAAGAGCAGTAGTAGCAAGAGCAGCAGAAACAGCAGCACGGGCAGGGCAGTGCTCACCAGTGGCGAGAAGGGCAGGCGTACGACGGCGGCAACGGCGAGGCCGCTACCACTGTAGGGCGAGGGCTCCGCGGCAGCTGCAGGGGCGGCTGCTCCAGGGGCGGCAGTTGTAGGGGCGGCTGCTGCAGGGGCGGCTGCTGCAGGGGCGGCTGCTCCAGGGGCGGCTGCCGCAGGGGTGGCTGCTCCAGGGGTGGCTGCTGCAGGGGCGGTTCCTCCAGGGGCGGCTGCTGCAGGGGCGGCTGCTCCAGGGGCGGCTGCTGCAGTGGCGGCTGCTCCAGGGGCGGCTGCTGCAGTGGCGGCTGCTCCAGGGGCGGCTGCTGCAGGGGCGACTGCTCCAGGGGCGGCTGCTGCAGGGGTGGCTGCTCCAGGGGTGGCTGCTGAAGGGGTGGCTCCTCTAGGGGCGGCTGTTGCAGGGGCGGCTGCTCCAGGGGCAGCTGCTGCAGTGGCGGCTGCTCCCGGGGCGGCTGCTTCAGGGGCGGCTGCTCCAGGGGCGGCTGCGTGAGGGGCGACAGGGCCGCGAAGGGCGGAGACGGGGCCGCTAGAGGTGGCGACGGGGCCGCGAAGGGCGGCGACGGGGCCGCTAGGGGCGGCGACGGGGCCGCGAAGGGCGGCGACGGGGCCACCAGAGGCGGCGACGGGGCCGCGAAGGGCGGCGACGGGGCCGATAGGGGCGGCGACGGGGCCGCTAGGTGCGGCGACGGGCCCGCGAAGGGGCCGCGAGGGGCCTCGAAGGGCGGCGACGGGGCCGCTAGGGGCGGCGACGGGGCCGCTAGGGGCGGCGACGGGGCCGCGAAGGGGCCGCGAGGGGCCTCGAAGGGCGGCGACGGGGCCGCTAGGGGCGGCGACGGGGCCGCGAAGGGGCCGACGGGGCCGTGAAGGGTGGCGACGGGGCCGCTAGGGGTGGCGACGGGGCCGCTAAGGGTGGCGCGAGGGGCCGTGAGAGGGGCCGCTAGGAGGGCGCGACAGGCCGCTAAGGGCAGGGGACGCGACGAGAGGGCGTCCCACGGGGCGCGCCTCGGGCAGGGGCGACTCGCGCTCCGGTCAGAAAATTTTTCGATTTTCAGTGGTGGGCCCTAGGAAGCGTTCCCACTAGGGAACCTGCTCTATACCATGTGAAGAAATGAGGAATGAATGAACTAGCAAGCAGGTGGGTACAAGTAGGAAAACCTAAAAGTGTTGTACCCCATATGGTCTACCCCACTACAGCCTACACAGACTATAGCATATGAGTTTGACACAATCCTCCCGCCACCTTCGCACGTCGCACCCCGACCTCACGGCTCGGCGGGTAGCCCGCGCTCCGGGCCTCTGCTTCGACATTTTCCCAAACCTCAGTCCCAGGTCCGTCGCACGACAACCACAGTTCATTACCGTTACCACTGTAGTTTCGCTATATATTCTTCGCTCATGCCTTCGCTCATGCCTTCGCTCATTGTACTCTTGCTTCGATAGTGCAATTCTCGCTCGATCACTCAATTGCACTCGTAACACCTATACACCTTATGAGAGGCTTGGCGTGCTACCCAAAGGTTCAAATGTCGACATTCGACCATGGTTCTTGTCACAATGATTTAATCTAAAAAATATTTTGGTGGTTCCAGCCTCGATAATAACGAATGTCGATAACAGTTCGGCATAATTAAAAGAAAATTGCGACTAAAAAATTGCGACTAATATAAACAGTTTTCAAAAATCACACGCACGGGTTTTGACATGTATTAATGATCGAGAATTGAGTGTACTTCCCACTTTCTATTTCTCACCTTTCATCCCTCTTCCCGTCTTCTCCATTCTAGGTTGCTGCTGAAGGACAGTTGACCGCACTGTCATATTCAGCAACACTTTCCTGGTCCCAACTGCTAACACACGCGATTATCTTGCACATACTGTAGTCTAGCTCGAAATACCGCATTCGTCAGCAGTTGTCTGCCAGGTCACATGCCTTGACCTTCAGTGCACTTGAATCAAATGTGCAAGCTCGGTGCCGTGCCGATGGAGCTGGCAGCTGCAGCGAATCGCTTCATCTTGGTCCTAGTCTCACAGTCCATTTGCAACAAACCGTTCGGACAGTTATCATGGCTGGCAGGTCACCTCGTGCCTCGTGTCACACGACGGTGGCTCGTCCCTAACCATACACCACATGACCCGCCGAGTTGACGGGCGATTTCAACGTACAGTACGTGACGTACTGAACTATTTAGGTTGTCACCTCATATTGGCGGGTTTTTATTGCGGGGGTGCCGGTGAGCAGGCTACAACTGCAAGCCATGATGACTCCATTAATTTCTTCTGCCCGCTGCTCGGTCCCACTTGGCCCACACTTCACCGCCTCCCCGCTCGCCCGCCTTCCATGCTCCTTCCTCATTTCCAGTCCCTCGCCTGCGAGAAGCGGCATCTCTCGGCTCCCGCAAAGCCGGCGGAACCCTGTGGGCAGAGGCAGCAATACAGTATCATCTTGTACGTGTAGTGAGAGGCTTAGGAGGCAGGACACCTGCCCACTGGGCACAATCACGGTCAAGCCTGCCCTTGTGCACCGTTGCTGCTCGATGCCATCGAGTGGAAGGTCACCCGTGGAAGGTCACCCGTGGAATCGAAGGACGCATGTTCGAACCAAGATCATGGAAATAGCAAAATTGCCCTGGCTCACCGCATTTCGACAAGATTGTCGGCAAGCTACCTAATCTCTGAGTGTTGCAAGTTAACTGAGCCGCTCAGAAAGCAGTACCGGCGCTTTCAATCGTTGATACTAGTACCGCCGCCGCAGCGTACCGCATGATGCCTCCGCATTCCGAGTCTTCTAAAGCCATTCAAGTTCACTCGCCCGGGCCGGCCTCCCAATCCTCGCCGCTCAGCATGCAGCCATGGTCGCGAGAGGTGCCAGATGACGCGAGAGGTGCGAGATGACGCGAGAGGTGCGAGATGACGCGAGAGGTGCGAGATGACATGAGAGGTGCGAGATGACGCGAGAGGTGCGAGATGACGCGAGAGGTGCGAGATGACGCGAGGTGCGAGATGACGCGAGAGGTGCGAGATGACGCGAGAGGTGCGAGATGACGTGAGAGGTGCGAGATGACGCGAGAGGTGCGAGATGACGCGAGAGGTGCGAGATGACGTGAGAGGTGCGAGATGACGCGAGGGGTGCGAGATGACGCAAGAGGTGCGAGATGACGCGAGGTGCGAGATGACGCGAGAGGTGCGAGATGACGCGAGAGGTGCGAGATGACGTGAGAGGTGCGAGATGACGCGAGAGGTGCGAGATGACGTGAGAGGTGCGAGATGACGCGAGAGGTGCGAGATGATGCGAGGTGCGAGATGACGCGAGAGGTGCGAGATGACGCGAGAGGTGCGAGATGACGTGAGAGGTGCGAGATGACGCGAGAGGTGCGAGATGACACGAGGTGCGAGATGACGCGAGAGGTGCGAGATGACGTGAGAGGTGCGAGATGACGCGAGAGGTGCGAGATGACGCGGCGAGAGGTGCGAGATGACGCGAGAGGTGCGAGATGACGTGAGAGGTGCAAGATGACGAGAGGTGCGAGATGACGCGAGAGGTGCGAGATGACGTGAGAGGTGCGAGATGACGCGAGAGGTGCGAGATGACGCGAGGTGCGAGATGACGCGAGAGGTGCGAGATGACGCGAGAGGTGCGAGATGACGTGAGAGGTGCGAGATGACGCGAGAGGTGCGAGATGACGCGAGGTGCAAGATGACGCGAGAGGTGCGAGATGACGTGAGAGGTGCGAGATGACGCGAGAGGTGCGAGATGACGTGAGAGGTGCAAGATGACGAGAGGTGCGAGATGACGCGAGAGGTGCGAGATGACGCGAGAGGTGCGAGATGACGCGAGAGGTGCGAGATGACGCGAGAGGTGCGAGATGACGTGAGCCGCGAGAGGTGTGTCCCGAGGATGATATTTTTCTCAAGATACGCCGGATTTTTCAGGATTCAATTTTGCAAGTCCTTCTTCATGGGATTCCACTACCCATGTGCGTCAGGACACGTTCAGTGTGCCGTTAGCCTTTCACGCTAACGCTCTTTCACGCTCAATGCTCACGACAAGAATGCCGCATTTCACGCTGGTACTGCCCCCCGCACTGAGTGGGCAGGAGGACGCGGTGCTGCTGCGCCACGCACTGCAGTGCGGCACCAAGCAGTGGGGCGAGCTGGGGAGGAGCGGGCAGCTCAAGAGGAGCAACAAGTCGTGCTGTAACCGCTACATCTTCCTCCGAAGGTAACCTCCACCCCAGCCCTGCCACACCACATGCATTTCGGTGACCCTCGCCGCGTGTTCAATAGCACACACCTCTCTCCCATCGCTTGCGAAAATGGCCTGTGTGGTGATGGCAGGAAGTTCAGTGACCACTTTCGCCAGCACTTCCTCCAAGAGCACCTCCAAGCCATTGGACGCCCCCACCACTTTTCGTTTCACCGAGACTGTCAGCCGCTGCTCTGCCAGGATTTCAGTCAGCAGCAGCAGCAGCAGCAGCAGCAGCGTTTGGAGGGCGAGGGTGCAGGTGCAGTGACGTTGGGAGGGCTGTCGTTGGACGAGTGCATGATGGTGTTCTTCGCCCCCAATGCACGCCGCCCACCAGCCCCAACCAACCTCTTATCTCTCGCTACCCCTCCTGCTTCCCACGCTCCTCCTCCTGCTCCCCCCGCTCCCCCCGCTCCTCCTCCTGCTCCCCCCGCTCCTCCTCCTGCTCCCCCCGCTCCTCCTCCTGCTCCCCCCGCTCCTCCTCCTGCTCCCCACGCCCCTCCTCCCACTTCTCGCACCGCGGCCTTCTCTGCTGAGCCTGCTTGTATCACCAACTTCCCGTTCCCCCATGATGCCTTCCCGGTCGCAGCGGCCTCCGACGCCGCTGGTCTGCGTAGTCCCTTGAAGCGACCACGCAGCGAGTGCCCAGGGCTGGGGGTAGACCAGCCACTGCTGGATGCACGTGAGAACGGGTTGCTGCGAGACGGGTTTCTGCGAGGCGGGTTTCTGCGAGGCGGGGAGGTGTGTAGCATGGAGCGCTACGGTCAGTCAGTGGCGGAGCAGTTCCAGCAGCACGGGGAGAGCAGCTGCATGCAGGCAGCTGAAAACGCCCTTCTGGATGCCCTGCTGCTAGGGGAGGACCACCAGCAGCAGCAGCAGCAGCAGCAGGGAGGAAGGAGGAACAGGGCGCAGCGGGTGTTGTGGCCGCGCATTGGGTCGGAGAGTGCTCTTCCAGACGACGTGCTGCTGGGATGCACCAGCGAGGGCCCTGCTGTCATGCACCGTGCTGCTCTCTCTGCTCCTCCGCCCACCCAGCCACGCTCAGAGCTGCCACCGCCGATGTCCCCCCAAGTCGCTGCTCCGCCTGGCTGCGCTCCCTGCATTGGCGATTTCAATCCCTGCTGTGGGAATTTCGCTTACTGCATTGGGGATTTCAGGGACATGAGCAGCTGCAATGCAGAACCACTCGCGTAGAAGAGTTGTGGCACACAGGAGCAGGAAGCTGTGGATGCGTACATTGACATGCTCGACTCCGGAGTCAGCAACGCCAACAGCAACGACAACCATGCTCTCTTTCTTGACATTGACCCGCCCATGGCTCACCTGTTGCTGGGTGGGCGTGCCCTCACCGTGCCCTTTACCAGTGGGTCTCAGCAGCAGGTGCTGGCAGCATCTGGTGCTGCTGGGGCAGCCCTGCCCGAGTGGATGGTGGAGCAGGGAGGGATCGGGGAGGCAGGCGCTCAGCCACACAGGCAGCAGCAGCAGTAGCAGGAGCAGTGGAAGTCTGGTCAGCATCTAGAGCTTGAGCACGGTCTCTTGCTGCCACTGCACCAGCCACAGCTGCAGTTGCAGCCACTGCCACAGCCTCTCCCACAACCACTGCCACAAACTCCTTTGCTGTCAGCCCCTTCTCACCATCCACTCCCACATGGCGTCACTGGTGCACTGAACACGCCCTCAAACCCAAGGGGCTCGCACATGCAAGCTTCCGTGCAGGCACACCGTGACATGCAGCAGCAGGCCGTCTCCCTGGCAGCTGCTGCTCTACCAGCTCTCTGCCAATCCCATGCTGCCGCCGTGGCCCGACGCGATCTTTAATCTAAGCATTGATGCTGCTGCTCCGCATGCCACAGTCGGTCACCGGCTCAGGTTGGATGGGCGTGACTCAACTAATACGTTGAAGGAAAAAAAATCGACCTTGATGCGAATTGGGTCGGGGTTGTGATTGACCATAAGAACGCTGTTAGTGAACCCCTTAACCTTCCGCATACGGCGGATCTTCTGTGAGATGCCTTCAGGCTCCATCTCACATACTGTATCTTTAACATATACTTCTATATACTACTTATAGTACAGGTATCCTTCTAACTGCGATTTGACTGCACAGAGCTCCACAAACGGCATCATGTCGTGCAAAGTACATTCCCTACCTTCTTAGTATAATATAAATATAATTTATCAACATTTGTTTTTCCACCTCACCTCCCTTGATAGTTGCTGTCAAGCAGCCCCTACGATATCAAGAAAATTTCCCTGAAATTCCTGATTTCCAGCCTAGTTTTGTGTACCTACACTGATCTTTCAGTGTTGAGATTTTTGTGACACTGATTTTTCAGCCTTTATTTCATAGCTAACACTGATTTTTCAGTCTTTTATCGAAGTGTACAGTGAATGCACATTCCGAATCCTTCCCGTCAAACACCCGAGAGATTTAGTGAACCAACATCTTCACATTGTCACTATAAGATCCAGTAAGACACAAATCAACCCGAATGGTAAGGTTCCCAGTTCGAATCTCCCGGTTGACGTGTTTCGTAGAGACTCCTCTCATATACCTGTCAAATTATATATATGCTATATATGTTTAGGCTGTAGTGGGGTAGCCAGTATAGGGCACAGCCCCTTTAGGGTTTCATACCTGTACCAAACTCTTTCCTTGTCCAATCATCCCTGCTAGTTGTTTCTGACATGGTATTCAGAGCAGTAGGTCCTTAGGACCGTTTTTTTTCGGGCCCACCTACCGTTGCGGATACTGAGCTACCCCACGACTTGACTGCGCTGCGCTGCCCGCGCGCGCCCTGCTTTGCCTGCGCTGCGCTGCCCGCGCGCGCCCTGCCTTGCCTGTACTGCGCTGCCCTAGTCCCGTGCGCCGCCCTGCATTCCTTGCGTCGAGGGGCGGCAGCGCGCCGCTCAGGCCCTCAGATTGGTTTAAGGGCATGCTGATGGATCAGCATGCCCTGCCCAAAGTAGTGACCAAATCAGCGTTGCGGGTGAAGTTTATGCTGATTTTGTCAGGGTAAAATTTCATGGTTAACTGATTTATTAGTGTAGGAATTAAGCTTGAACTTCGTAATCAGTATTTTTAACGTAGCTGTCTGAGGCTTCGTCCTGTTGTTAGAGAGGTCACGGGTTCAAGTCTCGTGAGTGAGAGGTTTACTAGAGCGTGGTGGTGATTTACGGCCTAATCCCACGTCCGCGCACCCCATGTCTTGTACCCTGTGCATTTTTGTAAGTCCGAATCAGTGTGACTCAGTACACTATACTGATGGTTCAGTGTCACTGGTACACCTATACACTAATTCGTCAGGGTAGTCCTATACTTCAAACTGGAAAATCAGTGCAAATATAAAGAAGATACTGAAATTTCAGGGAAAACGAAAATCACAGCTACAAAATCAGCCTAATCAGCGTGTTTTACGCTGATATCTGAGGGCCTAGCGCCGCTCCTCACTCCTCCTCGTTCCCTCCCACAGAGGCTCCACTGCAGACTCTCCACCTGGACGTGTGGGGCCCAGCCCGCGTCCGTGGACAGGGCCACGAGCGGTACTTCCTGCTGGTAGTCGACGACCACACGCGTTACACCACGGTCTTCCCCTTGCAGCGCAAGGGGGATGTCCATGCTGTTTTGATCCATTGGATCCGCGCTGTTCGTCTCCAGCTCCGCGAGCGTTTCGAGTCGGACTTTCCTGTCCTACGTCTGCACTCTGACAGAGGTGGTGAGTTCTCCTCTGACCTCTTGCCAGCCTACTGTGAGGAGCACGGCATCCGCCAGACGTTCACGCTACCGGCCTCTCCGCAGCAGAATGGGGTTGCTGAACGGCGCATTGGCTTAGTCATGGAGGTCGCTCGTACCTCCATGATCCTGGTAGGCACCGAAAGGTGCACAAGAATGCTGCTAAGAGGGTACTGCGCTACTTGTGCAGTACATCGGGCATGGGGCTCGTGCATGGAGGACGGGGCGACGTTGTCCTCACTGGGCACTCGGACGCTTCTTGGGTTGACGACCAGGCTACGCAGCGGTCGTCACAGGGTTACACCTTCAGTCTTGGCTCTGGCTCTGTTTTGTGGCAGTCTACATGCTCGTCTTCTGTTCTCGGCTCCAGTTGTGAGGCTGAGATCTACGCCACAGCCATGGCTGCACAAGAGTTATGCTGGCTCACCTACCTGCTAACCGACTACGGAGAGCGGCCTCGTTCTCCTCCAGTTCTGTACGTAGACAACAAGGCCGCCATTGCCTTGTGTCAGGAGCACAGACTGGAGCACAGAACAAAGCACATCGCTCTGCGTTACTTCCTTGCTCGAGAGTTGCAGCAGCGTGGTCAGCTTCGTCTTGCTTACGTGGCCACTCGGGCCAACACTGCTGATATATCCACCAAGGCACTTCCGCCTGGTGATCATCAGCGCTTTTGTACTTTGTTAGGCCTTGTGCCTACGTTTCCTCACTAGCTGTAGATTCTGCTTGTATAGTGATCTATATATCTTTATATATATATATATATACCTGCATGCTTGCTCTTGTTAGGTAGTGATCACTGTGTTGCTGTTGTTGCATATATACCTCTGCATGTGAACTGGCCTTGTGGCCCTCTGCTTGTGCTCAGTGTGTGTGGTGACGTTGTGATCCACCCTGAGCTTACTTTGCTTCTCTTGACTGGTCTTGTGACCAGGGTTTAGGGTGTAGTGGGGTACATATGTCAAATTATATATATGCTACATATGTTTAGGCTGTAGTGGGGTAGCCAGTATGGGGCACAACCCCTTTAGGGTTTCATATTTGTACCAAATTCTTTCCTATTCCAATCATCCCTGCTAATTGTTTCTGACAATACCAAAGCAGAATGTGATTGAAAATGTCAAGAATGAAAGGCAGCAGCAGCTGCTGGTGCTGTTGCTGCTGCGGCTGCTGCAGCTGCTGCTGCTGCTCCTCCAGCCGCTGCTGCTGCTGCTGCTCCACCTCCAGCCGCTGCAACTCTCTCTCCTCACGGGCACGGCGAACACGAGCCTGGTGCCGGGTCGGGTAGGGGTGGGGGGGAGTAGTGTCCGGGGCCGCGGCAGCCCCAGGACCACCCTCCAAAGCACCCGGCGCACCACCAACATCAGCTCCCTGAAGACGAGAGTCTCCTGCAGCCTCGGGCTCAGCCCCAACTCCAACACCCCCAGAGCTAGCACCGACAGGGTCCTCGCCACGAACACCGGCTCCCGCAGGGTCTGCCGCAGGCTGCGAGGAGGAATGCGGGGAAGGAGGCTGTACCTGAGGGGCTACCGAAAGGGGAGGGGTAGCGTGGGACACACCTGACGGGGCTGGACCAGGGGGGGGAGGCTGTACTGGGGGAGCAGGAGGGGGAGCGGAAGTCAGGAAGAGAGGGGGAGGAGGAACCGGGAGACCTCGGCAGGGGTACCTGACGTAGTAGGGGACGGACTCGTCGAAACTGACGTCACGGGAGTCAAGGAACCGGTGAAGGGGAGGGTGGTAAAAGGTGAAGTCAGAGGAGTCCTCTGAGAAACCAAGGAAGACACAAGGAACGGCGCGAGGTGAGATCTTGTCCGCGGAGGTGTCGCGAACAAGAGCCAAGCAACCCCAGACACGAAATCGCGACGCAACACCAGGGGACCCGGTCCAAAGACTAGTCGGTGAAACCTCTGGCCGAGAGACACGTGGCCAGAGGTTCAGCTGGTGAGCGGCGTACCTAACCGCGTAGGGCCACAGAAAATGGGGGGCATGGGCGTGACTCAAGGAGGTGCGGGCGATCTCCATGACCAAGCCTATGCGGCGCTCAGCAACCCCATTCTGCTGTGGAGACTCTGGAAGTGTACAGGACTGACGAATGCCCTGCTCGCGACAGAATTCAGCGAGAATGCTGGAGCGAAACTCACCCCCACGGTTGGAGTGAAGACAGCTGATACGACGACCGCGAGTGTCCGCAGTGGTAAGTAACCACCGTATCAGCGTAGAAGCCACCTCAGACTTCTTTGCTAGGGGGAACACTGTGGTGTAGCGGGAGTAGTCGTCAACGACCACCACAAAGAAACGCTCACGCTCAGGGCCAAGGCGAGAGGCGGGGCCCCAGACGTCTAAGTGGAGCGTCTCAAAAGGCTCGGTGGCCGGATGAAGGGAGGAGGAGTGAGGGGTGGCGCGCAGCCTACCCTCGACGCAGGGACCGTACGGTGGTGCAAGCGAAGGCGGCAGCGACGGCAAGACACGTGGGAGGCCTAAGACAAGACGCTGACGAGACATAGCGCGCAGACGAGGGAGAGACAGGTGCCCCATCCGGTGGTGCCACAGAACGGTGGGGTGGGCAAGTGACCGGCAGGAGCACGACGCAGCAACTGGACAAGACATGGGAACCTGACCAGACACAGCTACCTGGGAGGACGCTGCAACCTGGTGAGACGCAGGGACCAGAATGGGGGAAGGAACAGGGGCCGGGGGCAGTAGTCCCTGCTGCTGCTGCCCACCAAAGCTAGTGTGAAGTGTGTAGAGACCAGAGCCCGGCTCAGCTGTAAAGGTGGCAAGAGGCGTGTTAGTGTCTCCGTCAACACAAACCGCTGTCTCACTAGAGGGCTCAATCCACACACCCACGTGCTGACTCACAAGAGGCCTCACGCCCACCAAGTTCCGCGAGAATAAGGGGACGTGGAAGCCAGTCAGAGACCCAGAGGGAACAGCAGGGCACGGAAGAGTAGTAGTGTAGCGAGCAATGACTGGTCCCGAGGTGGGATCAGCAAGAGCCACAGAGACCGGCGCTGGAAGCGGAGTAAGTGTCGTATGGTCGCGGAAGAAGCAGTGCGAAGCCCCAGAGTCCAAAGTGAAAGACAGCGAAGCGTCCTCCAAAGTAGCTCCTGGACTAGTGTCTACACAAGTGCCTACACTAGCAACAGGCAACTCAGCAAGACTAGCACCTAAGCTAACAACACTCGAGTAAACAGAGTCAAAAGCACTAGAGTCAACAACAGCATACATTGCATGAGAAGTTCCTAAGAGATCAACCAACTGATAAGCTGACATGCGCCAAAGAGCGGAGCCGTACGTCTGAACAAGAGGAAACCAGTCAGGGGCAGGGCCGCCAACGCCGAAGGCCAAGCGAACTATGTCAGTGAGCTGAGCAAAACACTTCGGCCACAAGGCTGGCCTCGGTGAGCACCTGTCCAAAGCTGATAGGTGCACGAAGGGTGAACAACACCTCGCTGAGGCTGACGCTGTCCTGGCCCCGAAACCTGCTGCTGCCGCTGCTGCTGCAGGGGCTGCTGCAAGGGGAGGGGCTGCTGCTGCTGCTGCTGCCGCTGGGCCAGGTACCACGCCGCTGCTCCATTTGCCACGGCCGGCAGACCAGAAGGTGGCTGACGAGCCCGGGCGTCTCCTCCACCAGCTGTAGTAGCGGAGTTACTGGCCGCTGCACAAGACGCCTCTCCAGGCCCTGCACTCCTGCCGCCACCAGTCTGCACGCCACCCCCGCCACCTCTGCCGCCAACGCCTCCACCGCCGCCGCCACCTGTTCCCTGACCGCCCCTCTTGCCACCTCTACCTCGAGACCGCAAAGAAGTCGTAACAGCAGCTGCGGTCACGTCAGTAGCAGCAGTGGCGAGAGAGGCTGTAAAGGTGGGCAGCTGAGGGACAGTGCACCCTTGGAACAGTGGAGGGGGCACAGCACCAGAGGCGGAGGCTACGGAGCGGAGGTTGCTCTCAACGTCCTTGAGCGCAGACTCAAGGACCTCGATAGTGAGCTCACTAGGGTGCTTCAGAAGAAGCGTGTCACGGACTGAGGCAAGGCGGTCAGGGAGGCTAGTGGCGATCAAATATATAGTAATCGCCATGGGGGGAGGGAGCAGTGCAAGCTGTGCCTCAGTGCAAGCAGCGCGGTAGCTAGAATCAAGCGAGCGGAGGTGAGCAATCAAGTCAGCAGAGCGCTCAAACGAGGCGAGGTCAGGGAACAGGAACGGTAGGAAGAGTCGGCCAAGAGAGACAGTGGTGCGAGTAGCGTAGCGGGCCTTAATCGCAGTCAGGAACTCACTAGCAGTGCGAACCTGAGTGAAGTGGGCCTCCTCAGACTCAGGGAGGAGGCTGCTAAGAGCGATGCAGGCCGCAGCGTCACGCGACTTCCACGCCGTCAGGTCAGCACGCTGGCGGGTGAAGCGGTCCCTGGCTGCGTCGTCAGGGGCAGTGCCTAAAGGCGTAGGTTCGTTGGGCGCTGGAAGGTCACCAGTAGCGTGCGCCCAAAGGGACTCGCCCGCCTGAACCTGACTCTCTAAAAGGCGACGCGCGCGTAGGAGTCAGACCGGAAACTCGAGCGGTCTACCGTCAGCGTCAAATCGAAGAACCCTAGGGGTCGCCATAGTGTAAGTAGAAGCGACAAGTCCAGCGGTGGGTGGCACTGGTAGGGACGGTAGGCGGCTAGGGCAAGTCCGTGACGGGCGCAAAACGCGGGCGCAACGGGGCTAGGGGCGGTCCCGCGGCAGACTGAACGAATAGGCGCAGCGGTGTGAAGGAAGGGCCTAACGAACGGGTCCGTAGCGGACCTAACGAGGAGGCGCGGCGGCTGGCTGAACTGGCAGGCACGGTGGCTGTAAGGGAGGGCCCACGGCGGCTTTAAGGGAGGATCCACTGCGTGCCTAGCTAGCAGGCGCGGCGGCGGGCGGTACGGGCAGGCGCGGCGGCTGTAAGGGAGGGCCCGCGGCGGGCCTAACTAGCAGGCGCGGCGACGGGACGAGCGGGCCCGCGGCCGGGCCTAACGAGCAGGCGCGGCGGCGGGCGGTACGGGCAGGCGCGGCGACGAAATGCGGGGCGCCGCGGCGACGAAACGCGGGGCGCCGCGCGACGAAATGCGGGGCGCCGCGGCGACGACGAGCGGGTGTTTAGGGCAGCGGGGGGAGGACGCGACATGACGGGCAGGGTGGGAGGGCACGTCGCGACGAGCAGCGGGGGAGGGGGTGACGGGACGGGAAGCCGGGGAGAGCGCGACGAGACACGCAGGGGGGGAAGGTGCTACGCTATGCGGAAAGCGGGTCGGCGGAGCGAGCGCTTACGAACGAGCGAGACTGGATCGGGCCGGCGCTAACGAACGAGCGAGACTGGATCGGGCCGGCGCTAACGAACAAGCGAGACTGGATCGGGCCGGCGCTAACGAACGAGCGAGACTGGATCGGGCTGGCGCTAACGAACGAGCGAGACTGGATCGGGCCGGCGCTAGGCTCGGGCAAGACGGGTACGACTAGTACGACAGAGCGAGACAGGCTCAGGCGGAACGAACGAGGACGAGAGGTGCGGGATCCCACAGGATCCTAACCTAGGTAATACCATGTCAAGAATGAAAGTGTTGTGTTATTGATGAGGGTTGGGGTAAATATAGCAAACCCTAACATTTGTACCCCCTAAGACATACCTCACTACAAGCTACAACATTTGACAGAAAATCAGTCTTTTCATTTTAGGAACCCTGGAAAGTCAGGCTTTATTTTTTAGGAACACTGAAAATAAGCCTTCTTTTTAAAAGGGACTCTGATACATCAACGTCCCCAAAAGTGAATCTGAGGGCCTGCTGTCAAGTGTCACCCTGATCACCTCCCTCTGCTTCTTGAGGCGCAGTTTTGTTGTTCTCCTTGTGTGAAGTCAGTTTGTTTGCTAAATAGCACTCTGATAGCTTAGTGTAATTTTCTAAATATCGTATGTGATTAACAATTCTGTACAGGGAACTGGCATTCTTACTGTACCCTTCAAGCCCTCAGTCTCAGATACCAGGGTGATACCTGTGCATTTGCTTATACATA
Organism: Closterium sp. Naga37s-1; assembly: GCA_947471745.1. Taxonomy (NCBI): domain Eukaryota; kingdom Viridiplantae; phylum Streptophyta; class Zygnematophyceae; order Desmidiales; family Closteriaceae; genus Closterium; species Closterium sp. Naga37s-1. The sequence continues at coordinate 307,538 of CANJKZ010000006.1, forward strand.
CCCCTATATCCAATTTACCAGTATGACGGTCTTCTCTGTTTGGATACTTACCGTCATCGCCCGGATAGTAGACAATGTTGAATAGTAGACAGGGGTTGTCTATTATCCGGGTGTCTCTTATAAACAGGCTAGCCTCATTATAAGACGCCTATTTGTGTGTACGAGATAAGACATATGTTAGAATCTAGTAGCAGAAATGGATTGACTAGATCAGGGTTTGGTACAAATATGAAACTCTAATGGGGTTGTACCCCATATTGGCTACCCCACTACAGCCTACACATATATAACATGCATATAATTTGACACACCCCCATAGGCAAAGTGGGGGAGAGCAAGGGGTCACAAGACTAGTCAAGAGAAGCAAAACAAGCTCAGGGTGGATCATAACATCACCACACACACTGAGCACAAGCAAAGGGCCACAAGGCCAGTTCACATGCAGAGGTATATATGCAACAACAAAAGCACAGTGATCTCTACCTACCAGGAGCAAGCATGCAGGTATATATATCTAGATCACAGTACAGGCAGAGCCTTCAGCAAGTGAGGAAACGTAGGCACAAGGCCCAACAAAGTACAAAAGCGCTGATGATCACCAGGCGGAAGTGCCTTGGTGAATAAATCAGCAGTGTTGGCCTGAGTGGCTACGTGAGCAAGACGAAGCTGACCACGCTGCTGCAACTCTCGAGCAAGGAAGTAACGCAAAGCGATGTGCTTCGTTCTTTGCTCCAGTATGTGCTCCTTACACAAGGCAATGGCGGCCTTGCTGTCTACGTACAGCACTGGAGGAGAACGAGGCCGCTCTCCCAAGTCGGTCAGCAGGTAGGTAAGCAAGCGTAACTCCTATGCAGCCATGGCAGTGGCGTAGATCTCAGCCTTGCAACTGGAGCTGAGAACAGAGGAAGAGCGTGTAGACCGCCAAGAAACAGAGCCAGAGCCAAGGCTGAAGGTGTAACCCTGTGACGACCGCTGCGTAGCATGGTCGTCAACCCAAGAAGCGTCTGAGTGCCAAGTGAGGACAACGTCGCTCCGTCCTCCAAGCACGAGCCCCATGCCCGATGTACTGCACAAGTAGCGTAGTACCCTCTTAGCAGCATCCATGTGCATCTTTCGGTGCCGACCAGGAGCCACGTAGCGAGCCAGAAGGCCAAGAGGGTACGCAAGGTCAAGACGAGTGCAGGTCATCAGGTACATGAGGCAGCCCACTAGCTCTGGGTAAGGACCACTCGGCTCTACGGACTCGTCCGAAGGTGGAGCTGAGAGCGAGTGACCTGTAGCCAGAGGAGTGGCCTGTGCCGAGGACCAGGTGAAGCCGAGTCAGTGTGACTGAGTCAGTGTGATGGTGCGGCGTGCTCTGTCCCGGGTGATCTGCAAGCCAAGGTAGCTGCGCAGCTCACCCAGGTCTGTGCACGTGTGTCTCTTCTGCAGCTCCGACTTCACCAGGGCGAGAGCCTCAGTGTCAGCAGTGGCAAAGACCAAGTCGTCGACGTACACGAGGATGTAGAACGGCGGCAGCGAAGTGTCGGTGCGCAGAAACAGCGACGGGTCAGCAGTCGACGGAGCAAACCCAAGAGCCGCAAGTGTCGTCCTCAGTGTGTCGCGCCACTCACGCGGCGCCTGGCAGAGACCGTAGACTGGCCGCTGGAGGCTCCACTGGGTACCAAGAGGGAACGACCCAGTGAAGCCAGGTGGGCGGCGCAGCCAGATCTCCTCGTGCAGCCAGGCGGTGGCAGAGACGAAGGTGACGGCGGAGCGAATAACAACCGCGGCTGTGCAGTGCCACCAGCATCGGTAGCTCCAGCACCCCCTGCAGCTCCAGAACCTCCAGCGCCAGCACCGCCAACCCCTGAGTGAGGAGCGACGCGCTGCCGCCCCTCGACACAGGGAAGACAGGGAGGAGCAGGCGAGGGTGGGAGGGGAGGGAGAACCACGGGAAGACCAGAGACAAGGACACGGCGGTGCATGCTACGAAGGCGCTGCACCGAGGGGTGACCAAGAAGGTGGTGCCAAAGGAGGGTCTGGTGCGACAAAGCGCGACACGAGCAGGGGGCCGCAAGCTGACCTGACGCAGACGCAGACGCAGCGACCTGAGGGGACACAGTAGTCAGTGTGTACAGACTCGAGCCAGGCGCACGGGTAAACGTGGCCAGGTGCCGGCCCGTCCGGGAGCACGTACAGTGGGTCCCAACGCGAAAGGATCTGACGTTCGACGATTCGTGGCGACCTCGAAATTTACTTTGAGGCCATTGGCTGTTCGACCCCGACACACGACGCAGCACAAATTCGACTCGCAGTGACACTGTTGCAGTGACCAACACTCGAGTGGATTTATTACACTGACGTGGCCCGCGGGGAGAAAACGGGGCGGCAGTTTCGGGCAGGCCTCATCGAACGTTTTGAACCAATTAATACAACCTACATGGCGCGGCACCAGATACACCGACACAAGCAATACAGGAGTGTAGCAAAGTACATGCAGCAGATGGAGCAACTGTTCAACCGCATTACTGACATGACCGAAGGCAAAAAAATCCAGGCGTATACAGAAGGGTTAAAATTGGAGATTCGCCGACAGGTCATCGCAGCGAATTACAACAGTTACCGCGACATCGTGCGTGCTGCCGAGCGATACGACGCATTGACTCGTGGCCAACCCGAAACACGACGTTTCGCGCCGAACCGCACATTCGGCACGGAGCGATTGGCACACCCCACGTTCGCCGAACCGATGGAAATCGACAAATAGGACGCGAAGCAGCAGCCGACAAAATGCGATTTTTGCAACGCAACGGGCCATAAAATTTTGTCGTGCTACAAATTGAAGAAGGCACTTGTGGCACTGCTGGGCGACAACAGTGGAGCACCCCCGAAGTAAAAAAACGAGAATCACCAGTAGTCGCGGATCGACCTGGCGATCGCGTAAAGATCCGAAAAGCAAAAAAAGGCGACGATGTGGCGACTTCGGAGCGGGTGAAAAAAGGAGAAAATGATGGCGCGAATATAAAACGTCACGACTGGCCGGCATCAGGGGAAATCGCCAAGGCGAATGGAGGCTTCGCGAAAAAAGACTCTGCACCGACCGGGAAACTCCTGGCGAACACCCACGAAAGTAAGAATTCGTTAAAAGTACCCTATAAAGATACTCTAATGAAGAATATTGCTTCTCATGGTTTTCAAGCCTTTGAAAAATTCAGGGGAGATTTAGAGGCCAAAAAAAAGCCTTAAGAGATTATTCAGGTACCTAAAAAGTTGGGCAAAGTACTACGGAGCGTAGAAAAGCGTCGTGCGTTCCGTAGAGTTAATATTCTCTCCCCGCAGCACAGTGTTAAGGCTCCTCGTTGCCCACAGGTGAAGCCTACACAGCTGCAAAGGCTTAGAGGAAAATTCTAGGCTCCTGAGAAGTTGTACAAGCCTCGAAAAAATCCTCCTACCCCCCAGGTGAAGTTGGTAGTGAAAAGTGCTGAGTCGGGTATAGGAAATAGGGATGGTATTCATTTTGATGTACCCTATGATCCTATCAATGAGACCCTCTTTGGCTACTCAGCGCAGCAGGCACCACTACTCCTCAAGGTGTTATGCAAAGGACGACGCCTCCAGGCACTGGTGGACAACGGTGCATCTCACTCCGTGTGTGACCGCGGGACGTTGGAGAAAATTGGGGAACCTTCCAAGGAGACCAAGTTCACGGCAACGATGGTGGACGGTACGAAACTTCCCATCCACGGCGAAGCATCACTGCAGATGCACATAGGGGCGCTGAGGTGGAAGCCGACGTTGCCGATCACAAACATCAAAGGTTCAGATTTCATCTTAGGGCGGGATTTCTTGAAGCGGTTCAACCCCGAGATCGATTGGGTCAACAGGAAGGTGTGCATCTACAACAACAGGAAGCGGATAGCACTACGAAGCTGGACGGATACAGGGAACGTTCCTGAAACGACACCGGCACGGTTCGAACGGACGGTGAACGAGAGTAACACGAGTTACTTAGCACTGGTTATGGCAGCAGCAGAGGAGGAGAAGCCGAAAACAAAGCTACCTGCAGCAGTGAAGGAGGTCTTGGAGCAGTACAAAGATATAATGCCCAACGACCTACCCGCAGGCGTACCTCCAGCAGGCACCCACGAGCACGAGATCGTGAAGGAACCAGGTGCGAAACCCGTCTCACGTGCACCATACCGACTGAGTCCGACCGAACTGACAGACATGAAGAAACAGATAGAATATCTGCTGGGCAGACAACTGATCCGCCCATCCACCTCTCCCTACGGTGCACCAGTTCTCTTCACTCCAAAACCAGACGGCAGTTTACGGATGTGCATCGACTACCGCACACTGAATAAACAGACAGATAAAAACAAATACCCCATACCGCACATAGACGACCTACTAGACCAACTGTGTGGTGCAACAGTCTTTTCGAAGCTGGACCTACGGTCGGGTTACTGGCAGATCAAGATGGCGATCAACTGGGTCCATAAGACGGCGTTCCGTACCAGATACGGCTCCTACAAATACTTGGTGATGCCGTTCGGACTCTGCAACGCACCAGCAACAATCCAGGCGGAGATGAATCACATATTACGACCCCTGCTGGACGAGTGCGTGGTGGTGTACCTGGACGACATTCTTATCTACTCCAAGAACATGAAGGAGCACGTGGAGCATCTACGGAAGTTCTACGTGAAGCTGTCGAAAAGCGACTTCGCCCTGAAGAAGGTGCAGTTTCTCGGGCACATGGTGAGTGCTGAGGGCGTAGACGTGGACCCACGGAAGTGTCAGATTTATATGACATAGCTACTGTAGGCTATAGTGGGGTAGCACATATGGGGTACAGTTTTCTAGGGTTTGCTTTTGTACCCAACTTTCCTTTAGTCATTCCATTCCTTGTTTCTTCTCATGGTATCGAGCAGGTTCCCTAGTGGGAACACTTCCTAGGGCCCACCACGATTTTTTTTTTTTCCTGCCCGGAGCGCGCTTCGCTCCTGCCCGAGTCGCGCCCTGTGTGCCCTCCCTACCGTCGCGCCCTCTCACGGCCCCACACGGCCCCTTTGCGTCGCCCTTAGCGGCCCCTCTCACGGCCCCTTGCGCCGCCCTTACGGCCCCTCGTGCCACCCTTACGGCCCCTCGCGCCGCCCTTACGGCCCGTCGGCCCCTCGCGCCGCCCTTAGCGGCCCCTTACGGCCCCTCGCGCCGTCCCTTACGGCCCCTCGCGCGGCCCCTTACGCCCCTTACGGCCCCTCCCGCGGCCCCTCACGGCCCCCTACGGCCCGTCGCCGCCCTCCGCGGCCCCTCGCGCCGCCCTATCACGGCCTGTCGCCGCCCTCCGCGGCCCCTCGCGCCGCCCTTCACGGCCCCTCGCGCCGCCCTTCGCGGCCTCTCGCGGCCCTGTCGCCGCCCCCTCCGGCCCGCCGTCGCCGCCCCTGCCGCAGCAGCCGCCGCAGTCCCTACAGCAGCGGCCGCCGCCGTCCCTGCAGCAGCAGCCGCAGCCGTCGCCAGCAGCAGCCGCCACCACCTCCCTCGGGGCCGCAGCTGCTGCCGCCGCTGACTGCACCCGCCGGTGCGCCTCGGCCCTACCGGCGCCGCTCCACCAGGCCCCGCCGCCGCTCCCCGCGTGGCCCTGCCGTCACCACCGAGCCGCCGGCGCCGCCGAGCTGCTGCCGAGCTGCCCGTTCCACCCGAGCCGCCCGAGCCGCCGCGCCACCTGAGCCGCCCGTGCTGCTGAGCCGCCGTACCGCCGAGCCGCCCGAGCCGCCCGAGCCGCCGAGTCGCCGAGCCGCTGTTGCTGCCGAGCCGCCGTACCGCCGAGCCGCCCGAGCCGCCCGAGCCGCCGAGTTGCCGAGCCGCTGAGCCGCCGAGCCACCCGAGCCGCCCTGTCTGGTAAGAGCAGCGCCTCTGTCACTGCACTGCCCTTACCCTACTGTTCGCGCTGCTAGTCTACTGCTGTCATGGCTACCCCTAGTGTCCTCGCTTTTGACGCTGAGGGTCGGGCCATTGACTTTGACGTCTGGGTAGATGACCTGCAGCTTTTCCTACCTCACCTCTGGTGCCTCTCCTGCCCCTGCTGCTGATGCCGACGCCACTGTTCGCTCACAGTGGGCCACTCGCGATGCTGCTGCACGTCTTGCTGTGCGTCGCCACCTGCCTACCTCTGAGCGTGCGCACTTTAGCCAGTACAAGAGTGCTCAGACCTTGTACGACGCTGTAGTTGCGCGCTACTCCTCCCCTGCCACTGCTGCACTGAGCCGCCTCATGCTACCGTACCTCTTCCCTGACCTTGCTGCCTTTCCCACAGTCGCTGACCTCATTACGCACCTCCGCACTAGTGACACTCGCTACCGCGCTGCGCTTCCTGCTGAGTTCTGCGCCAAGAACCCCCCCCCCATGTACATCACCCTCTACTACATAGTCACTCGGCTCCCTGACTCCCTTCGCGTAGTCAGGGACCACTTCCTCTCAGTTTGCCCCACCACTCTCACCGTTGACCTCCTCGAGAAGGCCCTCCTAGCAGCAGAAAAGAGCATAGTAGCTGTAGGAGCCTCTCGTGGTGACCCTCGCACCCCCATCTTTGAGGGGTGTTCCCCCTCCCCCCTTTTGCCCTCTGTTGCCTCTGCTGCTGCGGCCGACCTCGTTGGGCTTGAGTCGGTCGGTGCGGCGTCTACCCCTAGCGGGAGACGCCGCCCTGGCAAGGGCAAGGGGGGCAGGGGCACTGGAGGAGCTAGCGGGGGCGGTGGAGGCGGCGGTGGAGGCGGTGGAGGGGGTGGGGGTGGCGGTGGGGGTGGTGGCGGGGGTGGAGGTGTCGGTGGCGGCAGTGGAGGCGGCGGCGGCGGCGGCGGTGGCGGTGGGAGCGGAGGTGGCGGCGGTGGAGGAGGCGGCGGCGGAGGAGGTGGAGCTGGTCGGGGTGGCGCTGCGCAGAGGGTCGGCTCCGGTGGTGGTCAGCGCCAGCAGCAGCAGCAGCAGCGCACTCGTGACATCCCCCCCCCTCAGCAGCTCCGTGAGTGGTACGCTGCACGCCAGCGGGGTGGGGGTACTGGTCCGTGCACCTACGTCCTACGCACCGGAGACCGCGCGGGTGAGCAGTGCTGGGGTGCGCACTCCACCCAGCGCTGCTTTGGCCGCCTGACGGACGCTTGGCGTCACCAGTTCCCTGAGGCCACTGAGATCCCCCGCTGGGGTGAGCTGTCTAGGGCGGGTGTAGCTGTCTTTGACCTTGACTTTGATGCTATTCTTGCTGCCATGTATACTGTGACTATTAGTGATGAGGGTGACTGTTGCCGGTGTTTTCCGCCCGACCCGGGCATTGAGTCTGCTGCTCTAGGTACTGGTGAGGCTGCTGCTCTAGGTGCTAGCGAGGCTGCTGCTCTAGGTGCTTGTGCGTCTGCTCCCTCAGGTGCTGGTGAGTCTGCTCTCTCAGGTTCTGCGTCGGCTTCGGCCTCCCACACCTTCACCCTTGACTCGGGGGCTTCTCGCTCCTTCTTTCGAGACCGCACCACACTCACGCCGCTTGGCCGGCCAGTTGCAGTCTCTCTGGCAGACCCCTCTGGGGGTCCTGTCCTTGCTCACTTCTCCACTGTCCTCCCGTGTCCGGCGGCCCCCTCTGGCACCCTGTCTGGTCTTTACCTCCCCTCGTTCTCTACGAACTTGGTGAGTGGTACTGACCTACAGGATGCGGGGGTTCACCAGTTCACTCCTGCGAGTCAGCGGGTGACCCACTGCACGGACGCTCGGACAGGCCGACACCTGGCCACGTTTACACGTCGGCCGGGGTCGAGCCTGTACACACTGACCACTGCGTCTCCTCCAGTCACTGCGTCTGGTCAGGTAGCTGCGTCGGGTCAGGTGTTTGCTGCAGCGTCCAGGTCTGGTCCTGAGTCTGCCCCCTGTTCGTGTTGCCTTCTATCTCACGAGACTCTCCTCTGGCACCACCGCCTTGGTCACCCCTCCCTGCTTCGTCTCCGAGGCATGGCCTCCCGTGTCCTTGTCTCTGGTCTTCCCCGGTCCCTCCCTCCCCTTCCTCCGGGGCCTGGCCCTACCTGCGTCCCCTGTGTCGAGGGGCGGCAGCGGGCTGCCCCTCACTCCTCCCAGTTTCCTCCGACAGAGGCCCCGCTGCAGACGCTTCACATGGACGTGTGGGGCCCGGCCCGCTTCCGTGGACAGGGTCACGAGCGCTACTTCCTGCTGGTGGTTGACGACTACTCGCGTTACACCACAGTCTTCCCCTTGCGCAGCAAGGGTGATGTCACTGAGGTGTTGATCGACTGGATCCGCGCAGCTCGTCTCCAGCTCAGGCAGAGCTTCGGCTCGGACTTTCCTGTTCAGCGTCTGCACTCTGACAGAGGTGGAGAGTTCTCCTCTGGCCTTCTGCGAGCCTACTGTCGCGCACGAGGCATCCGCCAGACCTTCACGCTTCCGGACTCTCCACAGCAAAATGGGATTGCTGAGCGCCGCATTGGCATGGTCATGGACGTCGCCCGTACGTCCATGATGCATGCGGCTGCCCCCCATTTTCTGTGGCCGTTTGTGGTTCGGTACGCGGCGCATCAGATCAACCTTCACCCCAGGGTCTCCATGCCGGAGACCTCCCCAGCTTTGCTGTGGACGGGGAAGGTTGGCGATGCGTCTGCGTTCCGTGTCTGGGGATCTCGGGCGTTTGTCCGCGACTTGTCTGCGGACAAGCTGTCCCCTCGTGCTGCTCCTTGCGTCTTCCTTGGCTTCCCCCCTGACGCGCCAGGGTGGCAGTTCTACCACCCCACCTCTCGCCGTGTTCTGTCCTCCCAGGACGTCACGTTTGACGAGTCGGTCCCCTACTACCGCCTCTTCCCCTACCGCACTCCGTCCCTCCCCCCGCCACCGCTCTTCCTTGTGCCAGGTCCCCCCCCGGTAGACCCCCTCCCCCCTCAGGGTCCTGCCCCTTCAGGTGTGTCCCAGGTAGACGCAGTCGAGCCTGTCGAGGTTACTGGTGACTCTGGTGCTGCTGAGGGTGCTGAGCCTGGGGGTGCTGACTCTGGGGGTGCTGAGCGTGTGGGTGCTACGCCTGGGGGTGCTGAGCCTGAGTGTGCTACTACTGGGGGTCCTGAGCCTGGGGGTGCTACTACTGGGGGTGCTGAGCCTGGGGGTGCTGAGCCTGGGGGTGCTACGCCTGGAGGTGCTGAGCCTGGGGGTGCGGAGCCTGAAGGAGCTGGGCCTGCGCGTGTGGCGTCTGGCGGTGCTGAGCCTGGAGGTTCTCCGGGTGCTTCGTCTCGGCGGGAGCCACTCTCTCCACAGGAGCTGCGCGAGTGGTTTGCCCGGCGCTGGAGGCGTGCTGCTGGAGCTAGAGGTTCTTCGGCTGCTGAGGGTGCTGGTGCCGCGGGTCCCGGAGGTGCTCGTACCGGGAGTACTGGAGCTGCTGGGCCTGCGGGTACGACTGGAGCTGGAGCTGCTGAGGGTGTTGGCGCTGAGGCTACTGCTGTCGGTCCTGGAGGCGGTCCTATTGGGGGTGCTACTGGTGCTGCTGGAGGTACTGGAGCTGGAGGTGCTGCTGGCGCTGGTGCTGCCGCTTGGGGTACTGGTGCTGTCCCTGCTGTGTCTGGAGTCGCCGCGCGGCCTCGGCCGTACTTCGTTCCGCTCCTTCAGCAGGTTCTTGGTCTCCCGCCTTCTACTGGTCCTCCTCCTCCCTTAGAGTGTCCACAGCCTGTCCCGTCACAGTTACAGTTACAGCCGGCCTCCCCACTGCCCGCTCCTTCTCCCTACACTGGTCCTACTGGAGGTCTTACTGAGCGTCGTGAGCCTGCGTCTCGCCCTGCGTCGCCTGTCCGTGCTGCTCGCACTAGTGGTCGTGGTTCGCGTCAGCGTCCTCCTCCTGTCCCTGGCACGCACCGGATGTCTCTGCGTCCGTCCACTGCTCCTCTGCGTGCCCCTTTGCCTTCTCCTCCTGAGTCCTCTCTTCCTGCTCTTCCTGACCCGGAGTCGGACTCCCTTCGTGCTGCCAGTCCGACTGTCACGCGTCTCCTTGCTACTGTTGTCACTGACCATTCCTTTGAGTCCACTGCTGCGTCTGCCCTAGTTGCTGAGCTCGTCGACTTTGCTGCTCGCTGTCGTCTAGACTACGCTGCTAGTCTTGTTGCTGAGTCTGAGTCTGTCTGTCCTCCGTCCGTCGGGGGTGAGTGTGCCCTTGGCACGGACGTCCTTGAGGACAGGCAGGAGGAGTTCCAGTGTCTGGCTGCTGCTTCACCTCATCTCGTGTCCGTACTGCTTACCCCTGAGGGAGACCCGGATGCACTTGACATCCCGACTCCGCGCTCTTACGCGGAGGCGATAGAGGGTCCCTACTCATCTCAGTGGCAGGCAGCTATGGACGCAGAGATGGCTTCCTGGAAGTCCACAGGCACCTACGTTGACGAGGTTCCCCCGCCTGGGGCGAACATCGTCAGTGGCATGTGGATTTTCAGGGTGAAGCGGCCGCCGGGTTCTCCGCCTGTCTTCAAGGCGCGTTACGTGGCTCGTGGCTTCAGTCAGCGGCAGGGAGTTGACTACTTTCAGACCTTCTCTCCCACCCCGAAGATGACCACTCTTCGGGTACTGCTGCACATAGCTGCTCACCGCGACTACGAGCTGCACTCTCTTGACTTCAGCACTGCTTTCTTGCAGGGCAGCCTGCACGAGGAGATCTGGCTGCGTCGCCCACCTGGCTTCACTGGGTCCTTTCCTCCTGGCACCCAGTGGAGCCTCCGGCGGCCAGTCTACGGTCTCCGCCAGGCACCGCGTGAGTGGCACGACACACTGAGGACTACACTTGCGGCTCTTGGGTTTGCTCCCTCTACTGCCGACCCGTCGCTGTTTCTGCGCACCGACACTTCTTTGCCGCCGTTCTACATCCTCGTGTACGTCGACGACTTGGTCTTCGCCACAGCTGACACTGCTGGACTCGCCCACGTGAAGTCCGAGCTGCAGAAGAGACACACGTGCACAGACCTGGGTGAACTGCGCAGCTACCTTGGCTTGCAGATCACCCGGGATAGAGCACGCCGCACCATTACCCTGACTCAGTCACACATGGTGCAGCAGGTCCTTCAGCGCTTCGACTTCACGTACTCCTCGCCTCAGGCCACTCCTCTGCCTACTCGCCACTCGCTCTCAGCTCTGCCTTCGGATGAGTCCGTACAGTCGAGTGGCCCGTACCCAGAGCTTGTTGGCTGCCTCATGTACCTGATGACCTGCACACGACCTGACCTTGCATACCCTCTTAGCATTCTTGCACGCTATGTTGCTCCTGGGAGACACAGACCGGAGCACATGGCTGCAGCGAAGAGGGTGTTGCGCTACTTGTGCAGTACGTCGGGCATGGGGCTTGTGCTTGGAGGGCAGAGTCCAGTGGTCCTCACTGGGCACTCAGACGCTTCTTGGGCTGACGACCAGGCTACGCAGCGGTCGTCACAGGGTTACACCTTCAGCCTTGGTTCCGGCTCTGTTTCGTGGCGGGCTACCCGCTCGTCTTCTGTTCTCGGCTCCAGTTGTGAGGCTGGGATCTACGCCGGGGCCATGGCTGCACAGGAGCTTCGCTGGCTCACCTACCTGCTCACTGACCTCGGAGAGCCGCCTCGTTCTCCTCCAGTGCTGTACGTAGACAACAAGGCCATGCTGGCCTTGTGTCGAGAGCAGAGACTGGAGCACAGAACGAAGCACATTGCTCTCCGCTACTTCCTTGCTCATGAGCTACAGCAGCGTGGTCAGCTACGGCTTGCGTACGTGGCCTCTGAGGCCAACACTGCTGATATCTTCACCAAGGCACTTCCGCCTTGTGATCATCAGCGCTTCTGTACTCAGCTGGGTCTTGTGCCTACCTTGCCTCACTTGCTCACCCCTTGACCTTGCTTGTACTGTTGCATATATATATACACCTGCTCTTGCTTGTCTAGCCTTATATATATATGCAATCCTGCATGTGAACTGGCCTTGTGGCCTTGAACTTGTGCTCGGAATGTGTGGTGACTTTGTGATCCACCCTGAGCTTGTTTTGCTTTGCTTGACTGGTCTTGTGACCCCTTGTTCTCCCCCAATTTGCCTATGGGGGTGTGTTAGATTTATATGACATAGCTACTGTAGGCTATAGTGGGGTAGCACATATGGGGTACAGTTTTCTAGGGTTTGCTTTTGTACCCAACTTTCCTTTAGTCATTCCATTCATCGTTTCTTCTCAGGAAGAACGAAGCCATTAAGAAGTGGAAAGTCCCGGAGAACGTGAAAGAGTTGCAGAGGTTCCTAGGCTTCGCCAACTACTACAACAGGTTTGTGCCGCAGTACGCTAAGATAGCAGCGCCACTGACCGACCTACTGAAAAAGTATACGCCCTACAAGTGGGATACTCCTCATCAGCAAGCCATGGAGCAGCTACAGACAGCACTGACTATAGCGCCAGTACTCATCCTACCGGATCCTGACAAGGACTACGTGGTGGAAGCAGAGGCTAGCGACCAAGCAGTCGGAGCAGTACTGATGCAGAATCACGGGAACAGTTTACAGCCTATCGCCTACCTCAGTAAAAAACTACACGCAGCAGAACTGAACTACCCCATCCACGACAAGGAAGCCTTAGCTATAGTCGTAGCTTTCAAGGCGTGGAGGTGTTACCTAGAGGGAGCCAAGACCACAGTCTATACTGACCACTGCAATCTCAAATACCTGAAGTCACAGTCGACGCTCTCACGACGACAGGTGCGGTGGGTGGACTTCCTGGAAACTCACTTCCACTACGACATTGTCTACAAGCCCGGGCTACACAACAAGGCAGACGCATTGAGCCGCCCCGATCATGTAGCAGGCATCCAGCTCAACGTGATGAACCCTCTGCTCAAGGGTCTATTCCAACATGGGTACTCCGTGGACGCAGAGATCGCTACAGCACAGACCAAAAAGCTGTTACAGTGGGAGAAAGACATTGCTGTAAGGAAGGGTTCACAAGAGATTTGGGTACCGAATTATGCCCCGCTACGGCAGATCCTATTGGAGGAGTTTCACGACGTACCTTATGCGGGACATTTCGGGAGCAACAAGACGTTAGCAGGGATAGCAAAGTATTACTACTGGCCTGGGATGGCAGCAGATGTGTAGCAGTTCGTCACCTCTTGCGACACGTGCCAGCGGATGAAGAGTAGCAAGCAGGAAAAAGCAGGGTTACTTCAGCCTCTACCCGTACCGGAGCAGCCATGGCAAGTCGTTAGTCTTGACTTCATCACATGACTTCCTTCGACCTCTCGAGGGCATGATTCCATCCTCGTAGTGATCGATAAGTTCTCCAAAATGGGTCACTTCATACCGACCAACGCCACAGCTATAGCTGAAGCAACTGCTCGCCTCTTCTTCGACTACATCATCACCATCCACGGCATCTCCGCTACATTCATCTTAGAGAGAGACCCCAAATGCACGAGTAAGTTCTGGAAGGAGCTCATGGGTGACCAAACTTGCGATGTCCTCAGCATACCACCCACAGATTGACGGACAGACAGAGCGACTCAATCAAGTGGTTAAACATTTACTGCGCACAGCTTGCAAAGATGACGTCAGCCACTGGGACACACAGTTACCGACCCTAAAGTTCGCTTACAACAACGCGTCACATGCGGCCACAGGGAAAACTCATTTCTTCCTGTGTTACGGACGGGAACCACTCACACCACAGCAGCCAACCGCACCGGCACACGTCCAAGCCACAGATGACTTCGTCACCACCATGCAGCAGCTATGGGAGAAGACTCATCGACGTTTCACCACGATGAAAAACTCTCAGAAGCAGTATGCCGATCGTCAGTGACGTGATCACTCAGTAGCAGTTGGAGATCAGGTGCTTCTTGACACGCGCAACTTGAACCTGTCTCACCTTCCCTCCAAGCTCCGGCCTCGCTTCTGTGGTCCTTTTCTCGTTGAGGCACAGGTGACACCAGTAACATTCCGCTTGCGCTTACCTACTACGTGGAAGCTTCACAATGCTTTCCATGTTCAGCTACTGAAACCCTACAAGGACCCCAACCAACAGTTCCAGGGACGGCAGCTACCGCCACCACCACCTGTTCTCATATAGGATGAACCCGAGTACGAAGTGGAGCGCGTTCTCACTCATCGGCGCCGCGGCGGCAAGACCCTCGAGTTCCTGATACGCTGGAAGGGATACGACCCCACTGAGGACAGTTGGGTTGCAGAAGCTGATATGGGCAATGCACGCCGTGCTCTCAAGGACTATCTTGTCAAGCAGGGTGTATCTCACGCCACCCAGCTTTGAGGGGGGGACGTGTGAGAGTACGACGGCTTATGCTGGCTTTGCTAGCTTGCCTAGACTTTATTACGCTATATCGAGCTTTGGTTTATTTTATCATGCATAGATATGCTTGATTTCCTAGGTTAGGTGCATTCCTATATTTTATTATAGTTATAGCACCGAACCAGGTTACGTGTACCGAACTCAAGCCTGTTCGGTTTCCACCGAAATTCTTTCTACCGAGTTCGGGAAGGTTCTGTTCGGGACGCTTCGCGACCCTCAGAACATTCGCGTAACACCTGGGTAACTGGCCTTGTGTTGAGACTATATATAGCCTCGTGTTGTAACCAGGTGAATCATTCAATTACAATTATATTTTCTGAGCTCGATCCTAGATCCTTACAGCGGGTGACCCATAGTACGTGTACTCGGGCGGGCCGCCACCTGGCCACGTTCACCCGTCGGCCTGGGTCGAGCCTGTACACACTGACTACTGAGTCTCCTCTGGTTGCTGAGTCTGGTCAGGTAGCCGCGTCTGGTCAGGTGTTTGCTGCCGCGTCCAGGTCTGGTCCGGAGTCTGCCCCCTGCTCGTGTCGTCTCCTGACACACCAGACTCTTCTTTGGCACCACCGCCTTGGTCACCCCTCCCTGCCTCGTCTCCGAGATATGGCCACCCGTATCCTTGTCACTGGTCTTCCCCGGTCTCTCCCTCCCCTTCCACTAGGGCATGCCCCTACCTGCGTTCCTTGCGTCGAGGGACGGCAGCGCACTGCTCCTCACTCCTCCGAGTTCCCTCCAACGGAGGCTCCCCTGCAGACTCTCCACATGGACGTGTGGGGCCCAGCCCGCGTCTGTGAACAGGGCCAC
This sequence comes from Closterium sp. Naga37s-1, assembly GCA_947471745.1. Lineage (NCBI taxonomy): Eukaryota > Viridiplantae > Streptophyta > Zygnematophyceae > Desmidiales > Closteriaceae > Closterium > Closterium sp. Naga37s-1. Next base: position 322,638 of record CANJKZ010000006.1, read on the forward strand.
AAGCGTTACTTTCTGCTGGTCGTTGACGACTACTCGCGTTACACCGCAGTCTTCCCCTTGCGCCGCAAGGGTGAGGTAACTGAGGTGCTGATCACCTGGATCCGCGCTGTCCGTCGCCAGCTCAGCGAGAGTTTCGACTCGGACCTTCCTGTTATGCGTCTGCACTCCGACAGAGGTGGAGAGTTTTCCTCCGACCTTCTGCGGGCCTTCTGTCGTGCGGAGGGCATCCGCCAGACGTTCACGCTTCCGTTCTCCCCACAACAAAATGGGATTGCTGAGCGCCGCATTGGCATGGTCATGGACGTCGCTCGTACGTCCATGATCCATGCGGCTGGTCCCCATTTTCTGTGGCCGTTCGCAGTCCAGTACGCTGCGCATTAACTCAACCTCCAGCCCCGTGTTTCCATGCCGAAGACCACACCTGCTCTGCGGTGGACGGGGAAGGTTGGCGATGCGTCTGTGTTCCATGTCTGGGGATCTCGAGCTTTTTTCCGCGATTCTTCCGCGGACAAGCTGTCCTCCCGCGCTGTTCCATGCGTCTTCCTTGGCTTCCCCCCTGACGCGCCTGGTTGGCAGTTTTACCACTCCACCTCGCGTCGTGTTTTGTCCTCTCAGGACATCACGTTTGACGAGTCGGTTCCTTACTCCGTCTCTTCCCCTACCGCACTGCCCCTCTTCCCCCCCCCCCACCGCTCTTCCTAGCACCAGGTCCTCCTCCGGTAGACCCCCTCCCCCCTCAGGGTCCTGCCCCCTCAGGTGTGTCCAAGGTAGACCCTGTTGAGCTTGTCGAGGTAGCTGTCGACTCTGGTTTTGCTAGGGGTGCTGAGCGTGCGGGTGCGGGGCCTGGGGGTGCTGAGTCTGAGCGTGCGGAGCCTGGGGGTGCTGAGCCTGGGGTTGCTGAGTCTGAGGGTGCGGAGCCTGGGGGTGCTGAGCCTGGGGTTGCTGAGTCTGAGGGTGCGGAGCCTGGGGGTTGCTGAGCCTGAGCGTGTTGAGCCTGGGGGTGCTGAGCCTGAGCGTGCTGAGCCTGGAGGTACTTTGTCCTCTGGAGGTCCTATGAGTGTCTTGTCACGGCGGGAGCCACTCTCTCCATCGCAGCTGCGCGAGTGGTTTGCTCGGCGCTGGAGCCATGCTGCTGGAGCTGGGGGGCCTACCGCTGGAGGTGCTAGAGGCGTTGGTCCCGGAGGTGCTCGTACTGGAGGTACCAGGGCTGCTGGAGCTGGAGGTGCTACTGGGGCTGGAGGTACAGCTGCTGCTGGAGCTGCTAGAGGTACTGGAGCCGCTGGTCCCGGAGGTGGTGGTACTGGAGGTACTGGAGCTGCTGGGGGTGGTGGTGCTCCAGGAGTTGGAGCTGGAGGCGCTGGAGCTGTTACTGCTGGATGTGCTGCTGGAGCTGGAGCTGTTGGAGGTGCTGGAGCTGGTGGTGCTGCAGGAGTTGGAGCTGGAGACCCTGGAGCTGGAGGTACTAGTGCTGTCTTTGCTGGTTATGGCGGCCCTGCGCGGCCGCGACCGTACTTCTTTCCACTCCTTCAGTAGGTTCTTGGTCTCCTGCCTTCTACTTGTCCTACTCCTCCCTTACTATGTCCACCGGCTGACCAGTCGCAGTCGTAGTTCCAGCCAGCCTCCCCACTGCCTGGTCCTTCTCCTTACACTGGGCCGACCGGAGGTCTTGCGGAGCGTCGTGTGCCTGAGTCTCGTCCTGCGTCGCCTGTTCGCGCTGCTCGCACTGGTCGTCGTGTTCCGCGTCCGCGTCCTCCTCCTGTCCCCGGCACACACCAGATGGCACTCCGTCCTTCCTCTGTTCCACTGCGTATCCCTCTGCCGTCTCCTCCTGCGTCCTCCCTTGCTGACGGTCCGGACCCCGAGTCTGACTCACTTCGTGCTGCCAGCCCTACTGTCACGCGTCTGCTAGCTACTGTTGTCACTGACCATTCCTTTGAGTCCACTGGTGCTTCTGCCTTAGTTGTTGAGCTTGTCGACTTTGCTGCTCACTGTCGTCTCGACTATGCCACTAGTCTTGTTGCTGAGTCAGAATCTGTCTGTCCTCCGTCCGTCGGGGGTGAGTGTGCTCTTTGCACGGACGTCCTTGAGGATTTTGAGTGTTTTTCAGCGTGGCACAACGCCTAACGTGAAACAAGGAGCCCTCCAGCGGTAGGCCCCCCATCTCCAGCAGCACGGATCTAACGTGAAACAAGGAGATACGACGCTGCCACGTTAGACGCGGCTGGCTTATGTTGACAGCTATAACGTTATGCGGAAGCGACTAAAGCTTGAACTACAAACTTTGCTTGGCAACACTTAACATCACTTGCAGCCCTTCGAGTGTGACAGCTTGTACCTCCTAGCCAAGGGCGTAGAAAATAGCAAGTGAGTATTTATGCCTTGCTGAGCTTGTAGGGCGAGCAACTGGTCGAGAAGAATTTCGGCAGCACCAAGGTAATATTTCTACTCTCGTCAATACGAACTAGTAGATTACGAGCTTGAAAAACGCAAATGCATTAGATTGATTTCGACAGGTACAAGCACACATTTATCTAGATTCTACGCACAGGCAGGAGCAACTAGAAAACAGTTGTTTAACTGGCTCGCAGGATTTCGCCACGCTGTATCTTGAAAACAGTTGCACAACTCCTTGAGCATTTGGCTATATCCTCCTGTTGTTAAAATCTGTCTTCAAATTGCACTTGTAACAATCGCCCCTGCTGCCTCAAATGTGTACACTCATGAGACTCGCATGTTGCTCCAATGTAGCTCAAATGTCTTCATGCGAGCTCACAGTTGTATAACGGTTTTTACCGTTTGAAAAACGGAGTAACCGATTTGCACCTGTGTCGAAATGATTCCGCAAAGCGAAATAACTTTCGCGAGAAATTTCCCGTCCCGTGAGTCAACTCGGAAAACAGTTTTTCAACTGTAAATTCCGAGCACCCCTCGTCAAACATTGTATATGTTACTGTTCTGTAGGCTACAGTGGGTTTAGCCGTAGGGGGTACAACATTCTAGGGTTTTCCTACTTGTTCTCTCAAACTTGCTAGTCCAACCACTTCTCTCATTCTGACATGGTATTACGAGCCTAGGTTAGGAACCTAGGACCGAACGTTCCTAAGGGCCCACCGTTCCACTAGTAGCGCCCTCGTGCGCCTTCTCTTACTTGCGCCCTCGTGCGCCTCGCTCCTAGTGCGCCCTCGAGCGCCCCGCTTTTCGGTCGCGTCGCCCGCTAGCCGCCCGCGCGAGGCCCGTTTTTAGCCCGTGCAGCCCGCTAGCCGCCCGCGCGCGGCCCGTTTCTAGTGCGCGCGACCCGGTAGCCGCCCACGCCGTCGACGCCCCCCACGCGTAGCCCGCCCTGGCCTCGCGAGGCCCCTAGAGCAGCTGGCGCGCTGCCCGTCGACCGGCGCGTAGGCCGCCACCTCGCCCACGAAGGCCACCGCCCGCGCGTAGGACGCCACCCGCGCGTAGGCCGCCACCACCGCGTAGGCCGCCGCCCCCACGTAGGCCACCGCCTCGAGCAGTGCCTAGGCCCGCCGTCGCGCCGCCCTACCTGCCCGAGCCGCGCCGCCCGAGTCGCGCCGCCCGAGTCGCGCCATCCTGATCGAGCCGCGCCGCCCCACCTGCAGCAACTGCTGTTCCTCTTCCTGCTGTTACAGCTGTTCTTACTGCTACAGCTGCTACTACTACTGCTCTTCCTGCTACTACTGCTACTGCTGCTGCTACTGCTGCTACTGCCACTATGGCCAGTCCTACTGTTCTCACTTTTGACGCTGAGGGCCGTCCGATTAGGTTTGATGTTTGGCTCGATGACCTGCACCTGTTCCTCCAGATCACTGCCAAGGGCGATGTTTCCCTGTATGACCACACGTCAGGCGCCGCTCCCGCACCTGCTGCTACTGCTGACAGTACTGCTCGCTCTCAGTGGCAGACCCGTGATGCTCACGCTCGCCTAGCCGTTCGCAGCCACCTGCCGTTAGATGAGCGCGAGCACTTCGGCCAGCATAAGACCGCTAAGGAGCTGTACGACGCTGTAGTTGCACGCTACTCCTCCCCTGCTACTGCTGCGATAGGCCGTCTCTCGCTGCCCTACCTCTTCCCCGATCTGTCTGCCTTTGCCACTGTAGCTGACCTCATCACGCACCTTCGTACTAGTGATCTTCGCTACCGTGCCGCGCTTCCCCCCGATTTCCTAGCCAAGAACCCTCCCCCAATGTACCTCACACTGTACCACCTAGTCACCCGCCTCCCTGACTCCCTTCGCACCGTCAGGGACCACTTTCTCGCCCTCTCCCCCACCGACCTCACTGTCGACCTGCTCGAGAAGGAACTCCTAGCAGCTGAGAAGAGCATTGTAGCTGTAGGTGCCTCTCGTGGCGACCCTCGCTCACTCTTCTTTGAGGGGTGCTCCCCCTCCCCCCTCCTCCCCTCCATTGCATCTGCTGCTGCTGTCGACTACCTTGGTGTTGAGGGGGTCGGGGCTGCGTCTGCTCCCAGTGGGAGGCGCAAGGGCGGCAGGGGCAAGGGGGGCAGGGGTGGCGGAGGTGGCGGCGGGGGCGGTGGCGGTGGAGGGGGTGGAGGGGGCGGGGGTGGTGGCGGTGGTGGGAGTGGCGCTGGTGGTGGGGGGGTGAGTGGCGGAGCAGGGGGTGGAAGCGGCGGAGGTGGCGGGGGTGGTGGTGGCAGTGGTGGCGGCGGTGGAGCTGGTGGCGGGCGCGGTGGAGCGGTGCAGCGTGGGGGGATCAGCGGTGGCCAGAGGCAGCAGCAGCAGCATCCCGGCGAGACTCCTTCGCCCCAGCAGCTCCGTGAGTGGTACTCTCAGCGTGGGGGGTCTGGGGGTGGAGGTACCTGCCCGTACGTCATCCGCACAGGTGACTGCACTGGCCAGACCTGTGGGAGGTTCCACACGGCGCAGCGCTGCTTCTTTCGTCTCGACGACGCCTGGCGCGAGCAGTTTCCTGACGCCGCTGAAGAGCCCCGCTGGGCTGATCTGCTTAGGAAAGGAATTGATATCTTTGCTCTTGATTATGATGCTCTCCTTGGTGCTATGTATGCATTGACTATTAGTGTTGAGGGTGACTGTTACCAGAGTGCACCGCCGGACCCGGGTATTGGGACCAGTGAGACTGCCGCTCTAGGTGCTAGTGCGTTTGCTGCCCTAGGTCCTGGTGAGGCTGCTGCTCTAGGTGCCAGTGAGTCTGCTGCTCTAGGTGCTTGTGAGTCTGCGCCTGCTGGTACTGCGTCTACTGAGGCACTGCACACCTTCACACTGGACTCGGGTGCTTCCTGCTGCTTCTTTCGTGACCGCACTATCCTTGAGCAGCTAGCTCGGCCTATTGCTGTCTCTCTCGCTGACCCCTCTGGGGGCCCAGTCCTTGCGACCTCCTCCACTGTCCTTCCTTGTCCGGCGGTTCCGGCCGGCACCCTGTCGGGTCTTTACCTTCCCTCGTTCTCTATGAACTTGGTGGCGGGCTCTGCTCTCCAGGACGGGGGTGTTCACCAGTTCACTCCTGCCTATGAGCGTGTGACCCACTGTACGTCTGCTCGGATGGGTCGCCACCTGGCTACCTTGACTCGGCAGCCGGGGTCGGACCTGTACACACTGACCACTGAGTCCACTCAGGTAGCTGCGTCTGCGTCTGCGTCAGGTCAGCTGTCGGCCCCCTGCTCGTGTCGCACCCTATCGCACCAGACCGTCCTCTGGCACCACCGCCTTGGTCACCCTTCAGTGTAGCGCCTTCGTGGCATGCACTCCCGGTACCTTGTCTCTAGTCTTCCCAGGGTTCTCCCTCCTCTCCCACCCTCGCCTGCTCCTCCCTGTCTTCCCTGTGTCGAGGGGCGGCAGCGCGCCACTCCTCACTCCTCCTCGTTTCCGACCACAGAGGCTCCTCTGCAGACTCTCCACCTGGACGTGTGGGGCCCAGCCCGCGTCCGTGGACTGGGCCACGAGCGGTACTTCCTGCTGGTCGTCGACGACTACACGCGCTACACCACAGTCTTCCCCTTGCGCACCAAGGGTGAGGTCCCTGATGTTTTGATCCCTTGGATCCGCGCTGCTCGTCTCCAGCTCCGCGAGCGGTTCCAGTCGGACTTTCCAGTCCTGCGTCTGCACTCTGATAGGGATGGTGAGTTTTCCTCCGACCTCTTGGCAGCCTACTGTGCGGAGCACGGCATCCGCCAGACGTTCACACTGCCGGCCTCTCCACAGCAGAATGGGATTGCTGAGCGTCGCATTGGCTTAGTCATGGAGGTCGCTCGTACCTCTATGATCCATGCGGCTGCCCCCCATTTCCTGTGGCCGTTTGCAGTGCAGTACGCTGCGCATCAGCTCAACCTCTGGCCCCGGGTCTCTGCTCCGGAGACCTCGCCCACACTGCGTTGGACGGGGAAGGTTGGCGATGCGTCGGTGTTCCGAGTCTGGGGATGTCGAGCCTTTGTCCGCGATACGTCAGCGGACAAGCTCTCCTCCCGTGCCGTTCCCTGCGTCTTTCTTGGCTTTGTCCCTGACGCGCCTGGCTGGCAGTTTTACCACCCCACCTCGCGCCGTGTCTTCCCCTCTCAGGACGTCACTTTTGACGAGTCGGTACCCTTTTACCGTCTGTTCCCCTACCGTACTGCGCCGCTCCCCCCCCCGCCGCTCTTCCTCACGCCAGGTGCTGCTTCGGTAGACCCCCTCCCTCCCCAGGGTCCTGCTCCCTCAGGTGTTTCCCAGGTAGACCCGGTCGAGCCTGTCGAGGTAGCTGTCGACTCTGGTCTTGCGAGGGGTACTGAGACTGGGGGTGCTGAGCCTGGGGGTACTGAGACTGAGGGTGCTGAGCCTAGGGGTGCTGAGCCCGGGGGTGCTGAGACTGAGGGTGCTGAGCCTGGGGGTGCTGATTCTGGGGGTGCTGAGCCTGGGGGTGCTGCGCCTGGTGACGCTCCCTCTTCACAGCAGCTGTGTGAGTGGTACTCTCAGCGTTACAGCCTCCGGCGTGGGGCTGCTGGAGCTGGGGGTTCTGCCGGAGTTGGAGCTGGTGGTGCTACGGGTGCTGGGTCGCAGCCGTTGCCTCCCTCCCCACAGCGACTGCGTGAGTGGTACGCTCGGCGCTGCAGCCTCCGGAGCGGCGCTCCTGGCACTGGGGTGCCGCCCACTGGAGGCCCTGGTGCTGCTGGAGGTACTGGAGCCTCTGGTCCTGGAGGTGCTCGTACAGGTGGTACTGGAGCTGCTGGGACTAGGGGTTCTGCTGGAGCTGGTGCTACTGGAGGTGCTGCTGGTGCTGGAGTTGGAGCTGCAGGTGCTGGAGCTGCTGGAGCTGCCGCTGGAGCTGAGGACGCCGGGCCTACTGGAGTTGGTGTCACTGACGACCCTGGGGTTGGTCCTGCAGGTGCTGGAGCCGACGGTGCGGCTAGAGCTGACGCTACTTGGGGTACTGGAGTTGGCACTACTGGAGCTGCTGGTAGTACTGCTGGAGTTGGAGCTGCTGCTGGGGGTTCTGGTGCGGTCTCTGCTGGTTCTGAGGGCGCTTCACGACCGCGACCGTACTTCGCTCCGCTCCTTCAGCAGGTTCTTGGTCAGCCTCCTCCTCCTTGTCCTACTCCCTCCTTGGAGTGTCCTCCGCCTGTCCAGTCACAGGCACAGTTACAGCCCGCCTCGTCTCTTCCTAGTCCTTCTCCCTACACTGGTCCGACAGGAGGTCTTACGGAGCGTCGTGAGCCGGAGTCTCGTGCTGTGTCGCCTGAGTCTCGCTCTGCGTCACCTGTTCGTGCTGCTCGCACTGGTCGTACTGTCCCGCGTCAGCGTCCTCCTGCTGTCCCAGGCACTCACCAGGTGACGCTTCGTCTTTCCACTGCTCCACAGCGAGTCCCTCTGCCTTCTCCTCCTGCGTCCTCTCTTCCTACCCTTGCTGACCTGGAGTCTGACTCTCTTCGTGCTGCTAGTCCTACTGTCACGCGTCTCCTGGCCACGGCTGTCACTGACCCTTCCTTTGAGTCTGCTGCTGCATCTGCCCTAGTTGCTGAGCTTGTCCCCTTTGCTGCTCGCTGTCGTCTAGACTACGCCGCGAGTCTTGTTGCTGAGTCTGAGTCTGTGTGTCCTCCGTCCGTCGGGGGTGAGTGTGCTCTAGGCAGGGACGTCCTTGAGGACAGGCAGGAGGAGTTTGAGTGCTTTGCCGCTGCTGTACCTCATCTCGTGCCCATGCTGATTGCACCTGAGGGAGACCCGGATGCACCAGACATCCCGACCCCGCGCTCTTACGCTGAGGCGATCGCGGGTGAGTACTCCTCTCAGTGGCAGTCAGCCATGGACGCAGAGATGGCATCCTAGAAGTCCACTGGCACTTACGTCGACGAGGTTCCCTCTCCTGGGGCGAACATAGTCAGCGGCATGTGGATTTTCAGGGTAAAGCGGCAGCCAGGTTCTCCGCCTGTCTTCAAGGCTCGTTACGTTGCTCGAGGCTTCAGTCAGCGAGAGGGAGTAGACTTCTTTCAGACCTTCTCCCCCACCTTGAAGATGGCCACTCTTCGGGTGCTATTGCACGTTGCCGCTCAGCGTGACTACGAGCTTCACTCTCTTGACTTCAGCACAGATTTCTTGCAAGGCAGCCTGCACGAGGAGATCTGGCTGCGCCGCCCTCCTGGCTTCACTGGGTCGTTTCCTACTGGTACCCAGTGGAGCCTCCGGCGGCCGGTCTACGGTCTCCGCCAGGCGCCACATGAGTGGCATGACACACTGAGGACTACTCTTGCGGCTCTTGGGTTCGCGCCTTCTACTGCTGACCCGTCGCTGTTTCTGCGCACCGACACGTCGCTGCCGCCGTTCTACATCCTCGTGTACGTCGACGACTTGGTCTTTGCCACTGGTGACACTGAGGCTCTCGCCCACGTGAAGTCGGAGCTGCAGAAGAGACACACGTGCACAGACCTGGGTGAACTGCGCAGCTACCTTGGCTTGCAGATCACCCGGGACAGAGCACGCTGCACCATCACACTGACTCAGTCACACATGGTGCAGCAGGTCCTTCAGTGCTTCGGCTTCACCTGGTTCTCAGCACAGGCCACTCCTCTGGCTAAAGGTCACTCCCTCTCAGCTCTGCCTTCGGATGAGTCTGTAGAGCCGAGTGGTCCTTACCCAGAGCTAGTTGGCTGCCTCATGTACCTGATGACTTGCACTCGTCCTGACCTAGCGTACTCTCTTGGCCTTCTGGCCCGCTACGTGGCTCCTGGTAGGCACCGAAAGGTGCACTGGGATGCTGCAAAGAGGGTATTGCGCTACTTGTGCAGTACATCGGGCATGGGACTCGTGCTTGGAGGGAGGAGCTCAGTTGTTCTCACTGGGCACTCAGACGCTTCTTGGGTTGACGACCAGGCTACTCAGCGGTCGTCACAGGGTTACACCTTCAGCCTTGGCTCTGGCGCAGTTTCGTGGCGTTCTACGCGTTCGTCTTCAGTTCTCAGCTCCAGTTGTGAGGCTGAGATCTACGCCACAGCCATGGCTGCACAGGAGTTACGATGGCTCACCTACCTGCTGACCGACCTGGGAGAGCGGCCTCGTTCTCCTCTAGTGCTGTACGTCGACAACAAGGCTGCCATTGCCTTGTGTGAGGAGCACAGACTGGAGCACAGAATGAAGCACATCGCTCTACGTTACTTCGTGGCTCGAGAGTTGCAGCAGCGTGGTCAGCTTCGTCTGCGTTACGTGGCCACTCAGGCCAACACTGCTGATATATTCACCAAGGCACTTCAGTCTGGTGATCATCAGCGTTTCTGCACTTTGCTAGGGCTTGTGCCCACTGCAAATGATATGTCCGGCCTGGTGTGCACTGCTGCATAAAGCAGGCTCCCCACCACGGACTGAAATCGTGCTTGCTTTCGCTGATCCACCCCCTCATTCTCTCCTGCCTTTACGAGCTTGAACTTGGATGGAAGTGGTATGGCAACCTTCCTCCCGACTTCAATCTCATACTTCTGCCCCATGTCCTTGATGTATTTCTCCTGGTGCAGCTTCACCCACCCATTGCTGATATCCCTCTCGATGTGCATGCCCAAGTAGTAATTTGCCTCCCCCAGGGTCTTGCACTTGAAGTTTTGCATCAGCTTCTGCTGCACCTTCATCACCTCCTGCTTGCTACTCCCAAATAGCAGGATGTCGTCGACATAGACCAGGAACATGACGAGGGTCTCCTTCTCCCCCATGAGGAAAAGGCCCTCGTCACATGCACTCGCCCTGAAGCCCATCTCCTCTAACACCGAAGACAGCTTCTTGTACCAGCAGCGTGGTGCTTGTTTGAGGCCATAAATGGCCTTCTTCAGCTTGCACACACGCCCGGTACCATCCTCATATAACCCGGCGGCTGCGACATGAACACCTCCACATCTATCAGCCCATAAAGAAAGGCGGTGGTGATATCCATCTGAACTATCACCCACCCACACACGGCTGCACCGGCAAGTAAAACACGCAGTGTTGGCAGCGTTGCAGTTGCAGCAAAGGTCTCTTTGTAGTCCTCCCTTTCTTTCTGTTGGTAACCCCTTGCAACCAGCCTGCTCTTGTAAACTGATACTGCCCCTTTGTTGTCAGTTTTGATCCTAGGAATCCAGCCACAACTTATGGCTTTCTTTCCCAATGGCAGTGGCACCAGCTCCCACGTCCCATTCTCCATTTGACTGTTATATTCAGCATCTCGTGACACTAGCCACTTGTCCCTATCTGGTCCGTTAAGGGCCTCCTCCATGGTCAGTGGCTGAGTCGGTGCAGGTGCCATGAAGCAGTATACCTCCTCCTGAGCTTCCTCATCAGAATCACAGCTACTCTCCAGCACCATTAATGCATCAAGTTGCTGCTGCTCTCCCCTTGTTCCTCCTTCACCCCTTGCCTTCACCTTCAAGGCAGCAGCTCGCATCTGCCGCGTCATCATAGGTGAGAAGGTTCGTCCTGTGGGTTGGGGTTTGGTTTGGGTTCTCCTTGGGGGGAGAGTGGGGGGAATGACACGTGTTATGGGATGGGGTTCTTCAGGTTCAGCCATTGACTCCACACTCTTAACCACGGGGAGTTCTGCTACACCCTCCTCATGTGCCATTGCAATCTCCTCCCCAGCCCACTCCTCCTCCACCTCAAAGCCCATGGTTGCCTGCTGCAGTTGCTGCACGAGCTGCTCTTTTGGTTGCTTGGACCAGCTCCCATAGGTGATGTCTTCCATGAATTTTACATCCCTACTGTCGAATACGACTCCCTTGCTCGGCTCCCATAGCAGCCACCCTTTGCTTTTCGCTGCCAAACCCAGATGCACACACCACACACCTGTTGCGCCCAACTTGTTGCGATGTGCTTTGGGGATATGAGCCACAGCCATGCAGCCAAACACACGCAGCATGTCAATGGGTGGCTTCCTCCCCAGCCACCTCTCCATGGGGACCCATGACTCACCATCGACATTGGTGACCACCCTGTTCTTCACCACCGTGGCGTGGCGCACAGCATGTGGCCACTTGGAGTTCCCCAAACCTGATTCGATGAGAAGAGCCCGTGCTGTCTCCAAGACCGTGCGGTTTGCCCGTTCTGCTACGCCATTAGATTGTGGTGTGTAGGAGGTGGTGAGTTCTCGAATGATGCCCTGCTTCTTCAACCATGTGGTTAGCTCCTCCCCAAGGAATTCTCCACCCCTATTAGTCCTAATACGCATCACCTTGTGCTGGGACTGCTTCTCCACCAACAGCAGCCATTCATCACGGATTATCACTGGCACGTGGTCCTTCTTCTTGATTGGATATGCCCATGTCACTCGGCTCCAGTCATCCACTATGGTGAGAAAAACTTCTCACCACGCTCCCCCAGCACCGGTAGCGGCCCCACCACATCCATATGCACTAGCTCCAGCAGTTTCTTGCCTCCACCATCAGTTGCATGGAATGGGAACCGAGTGAACTTGCTCACAAGGCAAGTTTCACACTTGTGGGTAGCTGCTGCACCTGTCAGCTTCAGCCCCTTGACCCCTTCATCCTTGTGCAGTTGCTGCAGTGCGGGCATAGCAATGTGCCCGAGGCGACGGTGGGCTGTCATCCAGTCCGTTTCACCTCCCCTTGCTGAAACTTTCAGCTCCTCTGCAGCTACATGTCAAACATTATATGTTTATATTGTGTAGGCTATAGTGGGTTTAGCCTTAGGGGGTACAACATTGCTAGGGTTGCCTACTTGTATCCCCATCATTCCTAGTTTGATCATTCTCGTTCTATTCTAGATTCTAACATGGTATCACGAGCCTAGGTTGCTACCTAGGACCGCTTTCTACTACGGGCCCACTATTCCGCTAGAAGCGCCCTCGTGCGCCCTACCTTACGTGCGCCCTCGTGCGCCTTTCTCTGCTCGTGCGCCCTCGTGCGCCCTCGTGCGCCCTCGTGCGCCTTTCTCTGCTCGTGCGCCCTCGCGCGCCCCGCCCTTCGGTCTGCCCGAGTGCCGTCCTGTAGCCCTCGCGCTGCCTCCTGCAAGCTAGTACGGCCCTCCAGCCGCCCCTGCAGGTCCGTCAGGCCCCCGAGCCGCCTCAGCAGACCCGTCAGGCCCCCCCCGAGCCGCCTCTGCAGGCCCGTCAGGCCCGAGAGCCGCCCCTGCAGACCCGCCAGGCCCGCGCGCAGCCTCTGCCCGACCGCGCGCCGCCCCTGCAGGCTCTCGCCGCCCGCCGCGTCGCCCTGCCCGCGGCGTCGCCGCCTGCCCGCGGCGTCGCCACCTGTCCGCGGCGTCGCCACCTGTCCGCGGCGTCGCCACCTGCCCGCGGCGTCGCCACCTGCCCGCGGCGTCGCCCCTGCCCACGGCGTCGCCACCTGCCCGCGGCGTCGCCACCTGTCCGCGGCGTCGCCACCTGCCCGCGGCGTCACCACCTGCCCGCCGCGTCGCCCTGCCCGCGGCGTAGTCACCTGCTCGCCGCGTCGCCCTGCCCGCGGCGTCGCCACCTGCCCGCCGCGTCGCCCTGCCCGCGGCGTCGTCACCTGCTCGCCGCGTCGCCCTGCCCGCGGCGTCGCCACCTGCCCGCCGCGTCGTCACCTGCCCGCGGCGTCGCCCCTGCTCGCCGCGTCGCCCTGCCCGCGGCGTCGCCACCTGCCCGCCGCGTCGTCACCTGCCCGCAGCGTCGCCCCTGCTCGCCGCGTTGCCCTGCCCGCGACGTCGCCACCTGCCCGCCGCGTCGCCCTGCCCACGGCGTCGCCACTGCCCGCCGCGTCGCCCTGCCCGCCGCGTCGCCACTGCCCGCGCGTCGCCCCTGCCCGCTAAGTCGCCCTGACCTAACCCGCGCATGGCCTCTGGAGCAGCCGCCCCTGGAGCAGCCGCCCCTGGCTCCTGGAGCAGCCGCCCCTGGCCACTGGAGCAGCCGGCCACTGGAGCAGCCGCCACTGCAGGAGCCGCCCCTCGCCCCTGGAGCAGCCGCCCCTGGCCACAGTAGCAGCCGCCCCTGGAGCAGCTGCCACTGCAGGAGCCGCTCCTGGCCCCTGGAACAGCCGCCCCTGGAGCAGCCGCCCCTGGAGCGGCCGCTGTGGCGGCCCCGCAGTCGCCCCGCTCGTACGCCTGCCCTTCCCACCATTGGTGAGCACTGCCCTGCCCGTACTACTACTGTTGTTACTGCTGCTGCTACTGCTTCTACTGCTGCTCCTGGCGTGGCCAGATGCAGCTCCAGGGCCGTCCGCGTGTGTCCCTCACGCCCCAGCAGCTTCGTGAGTGGTACGCCAGTTGGGGTTGTCGGGGTGGCAGTAGTGGGAGTCGTCCTGGAGTGGGTAGTTTGGGAGTTTCTTGTAGTGGCCCGGTGCAGCAGCCGCGTCGTCTACGCGAGGCTCTTTCGCCCCACCAGCTTCGTGAGTGGTACGCTCAGAGTAGAGGGTCACTGAGTACTGCTCGCTGCCCGTACGTCATTCGCACAGGTGTCCGGACTGGTCAGCCTTGCGGGACACGTGGTCACACAGAGTCCCACTGCTTCGCCCGTCTGGGCGACGTTTGGCGTACAGAGCTTGGCGACGACGCTGAGCTCCCCGACTGGGTTGAGCTGCTTAGGCAGAGGGTAGATATCTTTGCTCTTGACTATGATGCTATCCTCACTGCCATGTATGCATTGTCTACTAGTGCTGAGAGTGCCTGTCACCTGTGTGTGCCGCCTGACCCCGGTATCCAGTCTACTGCTCTAGGTACTGGTGAGGCTGCCGCTCTAGGTGCTAGAGTGTCTGTTGCCCCAGGTGCTGGTGAGGCTGCTGCTCTAGGTACTCGTGAGTCTGCCCCCCCTGGTACTGAGTCTACTGAGGCACTGCACACCTTCACACTGGACTCAGGTGCTTCTCGCTGTTTCTTTCGTGACCGCACTGCCCTTGAGCAGCTTGCTCGGCCAGTTGCTGTCTCCCTTGCTGACCCCTCTGGGGGTCCGGTCATTGCGACCTCCTCCACTGTCCTTCCTTGTCCTGCGGTTCCGTCGGGCACACTGTCAGGTCTCCACCTCCCCTCGTTCTCTACGAACTTGGTGGCGGGTTGTGCGCTCCAGGACGGGGGTGTCCACCAGTTCACCCCTGCCTACGAGCGCGTGACACACTGCACGTGTGCGCGGACGGGCCGTCACCTGGCTACCTTCACTCGGCAGCCGGGGTCGGACCTGTACACACTGACCACTGAGTCCCCTCAGGTAGCTGCGTCTGCGTCTGCTTCAGGTCAGCTGTCTGCCCCCTGCTCGTGTCGCTCTCTAGCACACGAGACCGTCCTCTGGCACCACCGCCTTGGTCACCCGTCAGTGCAGCGCCTTCGTGCCATGCACAAACGGTACCTTGTCTCTGGTCTTCCCCGGGTACTCCCTCCCCTCCCACCCTCGCCTGCTCCTCCCTGTCTTCCTTGTGTCGAGGGGCGGCAGCGCGCCGCTCCTCACTCCTCCTCGTTTCCCCCGACGACTGCTCCCTTGCAGACGCTCCACATGGACGTGTGGGGCCCAGCCCGCGTCCGTGGACAGGGTCACGAGAGGTACTTCCTGATCGTTGTTGACGACTACACGCGTTACACCACGGTCTTCCCCTTGCGCACCAAGGGTGAGGTCATGCTATGATGGATTATACGTATTTAGCATATATATGCGTATCGTATATACGCTAGCGTGTATACGCCATACGCTTGAGGGTCGGATCAGGCATACGCTTTTTTCGGGCAGGGAAAAAACTTTTCGGGCAGGGTGGAAAATATCACCGCCTATCGGTGGAAGAAACATCTCACTAAGACGTGCCCTAGCATTTTCCTGAGTCCGATCGGCGGGTGAGGTGGGGCGGGGAGTAGACATCATAGCTATAGGGAGTAGTGTTGGAGAGGCTGTTCAAGTTGGAGTGCGCGGGAACACTGCTGCAAGCGAGAATGCAAGGTAGGAAATGACGTGTTAGGAGTTGGGTTGGCTGGTAAGTAGCGTGAGATTTGTTGGGGGTTCGATTTTGATAGGTTGGAGTTTGTAGATAAGATGGTTTTCAATGCGGTAGAGGGGATGGGTTCAAATGCCTAGATGGGACCTGAAATTCGACATTTGAATAGCCAGATTTGCCTGAAAACTTCGAAGTCACATCCCAGCTTGCATAGACCGCGGATTTGCATTTCGACTTCGGCGAAATGTTCACCAAGAAAATCTGCATCTTTTCTGCGATTTTACTTTTCCGGGCTGCCCGAAAAAAATTCTGCCTGCGTATTGCGTAGTTGCTAGCGTTTAGCGTATTGCGTGTACACGCTAGCGTAGATACGCTAAACGCAAAGGGTCTAGAGCGTATAATCCATCATAGTTGACATGGAACGGAGTGGCGTAAAAGCCCCAACCCAACACCCTCCCCTCAACAACATGCGCTCGTCGTACCTACAAAACTTGCAAACTGCCACGTCCGAGCCAACCAACCAGACCACACCAGCCACGCCCAGCAGCCCGATACCCTTACCGCCTCAGCCTCCACAATTTTGAAGGGCAGGTCGCAGGTCACCACCAGCTTGGCGATCGCTTGACGAAGCTCCACTTCTGACAGCTTCTTCGACATGTAGCTCTTGATCCCAGCCTCGCCTGACCCCGCCGCCCCTCGCCCCTCTGCCTTCCCTCCCTTCTTTGGGATGTTTGGCCAGCTTTCTGCATGTGGCCAATAATACACGTAGCCATCAGGCACTCCGACGTAACCCCCCCTCGGAAAAGTCTCGCCCGGCAGTTGCAGATTTGGATTGTGGAAACGGTGGAACCACACATCCATATGAGCAGTGTGGTAGCTCTCGAAGTGGCGCTCGCCTGGTGTAGGTGTAGAGCCCTTCCACGAAATCCGATCAGTGCAAATCTTGCATTGCCGTTTGTCATCCTTCCCCAAAGGCCCAAACATCTGAACTTGCCACCCCGGCTTCCTCCTCCCCTTGCCACTCCCCATGCTGCTCTCTGGCTCTCCTTCCTCGTCAAGAAACCCTGGAGCAACCACACCCTCGCCCAAATCCACCCCTTTGAAGGTGCAAGGATACGCTCGGGTCCGCAGCTTCTCGGGTTTCTTCTTCCTGTTCCCAACTAACGGCCTCTTTCGCCCAACCTTAACAGCGCCACCGCGACGCCCTGGCCGTCTACCCACAAGCTGAGATGCCTCCTCTACGGCAGCCGCGGCAACCCCTCTTCCCTCACCAACCCCCTCCTCCACCCCCTCAGGCTCCAACCCTTCCATCTCCTCGTCTTTATCTCCTCCACCGTCCCCAGCACCGCCATGCGTCTCGGGTGTCCACCCCGGCTCACTATCATCACCGCTCCCCTCCTCCTCCTCCTCCTCCTCCTCCTCCTCCTCCTCCTCCTCCTCCTCCTCTCCCTCCCCCTCATCGTCCCCCTCATCGTCCCCCTCCTCCTCCTCGTCCGCCACACTATCCGTCTGAGTGGTGGTGTGCGTCTGCCCAGAAGTACGAGGCCGAGAACCCGAGTAACGGAACGACCGATGGGTTGACGGCACCGGCATGGACAGAAGCCCACCGACGAAAGCAGCACCCACTCCTCCAGGGCCGTCACCTACTCGACCCTGCATAGGACGTGGTGCAGACGATGGAGCACCGGCCTGACTTCCACCGCGACCACCCCGCCCTGCACTAACTTGTTGGTGGGAGGACATTTCCGCGACCGCCGAAGCAACCCTAAACCCTTGAACGAACGGTACCGCGGCAGCGAGGTGTGGGGAGGGGAGTGATGTGACCCTTTGATCCTAAACCTAACGGTGGAAACCCCTTCAGCGGCGGCAACCCTAATGGAATCTCGCTACTACAACGTATAAGTTTGGTGTAGGTGCTACGTTCTTTTGCAAGCATCGAAATCACCCGAAAGCCTAAACGCCATAGTTGATTGAACACATTTAGGCACTAGGCTAGTACTAACTGGTGGTGTGGGTGTGGTATATGGTAGGGGGTGGGGGGGCTGGTGGGAACGACATGGTGGCTAGGCTACGCTCAACAAAATGAAATGAGCCACAATTGAATGGGCCGCGACCCTAAATTAGGTCGCGGCCTTTTCGTCGACGAACACCTGAGGTGTTCGTCGATGTGCGTGTCGAACACGAACATGTTCGTGTTCGACGCGGCTTGGCACATCGTGGCCGGGGAACACCGAACGTGTTCGCACGAACACGAACATGTTCGAGCCGAACATTTTTTGGCAAAAAATATCTCGTTCGTTTCGACTCGAACATGTTCGAGTCAAACCGAACGGGTGTTCGGCAAAATGCTTATCCCTAATGCTAGCCAACCTTGCCAAGCTAGCAAGTGAGGCCACATGTTGCACATGTGAGCCAGGCCGGAACAACAGCCCACATGATAGCATATGGCACACCATAGAGGCCAGCAAGGTGAGTGTGGGATGAGTGGACAGGTGGCAATGCCAACTGTGACCAAACTTCACTGTGGTGGAGTGTGGACATGTAATGTGGAGCATAATGAGAAGGGAAAGTGTAGCTACTAAGAATTGAACCCACGACCTCTAAGACCAAAGGTGAGAATCTACCCTTTGGGACATACTTGTTGCACAACACCCCCCCTCAAGGATGTCCCCGGGGTAGGGTCCTTCAAGCAGCGACATGGGTGAGGCCGAGAAGACCACGGATGCGAAGAAAAGGGTTACGGGGCAAAGGCTTGGTGCCAATGTCAGCGAGGTTGTCTTGAGTAGGAGCATAGTGAAGGGTGATGGAGTGGTCGGCGACATGATCACGAATGAAGTGGTGCTTAATGTCGATGTGCTTGACCTTGGGATGAAAGACGCCGTCGTCCTTGGCCAGAATGATGGCACTGTTGTTGTCACACGAGATGCGGGTGGCGCCGGTTGGGGGAAGTCCAAGTGCAGTAAGGAGGGATCAAGGCCATAATGCCTCGTGCCAGAGAATAGTATTCAGCTTCAAATGAAGAGGTAGCGACGACAGCTTGATATTTGGACTGCCAAGAGATGAGTGACGGACCGAGGAAGAACACGTAGCATGTAACGGAGCGTCGGAGCTCTCCTTCCGGTTCCCAAGAGGCGTCACACCACCCATGCAGTTCAAGGGCGTTGGGAATGCCGCCAAGGAGAAGCCCGAGTGAGGTAGTCCCTTTCAAGTAGCGAGCAACGCGTTTGGCAGCCGAGACGTGACGAGTAGACCAATCATGAAGGTGACGAGCAAGAAATCCAGCGCTATATGCGAGGTCGGGACGGGAACCCACCATGGCATACATGATGGATCCGACAAAAGAGGTGTAAGGAAAGGAGGAGGAGTGTGGGGAGGAAGTCTCGGCCGGCTGAAACTTGGTGTCCATGGGGGTGGCAGCAGGGTTAAGTGGAGTGAATGAGTAGGTGTCTAAGATGGAGGTGATGAATTTGGATTGATGAAGGTGGAGAGTGCGGGAGGTCCGATCACGAGTGATGTGAAAGCCAAGGTAGTAGGAAAGAGGACCGAGGTCACGAAGCTTGAAGCGAGATGAAAGGGCACGCTTGAATGAGGAAAGAAGAGAAGAGGAGGAGGAAATAATGATGAGGTCGTCAACATAGACGAGAAGCATGAAGAACGATGCATCTGTAGGCTGATAAGGAGATTGTGGAGGAGCAATGAAGAGGCCGGGGTCCGCACGGGCAGCAAAAAGGTGAAAGGCAGTACCAGTACCGCGGCGCTTCCTTCAACGCGTACAACGGTTTGTGCAAGAGACAAACTTGCTCAACACCATGGACCGCCGGAAGTTCATAACCGGGAGGCTGCATCATGTAGAGAATTTCATCGAGAGTGTCGTTGAGGAAGGCGTTGGAAATGTCCAGCTGATGGACTTCCAGGTCGAAAGCGGCAGCAATGGTGAGGAAGAGGCGGAGGGTGGCGAAGCGGACGGTAGGAGCAAAGGTGTCATGGAAATCAACACCGTCGCGTTGTTTGGAACCTTTGACAACAAGGCGGGCCTTGCGGCGTTCAATAAAACCATCAGCGTGCTCCTTGGATTTAAAAATCCATTTGCATGGAATCAGCTTGCACTTGGGTGGTCGAGGAACAACGCTGTAAGTGTCATTAGCGTGCAGGGCAGCGAGTTCCGCATCAGCAGCCTTGATCCATTCAGCAGCATCAGGGCCGGTGCGGGCCTCATAAATGTTTTGAGGTTCGTAATGATGATGAAAGGCAGCATTAGTGGAGGTCTTGGAAAGAGGAGGAAGGGTGAAGTCAATGGGTTCAGAAGGAGAGGGTAAGACCTTGAGCAGTGAGAGAAGTGAAGGAAAGGAAGGAGCTGAAGGGGATGGTGGTGAGGAACTAGAGGTGCAAGGGGGAGGACGAGCTGAAGAAGGAGAGGAGAGGGATGGAAGGCGGAAGTCTTGCGGCGTCGACGGCAGAGGAAGGTTGGAAAACAAAGGAGGAGAAGAGGTGGCTGGTGGTGGCAGATTTGGAGATGGTGGGAGGAGAGTGGTGGTCTGAGAGGGAAGGGGGTGGAGGAGGAGGCGGAGAGGATGATATGGGTGGTGGAGATGACAATGGAGGTTCTCGAGGGTCATCGGAAGGTGGCGAAGAGGGCTCCATGAAGATGACATCACGAGAAAGTGTGACACGGTGCTGAGTTGGGATATAGATGCGATAAGCTTTGGTGCCGTCAAGATGACCATGCCCAACCATGATACCGGCCGTGCTTCGGTCGTCGAGCTTAGAGCGCCGTTGCAGAGGAACGAGGACTGAAATGGGTGAACCGAAGATGCGGAGGTGTGATACGTCCGGACGTGCACCGGTCCATAGTTCTATAGGAGTCTTAGAAGTTGAACCACCCCGACTAATGGCATGATTTCGGAGATAGGAAGCAGTGAGAGCGGCTTCACCCCACCATCGTTTGTCCATGTGTGCGTCATCAAGCATGGAACGGACCATCTCAAGTATAGTCCGATTGGCGCGTTCAGCAACTCCATTTTGTTCGGGTGTGTACGGCGTAGAGCGGTGTCGAGTGATGCCATGAGCTTTAAGGAATGAAGTGAAGGCGTCGGAATTGAACTCCAAGGCACCATCGGAGCGAAACGCTTTGATGGTCCTTGGGGAATGCATATTGTGCACCCGAGTGACATAATCTTTGAAGTACGACAATGCCTCTGAACGATGGCGTAGGAGATACACGGTAATGTGGCGGGAATAGTCGTCGATGAAGGTGAGAAGGTAGCGAGCGCCTCTAATGGTAATTCCATATGAAAATGGTCCAGCAATATCCGAATGAATGAGTTGGAGCGGGGCTGTGGTGCGAGAATGGGACACGCCAAATGGTTGACGCGTTTGTTTCCCACGATAGCACGAGATGCACTGGGGAATTGAGAAGGAGGGGAGGTTAAGACCGGTGACCAGCTGTTGCCAATGAAGTGTTGACAAGTCCCGCATGTTAAGATGCCCGAAACGGCGATGCCAAAGGTATGAGGAGGTGGTGGTGGAGACTGGACATGCCGTTGGGTTGATGGGGTGGGCGGCACTGCTCCCATGATGCAGCTGAAGGTAAAACAGATTGTTGCCGGTAACGCCCTCGCCAATATGAGCCTCATCAGTTTTGAGCTCAACCCGTCCAGCAGTGGGGAAGGAAACGGCAATGCCGGCAGCTCCAAGTGCACGAACTGAGAGTAGATTGTGAACCGATGAAGGGAGAAACAGAACGTTGTCTAGCTGGATGGTGGTTTCCGAGGTTTGTGAACGAAGAGTAGCCACCACCGTGCCGACTCCCAAGACCTTGTAAGTCTCTCCACCACCAAAACGAACGATAATATCATCAGTTGGCTGCTGGAGAGATGAAAACAGCGAGCGATCGGAGCATATATGGGAAGATGCGCCACTGTCCACCAGCCAGGAAGAAGTCCGGACCATGTTTGATGAGGAGGCCGTGAATGCCAATGCGTAGGGAGCACCATAAGGGAAGAGGAGGAGGAGGAGGAGGAGGAGGAGGAGGATGGTGAAGATGAAGACAGCAGCGATGAGAGGAGTCCAGGTGGGGAGGATGGGGTGGTGGCTGGTGCTGAAAGCAATGTCAACGTACCGGGAATCAGGTACGGACTGAGGGGCTGATGGGGCAATAGGTGTTGTGGAGGTCGAAGGGATGTCGGCGAAGGAGCTTGTTGACACATGCACCGAAGGCTGGATGACAGATTTCTCCCATCGAGAGCATTCTTCAAGCTCTTTCTTCTTCTTCAACTTGAAGCATTCGTCAATGGTGTGTCCGGTTTTCTTGCAATAGTGGCAAGTTGGGGACTGGCGGGAACCGGAGCGAATAGGGAGGGAGGGCTGGGAATGGAGGTTGTATGCACCTTCCATGTTGCGGCTTATACCAGATTGTGACCGCTCCCAATCGGCATCGAGTAGACGTGACTGTAGGTATTCAACCGTCATAGACTTGATGTCTTTCACGGTGCAAATAGTTTCTGTGAGAGTCTTGAAGGAGTCTGGCAGATTGAGAATGATGGAGATTACCACCACCCAAGATGGTAACTCGAAGTGGGCAGATTTGAGTTGGTGCGTAAGATTTCCAACTCAATCGAAGTAGGAGCGAAGACTCATTGTTGGGTCCATCCGTGTAGTGATGAGATCTCGAGGAGAGCCACTTGTGCATGGTTACCCATGCAGTCAAACCACGCCATGATGCATCTCCACATGTCCTTCGTCGTGTTGGCTTGAGCAAGTGTGAGCGAGAACTGAGGATGGACGGCTGACATGAGAAGATAGTACGCATGCTCCTCTTTTTCTTCATCCGGCAGCGACGCAATCGAGTGGGCTGTTTTAAGGGCTGCACCGTTGTTGCCTTCTGTAGCATCTCCACTGCTGGTTGTGGAGGAGGAAATGGAAGGGCGGGCAGCAACCTTGGGATCTCCAAGAAGGGAGATCAGCCCAAGGACATTGAAGATGTAGCAGATCTTTTTCTTCCATGGAATAAAGTTGGAACCATCCGGTTCCAAGATAGGAAGGGTGCGCCGACCGAGAGGCGTCTCAACTTGAGCCATCAAGTCTGCGACGTTCACAAAGCTAGAAGCCTAGCTCTGATAGCATGAAGAAAATGGATCGGTGAACTTAGGGCACGATAGGAAGAAGGAATATCCTTAGCAAGAAAAATGGTACAAGTCTTAAAGACTAGAGCAAGGTCCTTGTCAAGGATGATCCCTAGTGAAGTGGGAAGCCACATATATGTGGCTGAACTCTTGAGGCTAGCTGCAGCACCTCAATGCTGAAGGCAAGGCTAGCCAACCTTGCCAAGCTAGCAAGTGAGGCCACATGTTGCACATGTGGGCCAGGCTGGAACAACAGCCCACATGACAGCATATGGCACACCATAGAGGCCAGAAAGGTGAGTGTGGGATGAGTGGACAGGTGGCAATGCCAACTGGGACCACACTTCACTGTGGTGGAGTGTGGTGGAGTGTGGACATGTAATGTGGAGCATAATGAGAAGGGAAAGTGTAGCTACTGAGAATTGAACCCACGACCTCTAAGACCAAAGGTGAGAATCTACCCTCTGGGACATACTTGCTGCACATCAGCCCGAACAGTCAGAAACACCTTTATAGGGCAAACCGAACATGTTCACTTCGCGTGAACATTTTTTTTTTTTTTTTGGTGTTCGATGTTCGCCCACCGTGGGCGAACATGTTTACAATGGGCGAACATGTTAACAGTGGGCGAACATGTTAACAGTGGGCAAACATCTCACATGTTCGGGCGAACCCGACATGTTCTGGTTGGCTCACTAACTCAAGACTACATGCTTAAAGAATAGGAACACAAAATCGTGGGAAAATGACGGGAAACTGAAGAATTTTTGGGGTGTCTTAGGGTTTTCCTTTTTGGGCTGACGGGGGAAACAATTGGTGGGGTGGGAGATGTTCGCACAATTTCGCGTTCCACACTTTCGGCTTGATCTGCATTGGATTTCAGCCGTGACGGCGATCCTGCAATTTTCGCCCAACCTGCCCACCCCACCCAAAACCCACAGTACCGCAATTCACCTCCAACAAACCTGATGCAAGCTAACACACACTCAATTCACACGCTAATCTACTCCGCTACGACACTTCTAAACCTAACCCGCGCTAGATTCGACTAGGAACATACACAAATGTCGCGCTGGAATTTTCCCGAACATCAGATGTTCGGGAGAACGGGATTTATGCCTGAACATGTTCAATGTTCGGGCATTTCACATGTGCGCGCCGCGAACGCCCGAACATGTTCGGGCGAATATTCAAACCAAAAAAAGAGAGAAAAGTTTGGTTCGCCCCCGAACATGTTCGGGCAAACCGAACCCGTGTTCGCCACTTTGTTCATGGCTACTTCCCCATATCTCACTCCGATGCCATGACTTGATCACATCCCATACCGCAACCCCGCGAAATGTCTCACTCTTATGCCACTACCATACTTTTCCACGTTTCATGTCGATACCCCGATGACCCTCCATCTCCCATGGCCCGCATGTCTCCCTCCCTCCGACATAGGTGCCCTCACGGCCCTCCTGTACATGTAAGTGTGCAGTCATTGGCAACCAAGCAGCCATATACGACTACACATCCCATGCCTCTCCCTCCCATGCCATGTATCCCTCCCCTGTCAACATTTGTGTACTATATTTCATGTCATGTAGGTTTTTTGTTGGTTGGGTGTGGATTTGAAATCCCAACCTTATCTAGTTGGGATTCCTCCGTAGTCCAACCAATCTGCCGACAGACCATTAGGGACTTGGTTGGATTTGCATCTCATCCATTTTCTAGCCTTTTTCAACCCAACCTTGTTTGTACTTCAAAGCTTCAGTATACATTTAGAAGGTTGAGGTTAAAAATCCTTAGGAACTTGAAAGTTTGGGGCAAAGCCGTGTGACACATTGTCAAACCCTGAACCCGACTGACAAATGTATACTGTGCCTACTTTCTTCACCTACTAATCAAAGCTCGATTTCTTACACCTTTCACCCCTATGACGTCACGATACCCCCCCACATGTCATGTCAATGCCCCCATGGCCCTCCATCTCACATGGCCCACATGTCCCCATCTCAGCCAACTCTCCAACAACCACCTGTCTGGTCCCATTCCACCCTCCATAGGCGCACTCACATCCCTCAAATCCCTGTAAGTGTGCCAGTCATTGGCAACCGAGCAGCCACAGACGACCAAGCAACCCATGCCTCCCTCTCATGCCTTGTCTCACTCCCAGGCCATGTGTCACTCCAAGCTGTCACTGTAAAAATTGAATCGGTGAACTTCAAGACACAATAGGAAGATGAGAATATCCTTAGTCAGGAGGATGGTACAAGCCTTTGAGACTAGAGCAGTGTCCCTGTACAGGTGTGATTTCTAGTCAAGTGGTGAAGCCTTACATTCATGGATGAACTCTTTAGGCTAGCTGCAGCACCTCAAAGATGAGGGCAAGGCTAGCCAACTTTGCCAAGCTAGGAAGTGTAGCCTCATTTTGCACATGTGGGCCAGGCTGAAATGGTAGCCTACATGGCAGCACATGACACATCATAGAGGCCAGCAAGGTGAGCATGGGAGGAAATACCCTTTGAAACATTCTTGGTGCACCAGTCAGTGCTCCCACGGTTCTCCCTCCATCTCCCATGGCCCGCATGTCCCCCTCGCAGCCAACTCTCCAACAACCAGCTGTCTGGTGACATTCCTCCCGACATAGGTGCCCTCACGACCCTCTTGTACATGTAAGTGTGCTTGTAATTGGAAATTGAGCAACCATAGACGACCACACAACCCATGCCTCCCTCCCATGCCATGTCTCACTCCTACATCATGTCTCATGAGGAAAATATGAACACGAACATGTTCGGGTAGAGCGCATGTCGAACACCTCATGTGGTCGAACTAAACATGTTCAGTTCGCCCCTAACAGATTCATGAGATAAGGTGTTCCACAGCGAAGTCGAACACTAGCATGTTCGCCCCAAACATTAGCGTGTTCGGTTTGACTTGTTTTCCATTACAGTCATGCAACATTTCCGTTGGTTTACTGGCAAACTGTGTGTCGACATTGACATTCGTTCAGTGGCTATCTATAATGTCCAGTCGAGTAGAACTCGATTCATGGCACAGTTTCCTCCACCCAACCCCCAAGCCAAAACCACCACCTGCTTCATCCATACCAGTGCCAGGACGTGTGTGTAACTGACGACGAAATGTCAGATACGTGTGGATCTAGCAGTAAAATGTCACGAACTGGTACTCGTCAGAGTAAATGAAAATCAAGTGTACAAGAGCGATAGAGGATGCGTTAGCTGCGGAGCTAGGTAAGAGAGAGGGTGAGCTCAATGAGCTCAATCTCTCACGTCGACAAGAAATTGTGCCACGAAACCGGTGTCACACAACCAACAAGTCAAAATGAAGTGTTCGTCGCAGCCAATGTGGAACACAAACATGTTTGTGTTCGACGCGGCTCGACTCCCCGCGACGAAATGAACACAAACATGTTCGGGCGAACTCGTACATGTACGACCCGAACAGGATTGGCAAAAAAGGCTGTTCGGTTTGCCTTGAACGCCCTTTTTCTCAAGCCTCCCATGCCATCACCATACCTTACCTCCCCACGTGCCATGTCAATGCCTGCCCGCACGTCCCTCCATCTCCCATGACCTACGTGTCCCCATGGCAGCCATCTTTCCTATAACCAGCTGTCTGGTGCCATCCCTCCAACCATAGGCTTCCTCACGGCCCTCCAAGAGCTGTAAGTGTGCCAACCATTTCCATCCAAGCAGCGATAGATGACTACTAACGAACCCTTGCTTCCCTCCCATGCCATGTATGTATCCCTCCCATATCTTCATTTCACTCCCATGCCATATCTCACTTCCATTCCATGCCGCCAACATACCCGACCCGACCCGACCCTACCTGACCAGATCTGGTTGGACTAGGCAGCTACCGAATCGGGTCGGGTCGGTTGGGTCTCACCCGGTCGTAGTTTCCAAAAACCCTGACCCGACCCAGCATCTAAAGACCGGTCACGTCGAGTCGGGTACGAATACTCCCTATTGACCACGCTGCTGTAGCTCACGAGCAAGGAAGTAGCGAAGAGCAATGTGCTTCGTTCTGTGCTCCAGTCTCTGCTCCCGACACAAGGCCAGCATGGCCTTGTTGTCTACGTACAGCACTGGAGGAGAACGAGGCAGCTCTCCAAGGTCAGTCAGCAGGTAGGTGAGCCAGCGAAGCTCCTGTGCAGCCATGGCCCCTGCGTAGATCTCAGCCTCACAACTAGAGCCGAGAACAAAAGACGAGCGGGTAGCCCGCCACGAGACAGAGCCGGAACCAAGGCTGAAGGTGTAACCCTGTGACGACCGCTGCGTAGCCTGGTCGTCAGCCCAAGAAGCGTCTGCGTGCCCAGTGAGGACCACTGGACTCTGCCCTCCAAGCACAAGCCCCATGCCCGACGTACTGCACAAGTAGCGCAACACCCTCTTCGCTGCAGCCATGTGCTCCGGTCTGTGTCTCCCAGGAGCAACATAGCGTGCGAGAATGCTAAGAGGGTATGCAAGGTCAGGTCGAGTGCAGGTCATCAGGTACATGAGGCAGCCAACAAGCTCTAGGTACGGGCCACTCGACTCTACGGACTCATCCGAAGGCAGAGCTGAGAGCGAGTGGCGAGTAGGCAGAGGAGTGGCCTGAGGCGAGGAGTACGTGAAGCCGAAGCGCTGAAGGACCTGCTGCACCATGTGTGACTGAGTCAGGGTAATGGTGCGGCGTGCTCTGTCCCGGGTGATCTGCAAGCCAAGGTAGCTGCGCAGTTCACCCAGGTCTGTGCACGTGTGTCTCTTCTGCAGCTCGGACTTCACGTGGGCGAGTCCAGAAGTGTCAGCTGTGGCAAAGACCAAGTCGTCGACGTACACGAGGATGTAGAACGGCGGCAAAGAAGTGTCGGTGCGCAGAAACAGCGACGGGTCGGCAGTAGAGGGAGCAAACCCAAGAGCCGCAAGCGTAGTCCGCAGTGTGTCGTGCCACTCACGCGGTGCCTGGCGGAGACCGTAGACTGGCCGCCGGAGGCTCCACTGGGTGCCAGGAGGAAAATTCCCAGTGAAGCCAAGTGGGCGGCGCAGCCAGATCTCCTCGTGCAGGCTGCCCTGCAAGAAAGCAGTGCTGAAGTTAAGAGAGTGTAGCTCGTAGTCACGGTGAGCAGCTATGTGCAGCAGTACCCGAAGAGTGGTCATCTTCGGGGTGGGAGAGAAGGTCTGAAAGTAGTCAACTCCCTGCCGCTGACTGAAGCCACGAGCCACGTAACGCGCCTTGAAGACAGGCGGAGAACCCGGCGGCCGCTTCACCCTGAAAATCCACATGCCACTGACGATGTTCGCCCCAGGCAGGGGAACCTCGTCAACGTAGGTGCCTGTGGACTTCCAGGAAGCCATCTCTGCGTCCATAGCTGCCTGCCACTGAGAGGAGTAGGGACCCTCTATCGCCTCCGCGTAAGAGCGCGGAGTCGGGATGTCAAGTGCATCCGGGTCTCCCTCAGGGGTAAGCAGTACGGACACGAGATGAGGTGAAGCAGCAGCCAAACACTGGAACTCCTCCTGTCTGTCCTCAAGGACGTCCGTGCCAAGGGCACACTCACCCCCGACGGACGGAGGATAGACAGACTCAGACGCAGCAACAAGACTAGCAACGTAGTCTAGACGACAGCGAGCAGCAAAGTCGACGAGCTCAGCAACTAGGGCAGACGCAGCAGTGGACTCAAAGGAAGGGTCAGTGACAACAGTAGCAAGGAGACGCGTGACAGTCGGACTGGCAGCACGAAGGGAGTCCGACTCCGGGTCAGCAAGAGCAGGAAGAGAGGGCTCAGGAGGAGAAGGCAAAGGGGCACGCAGAGGAGCAGTGGACGGACGGAGAGACATGCGGTGCGTGCCGGGCACAGGGGGAGGACGCGGACGCGGAACACGACTACTAGCGCGAGCAGCACGGACAGGCGACGCAGGACGAGACGCAGGCTAACGACGCTCAGCAAGACCTCCAGTAGGACCAGTGTAGGGAGAAGGAGCAGGCAGTGGGGAGGCCGGCTGTAACTGTAACTGTGACGGGACAGGCTGTGGACACTCTAAGGGAGGAGGAGGACCAGTAGAAGGCGGGAGACCAAGAACCTGCTCAAGAAGCGGAACGAAGTACGGCCGAGGCCGCGCAGCAACTCCAGACACAGCAGGGACAGCACCAGTACCCCCAGTGGTAGCACCAGCGCCAGCAGCACCTCCAGCTCCAGTACCCCCAGCAGCTCCAGTAGCTCCAGGACCTCCAGCAGCACCAGTAGCACCCCCAGCAGGACCGCCTCCAGTACCGCCAGCAGTACCCTCAGCGCCAACACCCTCAGCAGCTCCAGCTCCAGTCGGACCACGAGAAGACGCAGTGGCTCCAACTCCAGTAGTACCCGCAGGCCCTGCAGCTCCAGTACTCCCAGTACGAGCACCTCCGGGACCTGTGGCACCAGCACCCTCAGCAGCCAAAGAACCTCCAGCTCCAGCAGCACGCCTCCAGCGCCGGGCAAACCACTCACGCACCTCCTGTGGAGAGAGTGGCTCCCGTCGAGACGGAGCACCCAGAGAACCTCCAGGCCCAGCACCACCAGACGCCACACGAGCAGGCCCAGCTCCCTCAGGCTCCGCACCCCTAGGCTCAGCACCTCCAGGCGTAGCACCCCCAGGCTCAGCACCCCCAGTCGTAGCACCCCCAGGCTCAGCACCCCCAGACTCAGCACCCCCAGGCTCAGCACCCCCAGTCGTAGCACCCTCAGGCTCAGCACCCCCAGGCTCAGCACCCCCAGGCATAGCACCCACACGCTCAGCACCCCCAGAGTCAGCACCCCCAGGCTCAGCACCCCCAGCAGCACCAGAGTCACCAGCGACCTCCACAGGCTCGACTGCGTCTACCTGGGACACACCTGAAGGGGCAGGACCCTGAGGGGGAAGGGGGTCTACCGGGGGGGGACCTGGCACAAGGAAGAGCGGTGGCGGGGGGAGGGACGGAGTGCGGTAGGGGAAGAGACGGTAGTAGGGGACCGACTCGTCAAACGTGACGTCCTGGGAGGAAAGAACACGGCGAGAGGTGGGGTGGTAGAACTGCCACCCTGGCGCGTCAGGGGGGAAGCCAAGGAAGACGCACGGAGCAGCACGAGGGGACAGCTTGTCCGCAGACAAGTCGCGGACAAACGCCCGAGATCCCCAGACACGGAACGCAGACGCATCGCCAACCTTCCCCGTCCACAGCAAAGCTGGGGAGGTCTCCGGCATGGAGACCTTGGGCTGAAGGTTGATCTGATGCGCCGCGTACCGAACCGCAAACGGCCACAGAAAATGGGGGGCAGCCGCATGGATCATGGACGTACGGGCGACGTCCATGACCATGCCAATGCGGCGCTCAGCAATCCCATTTTGCTGTGGAGAGTCCGGAAGCGTGAAGGTCTGGCGGATGCCTCGTGCACGACAGTAGGCTCGCAGAAGGCCAGAGGAGAACTCTCCGCCTCTGTCAGAGTGCAGACGCAGAACAGGAAAGTCCGAGCCGAAACTCTCTCTGAGCTGGATACGAGCTGCGCGGATCCAATCGATCAACACCTCAGTGACATCACCCTTGCTGCGCAAGGGGAAGACTGTGGTGTAACGCGAGTAGTCGTCAACCACCAGCAGGAAGTAGCGCTCGTGACCCTATCCACGGACGCGGGCCGGGCCCCACACGTCCATGTGAAGCGTCTGCAGCGGGGCCTCTGTCGGAGGAAACTGGGAGGAGTGAGGGGCAGCACGCTGCCGCCCCTCGACACAGGGGACGCAGGTAGGGGCAGGCCCCGGAGGAAGGGGAGGGAGGGACCGGGGAAGACCAGAGACAAGGACACGGGAGGCCATGCCTCGGAGACGAGGCAGGGAGGGGTGACCAAGGCGGTGGTGCCAGAGGAGAGTCTCGTGAGACAGGAGGCGACACGAGCAGGGGGCAGACTCAGGACCAGACCTGGACGCTGCAGCAAACACCTGACCCGACGCAGCTGCCTGACCAGACGCAGTGACTGGAGGAGACTCAGTGGTCAGTGTGTACAGGCTCGACCCCGGCCGACGTGTAAACGTGGCCAAGTGTCGGCCCGTCCGAGCGTCCGTGCAGTGGGTCACACGCTGGCTCGCAGGAGTGAACTGGTGAACCCCCGCATCCTGTAGGTCAGCACCACTCACCAAGTTCGTAGAGAACGAGGGGAGGTAAAGACCAGACAGGGTGCCAGAGGGGGCCGCCGGACACGGGAGGACAGTGGAGAAGTGAGCAAGGACAGGACCCCCAGAGGGGTCTGCCAGAGAGACTGCAACTGGCCGACCAAGCGGCGTGAGTGTGGTGCGGCCTTGAAAGAAGGAGCGAGAAGCCCCCGAGTCAAGAGTGAAGGTGTGGGAGGCCGGAGCCGACGCAGTACCTGAGAGAGCAGACTCACCAGCACCTGAGGAAGCAGACGCACTGGCACCTAGAGCAGCAGCCTCGCTAGCACCTAGAGCAGCAGCCTCACCAGTACCTAGAGCAGCAGTCCCAATGCCCGGGTCGGGCGGAAAACACCAGTGACAGTCACCCTCATCACTAATAGTCACAGCATACATGGCAGCAAGAATAGCATCAAAGTCAAGGTCAAAGATAGCTACTCCCGCCCTAGACCGCTCGCCCCAGCGAGGGATCTCAGTGGCCTCAGGGAACTGGTGACGCCAAGCGTCCGTCAGGCGGCCAAAGCAGCGCTGGGTGGAGTGCGCACCCCCGCACGGCTCACCCGCGCGGTCGCCGGTGCGTAGGACGTAGGTGCACGGACCAGTACCCCCACCCCGCTGGCGTGCAGCGTACCACTCACGAAGCTGTTGAGGGGGGGGGGATCTCACGAGTGCGCTGCTGCTGCTGCTGCTGCTGCTGCTGCTGGCGCTGACCACCACCGGAGCCGACCCTCTGCGCAGCGCCACCCCGACCAGCTCCACCTCCTCCGCCGCCACCTCCTCCACCGCCGCCACCTCCGCCACCTCCGCTCCCACCGCCACCGCCGCCGCCGCCTCCGCCTCCACTACCGCCACTGACGCCCCCACCCCCGCCACCACCCCCACCGCCACCCCCACCCCCTCCGCCGCCTCCACCGCCGCCTCCACCGCCCCCGCTAGCTCCTCCAGCGCCCCTGCCCCCCTTGCCCTTGCCAGTGCGGCGTCTCCCGCTAGGGGCAGACGCCGCACCGACCGACTCAAGACCAACGAGGTGGGCCGCAGCAGCAGAGGCAACAGAGGGCAAGAGAGGAGAGGGGGAGCACCCCTCAAAGACAGGGGCACGAGGGTCACCACGAGAGGCTCCTACAGCGACTATGCTCTTCTCTGCTGCTAGGAGGCGCTCCTCGAGGAGGTCAACGGTGAGGGTGGTGGGGCAAACAGAGAGAAAGTGGTCCCTGACCGGGCGAAGGGTGTCAGGGAGCCGGGTGACTACGTAGTAGAGGGTGATGTACATAGGGGGGGGGTTCTTGGCGCAGAACTCAGGAGGAAGGGCAGCGCGGTAGCGAGTGTCACTAGTGCGCAGGTGCGTAATGAGGTCAGCGACTGTGGGAAAAGCGGCGAGGTCAGGGAAGAGGTACGGCAGGATGAGGCGGCTAAGTGCAGTAGTGGCAGGGGAAGAGTAGCGTGCAACTACAGCGTTGTACAAGGTCTTAGCACTCTTGTACTGACTAAAGTGTGCACGCTCAGCGGTAGGCAAGTGGCGGCGCACAGCAAGACGGGCAGCAGCGTCGCGTGTGGCTCACTGTGAGCGAACAGTGGCGTCAGCATCAGCAGCAGGGGCAGAAGAGGCACCAGAAGTGAGGTCAAAGAGAGAGAGACCGTCTGCCCTGTCGCACTGTAGGAAAAGCTGCAGGTCATCTACCCAGACGTCAAAGTCAATGGCCCGACCCTCAGCGTCAAAAGCGAGGACACTGGGGGTAGCCATGACAGCAGTAGACTAGCAGCTGGAGCAGTAGGGTAAGGGCAGCGCAGTGGTAGAGGTGCCGCTCTTACCGGACAGGGCGCCTCGGGCGGCTCGGCGGCTCGGCGGCTCGGTAGCAACTGCAGCTCGGCGGCTCGGCGACTCGGCGGCTCGGGCGGCTCGGGCGGCTCGGCGGCACGGTGGCTCGGCAGCAACTGGAGCTCGGCGGCTCGGCGACTCGGCGGCTCGGGCGGCTCAGGTGGCTCGGCGGCTCGGGCGGCTCGGGTGGCTCGGGCGGCTCGGCAGCAGCGGCGGCTCGGTAGATCGGTGGCTCAGCGGCGCCGGCGGCTCGGTGGTGACGGCGGGGCCGCGTAGGGACGGCGGCGGGGCCAGGTGGGGCGGCGACGAGGCCGCTGAGGGCGGCGGCGGGGCCACAAAGGGTGGCGACCGGCGCCTTAAGGGTGGGGCCGCGGGGTCGCAAGGGTGGGGCGACGGGGCCAGCAGAGGCGGCGCCGGGGCCGGGAAGGGCGGCGCCGGGGCCGGGAAGGGCGGCGCCGGGGCCGGGAAGGGTGGCGCCGGGGCCGCAAGGGTAGGCGATGGGGCCGCGAGGGCGGCGTGGAGGGGTCGCGAGGGCGGCTCGAGGAGGCCTCGAGGGCGGCGCGAAAGGGCCGCGAGGGCGGCGCGACACGACGGGACCGCGAGGGCGGCGCGACGGGGTCGCAAGGGCGACGCGACGGGGCCGCTAGGGAGGCGCGACGCGACGGGGCCGCTGAGGCGGCGCGACGGGGTCGTGAGAGGGGAGCGCGACTCGGGGAGAGGCTGAGCGCGCTCCGGGCAGGAAAAAAAAAAATAAGTTGGTGGGCCCTAGGAACAGTTCCCACAGGGGAACCTGCTTTATACCATGTGAAAATAAACGAGGAATGAAAAGACTAAGGGAAAGTTGGGTACAAGTACAAACCCTAGAAAGCTGTATCCCATATTTGCTACCCCACTATAGCCTACAGCAGCTAAGTCATATAAATCTGACAAACTCGACCTGACCCAGCCTGATTTGAGGAACCGGGTCACGGGTAGATCCTATCTGGCCAGGTATACCCGGGCGTGTCGGCGTTTGGGAAAGGTGGGCCCGATCCGGCCGGGTACTTTGCTCATGCCTACAAACATACCCCCTGATGGTTCATGTCAATACCCCTGCGGCCCTCCATCTACAATGGCTTGCATGTCCCCATCGCAGAAAACTCTCCTACAACCAGCTGTCTGGTGTCATCCCCCCCGCCATAGCCACCCTCACGGACCTTCGAAACCTGTAAGTGTGCCAGTCATTGGTTACCAAGCAGCGATAGACGACCAAGCAACTCATGCCTCCTTTCCATGCCATTTCTCACTCCCAAGCCGTCACCTCTACGGTTCAGCAAAATCTCAAGCTTAATTTTGTTCGACTCTAACATTTTGGTTTGGTTCGACTTAGTTAAGTCGTTTTGAATCAATCTTGTCCGATTTGACACAATGTTCGAATCAAACATTTCCCCGTCCGACTCGATACCCGTGCGACTGGGATCGCATTGGTCATGTAACGCTTGTAGGCTAGTGTTGAAGGGCATCTGCTGTGCCTAAATAACACCTTCCTTTTTACCCGAGGGTAGCGAGGCGAGGCATTACACTGGTACCAGAGCCTAGGGTTCGAATTCCGGCTGATCCACACTTTCGACGTGTAGCAAGAACACGTATGTGGTTACCAGACTCGAACCCAGCAAATAGTCCTCCACTGGCTTGTCGTTGTGTGAGTTCCCCACCTTATGGTTAGGGCTCTAGGCCACAATATTAGAGTTTGATGGCTTCGAGCTGACGTGGAGGGGATGAGGTTGGTAACAAAGGAAACGACCCTCATGGTCCTTTTGGGTCAGGTGTGTTCTGGCAAGAACCCAGGAGTAACAAATTGAGTGTTCGAAGGGAACTCAAACATGTTTAAATCGCTCAATTTTCTGATTTTTTTTATCAAACTTCAAACACCTTCTCCAAAGATTCAAGTCAAATTGAACATGTTAGATTGGACATCTTGAATGTTACACATGGTTTGACTCAAACTCGGTCGAGTTCAAGTTTGGCTCATATCTTGCTGTCACCATGCCTCCTCATGCGTCATGTGAATGCCCCCACGGCTCTCGATCTCCCATGGCCCACGTGCCCCCCTCGCAGCCAACTCTCCAACAACCAAATGTCTGGTGACATTCCTCCCGCAATAGGCGCCCTCACGGCCCTTTTGTACATGTAAGTGTGCTGGTCATTGGAAACCAGCTACCGACTATCGAGCAAACCAAGCCTCCTCTCTTGCCTTGTCTCACTCTCGAGCCATGTCTGAACCCCAAGCTGTCGCCATACCCCCTGACATGTCATGTCAATCCCCCCACAGCTCTCCATCTCCCATGGCCCACATGCCCCCCATCGCAGCCAACTCTTTAACAACCAGCTATCTGGTGCCATCCCCCCTGCCATAGGTGCCCTTACGTCCCGCCGATCCTTGTAAGCGTGCCAGTCATGGGCAACCAAGCTGCGATATACGACCTTGCAACCATTGACCACAAAGCATTTGGAGACAATGTCACTCGTGGATGGACAGCCGGCAGTGAAAGAAGAAAGAACGAAGGGAAACCATAGGCATATAGAATAAGCACTTGGACACAAAGGGTGGAAGTTATCTAATTGCCTTTGCCAAGATAATTTTGAAAGCAAGTAACTGCTTCATTTGAATAAGCCGGGCCGGAAACATGTTCCGGCAAGGAGCAGAAGAACCGGCGACACCTTCAGCATTGCTTATGGATAACCAGGATCTACAGCGCAAACAAACTATCCAGATTATCCAGATTGTGATGAGCATTTGCCAGTAAGAATGCAAGGCTTTGCCTTCGCCTTGCATAAAACGTCGACGTTTTTTGCCTATGAATGCCAAGTCATATGCCAGGTTGATATTTTTTGCAAGTTACGTGCGCATTTCCTTGCAGTCAAAATGACTTCAATATAGAAATCGCGTGCCCCGAGAGACGACTCTGTAATCGCCTTAAAAAAAATCCCAGCATGAGATGAGCTGTCACCGGAGTGTTAAGTGTCTTCAAGAATAGGGGAGCGTGTTCAGGAGGTGAAGAGGTGTTCTTAGCAGACTTTAGCCTGCTCCAATTTGAGAGAGCATTGCTTGACGAGAAAGGCCTGAAAGCTCGGTACGAAGAAGTCAGTGTGGTAACTCCTATCTTTAAGCCATCTAAAAAAGGTGCATTTAGAAGCGAGAAAGGTCGAGGCAATGTATAATGCAACCGATGGCGCTTCAATTCTGTTTGTACACTGTCGAAGGCTGAATAAGGACCAAGGCAGGGACCAGGCCATTGGTCTCTGAAATGTTTTCAGACCCAAAATACCCAGTTCGGCAAAGCCTGGTGCCTTGAATTGAAGAGTAACAGGTCGATAAAATCCGCCAAACTGTTTGAAACATGTCACGTAAGCGTGATGTTGGGGTCGGGCGAGTAAAATTATTAACCCGTCGTTAAAGTAGTGTGAGTGGCACAGTAGAGCCGTCCCAGGCCACTTCCTTGGAAGTGTCCCGTCCAGCCAACTCATGAAAATCACAGCCAACCCAGGCCCGTGTTTTATGGTCTGGGGACAAGATCTTAGAGCTGAGGTTATGACATTCATGGTTTTGGACGTGGGCCGATTCCTGTGATGCCCTTAGCTGCATGAACCAGCAAAGTGAAAAGTCGTGACCCATTGGTTCTTGGATCCTTGGCCTTCTCTCTTAAGGCTTTTCTGTTCGCTTGCTGATGGCGATGTCTGTCTTCTATTTCCTATTTATAATCCCCTGTCGTATTAACCGGATGGTGTTCCTGGTGCCGTGGGTCTGCATTCCTGTTCGACTTGCTGGCCCCACGACCGCACATCTCTCTTCGTCGACCAGAGAGATTGAGCTCATTTAGCTCACCCTCTCTCTTGCTTAGCTCCGCCACCTACCCCATCCTCTGTCGCTCCTCTACACCTGAGGTTATTTAACTCTTGCGGGTACGGAGTCACGTTATTTCGCGACATTTTGCCGCACAAACTGCTCGGGTCCAGGCACTAGCATGGATGAAGCAGGTGGCGGGACTGGCTTGAGGGTGTTAGCGTGAAAGGAAGGGTGTCACTTTTCCTGCTTAGCCAACTCGACACGATAGCCACTCGAGGC
The DNA here is from genome assembly GCA_947471745.1 of Closterium sp. Naga37s-1. Lineage (NCBI taxonomy): Eukaryota > Viridiplantae > Streptophyta > Zygnematophyceae > Desmidiales > Closteriaceae > Closterium > Closterium sp. Naga37s-1. The sequence continues at coordinate 359,142 of CANJKZ010000006.1, forward strand.
TCGTCATTTCGAGTCGAGTAAAATTGACTTGGCAAATGCTCATGTTGACATCCTTAACCCTTAACCAGTGTAACTTTTACACGGGAATAATGTTTGACTAAAACAAAAGTACAAGTCGAATCCGAATATGAACATAGCCTTAATGTTCAGGGCGAAGATGCTAGTGTTCAAATTTGCTGTCAAACACTCAAAACTACCATATCTGGCATTTGTTTCAGGCGAACATAACATATCGGGACTTTTCTACGTAGAACGGCACGGCTGCCTTCGTATCTGTATGCCTTGGTCCTCAAAGTAGTTAATCATCAGGTTGGATATGCTTTTGTGCGCTTTTGTCTCCTCCAATCCCCTGCATCTCACATTGTTTGTCCCTTCGGCCGTGTGACATCTCACCCGTGCAGCTACCTGTCGCACAACATGCTCACGGAAAGCATTCCCACGGAAATGGGCAATTTGGTGGAGCTTCACCACCTGTCAGTCGAATGACCCTCTCTCTCCCAGTTCCTGCCAATCCACACCGCACGATGTTGCAACTCTCCACTCAAATTTTGCAAGTCAGCATGCATGCATGCATATGCTCTCGCATGCCCCCATGCGTTCTCGTTCTTCGTGCCCTCCACACCTCGCACATACAAACTCTCACATCCTCTGATCTACACCTTCCCATTTCAATTATGTCCAACTTCTGTGTTGGTCTTGCGTGGTTCACTTCATCAACTCAGTAATCACCTTGGTCCTTTGAATCCGCCCATCACAGGTACCTCGACTACAACAATCTTGGAAGCACCATTCCCGATGCCCTGAGTACCCTCACCGGCCTGAAGCTCCTGTCAGTTGTTCGCTGCCTCCCACGCCCCCCCCCTGCATCGCTCTCCTTGCATCGATCTCCCTCCTGCAACCATGCCTGCATTGTTATCAAGATTTAATCAATTCGCGCCATTCTTTTAACCTTTTTTTCATTCAAGCAAGAGTTAACCTTTTTTTCCTCTCCCACATCGTACTCAAAACCCTTTTCAACTCACATCATTTCTCCAGACTCCAGCTACTCTTTAAGCATGTACTTCACTACGCACCGAACCTGTTTATATGTACACCATGTGTTGTGTGCTGCTCGCAGGTCCTTGGGCAGCAATGAGCTCGAGGGACCCATCCCTGCCTTCCTCTCTTCCTTCGGTAAACTTATTTACCTGTCAGTGTACCCACATACCCATTTGCCAGTGTACCCACATACCCATTTGCCAGTGTACCCACATACCCATTTGCCAGTGTACCCACATACCCATTTGCCAGTGTACCCACATACCCATTTGTCAGTGTACCCACATACCCATTTGCCAGTGTACCTGCATACCCATTGGCCAGTGTACCTACATATCCATTTGCCAGTGTACCCACGTACCCATTTGCCAGTGTATCCACATACCCAATTGCCAGCGCACCCACATACCCCATTTGCCAGTGTACCTACATACCCCCATTTGCCAGTGTACCCACATACCCATTTGCCAGTGTACCCACACACCCATTTGCTAGTGTACCCACATACCCCCATTTGCCAGTGTACCCACATACCCATTTGCCAGTGTACCCACATACCCATTTGCCAGTGTACCCACATACCCATTTGCCAGTGTACCCACATACCCATTTGCCGGTGTACCCACATACCCATTTGCCAGTGTACCTACATACCCATTTGCCAGTGTACCTACCACATACCCACGTATTCATTTGCCAGTGTACCCACATACCCATTTGCCGGTGTACCCACATACCCATTTGCCATTGTACCTACATACCCATTTGCGAATGTACCCACATACCCATTTGCCAGTGTACCGATATACCCATTTGCCAGTGTACCCACATACCCATTTGCCAGTGTACCCACATTCCCATTTGCCAGTCTACCCACATACCCATTTGCCAGTGTACCCACATTCCCATTTGCCAGTGTACCCACATACCCATTTGCCACAGTACCTACATACCTCCAATCAGAATACTGACATACCTACTTGTCCAGGCTTGTGCTGTCATGTGTCTCCTACCTTGAGCGTCGAACCCTCTCAGATTCATATTTTCCCTATCCTTCGTCCCTCTTACCTTACTCCATGTTGCAATATGTAGTGGCAAGGTAAGTGTTTGTGGCTGCACACCAATTGTGTTTTGCAGTCGAGTTTGGAATGTACCTCATCTTGGTTGTACATTTGTCTCCGTGATGCCAATCCACTCTTTTGTGCTGGAGCCTCTCATAAGTCTTGGGATTTTTGAAGATGATTGGTGATTGGTGACTCAATCACCTTGGGCCCTTGGTTGTGTTTGGTCCTCTTAACCGAATTTGGAGACCAGTGGTGGTTGGTCTTCCCAACCTCCATTTTCCCCCCCAATCATCTCACCACCTCCTTCTCTACCATCCCTCTCATGGATCTTATGGAAGCTCCAATCTCCTTGCCTTCCTCCCTCCCTTCCCTGCCTCACTCCCTTCCTCCCTCCCCCCTCCCTCCATCCCTCCCTCCCTCCCTGCTTGCCTCCCTCATTCCCTCCTTGCTTCTCTCCGTCCCACCCTCCCTTTCTCCCTCCCATCCCTTCTTACCACCCTCCCTCCCTCCCAAATGGTCCTTCATTAATTAGAGCAGATAGTACGGAACAGTAGGGTTGTTAAGTACAAGCAAACTCGGCAAGGACCTAGGGTAGCTCGAGCTCGGGCCAGAGCATGTGAAGGAGATCAGCAGCGCCGAGGGGCTCATCCTGGAAGGTAGACGTGGACGCCTCGGCCTGGAAGGCCGCTAGGGTCTTGGCACATAGCCCATTCGCCTGCGCTCTCTGGAGGGCAACCGACCACCTCTGCCGATAGGAGTGGAAGAGTTTCGGCGCCTCCCTCGAACTAGGCTCGGCATTGTGGAGTCTACAACTAGCGGCAAAACAGCTCCTGCGCAAGGAATTCCAGGACCCCAGGGGAGCAGCAGCCATAGGTTTCATTTACCAATGCGAGGAAGCCGACCCAGGCCGACCTGTTGCGGTACTTATGCTCCTTCCCTCTACCCGCCGAGCTGCCCACCCCATACCCCGTCTGGCCGTTGGGTCCTATGAGAAGATGGGGTTGGTCATGGTGACATCAGTGAGCTACACGGCCCCTGGGTCCAGGTGGCGGAAAGCGAGGTCCGCCTTAAGACCCTCCACAGATGTGTACAGTGTGGTTTCCTTCTGCGCCGCAAAGCCCGACTCAGCTGCAATCTGCTCGCACTCGTCCCGGAGAGCATGGTGTCTGCCCGTATGCCCCTTCCCACTCCCACACCGGAGGAGGTGGTTGGGAAGGCGAGGATCCAGGATTTCGGTCTTGTCGTTGCAGTCGCACACACCTGGACCAGTTGCGGCAGGCCAAGGCCGAAGGCAGTCGCCGATGTGAAGTGGTGGGCGAGGAGGCGGTGGGATCTGGAGATGGGTATGGCCATGAGCTGCCAGTCCCCAGCCCCTGGGCCAATGAGCGACTGGATCCATTGCATGTGGCCTGACAGCTGGTTCAAGGCGAGCCCCCTTCTCTCCTCCAACAACACCGCAAACCTGGCGGTGTGGATGTGGAGAGAGAGAGAGAGTGCGTGTTGTGTTTTTGTCTGCTCCTCTCCCTCTTGCAGTTGCTGAAGGAGGCGAAGGACCTCGGTGGGAAGCATCCCTCTCTCCTCCCTCCCTCCCTACCTGCACCCCTCCCTTCCTAGTTCCCTGCCTCCCAGCCTTCCTCCCTCCAACCCGTCTTTCCTCTGTTGTGAACCCAGTTGCTCCTTCCTTTTTGTATTCTCACCCCAATCATGTCTCCTCTGTTCTGAACCCTTCCTGTTCGTCGTCGCTTGCGAGTTTTCTCCCCAACAACAAGCTCACAGGTGTCATACCCACTTTCATAGGCGCCATGATGACTCTCAATACCCTGTGAGGGCGGAAAGGAAGAGAGAGGGGAGGGAGGTAGGAGAGAGGGGAGGGAGGGAGGGAGGAGAGAAGGTTGAGAGAGAGGAGAGAGGAGAGGGAGGGAGGGAGGAGAGAGGGGAGGGAGGGAGGGAGGGAGGAGAGAGGGGAGGGAGGGAGGGAGGACAGAGGGGAGGGAGGGAGGAGAGAGGGGAGGGATGGAGGAGGGAGAGGAGGGAGGGAGGAGAGAGGGGAGGGAGGGAGGAGGGAAAGGAGGGAGGGAGGAGGGAGGGGAGGGAGGGAGGAAGGAGGGGAGGGGAGGGAGGAAGGAGGGGAGGGGAGGGAGGAGGAAAGGGAAGGAGGGAGGGAGGGAGGGAGGGAGGGGGGGAGGGAGGGAGGGAGGGAGGGAGGTAAGGAGGGAGAGAGGGATGAGGGAGGAGGGAGGGATGAGGGAGGGAGGGAAGTATGAGGGAGAGAGGGAGGGAGAGAGGGAGGGGGATGAGCGAGTGAGTGTGAATGGAGGGGAAGCGGAAGAGGTGCATGCAGATCAGTGGTAACCACATGGATGTCCTCTAGCATAGGAGGTGGCTTCAGTCTGTGAATTAGGAGAGATGGTGAGAAAGGTGGTTACCATGTCGCTAGTCCCTCTTTCCACCGTTATGCTCTTTCCATGCCCATTGCCCAACAAATATTCCTCTTGTCATGCTGTTCTGAGAAGCTTGATTACTAGGCCATTACCATGCCATTTCATGCCATGGCATGCTTGCGATCTCACCATATGACTCCAGCTGCCTGAACGACAACAAGCTTGAAGGGTCAGTGCCGAGCACGATTGCTCAGTTGCAGCAGCTCTCATGGCTGTACGAAATAGACCCTAGATGCTCATTTCTCGTTTCTACGGTGCCATAACCTGCAATGTCGCCAGCAGTCTCAACAGATTTTGAGGAAAACCGTCGATTCATGGAACGTCTACCTTGCATCTCGTTTGCACGTGCATCGTCATGCACACCCATGCACATGCATTACAGTGCATACACTTTCCGCACACTGATCTTCCAGCCTCACTTTCACTGCTTTCCTCTTTCCTTACCCTTGCAACCCACCCTTTCCTTCTCTCCTCGCCGCATCTGCCCTCCAGTTGCCTTTCCCACAACTCCCTCACTACCAACCTCGACAACCTCTCGCCGCTATCCAGTCTAGTCAGATTGTACGTGAACCACTCTCCACCCACCCACGTCCTTCCCCCTCGCCTCCCTCCCTATTCACACCCCACTCTTTCCGACCCCAAGTCACCCTCCCACTGTCACCCATGATTGCATTGCTCAGACAGACACACTCTTTTTCATCCTCTCATCTCACCGTCCCTCCCACTCTTCGACTCTCTCGCCCTCTCACCCTCCCTCCCTTATTCCACTTGCCTGTCGCGCCATTGTCTCACCACTCTTGCCCCCCTACTCTCGTGTCAGCCTCCCCAGTTCTACTCTTACCCCTCACTCCCCTTGCTCCCTCTACTCCCCACTCTTCCCCACCACACCTGCATTACATTGCATTGCACCATGGGAGTGGCAGCTGCGCTCTACTACGGCCTGTGACCGATTCTTGCAAGGCTGCTGCATCAAAAGCTGCTGTTTGCGGCCAGCAGTCTCAAGGGTTGAACGAACCTTTCTCAGTTCCTCCTCCCTGCACTCTGTGCCCCCTCTCTCTCTCTCTCGTGCCACCCTTGTCGCCCACCTGCATGGTCCACCCCTTCAGGGAGCTCTCAAGCAACAACCTCTCAGGCGCTATCCCCCCTTCCATCTCCGGCCTCCGCCAAGTTATAACTCTGTATGTGTCCCCCTTGCTATGCGCCCTCCCCTCGCATCCCTGCATCCCCCCATACCGCTACACGTCCGATCTCTTTGCACGTACTCATCTCTCTATTTTCCTTCCCTTCTGCCCGTTCCCCCCCATCCCCCTCTGTCTTGAGTGGTCCTTTGTATCTATCAACAGCAAAGAAAACAGGTAAGTGCAAGGCATACAGCCGAGGTGCAGGGACCTCAGCTTGAGGCCGGGCTTGAGCACGTTCAGTGAATCCCCGAGCTACAGGGTTAGGTTACAGTGAATTCCCATTGCGAGCTACAGGGATTCACTGCTCGGGGAGCTACAACTGGGCTTGAGCACGTGCAGTGAATCGCCATTGCCAGCTATATTGGTGCCCCGATGCCCCAATAACTTGTGGTTGGGTTATGACCATCACTAGTGGATGTTCACTAGTTTTGGGGAACCCAATCAAGCATCAATCACAACCTGTGGTTGGAGGGTACACTCAACAACCCCACACCTCTTATTCTAGCATTTGCATGCTGTATAAAACCATTACAACAACCCGGAGATTGGGTTGGGGCGGTAGCGGTGCATATTCAGAGTGCTCCAGAGACTGGTTTTGGTGAGTAGGTTTATCTCCTTATGGACGCTGAACCCCGCCTCATTCCGCATGCCCTTGGCCATGCTGCTGTGGGGGCTTGGCCAAGGGCGTGGGGATGGAAATGAGCAAGCCGGAAGGCCATGGAAGGCTGTAGATGGCCCAGGGGGAAATCAAGGAGGCTCGGTGCCATCAGTACTGAGGTGAGGCAGCACAAGGGGCCTTGTGCGCCTGGATCAATCATGCCAAGCAAGTGAGATAGGAGCAGGTGTGATAATGCCCTCCTTGGCCATTCACCTAACCCTTTGTCTCTCCCCTCCTCCCTCACCACCTGCCTTCCATAACCTGCTATTCTAGACGATCACGTGTGGTTGAAATTATGACGTGCGTTGATTGAACGACTCTCGTTCGTCACGTGTTTCTTCCCAATTCAATCTACCCTGCTCCCTCCTCCTGTGCCTCCATCTCGTCTCCTCTCCCTTTCCCCCTCCCGTTTTTCCCTGGCTACTTTCTCACGTCCTTGCTTCCAGCCCGCTGTTTCCTGTGACTCCTTGCCAGGAAGCTCGACAAGAACGCATTGGAGTCTCCTATCCCTCGAAGCTTGAGTGCACTGAGTCACTTATACATTCTGTGAGTTGTGCTCCGGTACTTGATGTGATCATTACGGTACTCACGCCACGGCACGCAGCGAGGCATGAGTCGTGAAGCGCGCTAGCTGTAGGTGGTGCACGCAAGCCCACCAGCCCACGAAGGGAATACTCAGCGAGAGGCACATTTTTGCATGGATGCGCACGGGAGCAGTGGTTTTTGGAGAAGTTGGTGGTTGAGAATTTTCAAAATCGGTACGTTGTGTTGTGCAACGAGTTGTGGTACTTTCATCGGATAGCAGAAGAGAAAAGGAACCAAAAGCATCTGTTCATATAAATTTAGGCATTGGGTAGTCGGTTCAGTATGTGCCTCAGACAGCAATGATTTCATCAACGCAGGAATGCGTCACACACGCAATGTATGTTGGATTGGAGGCGCTTCATAAGGCTTCCTAAGCACTGGTGTAAATTTTGAGTTTACCAAAATGCGCTGAGGCTCCTCAAAGAAGCCTTTTGTTCTGCTAGAGTGCGCTTATGGCGTGGATGATATTGGGAAGGGTGGTCTGGGCATGGGTTGATTGTGTGAGTATGTATGAGTATGGGAATATTATGAGAGTATGTGGGTATGCAGTGACTGAGATGTGCGTGCGCAAGGCGTGAACGTGAGAGAGGCAGCTGCATGAACATGACAAGGAGAAAGGCCGAAGCAGTGACTACAGCTACAATGCCTGAGAATCCTGCTGCCTCCCCTTCCCTCCATCTCCTCCATCGCCTGCTTGCCTCTGATGGCAATGCCAGGTATCTGAGCAGAAACAAGTTCTCAGAAATTTTTCCGACTGTCCTCACCCGGATGACACAAGTGGGGAACATGTGAGCACATGAGTGCATGCAAGCACCCCTGTTACTTGTTTTGCGGCTAGTTAGAGCTGCGTGGGTGAGATCATGTGAGCATGTATTGGTCCTCATCAGCAGACTTGCAGTTTATGTCAAACATTAAGGCGTCTGGATCCACTGCATGGATGCACCCACGTGCACAGCTAGTGTTTGACTATGCGCATCGGGGTATATACCGCACATCCTCCCCGACCCCTCCACATCATCCATCTCTACAGGAAGCTGAGCAACAATAACTTCACTAGCAGCATCCCTGCCTCCATCACCTCTCTCGATTCCCTCACCTATCTGTACGCCTCCTTCTCTCACAAACCTATTCGCTTCACTTGCGCATGCACCCGTGTGTCTCACTCAAGGCAAGAATGTGGTCGTGAACTAAGCAGAAACTCGTATCAAGTGAGATACATAACCAAGTCCTGTACGAGGAGACATAATATACCTGCATGGACAAGTCCCATTTCCCACAGTTGATCTCCATGCCCCTTGCTGTGTGATGCCGGTGACGGACCAACTTCAAGGGCTTTCAAGTGCCCTTATCTTCTCTCCCTCACCCTCGCCCTCATCCCCGTTTATCGCTTCCTCCAGTGATCTAGGCTACACATTGCTACCCGGCACAATCCCCACCGCCTTCACCAAAATTCATCACCTCTCTCACCTGTAATCTTGACTTGGCAAAACCCAAGTGTACCTTCTCTTTATCCTGGGAACAGCCTGCATCTGTAGCATGTGCAAGGCGCTTGTGAGTCTCACACCTTGAAAAGCATCTCTCGTTTTTCTCCAGTTGTCTCTTCGCTCCTGTTGAAGCTCATTGCCTTCACGCCTCTCACCCTAGTTCCTTCGCCCTCTTATACTGATCGCACGTCCTTCTCCCCCCTGAATGCCATCATCCTTCCTGAATGCCCTGGTTTGCTGCATGAATGAAACCTCGCCATGCCAACATGCACCCTCACACATGCAACTGTGCTCATCAAACACACTCCCATGCATATCACCATGCATGGGAATTAACCCTCATGCAGTGACCTTCGCATATTAACACTCATAGGCTCCATCCCAGCCTCCATGGGCGCCATGCTCAATCTGCAAACCCTTTGAGCTGCCCCTCTCTGATTCCCCTTCCTCTCCAATTTTGTTGCCTCAAGTCCTAGGTAGGGCCTGATGTATAAAGTTCATCTTCCTACCTCGCCATTCTTCCCTCACCTCCTCTGCTGCTGCTCTCCTCCTAAGATGTTCGGCAATAACCACTGCTCAATCCCTCCTTCCCGTTTCACATTCCCATCACAAAATACCTGAGCCTACTGTCATCAATCACGCTGCCTCACCGGCTTCTCTCCCAACTCTTCCCCGTTTCCTCCTCTTGGTCGGTATTTTCTGCCTGCCGGTTATGTCAACTACAGTGCGACTCCATGCGGTTCTGGGTGGTGCGAGGTGGTGCAGCACTCTGGCACAGCCTTCTGCCATGCCTGCACCGATTTCTGCAACATGTGCTCTCGACGGGGTAAGGAGGAGGGTGAAGGGAGGTTTCGAGTTACGAAGTTGCACTCAGGTATCATTCTGCAAAGGCTTGTATAATCTAAACCGCAGCATGTTAGGGGTTTCCTCTAGAATTCTAGCTGGAACTTGGGTCGGTATTTTGTATTGCACTCAGGTATCACCTTGTTACTGTATCAAATCAACCATGCGGTGTAAAAGTTGAGGATGAAAGCATCGGGAGGGACGTTGGAACGGAAATGAGGAGGGAGAGTTCGCAAGGTGGGGAGATGAGATTGGGTAGCAAACATCATGTTTGAGAGCTCTCTGTGTACTACATGAGATTCCGTCCATGAGAACAAGAGTCAGGGAACTGTTGTTCACAGTCAAGTGTATAATCAAACACTTGTACACACAAACACACACATACTCACACACACAGCCTGACACGCACACACACGCGCGCACGCGTGCACGCACACACACACATACGCAGCACACATATCACACACGATCACAAACACATTGTCCTCCCTCCGCTCCTGCTGTCCTGCTATCAGCTCCTGCCCCTCCAAAGTGCCGGAAAAGGCGCCGTGCCTGCTCACTCAAGTCCTGCCCGGGCCGCATCTGCATCCCCTTCATCCGCAGCTGCAAAGGTTACAAGTGCATCTGATGCACATGCATCCACGTGCATGGCCATGCATGTTATGTGTGCTCCTTCACAGATTTCCATTTTCTCCTGTATAAAACCCCCCATAATCTAGTAGTTTTTCTATGTTTTATTTTTTCTGGTATGGTATCGGTAGCTATCGAACACTTTTTGGCCATGGAATATTATGGTACCGTAAGAAGTGCCCGAAATTGATCACAAGCATTCGAAAAGAATAATCACAAGTGCGCAGAAGCACCCAACCCAAGCCTACCGTACCCCCCTCCACCCCCTTGAGTGTATAGCACTCAACGGTGCTTTGGAATATATCGTACATATAAAAACAACACAATGGTCGGTGCTATTGGTGGATCAAAATCTATAGCAACCGGTAGCTATCGACGAACATATTTTTGAAAGTACTGCATTTACCCGACTAATAAACCTGGGGGTCTAATCCTATCTCGAAAAAAAGGGGGGTGGGGCTATTAGGTGGGTGAAATTTTATTAGACCCAGGGTCTGATCCTCTGTGTTTGTTTGTTTGTTTTTTTTTTTGTATCCCATGTTGAAGTTATTGTTTCAGCACGAAATCCCCCATCTAATATCGCATGGGGGATGAATATCGATTTTGTGAAATCAGGAAACAAGCGTGTGGGAGATTCGCACTAGCCTCCTGATTTCGGCCCCTTGAATATCGATTTTGGGTCCACTGATTTCGGGCCCTCCTACAGTCTCACTCGATAATGAGGTGTTTACTTACAGTGCGAGGGGTCTGATGCGGATTCGTTACAAAAAGGCGGGTTTATTACGAAAGTGGAGATAGCATTAGACCCGCCCCCATCTAACGACCCGGGGGGCTATAATTTTGGGGGGTCTATTAGCCGGGGTATAACAAAAAGGAGTTGTTCAAAAGCACTTTGAAATATGAGTGTCATAAATTTTTTTTTTTTTTATATATATATAAGGGTCAATAAAAAAACCACTGAAAAAACAGGGTGCATAAGCAAACCCAGTCTTTTATAGTAAGTGCCATAAGCCCTTATATCCAAAGGCCTACCTCGTTCTCCTTTCAGGAGTAGGTCCTCTAACAACAGACTCTGTTGGAGGCTATATCGTAGTCAGCATCTCACATTCCGTCTCAGTTGTTATTGTGCTGCCGCCAGGATAACCCACAGACCCCTCCTCCCCCGCGCTCTCCCAGCTGGGCCCTCCAATTTCTGAGCCGAAACGCCCATCTTTTGGGCGCCTTCTGGAACTGCCCCCTAGCAGCGTCGGCCTCAAAACCTGGAGAAGCCACGAGAGCATGGAAGGCGCGGGGCTGCGCAATAAGCTCCAGCACCACTTCCTTCACCGTTTGCATGCTATCAGCAGCAGCCATGGTGGCGGCGGCTTGCCACACGCCCGTGAGAGTGAAGGTGTTCAGCCATGTCAACGTGGGTGAAAATCTCCCTGCTGCGCGCCGCAAGCGGTCCCACGCATGCTCCATAGGGCCGCTGCAGGGGAGGGCGCAGCCACACTGGTCCACGCAAGGGAGAACATGTCTTAGCACTCGTGGCCATCAACAATTCTAGCAAAGCCGTGCCGGCGGTGCTAGCGTTGCCGCTGTTGAGAGTCAGTGCCGTGGGCGCGGCAGGACCCGAGAGGGAGATGCGCGCCGTGAAGGCCACGTCATAGTACGTGCCGTTCCTAGCTCCCAGCGGGGCAGAGGCGGGAGGAGTGATAAGTTAAGAGAAGCCATGGATAACGAAAGAGTTATGTGGAGAGAAAGAGTGTCGAGATACAATTCTAGAAAGGAGAAACCTTAAAACCCGGGTCTCGTATTTCCCCAACCCAACCAAACATAATACGTTTGAAACTCTGTAACCACCCCAAAAGTCGCCAAAAAAAGGGTTGGTTGGTTTGGGCAGAATGAACACACCAACAGCTGTGTCAAACAGGCTCGGGTACAGGCTTGTGGCCCCATCCAACTGCCTTGGCACACCCTGGACCCCTCCCATTTGCGAAACCCTGTGTTACGACGGAAACCCAGGGGAAACAGGGCTCTGCGACATCTTTGTCAACTGCGAAAGCACCCCGACGGAGAGCAACCGTAATACAACCAACCTGGAAGAAATATGAGACTCAACCACTCCCTTCGATGCTGCAGCCCGTATGCACTACCTACCACCAGGGGCAACTAATACGTTATGTGCCATAGCACTGTGAGACCAAGGGCTCCGGCCACTATATTTGGACAACCTCCCATGCACATTTGCGCGATTTACGAACTGGAGGTCCTCCTCTCTTAGCGATTTAGGGTTACGTGCTGACACGCAATCGCCGCCGCCACATTCCCACGAGAATCGTCGAACGCCGGAACCACCAACGCATTTGCACTTTAGGTAAGCATGGAGCGTGGTGGGGAAGAATATGTGTCTCTAATACGAGTTCGTAACCCGTTGACCGCCCACAACTATGCGTACATACAGCAGATAAACTAGGAAGGATGCCCCGTTCTCAGTGAAATATGCGGACGACTGTTCATGGATACGCACTATACACAACTGCGGAGCGCATTAGTGTGGGGAATATAGCCGTGGCATATCGAAATGGACCACATTGTGCTGCATAAGCCTAGGAAACAAAATCCTACTCGAGATGGCAAAGGTGGCTTGCACACATGAGTACTATCTTGTGGCATGGTTTGAGGGATAGACGCAACGTGGATGGCAGTTGGAGCCGTGATAGGCCTGACGAGTAATGCGGCGAGAAACCTGAGGTAAAATGCTGCACCATTGCTATATGGCGTACGGATTTTGAGGATGTGCGAACATTGGGTGAAAACATTCGAGACTCTAGCGTGGTTGTGTAATGGGTGCGCGAAGTTGGCGTGGTATGCGAGTCGTGATTTGTCGGTAGAAAACGTGGGGAACTGTGGAGTGGTCGAGGGTGAGAGGCGGGCGTTGGGGCTCATCTACTGCACATGGTGAGGTACACTGTCATTGCGTAAGGTGTTGCGTAATGACACACTGGAGCACGGCATTGAGCACAAAACAGGGTACGGATCAGTGTGGTGTTGCAGGAAGGGAGGACAACGGACGCACGCACGCACGCACCCACGCGCACGCAGTGGGTGATAGAAGAAAAACCATTGGGAGAAGGGAGGCCATGGCAGAGGGGGTAGGGTGGATATAGCACGGGGGGGATGGAAGACATGGCATTGGGGGGAGGGGTTGAGAAGGCTCTGGGGGAATGGAGGGTATGGCAGTGGGGGAAGGGAGGGTATGGCAGTGGGGGAAGGGAAAAGGCATTACAGTGGGGGAAGGGATGATATCGCGTTGGGGGAAGGGTTGATATGGCAGTGGGGGGAGGGAGGATATGGCGGTGGGGGAAGGGAAGAAAACACAATGGGGGAAGGGGGGCTATGGCAGAGGGGTCAGGGAGGATATATCATGGGGGGACGGGGGGATATGGCAATGGGGGTAGGGAGGCTATGGAAGTGGGAAAAGGTAGGATATGGCAGTGAAGGTAGGGATGATATGGCATTGGGGGTAGGGATGATATGGCAGTGGGGGTAGGGATGATATGGCAGTGGGGGTATGGATGATATGGCAGTGGGGGAAGGTAAGTTAGCGGGAAAGGCAGTGGAGGAAGGGAAAGGTCATGGCATTGGGGGAAAGGATGATATAGCAGTTGGGGAAGGGAGGATTTAGCAGTGTGGGTAGGGAGGATAAAGCAGTGGGGGAAGGGAGGATATAGCCGTGGGGGAAGGGAGGATATGGCAGTGGGGGAAGGGAATGAAAAACAGTGGGATAAGGGAGGCTATGGCAGTGGGGCAAGGAAGGATAAAGCTTGGGGGGAAGGGAGGATATGGCAGCGGGGGTAGGGATGATATGGCAGTGGGAGTAGGGTTGAAATGGCAGTGGGGGAAGGGAGGACATGGCAGTGGGGGAAGGGAGGATATAGCATGGGGGGAAAGGGGGGATATGGCAGTGGGGGTAGAAAGGATATGGCATGGGGGGAAGGGTTGATATGGCAGTGGGGGAAGGGAGGGTATGGCAGTGGGGGAAGGGAAAGGGCATGGCATTGGGGGAAGGGATGATATTGCGTTGGGGGGAGGGTTGATATGGCAGTGGGGGGAGGGAGGATATGGCGGTGGGGGAAGGGAAGAAAACACAATGGGAGAAGGGGGGCTATGGCAGAGGGGTCAGGGAGGATATATCATGGGGGGACGGGGGGATATGGCAGTGGGGTTAGGGAGGCTATGGAAGTGGGAAAAGGTAGGATATGGCAGTGAAGGTAGGGATGATATGGCATTGGGGGTAGGGATGATATGGCAGTGGGGGTAGGGATGATATGGCAGTGGGGGTAGGGATGATATGGCAGTGGGGGTAGGGATGATATGGCAGTGGGGGTATGGATGATATGGCAGTGGGGGTATGGATGATATGGCAGTGGGGGAAGGTAAGTTAGCGGGAAAGGCAGTGGAGGAAGGGAAAGGTCATGGCAAGGATGATACAGCAGTTGGAGAAGGGAGAACATAGCAGTGTGCGGAGGATTGATGAGGCAGTGGGGGAAGGGAAGAAAAAACAATGGGTGAAGGGATGCCATGGTTTAGGGTGTTAGGGAGGATATAGCTTGGGGGGAAGGGGGGATATGGCAGTGGGGGTAGGGATGATATGGCACTGGGGGTAGGGATACTATGGCAGTTGGGGTAGGAATGATATAACAGTGGGGGAAGGCAAAGGGCATGTCAGTGGGGGGAGGGAAACGTCATAGCATTGGGGGAAAGTATAATATAGCAGTGGGGGAAGGGAGGATATAGCAGTGGGGGAAGGAATGATAAAGCAGTGGGGGAAGGGAGGATATAGCAGTGGGGGAAGGGAGGATATGGCAGTGGGGGAAGGGAATAAAAACAGTGGGATAAGGGAGGCTATGGCAGTGGGGCAAGGAAGGATAAAGCTTGGGGGGAAGGGAGGATATGGCAGCGGGGGTAGGGATGATATGGCAGTGGGGGTAGGGTTGAAATGGCAGTGGGGGAAGGGAGGATATGGCAGTGGGGGAAGGGACGATATAGCATGGGGGGAAAGGGAGGATATGGCAGTGGGGGTAGAGAGGATATGGCATGGGGGAAGGGTTGATATGGCAGTGGGGGAAGGGAGGGTATGGCAGTGGGGGAAGGGAAAGGGCATGGCAGTGAGGGAAGGGAGGATATAGCGTTTGGGGAACGGTTGAAGCTGCAGTGGGGGAAGGGAGAGTATGGCAGTGGGGGAAGGGAGTATATTGCAGTGCGGGTAGGGAGGATATGATGATGGGGGTAGGGAGGATATGGCAGCGGGGGAAGGGTTGATATGGCAGTGGGGGATGGGAAGAAAAAACAATGTGAGAAGGGACACTATGGCAGTGGGGTTAGGGAGGATATAGCTTGAGAGAAAAAGGGGTTATGATAGTGGGGGTAGGGAGGATATGGTAGTGGTGGAAGGTAGGATATGGCAGTAGGGTAAGGAAAGGGATATGGCCGTGGGGGAAGGAAACGGATATGGCAGTAGGGGTAGGGAGAATATGGCAGCAGTGGGGGAAGAGAGGATATGGCAGTGGGGGAAGGGCAAGGGGCTGTATATTACCTTGCTCAACCCTTTGTGATCTAGCCCGCTACTATGTGTGTTCCACCTTTTCGGGCCGTGAACGAGGCACAATGGCCTTAGGCATTGTGCTCCTGCTTTGAGAATTTCTTCCCCTCTCCCACAATCTGTGGCCCTCCCTCAGACCCTGCCAATTCTCTCAAAATCCCGCCCACTCACACTGGCTTGTTGCCCACTTCTGGCTCATCTCACCCCATGAACACATCAGGTCAGCGGGGCCATCGTGTTGCGTCAGTGGTGCTCTGCTGCTCCTCTTCAAGGGGTGTTCCCTTCCTCACTCCTCGTACGTATCCAGCTCATCTCTCTGTCCAAGTTGTCGCTACTCGCGGTTT
This sequence comes from Closterium sp. Naga37s-1, assembly GCA_947471745.1. Lineage (NCBI taxonomy): Eukaryota > Viridiplantae > Streptophyta > Zygnematophyceae > Desmidiales > Closteriaceae > Closterium > Closterium sp. Naga37s-1. The sequence continues at coordinate 374,994 of CANJKZ010000006.1, forward strand.
AGTTCGGTGTCAGCTGTCCTACCGTTTTGAAAGCCATTTATTCCAGCTGGCCACACGTCACTCGATCCGTCTAGCCAATGTCATCCATCCATACTACGCCATCCACCCAGTCCATGCCATCCGTCCTGTCCAGGCCCACCCCCCCGTCCTTGCCATCCATCCAGTCCTTGCCACCCATCCTCCCTGCATCCAGTCTATGCCATACGTGGTGTCCTCGGCATCAACCTTGTTATCTCAATAACTATGCCTTTGCATTCTCTCAACACTCGTTTGCCCGTCTCCATGCCTCACTAGCCGTTATGCGTGCTTCTAGTTGGAAACGGGAAACAACAAGGCGGGTTAGGAATGAGAGTGCATCACTTCATCACTTCATCCCGTACCCCTCGAACAGATTTGCTACGATTATCACCATGGACAATGCACGTCGTCCAAATGCGGGAAGTGCATTGTCCCAAAGCCTGGATAGCATCATGAAAAAACATGAGAAACAAAAGATGCTTTCTCTGGGGAAGCACGTGCAACTTCCGGTGGCCATTATGCGATGCGGCTTATCGGCATGGCTTGGGAAGGAGGCGTCTGGCACCGATGTGTTGCACGTGCTGATTGCCTCTGCACCGGATGTCGTCTCCAAGCTCGTTGACGCCGCAGCAGCGAATGCGCATAAGTACACACTTAGCGAGTTTCCACGACACAACGTACCATTTTCATCATTATTTACACACTCTCAATGCCCCATGTACGCTCTGATATTCCAAACCAAGTTTTGTACCATGCACTTCTTTCGTTCTTTGTGGCAGACAAACGCGACAATGAAGAACTAGTGAGGTCTCAGACCAGGCTCCATCTAGATGCACAGCGATCCTTGTTTCGAATGGGCCAACGTGGAGAGAAGGTAGACGTTGCGCAACTGCTTGAACGGCTGCCACAATCATCCGCGGGCTTCATGTACGAGTTCAAAACGTATCATATCAACGAAGAGGGGAAGGTGGTGCCCGACAATGGGTTTGGCCACGGTGGGGATCGTCGTGGGCTGGCGTATCGAGAGTTACTTGGAACTGGTATGTAGAATCAAGCATGCCCATTGTCAACACGTCCCATGCACTGTTATCGTAAAGTGTCGGCGTGTTGATAATTGTCCTCATTGTCCTAATTTTTTCTGCCGTACCTAACTGTCTTGACAGGAGGCGTGACAGGCCACGAAGGGGGTGAGACCGTCTTGATTACCAGGGGTGAGGGTACTACCCTGCTAGAGGATACAGTTGAGGAGGGCGAGGGTGGGGGGGAGGCCATTGAGGGAATAGCGCCAACATCGGAGCCACAACCCGAGAGCGATCGCCACACCACTACCCGTCCAACCCCTCACGACATTACCTTTGGGAGGTGCGTTGCGTACATAGGCTGTTTGCATCGCTTTTTCATGATCCATTGGAATATGAGTCCCGATACGTAGATGACAGGGAAAAAGGATCATGGAAGATCACCTTGATACTACTATCATCCTCCCACCCCTCTACAGCACGTGTTCAGGTGGGGTTGGCGCGACTATCAGTGCAGCCCCGATTGACAAGACCCTCATGAGGTACGTCAGTGAGGTTGTCTTCGTGCACCGTCCTCATCGCGCACTACCTTTCACTCGTACATTCTAGTATGCCAACCATGTACGCATAAGATGAACACATGGCTAACAAAGTTCAACCCATGCCTCCTATCATCCTCACACCCCTCAACAGCCCAACTGCAGGGGGGGGTTGGCGCAACCACCACCAGCGCAGCCCCTCGGGACGAGACCCTTGTGAGGTACGTCGGTGTGGTTCTCGTCGTGAATTGCGCGTCCCTCATCCGTCGTAATAGGATTGCCCCCAGTACGTAGGTAATAAGACTAGACTAACAATGATCACCTCGTTCATCCTATCATGCTCTCCCCCCCCCGTACAGCCCTACCGCAGGGAGGGTCCGCGCATCTACCACTGCAGCCCCTCGCGACGACAGCCATGTGAGGTACGTCCGCACCGTCCTCATCGCGCACTACCTTTCACTCGTACATTCTAGTATGCCAACCATGTACGCATAAGATGAACACATGGCTAACAAAGTTCAACCCATGCCTCCTATCATCCTCACACCCCTCAACAGCCCAACTGCAGGGGGGGTTGGCGCAACTACCACCAGCGCAGCCCCTCAGGACGAGACCCTTGTGAGGTACGTCGGTGTGGTTCCCGTCGTGCGTTGCATTTCCAGCATCCGTTGTAATATGATGACTTGAACTACGTATATGACGAAACTCGAAGAACAAAGTTCATCTCGTTCATCCTATCTTGTTCCCCCCCCCTTTGCAGCCCGACCGCAGGCGCGGTCGGCTCAACACTCCCTAAGGGTCTCCGCCGCACTTGGCAGCTGACACCGGATGCAGTTATGTCCTCTCTCAACGGAGTGGTATGCCTGCTAGATCCAATCCACTTCCTTCAGTTTTTCCTTGGCCTTGGTGTAATATGCTGCCAAGCAGCCTCGTGCCGGGGGTCGATGGTGCTGCGTCCGTGCAAAGTCACCTGGGCAACAATGGGGGTTGTTTGGGTTTGTGATTCGTGCTCGAAGATTTCAGAGTTCTGGTCAACCAAGAGGGGCAAGGTAACAAGGGGTTCTAACAAGCAAGGCCCTAAATCATCTCTTTTACTACCGCGGTTCTTGGGAGCCTTCGTTATGGCGGGACTTGGCTTTCGGATGGTGAGCGAGGTTAGCAGAACACTTGGTATTAAGTCTATGGGCAAGGAGACATTTTATCGACACATGCGGCGTCCATACGGATTGTGGGAGGCAATCATTGTGCATGGCGAAGAGTGCATGGCGAGGGTCCGACGAGAAATGCAGTTGCGTCGAAAAGAGGGGCAAGAGTATATATGTGTAGATGGGCGCTGGTCACAGGCTAGGGAAGCGCAGTGGTGTACGGTCACTTTCATGGATCCACGGTCACGCAAAATATTGTTATGTGTTACGGTGTCAAAAAAAGCAGAGGATAAGTCATCCACCCAGTTGGAGGGGGTTGCATTTGCAGAGGGCTTGCGGATACTAAAGGAGTTTGGGTTCACTTTCACGGGCATTATTTCGGATGATGGGGCGTCATTCAAGAAAGAGTTAGTTGGCACTGACCTTCATCATCAGATGGATGTATCGCACAAGTGTCGTGCTCTAACAAAGTTGTTTGTAAAACACTTTGTTGAGGCTCAGCGCAGCGCAATGAAAGTGTCCCAAGCCAAGACATGTTCAGGGTTGTGGTTGGTCTCGCGCGAGGAGTTGTGGGAGTGGTTGTCTATGAACAGGAAAAAAGGTGATCGCGTGAGCGCAAAGTCTTTGAAAAAAACCATGATTAAAGCGGTGTGCGGAAAGTTGGGAACGATCGCGTTCGATGCGAATGCAAAGAGTGCCCCCAAATGGAAGTTTGAGGAAATGCGGAGGGTGTTGAAAGTGCGGGTTGGTGGAGTGACAGGGGGACAAGAGCAGGTGAAGCGACGGAAGATGTTGGTTTGTGATGGAGAGGATGACGTACCAAAGGAGCTGGGGAGCGGTGGAGGAGTGATGAACGGGGAGGCGCAGCAAGGGAGTGGGGGAGGAGTGTTGAGCGAGGAGGCGCATGAAGTGGGGCACTGCCACGCGGTCGGAGCGGATGGGGAAGCAGAGGAGGTGGGGGATGTTATCGGAATCAAATGGGCGGATGTGGATACACTTTTTGATTTTGATCCGCACCCCACACATGCCGCACGAGACGACATTTGCACCGAATACATCCGTGAGTCTGCCGTTGAGCTTTTGGGGGAGGGGTTCTCTGCAGAGGACGTCGTTGACACTGCGTTCGTATCTCATGGTAAGTAAATACACATGCACATCCATGCTAACATAGGGTACTTATTGGTGAGTCAACTATCTAAATTTTGTTCGTTTTGTCCATCCAGGTGAAGAGGGGATCGGTGATGCGAGGGCACCTATTCAGGGAGTGGCGGAGCTTGGAGATGAGAGTGGCTTCGTGCATATTGATGTGGCAGATAGTGCGATGGGGAGGAGTGGAAAAAGGTGGCAGGAGAGGAAGAGTGGAAAACGGTCACGTGATGAGGATGGAGAGGACGTCGGGGGCACAGAGTATGTGTCTGTTGTTCAGCGTTTAGGCATTCATTTCCATCATGTGATGGTGCGTTGCGCCACTAAAGCTGATGCTGGTCAGCGGGTTACGCCCGAGGATGTAGCTGCTGAGATGGCGCTGTGTGCCAACCATTACGCTGGCATACACGCTCGTTGTGAGCATGACGGAGTGGTACCGCGTTGTGTTAGGGAGCGATGGGGGGAGGAAAGTGCTTTATACGAACCGGATTCGGAGACCCATGTTGCTTTCAAAAAATGGCTTTCAGTCCATTGTGGTCCTGATCAAATGGCAGCATATGTTCGTGGTGCGAGCAATTGGATCAATGAGTCGTTTCATTCATGGATAACAAAGTATGCGTCGAAGTGCATATCTTTCCTTGGTAGCATGGAAGCCTGGGTGGCTCTGACTGTGCTACATTGGAATAGCACAGTGGATAGAGTTGTGAAAGAGTGGCAAACTCGTGTACGAAAAACAACTCGGGTGAAACGGGGAAAGAAGGACAGGGTACTTGGGCCAATGGACTGGAGTTGGAAGGAGGAGGTTATGGAGCGTTGGGCGAAGTTACGGGAGAGCGGGGGGGAGATTTCAGGAACAAATGCTGATGAGGAAGGAGAGGAGGGGGTGGAGGCGACAGAGGAGGATGTGGAGACGGCGGTTGGGGTGGTAGATGCTTCGGGAACGGGGGCGGAAGGGAGAGTGTGTGGAGAAGAGGGGGACACATGTGTGTCAAACGTCTCTGCCGGTCAGGAGGGGACGCCCTCCGGAAGAGCACATGGGTTATTGGCCATGGGGACATCCATTATTTTTCCGTCTACGCCACCACGCGCAGTCATCGGTCAACCCACCATGTCCCCTTTTTCGCCGTCGACTCCTTCGGGCACGTTTGTTTTCACTAGTCCTGGGTCTGTGGCCATTCCTGCCTCGTGGGCGAGCACACGCATTCGCCCCCTGCACCATGGGGCCAAGAACAACGTTCCGCGAAACTTGCCCCTCGGTTAGTGTTGTGTTGTTGTCTCCTTGTTATCTCAATCTTTTTTTTTTTTTTTTTTTTTTTTTTATGGTAATGCCCTCATGTGCTTGAACATTCATAACGCACTACTATTCTCTCCACCATAGACGACGCATCGCCACCGGGACGGGGTTAGCGGTCTTCGCGATCATGTGTGCAGCCCGTCCAAACGTCCGCGAAGAGTACCCTCTCGGTAAGAACCTTGATTTTGCATTGTGTTCATGCTTCCTTAATACTTGGTCCTAATATTCTCAGAAACACATCGCCCATTGTATTTGCAGTTTCATGGACTATGCGCATGACATAGGGGCCTAGACTAACACAATCGGTTTCAAGAAGGTAAGTTAGCGGGCAATTCCTACCCCTTCTGTCTCACCGCAGTCCCCTTATGTCTCATCTCCTGTCCCTTCTGCACTACCTTCCAACCACTTCCCCCACCTTCCCTTACTGTTTCCTTCTCTCCTCTCCCCTTCCCATCGATACTCTAGGATATTCCCTCCACCTCATCCCACTTCCATCTGCTACCCTCCCCTCCCCTTTCTAAACTATTTCCGTCCCGTCCATTCCGTTCCTTTCTGTAAACCCTCCACTTCCCTTCCATGCACCGCTTAACCCTACCCTTCTCTTACCTGGCTTTCCCATCTTCCCCATCCTCATCCCCTTACCCCTGGCACCCGATAACACACACACACCATCCTCATGCCCTCACCCCATGCACCAGATTACACACACACACACCATCCTCCTGCCCTTATCCCATGCACCCCATACCACACGCACACACACACCATCCTCATGCCATTACCCCATCACCCCATACAACACACACACACACCCCATCGTTCCTGCCCTAACCCACGCCTCACCGCCTGGCGCACACAATAGCCTGTTGGGCATCGCACATCACGCCACCAGCTCATGGACAATGCTGGCGGCCGCTGCTCACCACAATGCTAGCTTCCCCTGCCCGATCCCATGGCCCCATAACTTCCCCTGCTATAGCTTCCCCTGTCTCATGGGTTTCCACTCTTCCCTGCCTTCGTATACCCTCTCTCCCCTCATTCTAGCACCTCCCGTCCCCCTTTCCCGTGCTCCCACTGTCCTCACTTCCCTGCATGGCCTGTGCGGGCTCTCCCCTCATCCTATCACCTCCCTTCCTTCTTTCCTTCCCTGCCTGTTTCCTCTCTTCCCTGTCTCCCCTTTCTCTTCACACTCCCCTCTCCCCCACACTTCCCTCTATCCCATCTTCACTATCTCCCCTATTCCCTCTATCCCCTCCTCCCTCTCTCTCACATGTCCCTCTATCCTCCCAACCCTCTATCCCCTTCTCCCTCTCTTCCATCTTCCATCACTCCCGTCTTCCCTGTTTTTCCTGTGCCATGATTCCCCTCTTCCTTCCCCCCCTCCCTTCCCTTCCCTCCGTCGTCCCTGTCCACACTCTTCTTGTCTCCTCCTTTCAATCTCCCCCCTATTCCTATCTCTTCCTCTCTCTCTCTCCTCAACTTTCTCTTTCTCCTCTTTCCGTCTTTCTATCCACCCACTCATGTTGTGCCAATACAGCTTATGATAGCATCATGACTTTATCTTATTTCCCATCCACCGTCTCCCGCATTCATTTCTTGGATTTCGCCTCTACTGTCTATCCCATCTATTTCTCGTATTTCGCTTCTTTACATTCATGTCTCGCTTTCATTGACAATTTCAGTGACAAGCATGTCGAGTTTCTATGCTTCAACTCGCCACAATCCAGCAAGACACTCCCGTTGAGTGACAAAGTAGTCCAGTACATTTTCTGGCAGGGCGAGAGAGTAACACTCTATACTAAGATTCTTGGAAGGGTCTTGCACATATGGAAGTAAAAGAACTCATTACGCTGCATGTGTCTGACAGTAATCCAACGCTGAGCTTGCATATTGTTCCTAAACCCTAAACATAAGTAGGTATAAAACATCCACTAGCAGCATATCTGCTGCATTACGGTGCCCCTCTACTTCAACAGGGCCAATTAGGGAGAGGAGATGCCAGGGCAGAGAGATGAAACCTAAATCCTGAATGGCAGGACGGGGAGACGAATGGCAGGGAAGGGGGAGTACATGGGAGGGAAAGGAGATGGGAGGAAGGGTAGGGAGATGATAAAGTGGTAGATAGGCAGGTGAAGAGGGGAAGGGGCAAGGTAAACAGGGAGGACAAGCGGACCGCGCAAAGAGAGGGGGAGGGCAAGAGGCGAGGGAAGGGGTTAGGGGCAAGGGGAAGGGCGAGAGCATGAGCAGCAAGAAGGGTCAAAGGCACTAGGCAAGGGGCAAGGGCAAGGGAAAAAGTGTGGGCAAGCGCAAGGGTCAGTGGCAAGGACATATCCCACTCTGGATGCATGCTGCACAGAAACAGCCCCACATGGCCACCTCAGGGTGCTCAGTGCGCTAGGGCACGCACGCCCTCTCATTTTGGGGGGATTCAAATACAATGCGGCGTGAACCCCCGCTGCTCACCCCGAGATGCACGGTGCACCATGGGCACGCCACCTGCTGCATCCTCGGGCACCCTCCCAACTCCCCAGCCCCATCCCGCCTCCGCCACTCCCTGCTATCATCCCGCCATCCCCTGGCCCCGGTGGCAGTAGGGCCCTTTGGAATCTCCCCCGCGCTCTCCCCTTCCCCCCTGGAGAGGAGGGAGAGGGGGAGGGACCTGGGGCAGCGCCGCAGGTGGGGCAGGGGGCGGCAGGATAGGGAAGCAACGCCCCCGCATTGCACCTGCTGCACGTGCTCGACACAGGCGGGCCCGACCCATGCACACTACCACTGGGGGGGATTACGGAGGGGGGGAGGAGGAGGGGAGATGACAGGGAGAGATACGTGGGACAGTGGGGGATAACGATCTGTGGTTTTGGAAAAAAAGAAAGTGGGATGGAGAGATAGAGAGACACAGGGAGATAGAGACAGAGGGTGGGAGTATGTGGGGGGTGGGGGGGGGAGTTGAGAGAGAGGTGATATGTTGTAAAGATTGAGAGGAGTGGAATAGCGAAGCGAGGAAGGTTAACACACTCAAGTGTAAGTAACACATTCCATGCCACCCATCCCTTTCCAACCCAACACCCAACCCACTCCCACCCAACACCCAACCCACTCCCACCCAACACCCAACCCACTCCCACCCAACACCCAACCCACTCCCACCCAACACCCAACCCACTCCCACCCAACACCCAACCCACTCCCACCCAACACCCAACCCACTCCCACCCAACTCCCATCCCACTCCCAACCCACTCCACCCCCCTCCCCCCCCACCCCACTGCCACCCCGTCCCCATGCTTGCACGCACCGTGCTGATGCACGCGCTTGTCAGCAGCAGGCAGGCAGTGGGTGCATGAGCCACCCCATCACGGACGGGACAGCCCCCGCACCTGCGGCGCCCACTGCAGCAGCGGAGGCGGCGGAGGGCGCGGAGGAGGGCTTGGAAGAAGACAAGGGCTTGTCGGGTGCAGGCTTGTCGCGACCCACCATCTCCCACACCTGGTGGGAGTGGACTGAAAGGGGGAGGGGCGAGTGGAGAAAGAGAGAGGAGAGCTTGGGGGAGAGGGAGAGTGAAACGAGTGTTGAGAGGGGGAAAACTTTAGAGAAGAGGGGGAAGCCTGGAGAAACCTGGTGGGGAGGGCGGTTGAAGAGGGAGGGGGGGGGGGGGGGGGGGGGGGGGGGGGGAGATTGCGAGGAGGTAGAGTGGAGGCAGGTGTCGTACATGTTTCGTGCAGCGGCCTTGCGTGTGTGGTAGGGGGGGGTGGTGTGCATCTAAAACTCGAAACTCCCCTGCTGCACTCCATGAAATTCCCGGGACATTCCCCCCCCCTGCAGGGTATATCTCTGCTCGCCCTTAGGCTCATTGTTCACCTGCGCCACCCCACACACCGCACACCTCGATCGATGGCATGAGGTTCCCGGGCCACAGGAGGAGGTGTGCGCTGGCGAAGCCACCATGTTGCAACTAACAGCGGGCACGGTGACGAGCGGCGAGGCATTGCATGTGGCGCAGTGCGATTATGCCGGGGCAAGGCGCTGACGCACGGGGGGCGGGCGGTGGTGCGACTCACCAGGTCGAGCATGGCGTCGTTGATCGTGTTATGTGGATCTCCACGCACCTTCACGCACCACCACGCCACACCACGCCACACCGTGCCACGCCACGCCAGACCGCGGCAAGCCCCGCCACGCCTCGTCACGCCACGCCACACCGTGCACCCCGTGCCATGCCACGCTGCGCACCCCGCGCCACGCCACGCCGCGCACCCCGCGCCACACCATGCCGCGCAACCCGCGGCACGCCACGCCGCGCCACGGGGCCAGGCACACGCGATCGTCAGGAGATCTTATTGCATTGGTCGATGGGAGAAGTCGGATCTGACGCTGACGCGCGGAAACAAATTGCTAAAGGCATGCGTAGAAGCAAGAAGAAGGCTCCGGCATAATCGGTCGAACGGTTGGCGATGTGGATGCAACTCTGTAAGTCGCTAGCAATTTAGAACGGTTTATATCGACTTAGAACGTGACCCATGTTAGCGTCTCGCGCTGGGATGAGTGCACCAACCATAAACGGCCGACAGGGGGGGGGGGAATGCCATAGGCGCGTGAGACGCGGAGGTATCTCGAGTACTATGCTGTTCCTACCGCTGTTATGATGTTTACGGGACGGCGATCGTTCAGGAACAAATGTGTTGGTGCTCTGCTCTGTATGTTATTGATATGTTTGCTGTGTGGAAATTGGAACGAGAATGATTGCATTGAGCAGCATGAGGAGTACAAGTACCAAACCCTAAAGTGTTGTACCCCATATAAGCTACCCCACTAGAGCCTACACTGACTATAGCATATGAGTTTGACACACCCCCATAGGAAAAGTGGGGGAGAACAAGGGGTCACAAGACCAGTCAAGCAAAGCACAGCAAGCTCAGGGTGGATCACAACGTCACCACACATTCTGAGCACAAGTTCAGTCCACATGCAGGTATATATATATGAAGCTAAACATGCAAGTGCAAGTATATAAAGGTCAAGGTACAAGCAAGGTCAAGAAGTGAGCAAGTGAGGCAAGGTAGGCACAAGACCTAACAAAGTACAGAAGCGCTGATGGTCACAAGGCGCGAGTGCCTTGGTGAAGATATCAGCAGTGTTGGCCTCAGAGGCCACGTAAGCAAGGCGCAGCTGACCGCGCAGCTGCAGCTCACGAGCAAGGAAGTAGCGAAGAGCGATGTGCTTCATTCTGTGCTCCAGTCTGTGCTCCCGACACAAGGCCAGCATGGCCTTGTTGTCTACGTACAGAACTGGAGGAGAACGAGGCGGCTCTCCTAGGTCAGTCAGCAGGTAGGTGAGCCAGCGTAGCTCCTGTGCAGCCATGGCCCCTGCGTAGATCTCAGCCTCACAGCTGGAGCCGAGAACAGAAGACGAGCGGGTAGACCGCCACGAAACAGAGCCGGAACCAAGGCTGAAGGTGTAACCCTGTGACGACCGCTGCGTAGCCTGGTCGTCAGCCCAAGAAGCGTCTGCGTGACCAGTGAGGACCACTGGACTCCGCCCTCCAAGCACAAGCCCCATGCCCGACGTACTGCACAAGTAGCGCAACACCCTCTTCGCTGCAGCCATGTGCTCTGGTCTGTGTCTCCCAGGAGCAACATAGCGTGCCAGAATGCTAAGAGGGTATGCAAGGTCAGGTCGAGTGCAGGTCATCAGGTACATGAGGCAGCCTACAAGCTCTGGGTACAGGCCACTCGACTCTACGGACTCATCCGAAGGCAGAGCTGAGAGCGAGTGGCGAGTAGACAGAGGAGTGGCCTGAGGCGAGGAGTACGTGAAGCCGAAGCGCTGAAGGACCTGCTGCACCATGTGTGACTGAGTCAGGGTAATGGTGCGCTGTGCTCTGTCCCGGGTGATCTGCAAGCCAAGGTAGCTGCGCAGTTCACCTAGGTCTGTGCACGTGTGTCTCTTCTGCAGCTCGGACTTCACGTAGGCGAGTCCAGCAGTGTCAGCTGTGGCAAAGACCAAGTCGTCGACGTACACGAGGATGTAGAACGGCGGCAAAGAAGTGTCGGTGCGCAGAAACAGCGACGGGTCGGCAGTAGAAGGAGCAAACCCAAGAGCCGCAAGTGTAGTCCTCAGTGTGTCGTGCCACTCACGAGGTGCCTGGCGGAGACCGTAGACTGGCCGCCGGAGGCTCCACTGGGTGCCAGGAGGAAAAGTCCCAAGGAAGCCAGGTGGGCGGCGCAGCCAGATCTCCTCGTGCAGGCTGCCCTGCAAGAAAGCAGTGCTGAAGTCAAGAGAGTGAAGCTCGTAGTCACGGTGAGCGGCTAAGTGCAGCAGTACCCGAAGAGTGGTCATCTTCGGGGTGGGAGAGAAGGTCTGAAAGTAGTCAACTCCCTGCCGCTGACTGAAGCCACGAGCCACGTAACGCGCCTTGAAGACAGGCGGAGAACCCGGCGGCCGCTTCACCCTGAACATCCACATGCCACTGACGATGTTCGCCCCAGGCGGGGGAACCTCGTCAACGTAGGTGCCTGTGGACTTCCAGGAAGCCATCTCTGCGTCCATGGCTGCCTGCCACTGAGAGGAGTAGGGACCCTCTATCGCCTCCGCGTAAGTGCGCGGAGTCGGGATGTCTGGTGCATCCGGGTCTCCCTCAGGGGCAAGTAACATGGACACGAGATGGGGTGAAGCAGCCGCAAGACACTGGAACTCCTCCTGCCTGTCCTCAAGGACGTCCGTGCCAAGAGCACACTCACCCCCGACGGACGGAGGACAGACAGACTCAGACTCAGCGACAAGACTAGCAGCGTAGTCTAGGCGACAGCGAGCAGCGAAGTCGACAAGCTCAGCAACTAGGGCAGACGCAGCAGTGGACTCAAAGGAAGGGTCAGTGACTACAGTAGCAAGGAGACGCGTGACAGTAGGACTGGCAGCACGAAGGGAGTCTGACTCAGGGTCAGCAAGAGCAGGAAGAGAGGACTCAGGAGGAGGAGAAGGCAAAGGGGCACGCAGTGGAGCTGTGGAAGGACGCAGAGACATCCGGTGCGTGCCGGGGACAGGGGGAGGACGCTGACGCGAACTACGACCACTAGTGCGAGCAGCACGGACAGGCGACGCAGGGCGAGACGCAGGCTCACGACGCTCAGCAAGACCTCCAGTAGGACCAGTGTAGGGAGAAGGAGCAGGCAGAGGTGAGGTAGGCTGTAACTGTGACTCGGACTGGACAGGCGGTGGACACTCTAAGGGAGGTGCCGGACTAGCAGAGGGCAGAAGGCCAAGAACCTGCTCAAGGAGCGGAACGAAGTACGGCCGCGGCCGCGCAGCGCCCCCAGAACCAGCAGGAACAGCACCAGCACCCCCAACTGCAGCACCAGCTCCAGTAGCACCCCCAGCTCCAGCAGCGCCAACTCCAGCACCCTCAGAGGCACCAGCACCAGAACCACCCTCAGCGCCAACACCCCCAGCAGCTCCAGCCCCAGCCGGACCACCAGAAGACACAGCAGGTCCACCAGCACCAGCACCCCCAGTAGCACCGACGCCCGCAGCACCACCAGCTCCAGGACGAGAAGTACCCGCAGGCCCAGCAGCTCCAGTACTCCCAGTACGAGCACCTCCGGGACCCGCGGCACCAGCACCCTCAGCAGCAGCAGAACCTCCAGTGCCCGCAGCACCTCCAGCTCCAGCAGCACGCCTCCAGCGCCGGGCAAACCACTCTCGCAGCTCCTGTGGAGAGAGTAGCTCCCGTCGGGACGAAGCACCCGAAGAACCGCCAGGCCCAGCACCACCAGGCGCCACACAAGCAGGCCCAGTACCCTCAGACTCCGCACCCCCATACGCAGCACCCCCAGGCTTAGCACCCCCAGGCTCAGCACCCCCAGGCAAAGTACCCCCAGGCTCAGCACCCCAAGGCTCAGCACCCCCAGGCGAAGTACCCCCAGGCTCAGCACCCCGAGTCGCAGCACCCCCAGACTCAGCACCTCCAGGCTCAGCACCCCTAGACCCCGCACCCGCAGGCTCAGCACCCCTAGCAGCACCAGAGTCAACAGCTACCTCGACAGGCTCGACTGCGTCTACCTGGGACACACCTGAGGGGGCAGGACCCTGAGGGGGGAGGGGGTCTACCGGAGGGGGACCTGGCGTAAGGAAGAGCGGCGGGGGGGTGAAGGACGCAGTGCGGTAGGGGAAGAGACGGTAGTAGGGAACCGACTCGTCAAACGTGACGTCCTGGGAGGACAGAACACGACGCGAGGTGGGGTGGTAGAACTGCCAGCCTGGCGCGTCAGGGGGGAAGCCAAGGAAGACGCAGGGAACAGCACGAGGGGACAGCTTGTCCGCAGACAAGTCGCGGACAAACGCCCTAGATCCCCAGACACGGAACGCAGACGCATCGCCCACCTTCCCCGTCCACAGCAAAGCAGGGGAGGTCTCCTTCATGGAAACCCGGGGCTGAAGGTTGATCTGATGCGCCGCGTACCGAACCGCAAACGGCCACAGAAAATGGGGGGCAGCCGCATGGACCATGGACGTACGAGCGACGTCCATGACCATGCCAATGCGGCGCTCAGCAATCCCATTTTGCTGTGGAGAGTCCGGAAGCGTGAAAGTCTGGCGGATGCCTCGTGCACGACAGAAGGCTCGCAGAAGGTCAGAGGAAAACTCTCCGCCTCTGTCGGAGTGCAGACGCAGAACAGGAAAGTCCGAGCCAAAACTCTCTCTGAGCTGGAGACGAGCTGCGCGGATCCAGGCGATCAACACCTCAGTGACCTCACCCTTGCGGCGCAAGGGGAAGACCGTGGTGTAACGCGAGTAGTCGTCAACCACCAGCAGGAAGTAACGCTCGTGACCCTGTCCACGGACGCGGGCTGGGCCCCACACGTCCATGTGAAGCGTCTACAGCGGAGCCTCTGTCGGAGGGAACTCGGAGGAGTGAGGAGCAGCGCGCTGCCGCCCCTCGACGCAGGGAACGCAGGTGGGGGCAGGCCCTGGAGGAAGGGGAGGGAGGGACCGGGGGAGACCAGAGACAAGGACACGGGAAGCCATGCCTCGAAGACGAGGCAGGGAGGGGTGACCAAGGCGGTGGTGCTAGAGGAGAGTCTGGTGAGACAGGAGACGACACGAGCAGGGGGCAGACTCAGGGCCAGACCTGGACGCCGCAGCAAACACCCGACCCGACGCGGCTACCTGAGCAGACTCAGCGACTGGAGGAGACTCAGTAGTCAGTGTGTACAGGCTCGACCCCGGCCGACGGGTAAACGTGGCCAAGTGACGGCCCGTCCGAGCACAGGTACAGTGGGTCGCTCGCTGACTCGCAGGAGTGAACTGGTGAACCCCTGCATCCTGGAGGTCAGCACCACTCACCAAGTTCGTAGAGAACGAGGGGAGGTAAAGACCTGACAGGGTGCCAGAAGGGGCCGCCGGACACGGTAGGACAGTGGAGAAGTGGGCAAGGACAGGACCCCCAGAGGGGTCTGCCAGGGAGACTGCCACTGGCCGACTAAGCGGCGTGAGTGTGGTGCGGTCTCGAAAGAAGGAGCGGGAAGCACCCGAGTCAAGGGTGAAGGTGTGGGTGGCCAGAGCCAACGCGGTACCTGAGAGCGCAGACTCACCAGCACCTGGGGCAGCAGACTCACTGGCACCTAGAGCAGCAGGCTCACCAGCACCTAGAGCAGCAGCCTCAATGCCTGGGTCAGGCGGAAAACACCGGTAACAGTCACCCTCATCACTAATAGTCACAGCATACATGGCAGCAAGAATAGCATCATAATCAAGATCAAAGATCGCAACACCCGCCCTAAACAGCTCGCCCCAGCGAGGGATCTCAGTAGCGTCGGGGAACTGGTGACGCCAAGCGTCCGTCAGACGGCCGAAGCAGCGCTGGGTGGAGTGCGGACCCCCACACTGCTCACCCGCGCGGTCGCCAGTACGGAGAACGTAGGTACAGGGGCCAGCACCCCCACCCCGCTGACGAGCAGTGTACCACTCACGAAGCTGCTGGGGGGAGGGGGTCTCACGAGTGCGCTGCTGCTGCTGCTGCTGGCGCTGACCACCACTGGAGCCGACCCTCTGCGTAGAGCCGCCCCGACCAGCTCCACCTCCGCCGCCGCTACCTCCACCACCGCCTCCTCCTCCGCTACCTCCGCTCGCACCGCCACCACCGCTGCCTCCTCCGCCTCCACTGCTGCCACTAGTGCCCCCACCCCCGCCACCACTCCCACCTCCACCCCCACCCCCTCCTCCGCCTCCACCGCCTCCTCCACCGCCCCCGCCAGCTCCTCCAGCTCCCTTGCCGCCCTTGCCCTTGCCTGAGCGGCGTCTCCCGCTAGGGGCAGACGCCGCGCCGACCGACTCAAGACCAACGAGGTCGGCCGCAGCGGCAGAGGCAACAGAGGGCAAGAGGGGGGAGGGGGAGCACCCCTCAAAGACAGTGGTACGAGGGTCACCACGGGAGGCTCCTACAGTGACTATACCCTTCTCTGCTGCTAGGAGGCGCTCCTCGAGGAGGTCAACGGTGAGAGTGGTGGGGCAGACAGAGAGGAAGTGGTCCCTAACTGAACGAAGGGTGTCAGGGAGCTGGGTGACTATGTAGTAGAGGGTGATGTACATAGGGGGGGGGTTCTTGGCGCAGAACTCAGCAGGAAGCGCAGCGCGGTAGCGAATGTCACTAGTGCGAAGGTGCGTAATGAGGTCAGCGACTGTGGGAAAAGCGGCGAGGTCAGGGAAGAGGTACGGCAGTATGAGGCGGCTAAGAGCAGCAGTGGCAGGGGAAGAGTAGCGTGCAACTACAGCGTCGTACAAGGTCTTAGCACTCTTGTACTGACTAAAATGCGCACGCTCAGCGGTTGGTAAGTGGCGGCGCACAGCAAGGCGGGCAGCAGCATCGCGCGTGGCACACTGTGAGCGAACAGTGGCGTCAGCATCAGCAGCAGGGGCAGGGGAGGCACCAGAAGTGAGGTCAAAGAGGGAGAGACCGTCTGCCCTATCGCACTGTAGGAAAAGCTGCAGATCATCTACCCAGACCTCAAAGTCAACAGCCCGACCCTCAGCGTCAAAGGTGAGAACACTAGGGGTGGCCATGACAGCAGTAGAGAGGCAGTGAGCACAGTGGGGTAGGGCAGTGCAGTGGTAGAGGCGCTGCTCTTACCAGGCAAGTGAGGCGCTTCAAGGCAGGCTGGTAGGCGGTGGCGTCTCAGCTGCAGTGCGGCTCGGCGGCTCGGCGGCTCGGCTGCTCGGCGGCAACGGCGGCTCGGCGGCTCGGCGGCAACGGCGGCTCGGCGGCTCGGTGGCAAAAGCGGCTCGGCGGCAAAGGCGGCAAAGGCGGCCCGGCAGCTCGGCTGAAAGGGCGGCTCGGCAGCACGGCGACACGGCGGCAAGGGGCGGCAACGGGGCCGCTGAAAGGGGCGGCGACGGGGCCGCGGAAGGGCGGCTACGGGGCCGCTGAAAGGGGCGGCGTCGGGGCCGCTGAAATGGCGGCGACGGGGCCGCCGAAGGGCGGCGACATCGCCGCTGTGGGGCGGCGACGTGGCCGAGGGGAGGAGGGGGCCGGTGACGGGGCTGCAAGGGCGGCGTGACGGGGTCGTGAAGGGGCCGCGAGCGGCTGTGAGGGGCCGCGAGGGCGGCGCGACGGGGCCGCGAGGGGCCTGTGAGGGGCCGCGAGGGCGGCGCGACGGGGCCGCGAGGGGCCGCGAAGGGGCCGCGAGGGCGGCGCGACGGGGCCGCGAGGGGCCGCAAAGGGGCCGCGAGGGCGGCGCGACGGGGCCGCGAGGGGCCGCTAAGGGGCCGCAAGGGCGGCGCGACGGGGCCGCGAGGGGCCGCTAAGGGGCCGCGAGGGCGGCGCGACAGGGCCGCGAGGCGCCGCTAAGGGGCCGCGAGGGCGGCGCGACGGGGCCGCGAGGGCGGCGCGACGGGGTCGCTAGGGCGGCGCGACGGGGCCGTAAGGGCGGCGCGACGGGGCCGTTAGGAGCCGTGAGAGGGGCCACAGGGCGCGACTCGAGCAGGGGCTAAGCGCGCTCCGGGCAGGAAAAAAAAAAAAACTCGCTATTCGGTGGGCCCTAGGAACAGTTCCCACGAGGGAACCTGCTCGATACCATGTGGAAATTGGAACAAGAATGATTGCATTGAGCAGCATGAGGAGTACAAGTACCAAACCCTAAAGTGTTGTACCCCATATAAGCTACCCCACTATAGCCTACACAGACTATAGCATATGAGTTTGACATGCTGGGTAGGTGGGCGAATGGTATGTTGTCGTTCTGGTTGGTCGCAAGCAACTGCGAATTTGCCAAATCTGTGCTCCTGGTGAGGAGGTGTGCCATGCCTGGGGGGTCGTTTGGAGTTTGCCTCGACGGGGAGCTGTTTCGCTTCTTCGTTTCCAGAAATGCTCGTCTGAAATTCGCCCCTCGTTACCCAATCATAGGCACCCAAACCCAACCAAGTGTAATACGTTTGTAAACATGAGACCCGGGTTTTAATAGAACTTAGGGCGTTCAGTTTATGCTATAGCTACGAAATGAACCTAAATTGAACCAGAAGTGTAACTCGCCCTAAACATGGCGAAATAACAAAGGAACACCATGATAAATGCCAGAGCAAGCTTTAGCCTACTCCAACACACCCCCAGGCTAGGAGAAGCTCTGCAGCAAAACACCTAACGAACTGGCACACCCCCAGAAGTAGAGAGACACGTGAGCCCAAGCTTGCACACGTAGAAACGGTGTGGCGCACGTAGGAGGGCCTTGGTGAAAATATCAGCAAGGTTGGCAGTAGCGTCCACCTTGCGAAGACGTAAGAAGCCAGACTGCACCAGCTCGCGCACGAAGAAGTAGCGGACCTCGATGTCTTTGCTGCGAGCGTGATAGACAGGATTTTCAGAGAGGTGAATCATGCTTGCATTGTCACATGAGAGCGTCACAGAGGGCTAAGAGTGACCAAGTTCAGCAAGGAGAAACGAGAGCCAGCGAGCCTTCTGAGCTGCCAATGTGCCTGCGTACAATCCAGCCTTGCAGGTGGAAAGACAGACAGAGGATGAACAAGTGGAGCGCTAGCTGACGAGGCCACTGGCAAGAGTGATACCATAACCCTGAGAGGAGCGGCGATCAGGGCGAGAATCAGCGTAGGAAGAATCGCTGTAACTGGAAAGACCGGGGGGGAGAAGAGCTACCAAGAGTGAGTGCAAGATCAGAGGTACCGCGGAGATAGCGGAGAACACGCTTGGCAGCCGCCCAGTGCACGTCAGTGTGGCGACCAAGGCCAAAAAATCGAGAGAGGACACTGAAGGGGTAAGCAAGATCGGGGCGAGTGCACATCATAGCATACATGAGGAACCCAACAAGCTCAGGATAAGGTCGCAGTTTTGAGGAGGGAGCGGGAACGGCAGGGGCAGTAAGCTGATGGTTTGCGGGAAGAGGAGTGGAAACAGGCTTGGCCTGCGACATGTCAAAACGCTCAAGAAGTAGTGGATGTCGAAGGATTGAGAGAGAAAGATGGTGCGGGCAACACGATTACGACGAATCTCCATGCCGAGGTAATGACGAAGCTTGCCAAGATCCTTGCACAGGAGACGCGCCTGGAGGGCGTGCTTGACAGCGGCAAGGTCAGCAAAATCTTCAGCGAGGAACACCAAGTCATCGACGTATGCAAGAATGTAAAGCCTGTGGGGGAGGTGCGAATGGAGAGACTGGGGTCGGAAGAAGAGGTAGAGAAGCCAAGAGAGTGAAGAGCAGAGGCGAGCTTAGCATGCCACTCGTGCGGGTCCTGTTTAAGACCATACACTGGGCGCTTCAGCTCCCAGACAGTGCCTGGAGGGAACGGGCGAGGAAAGCCAGCGGGGCGCTCAAGAAAAATGCGCTCATGAAGCTCGCCCTGGAGAAATGCATTGGAGACATCCATAAAGTGAATCTCCCAATCCCAACGGGCGCCTAGATCAAGAAGGAGGCGAAGAGTGGGGAGACAGGCAGTGGGGGAGTAAGTGGCAAAGTAGTCAATGCCTTCACGTTGGGTGAAATCTTTGGCGCAGTAATGGGCTTTGAAGACAAGTAGCTCCCCAAGCAGTTGTTTGACACGAAAGACCCATTTGCCCTTGACAATGGTGGCGCCAAGGGGGGGGACAGAGTCAACGTAAGATTGAGTTCGGGTGAATGCCTCACACTCGGCAATGATGGCAGCCATCCACTTAGTTGCATGAAAGCTAGACACTGCCTCGGAATAGGTCTGGGGGGTGGGAATAGCGGCAGTGTCAACGGAGAGAAGAGTGGGAGAATTGGAGACACAGAGGAGGGGTGAAACAGGATGAACAAAGAACAATTCTTCAAATCGATCCTCGAGAAGATCGACGTTTGGAGAGGGAGAGAGATGAGTAAAGAGAGCAGAGTGCTGAAAATTGGACATTGCACGGGTCATGGAGCGGGTGAGATGCGGTGAAGGTGGAGGAGCAGGAGCAGAAGGAAGAGTAGCAGAAGGAGGTGGTAAAGGAGAGGGTGGGAGCAGAAGAGGAAGAGAGAGGAGAAGAGGTGCCAGAGATGACAGCAGAGGGAGGAGTGGAGGGTGCAGGGAGGGGAGGCGGAGCAAGGGGAGGAGGAAGTGGAGAAGGAGAGGGAGCAGCAGAGGGCAGCGGATCAAAGTCAGACCAATGAAGACAGTGAGGAGGAGGGGTGGGAGGGGGGGTGAGGAATGGAGAACGAGTCTCATCGAAGATAACATCCTGGCTGCAAATGAGCTGCTGAGAGGAGGGAGCATAGAAAAGATAGCCAGGACAGTCAGCGTTGATGCCAATGAACGCACAGAGCTGCGTCTTGGGATCGAGCTTCCCACCCTAACGTGCTCGATCAGTGGGATTAATAAGGATATGAGCGACACAGCCCCACACCCGAAGAGGGCGGGCGAAGGGCTGGCGGCCAGTCCAGAGCTGGAAGGGAGTAATGGAAGGGCGAAGGGGATGGGGGCAAAGGTTGGAAAGAAGAGTGGCATGAACAAGAGCGTAGCTCCAAAGAGAACGTGGACCAAAAGCATGAGTAAGGAGACAGCGGGTGATCTCAATGAGAGTGCGAATACAACGCTCAATGTTCAGGAGAATGCGGAAGGGTGGAGGTCTGGCGAATGCCATGAGAGGAGCAGTAAGAAAGGAGAGAGTGGTTAAAGAACTCGCCACCACCATCAGAGTGGAAGCGTGCGACAGGACGGCCAAAGCGAAGGCGTGCCTGCTCAGCCCAGCGAATGATGAGAGAGGGGGCGTCAGATTTGGCACGAGGGGATAGACAGTGTCAAAGCGAGAGTTGTCATCGACAAGAAGGAGAAAGTAATGATGACCTTGACGGGAGGCAATGGGAGAGGGACCCCAGAGGTCCATATGCACAAGATCAAGGGGTTTGGGGGAGGCATAAGGGGAAGAAGGATGAGGAGATTGAGAGAGCTTAGCTTGAACACAAGGGGTGCATGGAGGAGTGGGAGAGGGGGGGAGGGGCGGGAGAGAGGAAGGGAGATCATGAAGCAGCTTCGAAGTGACCATGCTGCGAAGGAGAGGGAAGTTGGGGTGGCCAAGACAATGATGAAGAAGAAGGATAGGTTGGGTGAGAAAGCGACAGTCGCAAGAGGAGACGGGAGGGGCAGAAGAAGAGGAAGTGTGATGGACAGATGAGGGGAGGGGAACACGAAGGGTGTAGAGGCAAGTAATAGGAGAAAGGGTGAAACAAGCAAGGTGCCGGTCGCAGTAATGAAGATCACAATAGAGTTCACCTGCGGGAAAGAATGCTCGCACACCCAGGCATTAGAGGGCAGGGAGGGAGAGGAGGTTATGACGGCAAGAGGGAATATAAAGGCTAGTGACAGCGCCACAGGGAGAGGCAGGACAGGGAAGAGAGGAAGTGCCAGTGCAGATCATGGCCATGGTCTCCCCAGCCCCATCAATAGAGAGGGGACGAGGAAAATTGCGAAGGACACCAGCATCACGAAAGACAGAGTCAGTGGCAGCACTGTCAAGAACAAAATCCAAGGTGCGAGGAAGTGAGAGAGCGGCAGCCGCAGGGCTAGGAGAGTGAAAGACAGTGCTTTGAACGGGTGGAGAAAGTGGAACGACAAAACGAGGGTCCATAAGAGGAGAAGCACCAAGGATACTATCCTGAGATGGCATGGTCACATTGAAGACAGAGGCCAGAGAACCAATACCAGAGGTTATAGCGGCAGAGGAGCGGCGACGCTGATGGGATAGTGGAATCCAAGCAGAGGGGTGGAGAAGAGGGGGGGTCCAGCGGCAAGTAAGAGAGGTGGTTTCCTATGGAGGAAGGGACAGCGAGGGAAGCGGAGGGTAGGGAAGGCAAGGGTAGGAGAGGAGGTACGACGGGAGGAGGTTGAGGGCGGAAGAGCAGAGGAAGAAAGGTAAGAGCAAGAATAGGCGGCGCCATCAAGGCGAGGAGATAGCAATGGAGTGGATGTGGGGAGACAAAAGAGGAGGAGGAATAGGGGCGAGGTAGTCAGCTGCTGAGCCGTTGACGCGAGAAAGAAGAGGAGGAGGGATAACAGCGGAGTAGTTATCTGCTGCGCTGCTGAGGGGAGAAATAAGAGGAGGAAGGATAACGGCGGAGTAGTCTGCTGCTGCGCCGCTAAGGGGAGAAACAAGAGGAGGAGGGACAATGGCGGAGTAGTCAGCTGCTAGCCGCTGAGGGGAGGAATAAGAGGCGGTTGAAAAGAGTGGGAGAGGAGCACGGCTACAAAGCAAGGCCGGCAACCAGCTGCAGCAGTGCGGTGCGAATTGCGTGCAAGGCTACGAAGCAAAGCCAGCAACCAGCTGCAGCAGTAGAGGAGAAGAGAGAGGCGGAGGAGGGAGTGAGATGGGGAGGGGAATGAAGGGAGAGAAGAGAGGAGGAGGGTGAAGGGGTGGATGGTGTGGAAGGTAGGTTTGGAGTTGAGGAGAGTAGAGAGGCGGAGGAGAGAGTGACATTGGGAGGGGAAGGAAGGGATAGAGGAGAGGAGGAGGAGGAGGGTGAAGAGGGTGGATTGTGCGGAGGGGAAGTTTGATGGCATGCAGTGGAGAGTGGGGAGGCGTACGGGGATGACGAGTGGGGTGCGCCACGGAGGAAAAGGGTTGTGGGATAATAATGGGGGGGACTAGAGGGAGAGAGGAGAGAAGGAGGATGGTGAAGGGGCGGATTGTGGGAAGAGAGGGGACTTCACGAAAGGAAAGGGCGCGCCACGAGGAATAGCAGGCGCGTGCGTTGCTGAATGGTGCGAACCGCGCGCGCGCGCAGCAGTGCGGCGGTAGCGCGACGCGCGCGGGATAGGAGGGGGAGGGCGGCAGAGGGTGCTTCGGGCGGAAACAGTCGTGCTAGGTTCGGAAACACGGGGAGGAGGAGGCGCGACGGGGTGGGGAAGGGCTAGATGGTGGTATGAGGCGCTAGGAAAGGCGCTACGGTGGTCGCGTGACTAGTTTAGGAAATCCACGGGACTAAAAGTGACTAAAAAATAACTGAAAAAATGTCTAGCTAATAGGTAGCGCGTGAAAAACTTAGGGGCCAAAGATTTGCTAGAAGATGGGGAAGTAATTGAAACGCCTAGGACTAAGCTTTGAATACCATGTTAAGTCAAAGCCCGCGCATAGAATGGCAAGGGTCTATAAATATTGAACTTGAAAAGGGTTGCGCGAAGGTTGACGAGAGGAGAATTTGCCAGGGGCAGGTGGTAAGGCTTCCGCCTCTACAGGTAGGAAGGGAAGGGAAGGGAAGGGAAGAGAGCGACAGGAGCGACGTGGGCTACGGGAGCGATGGGAAGGATGGAAGCGACGGGGGGGACAGGAGGGACGGAAGCTACGGGAACCACGGGAAGAGGGACAGGAGCCGAAGGGACGAGGGGCGGGTGGGACGAGAGGAGCGGGAGTGACGGGAGGAAGCAGTTCGGAGCAAAGGGAGGAAGCGCGAATGAAGGGAGGAAGGGTGAACGAGCATGAATGAGCGAAGAGCGAGAGTGAGTGACGCGCGAATGATCGACGAGAGTGAAATGAACGACGGGCGTGAGTGAGCTGCAAGCGTCCGTCACAATCTAAGGAAGCGAGGATGACAGCGACGAGAGCAAGCAGGGCAACGAGAGCGACAAGGACGACGAGAGAGACTAGGGCGATGAGAGAGACAAGGACGACGAGAGTGACCGGAGGGACGTTAGCGATGATGAGGAGTCATGTGTGACACAGGAGGGAGGGGAGGCCAGTGTATGACAGGGACAAGAGAGTCTGAATGAATGGGACGGGTGGCTGCGTAGTTGCTACCGCGACGGACCGGTAGTTACATCACTAATGAAGAATTTGCCTACTTGGGTGATCCGTAAATATTCACGGGCTGGAGAACCTATTTTGAGTACATAGGCGGTCGTGAAGGAGAGGGAGTGACATATTTCCTGACTATGTTGAACAAAGGGAGAGAATGTTATGACGGGAAGGACGGAAACGACTAAGGGCGTGTGTGAATCTAATTGCAGTTCTAAAATGGGATCGAACCTATTGTGGTAACCAATTTCGAGCATTTTCGCAAACGCCTTCGCCAATGCCGTGTTCATTTTGTCACGCACGAAACTCGAACCCCGAAAAGTGAACAAGATTCGAGTATATGAGCAAACGTGGTTTTGCACGTTGTAGTGAACGTGTGTGGTTTCAGGCACGTACGCGGAATGTGCGACACTCGCAACAAATTCGTGCGATTCATTGACGTGTCGCGCTGTCAAGATGCCGATACTGGGTAACCTACGCACCCTAGAAGCGGTTCGGTTCCCCCCCTACAGGCTCGAACTTGCAGATTCGCACTTGCGGGTGTGGTTGTGAGTTTACAACATTTGACACTTGCGGCTCGAACCTTGCAAACACTCAAAATCGAGTCAGGTTCGCTTAGTGTTCACTTGCTACAATCGAGTAAAAAACCTAAACTTAAGGTAAAAACTAGATTCACACACGCCCTAAAGATTCGGGATGGTTAGGCGGGATTGAGTGTGCTGGGAGAGAACTACGATATTCTACGATATGTAGCCTCGTAGGTATCGGGTATATTATGGTGAGTTACGGTTTCAAGTTTTTGGAAGTATGAACAATGACCCGTTTGAGGTGAAAGTGTTGATCATTTTGCCAGGGTTGATTTCAACCAATCAGAAACTCTCCGTTGGAACCAAACTCCGTGGGTCGCGAGGGTGTGGAAGTCCCAAACCGGGTTATCTGGTTTTTGGCGATTTCTACTTCAAGAATCTTGGACTTGAACTCGTACCATTCTAGACTTGGGCTTTAAGAGAAGCCATGGATGACGAGAGAGTTATGTGTGGGAGAGAAAAATTGTACTACGAGAGAGTGTCGAGATACAATTCTAGAAAGGTGCTGGAAACCCCAATTAAACTTAGGGTGTGTTCAGTTTATGCTATAGCTGCAAAATGAACCTAGATTGAACCTCAAAGCGTAACTCACTCTAAGCATGGCGAAATAACATGAGAACACCAAAATAAAGACCAGAGCAAACTCTAGTCTACTCCAACAAGAAGAAGGGGGGAGAAGGGAGGAGAAAGGAGGAGAAGGGAGGAGAAGGGAGGAGAAGGGAGGAGAATAGAGGAGAAGGGAGGAGAAGGGAGGAGAAAGAGGAGGGAGGAGAAGGGAGGGGAGGAGAAGGGAGGAGGAGGGAGAAGGGAGGAGAGGGGAGGAGAAGGGAGGAGGAGGTTAAAGAAGGGAGAAGAAGGGAGGAGAAGGGATGAGAGAAACATGCTATGAGCGAGGTGGGCCGGAAATGACAGGTTTGCTTTACACGCAAGGGGCATTTTCTCAAATTGAATCGAGTGATCAAGAGCAGCAAAGCATTTACTGTAGGAGGGTTTTTTCAAGGATGCCAGTGGCGTTGGCATTGCCACGGGCTGTCAGCGCATCAGCCACCACACAGCTGCCCCTCAGCTGTGCAATCACACCACCCGCATTCTTCCCTTGCACTTTCCCGACCCAAGCCCCGTTCCATTCCCCTTCCCAATGCCCTGCCCGCACCTGTTATCCTGCCCCCTGCCGTTGCCGATCCCCATCAACCAACACACGCGAGATGGCACGTATCACCATGCCTGCAGGGCTACCACTTTCTGTACTATTCCCCTACCCGTCCCCTGCCTGTTCACCTGCCCATTCACCTGCCTGTTCCCCTTGCCATTCCCTTTCCCCTTCCCTTTGCCTCCATCATTCCCCATACCCTTCCCCTTCCCCTTCCCTCTACCTCCACCATTCCCCTTTCCCTTACCCTGCTCCTGCACCTTGCCCTGCTCCTTGCTGTTGCCGGTCCCCATTGTCCCCATCACTACCTTACTCATGCCTACGTGACCAACACTCTCCACACTGTTCCCCTCGTCGTCAACCTTGCCCTTTCCATTCCCACCCCTGCTCCCAAAGATGCCTTCTAGGTCGCTAGGAGCGTTGCCATTGCCAACAAGCAAGGTGAGGACGGAGAATATGCCGCCTGCATCCCATCAGTCGATTGAGTTTCTGCAAGTCAGCGCGCCCACACTACCTCCGCCATTCTCACCCTTATTCTTGCCCCATTCTCTGCTTCCGCCTTCCCGCTGCCTTTTCCACCATCACTCCCTTTGCCGCCTCCTTTTATATTTCCGCCTTTCCCAACCTACTGCACCAAAGCCGGCGGCTCAACTGCCTTTTCTCCTGTCGTTGGCTTCTGTGCCGACGCGTCCTCTGCCGAATTTACCAAAGTCGGCTGCATCTCCTCCGCCAACTTCTCCATGGTTTTCGTCGGCTCCGTTTCCACGGCGTATTGTTTAACGTCATGTCGGCAGCCGGCGATGTCACTGGCCGGCATCACAGGCGACGCCCCACTGCTCCCCTTTTCGCCGGAGGACGACACCATCGTCGGCTGCTATAGATCGGCAACGAGGGGTGGAATAGCAGGGACAGGGAGAGAGGAAGAAGAGTGGATGTCCTCGACATCTTTATCAATTGGCTCGCCGACCTCGGCGAGCAGTGGAAGTATCGCCGTTGAGGTATCTGTTGGCGGATTCAACTGCGACCGCCCCGACTCCGGCCCGTGCTCCGACGTTTAGAAAATAAAGATTATAGTTTTGAATTTTGGGATCGAGTTTTAAATATATCAGAGTTACAGATATTATTAAAAATGAAATACAGTCAGATATTTGTTAACAGCTATAGCCTATGCGGAAGCGTTGAAAACTTTACCACAAGCTAAAACTAAGCAACACTTAACTTCCCTTAAGGCCCTCCGAGTGTGACAACTTGTCACCTCATGGCCAAGGGCCTAGAAAAAACATACAAGGGAGTAGTTATGCTTATCTCGCTTGTAGGGTGAGAGATCTGGTCGAGCAGCGTTTTGGCAGCACCATGAGAGCGTTTCTACTCTTGTCAATACGTAGTAGTAGAATTCCAGAGTGAAAGCATAACAGTATTCATTGTTCCAAGCAAGTACAAGCATGCATTTTATATAGACTCCTAAGCACACAGAAGGAAAACACACAAAACGGTTGCTTAACTGGAGTTCAGGACTTCGCCAGATATGCCAAAGAAAACGGTTGTCAAACTACTGCGGAATTTGGCTTGATTTGCATGTTGAAGAAAACTGTCTTCAAATTTCATGTCTGCCAAATGCCCTTGCTGACTCCACGCATGAGTGCTCATGAATTCTCGTTGGCAATTATGAACACTCGTGTGGGATTACCGTTTTCACAGTTGAAAAACGGTTTTTACCGTTTTCTCCCTGTATCGAAAATGTCGCGTTACACGCACGACGTTTCCGGCGAAGCTACTTGTACGCCGAGTCAACGCGGGATTCGGTTTTTCAACCGCAATCCCGAGCTCGTCCTTTCCCGCAATCATGCACGGCCAATATTTCGGTCGTGCAGTACTATGCACTGTTCGAATATAACTTTATGCAGTGTAGACTGTAGTGCATGTAATGTTTTGCTGTAGGTGGTGTACCTCCTTTCTTGCCTATTTGTAGTTGTCCCTCCATAGCGCAACTCCTCTTTTGTTTGGCCAAACTCTCTTGTCACCTCCTAGCCTTGCTCCAAACTCTAAGCTATGGGTTCTAAGGATGTTCCTAATCTACTCTAGTTAACCTTCAATTCTGACATGTTATCAGAGCTTCTTAGATCCTGGCTTGTGGGCCCATGCTTCCGCTGCTGTCCTGCCTACCGTGCGCCCCGGGCGCGAGGCATTTTCTGCTTGCCGCGCGCTCGGGGCGCGCGTGGCGTTTTTTTTTTCATCCCGCCGCGCGCTCGGGGCGCGCGGCGGTTTTCTGCTCGGCGCCCCGCCCCGCAGGACCCGCGCGCTGCCCCGCGGGACCCGCGCGTCGCCCCCGCTGGACTCGCGCGACGCCCTGCGGGGCTCGCGCGCTGCCCCGCTGGACCCGCGCGATGCCCTGCGCGACCCGCGCGTCGCCCCCGCTGGACCTGCGAGACGCCCTACGGGGCTCCCCCGCTGCCCCGCGGGACCCGCGCGCCGCCCCTGCTGGACCAGCGCGCCGCCCCTGGGGACCCGTGCGCCGCCCCTCCTGGACCCACCTACCGCCCGCGCCCTGCCCGTTGTGGGCGCCCCAATGCCCGCCTGCGCCCTGCACGTCGTGACGCCGCCCGCTTTCCCCCCCTCTTCCTTCGATTTTCTGCTGCGTGTGCAGTCGTGTGGAGGGTATGGGGGTGGCGGATGTAAGGGGGTGGTGGGAATGCGTGACCAGCTGCCCCTCCTCTCTCTCCCACTGCTGCATCTGCCGCTGAGTGGGGGATGGAGTGGGTGAGGTTGGGGAGTGGCGCTAGCAAGGGGGTGTGTGAGAAGGGGGTGTGGGACTGTTAGGGGAGATTGAACGGAGGTCGCCGTCGTGTCGTCAGCAGCGCCAGTAGTCCGGAGCCCTCGTGCTCTCGGTAGCTTAGCGAGCCTGCTTCGCCAGTCGCCTGTGGGTGCGTTGCTCCTGCTGCTCGTCGTAGCCGCGGAGCCAGATACTCCCGTAGTCCGGTGCCCTCGTGCGCTCGATAGCCACTGTGCGCGCAGCTCCTGTTGCCTGTGTGTTTGCTGCTTCACCCGTCGCCTCCTATCTCCACTCCTCTTATAGTCCCTCCTCCTCACTTGCCCTCTCCTTCTGCTGCGCTCTACTTAGTGTACCCCTATAGGGGGTGTTGCTGCACATGGTCATCCACTGCATGCAGTTAGGGGGTGTGTTCGAATATAACTTTATGCAGTATAGACTGTAGTGCATGTAATCTTTTGCTGTAGGTGGTGCACCTCCTTTCTTGCCTATTTGTACTTGTCCCTCCATAGTGCAACTCCTCTTTTGTTTGGCCAAACTCTCTCGTCACCTCCTAGCCTTGCTCTAAACTCTAAGCTATGGGTTCTAAGGATGTTCCTAATCTACTCTAGTTAACCTTCAATTCTGACATGCATTGATGTGCGCAGTGCTGCGCGTGGGCAGGGGGATCATTCGCCCTGTTCTGTTGCGATCGTGCCCACAGTGCACGCTCCCAACAGTGCGAGGCACACGCGTGGGCCTGAGGGCCCACACGCACGATCAGAACCCCACTCGCGGGTTTTGATATTTTCGCGCAGTTGACCTTGACTGACGAGATAAAATTCCACGAGTCAAAACTGATTCCTCGTGAACACTCGCGACTCTTCATGAGTCTCGCTTCGTGGGGACTCGTGAGACACTCGTGGATCTGCATAATGCTCCCTCGCCATGAATACTAAATGAATGCTCATGGAAATTCGCGATGCCTCGTTGTGAGCTCTCGTGAATGAATGTGAACTCGCCATGAATGCGAATGAAGTGAAGTGTCAAAATGAAAGCGCGCGAACCGTTCGTGTGATGCGAAATGACGTGCAGGTGGCGGATTGATGTGCAAAATAAATATTTGCACCCAACAATATAAACAGTTATATAGTTGAAACTAGGAACCTCTAAGCGCACCTTTAATCACCACTCAGTTATCCCCACGGGGTCACCTCCAAGGGTCCTCGGGTGCCTGGTAAAACCAGCCCCTAACCAAGGGTCCGTGTTTGTAGAGGGATTTCCCAAGTGTGAAACTAATCGTGTGCTCTAGAGTAGTCACAAACTCCGTTGCGCAGCGTTAATTGACTGATTGGCTCGTGTGCAGATAATTCCCCTCACGTCAATAGGATGATAGAGAATATTGTCGAACTTATATGCTATAGTCTTTCTAGGCTGTAGTGGGGTAGACAGTATGGGGTACAGCTTTCTAGGGTTTCATATTTGTACCCAACTCATATCCTAGTTCATTCATTCCTCATTTCTTCACATGGTATAGAGCAGGTTCCCTAGTGGGAACTTTTCCTTGGGCCCACCACTAATTTTTTTTTTCTGCCCTGAGATCCAGTCGCCCCTGACCGAGGCGCGTCCTGTGGGCCGCCCTCCCCTTAGCGAACCGTCACGCCGCCCTTAGCGGCCCCACTCACGGCCCCACTCACGGCCCCGTCGCCACCCTTAGCGGCCCCGTCGCCGCCCCTTGCGGCCCGGCCACCCTTTCGCGGCCCCGTCGCCGCCCTCCAAGCGGCCCCGTCGCCGCCCTCTAGCGGCCCCGCCGCCGCCCTTCAGCGGCCCTGTCGCCGCCCCACTGCGGCCCCGTCGCCGCCCTCTAGCGGCCCCGCCGCCGCCCCTCAGCGGCCCCGTCGCCGCCCTACCGCGGCCCCGTCGCCGCCCTCTAGCGGCCCCGCCGCCGCCCTTCAGCGGCCCCGTCGCCGCCCTACCGCGGCCCCGTCGCCGCCCTCTAGCGGCCCCGCCGCCGCCCTTCAACGGCCCCGTCGCCGCCCTACCGCGGCCCCGTCCCCGCCCTCTAGCGGCCCCGCCGCCGCCCCTCCGCGGCCCCGTCGCCGCCCTCTAGAGGCCCCGCCGCCGCCCTTCAGTGACCCCGTCGCCGCCCTTCAGCGGCCCATTCGCCGCCCTCCAGCGGCCCCTTCGCCGCTCTGTGCGGCCCCTCACCGACCCTGCCGCCACCGTCGCTGAGCCGCCGCAGCTGCAGCCGAGCCGCCGAGCCGCTGAGCCGCCACCGAGCCGCCGAGCCGCTAAGCCGCCACCGAGCCGCCGAGCCGCTGAGCCGCCACCGAGCCGCCGAGCCGCCGCCGAGCCGCCGGGCCGCCGCCGAGCCGCCGCCGAGCCGCCGAGCCGCCGCCGAGCCGCCGAGCCGCCGAGCCGCTGCTGAGCCACCGAGCCGCCGCCGCCGCAGCTGCGGCCCTGTTCCTGCCGGCGCGCCCCGGCCCTCCCCACCCGGTCTGGTGAGAGCTTTCCCGAGCAGCGTCTCTGCCACTGCACTACCTCTAGCCTGCCGCTCTCACCACTAGACTGCTGCTGTCATGGCTACCCCTAGTGTCCCTACCTTTGATGCTGAGGGTCGAGCTGTTGACTTTGAGGTCTGGGTCGATGACTTGCAGCTTTTCCTACAGTGCGATAGGGCAGACGGTCTCTCCCTTTTCGATCTCACGTCTGGTGCCTCTCCTGCCCCGCCTGCTGATGCTGATGCCACTGTTCGCTCACAGTGGGCCACGCGCGATGCTGCTGCTCGCCTTGCTGTGCGCCGCCACTTACCGACCGCTGAGCGCGCGCATTTTAGTCAGTACAAGAGTGCTAAGACCTTGTACGACGCTGTCGTTGCACGCTACTCTTCCCCTGCCACTGCTGCCCTTAGCCGCCTCATACTGCCGTACCTCTTCCCTAACCTCGCCGCTTTTCCCACAGTCGCTGACCTCATTACGCACCTTCGCACTAGTGACATTCGCTACCGCGCTGCGCTTCCTGCTGAGTTCTGCGCCAAGAACCCCCCCCCTATGTACATCACCCTCTACTACATAGTCACCCGGCTCCCTGACACCCTTCGCTCGGTCAGGGACCACTTCCTCTCTGTTTGCCCCACCACCCTCACCGTTGACCTCCTCGAGGAGCGCCTCCTAGCAGCAGAAAAGAGTATAGTCGCTGTAGGAGCCTCTCGTGGTGACCCTCGTACCCCTGTCTTTGAGGGGTGCTCTCCCTCCCCCCTCTTGCCCTCTGTTGCCTCTGCTGCTGCGGCCAATCTCGTTGGTCTTGAGTCGGTCGGCGCGGCGTCTGCCCCTAGCGGGAGACGCCGCCCAGGCAAGGGCAAGGGGGGCAAGGGCGCTGGAGGGGCTGGCGGGGGCGGTGGAGGCGGCGGTGGAGGCGGCGGAGGGGATGGGGGTGGTGGTGGGAGTGGTGGCGGGAGTGGGGACGCTAGTGGCGGCAGTGGAGGCGGAGGAGGCGGCGGTGGTGGCGGTGCGAGCGGAGGTGGTGGAGGTGGAGGCGGTGGTGGAGGTAGCGGCGGCGGAGGTGGAGCTGGTCGGGGCGGCTCTTCGCAGAGGGTCGGCTCCAGTGGTGGTCAGCGCCAGCAGCAGCAGCCGCAGCGCACTCGTGAGACCCCTTCCCCCCAGCAGCTTCGTGAGTGGTACGCTGCTCGTCAGCGGGGTGGGGGTGCTGGCCCCTGTACCTACGTTCTGCGTACAGGCGACCGCGCGGGTGAGCAGTGTGGGGGTCTGCACTCCACCCAGCGCTGCTTCGGCCGCCTGACGGACGCTTGGCGTCATCAGTTCCCCGACGCTACTGAGATCCCTCGCTGGGGCGAGCTGTATAGGGCGGGTGTTGCTATCTTTGATCTTGATTATGATGCTATTCTTGCTGCAATGTATAGTGTGTCTATTAGTGATGAGGGTGACTGTTACCGGTGTTTTCCGCCTGACCCGGGCATTGAGACTACTGCTCTAGGTGCTGGTGAGGCTGCTGCTCTAGGTGCTAGTGCGTCTGCTGCTCCAGGTGCTGGTGAGTCTGCTGCCCCAGGTGCTGGTGAGTCTGCACTCTCAGGTACCGCGTCGGCTCCGGCCACCCACACATACACCCTTGACTCGGGTGCTTCCCGCTCCTTCTTTCGAGACCGCACCACGCTTACGCCGCTTAGTCAGCCAGTGGCAGTCTCCCTGGCAGACCCCTCTGGGGGCCCTGTCCTTGCCCACTTCTCCACTGTTCTACCGTGTCTGGCGGCCCCTTGTGGCACCCTTTCGGGTCTTTACCTCCCCTCGTTCTCTACGAACTTGGTGAGTGGTGCTGACCTCCAGGATGGAGGGGTTCACCAGTTCACTCCTGCGAGTCAGCGAGTGACCCACTGTACCTGTGCTCGGACGGGCCGTCACTTGGCCACGTTTACCCGTCAGCCGGGGTTGAGCCTGTACACACTGACTACTGAGTCTCCTCCGGTCGCTGAGTCTGCTCAGGTAGCCGCGTCGGGTCAGGTGTGTGCTGCGGCGTCCAGGTCTGGTCCTGAGTCTGCCCCCTGCTCGTGTCGTCTCCTGTCTCACCAGACTCTCCTCTGGCACCACCGCCTTGGTCACCCCTCCCTGCCTCTTCTTTGAGGCATGGCCTCCCGTGTCCTTGTCTCTGGTCTCCCCCGGTCCCTCCCTCCCCTTCCTCCGGGGCCTGCCCCCACCTGCGTTCCCTACGTCGAGGGACGGCAGCGCGCTGCTCCTCACTCCTCCGAGTTTCCTCCGACAGAGGCTCCACTGCAGACGCTTCACATGGACGTGTGGGGCCTAGCCCGCGTCCGTGGACAGGGTCACGAGCGTTACTTCCTGCTGGTGGTTGACGACTACTCGCGTTACACCGCGGTCTTCCCCTTGCGCAGCAAGGGTGAGGTCACTGAGGTGTTGATCTCCTGGATCCGCGCAGCTCGTCTCCAGCTCAGAGAGAGTTTCGGCTCGGACTTTCCTGTTCCGCGTCTGCACTCTGACAGAGGCGGAGAGTTCTCCTCTGACCTTCTGCGAGCCTTCTGTCGTGCACGAGGCATCCGCCAGACCTTCACGCTTCCGGACTCTCCGCAGCAAAATGGGATTGCTGAGCACCGCATTGGCATGGTCATGGACGTCGCTCGTACGTCCATGGTCCATGCGGCTGCCCCCCATTTTCTATGGCCGTTTGCGGTTCGGTACGCGGCGCATCAGAGCAACCTTTAGCCCCGGGTCTCCATGCCGGAGACCTCCCCTGCTTTGCTGTGGACGGGGAAGGTTGGCGATGCGTCTGCGTTCCGTGTCTGGGGATCTCGGGCGTTTGTCCGCGACTTGTCTGCGGACAAGCTGTCCCCTCGTGCTGTTCCCTGCGTCTTCCTTGGCTTCCCCCCTGACGCGCCGGGCTGGCAGTTCTACCACCCCACCTCGCGCCGTGTTCTGTCCTCCCAGGACGTCACGTTTGACGATTCGGTTCCCTACTACCGTCTCTTCCCCTACCGCACTGCGTCCCTCCCCCCCCCGCCGCTCTTCCTTACGCCAGGTCCCCCTCCGGTAGACCCCCTTCCCCCTCAGGGTCCTGCCCCCTCAGGTGTGTCTCAGGTAGACGCAGTCGACCCTGTCGAGGTAGCTGTTGACTCTGGTGCTTCTAGGGGTGCTGAGCCTGCGGGTGCTGGGTCTGGGGGTGCTGACTCTGGGGGTGCTGAGCCTGGGGGTGCTGACTCTGGGGGTGCTGCGCCTGGGGGTGCTGAGCCTGGGGGTGCTACGCCTTGGGGTGCTGCGCCTGGGGGTGCTGAGCCTGGGGGTGCTGTGTCTGGGGGTGCGGAGTCTGAGGGTACTGGACCTGCTCGTGTGGCGTCTGGCGGTGCTGGGCCTGGAGGTTCTTCGGGTACTTCGTCCCGGCGGGAGCTACTCTCTCCACAGGAGCTGCGTGAGTGGTTTGCCCGGCGCAGGAGGCGAGCTGCTGGAGCTGGAGGTGCTGCGGGTGCTGTAGGTTCTGCTGCTACTGAGGGTGCTGGTGCCGCGGGTCCCGGAGGTGCTCGTACTAGGAGTACTGGAGCTGCTGGGCCTGCGGGTGCTTCTCGTACTGGAGCTGGTGGTGCTGCGGGCGTCGGTGCTACTGAGGGTGCTGGAGCTGGACCCGCTGCGTCTTCTGGTGGTCCGGCTGGAGCTGGAGCTGCTGGGGGTGTTGGCGCTGAGGGTGCCTCTGGTGCTGGTGCCTCTGAGGGTACTGGAGCTGGCGCTGCTGGAGCTGGGGGTGCTGCTGGCGCTGGTGCTGTCGTTCGGGGTGCTGGTGCTGTCCCTTCTGGTGCTGGTGGTGCTGAGCGGCCGCGGCCGTACTTCGTTCCGCTCCTTGAGCAGGTTCTTGGTCTCCCGCCCTCTTCTAGTCCGACTCCTCCCTTCGAGTGTCCACCGCCTGTCCAGTCCGAGTCACAGTTCCACCCTACCTCTCCTCTGCCTGCTCCTTCTCCCTACACTGGTCCTACTAGAAGTCTTGCTGAGCGTCGTGAGCCTGCGTCTCGTCCTGCGTCGCCTGTGCGTGCTGAGCGCACTAGTAGTCGTGGTTCGCGTCAGCGTCCTCCCCCTGTCCCAGGCACGCACCGGATGTCTCTGCGTCCCTCCACTGCTCCGCTGCGTGCCCCTTTGCCTTCTCCTCCTAAGTCCTCTCTTCCTGTTCTTGCTGACTCGGAGTCGGACTCCCTTCGTGCTGCCAGTCCTACTGTCACGCGTCTCCTTGCTACTGTCGTCACTGACCCTTCCTTTGAGTCCGCTGCTGCGTCTGCCTTAGTTTCTGAGCTTGTCGACTTCACTGCTCGCTGTCGCCTAGACTACACTGCTAGTCTTGTCGCTGAGTCCGCGTCTGTCTGTCCTCCGTCCGTCGGGGGTGAGTGTGCCCTTGGCACGGACGTCCTTGAGGACAGGCAGGAGGAGTTCCAGTGTTTGGCTGCTGCTTCACCTCATCTCGTGTCCGTACTGCTTACCCCTGAGGGAGACCCGGATGCACTTGACATCCCGACTCCGCGCTCTTACGCGGAGGCGATAGAGGGTCCCTACTCCTCTCAGTGGCAGGCAGCTATGGACACAGAGATGGCTTCCTGGAAGTCCACAGGCACCTACGTTGACGAGGTTCCCCTGCCTGGGGCGAACATCGTCAGTGGCATGTGGATTTTCAGGGTGAAGCGACCGCCGGGTTCTCCGCCTGTCTTCAAGGCGCGTTACGTGGCTCGTGGCTTCAGTCAGCGGCAGGGAGTTGACTACTTTCAGACCTTCTCTCCCACCCTGAAGATGACCACTCTTCGGGTACTGCTGCACATAGCTGCTCACCGCGACTACGAGCTGCACTCTCTTGACTTCAGCACTGCTTTCTTGCAGGGCAGCCTGCACGAGGAGATCTGGCTGCGTCGCCCACCTGGCTTCACTGGGTCTTTTCCTCCTGGCACCCAGTGGAGCCTCCGGCGACCAGTCTACGGTCTCCGCCAGGCACCGCGTGAGTGGCACGACACACTGAGGACTACACTTGCGGCTCTTGGGTTTGCTCCTTCTACTGCCGACCCGTCGCTGTTTCTGCGCACCGACACTTCTTTGCCGCCGTTCTACATCCTCGTGTACGTCGATGACTAGGTCTTTGCCACAGCTGACACTGCTGGACTCGCCCACGTGAAGTCCGAGCTGCAGAAGAGACACACGTGCACAGACCTGGGTAAACTGCGCAGCTACCTTGGCTTGCAGATCACCCGGGACAGAGCACAGCACACCATTACCCTGACTCAGTCACACATGGTTCAGCAGGTCCTTCAGCGCTTCGGCTTCACGTACTCCTCGCCTCAGGCCACTCCTCTGTCTACTCGCCACTCGCTCTCAGCTCTGCCTTCGGATGAGTCCGTAGAGTCGAGTGGCCCGTACCCAGAGCTTGTTGGCTGCCTCATGTACCTGATGACCTGCACTCGACCTGACCTTGCATACCCTCTTAGCATTCTGGCACGCTATGTTGCTCCTGGGAGACACAGACCAGAGCACATGGCTGCAGCGAAGAGGGTGTTGCGCTACTTGTGCAGTACGTCGGGCATGGGGCTTGTGCTTGGAGGGTGGAGTCCAGTGGTCCTCACTGGTCACGCAGACGCTTCTTGGGCTGACGACCAGGCCACACAGCGGTCGTCACAGGGTTACACCTTCAGCCTTGGTTCCGGCTCTGTTTCGTGGCGGTCTACCCGCTCGTCTTCTGTTCTCGGCTCCAGTTGTGAGGCTGAGATCTACGCGGGGGCCATGGCTGCACAGGAGTTACGCTGGCTCACCTACCTGCTGACTGACCTTGGAGAGCCGCCTCGTTCTCCTCCAGTTCTGTACGTAGACAACAAGGCCATGCTGGCCTTGTGTCGGAAGCACAGACTGGAGCACAGAACGAAGCACATTGCTCTTCGCTACTTCCTTGCTCGTGAGCTGCAGCAGCGTGGTCAGCTACGACTTGCTTACGTGGCCTCTCAGGCCAACACTGCTGATATCTTCACCAAGGCACTCTCGCCTTGTGATCATCAGCGCTTCTGTACTTTGTTAGGTCTTGTACCTACTTTGCCTCACTTGCTCACTTCTTGACCTTGCTTGTACTGTGACCTATATATACTTGCACTTGCATGTTTAGCTTTATATATATGCTTGCATGTGAACTGGCCTTGTGGCCCTTGAACTTGTGCTCAGAATGTGTGGTGACGTTGGGATCCACCCTGAGCTTGCTGTGCTTTGCTTGACTGGTCTTGTGACCCCTTGTTCTCCCCCACTTTGCCTATGGGGGTGTGTCGAACTTATATGCTATAGTCTTTCTAGGCTGCAGTGGGGTAGACAGTATGGAAACTCGTGGGTATTCGTGGCCGTGACAGCTCATGAAAACACCTGAGAATTCGTTTAGTTACCGACGGATTTACGAATTCGTCGAACTCCTTCTCGCACTGGTTCGCCCAACTACGAAATGAAATGCGCACGTCGCGAAACACCCTGGCGAAGATTTCTTCTCGGAGAGTAGAGACAAAATGCTCGAGGGTCCCACAAATTCAATTTTGGACCCACGCACACTTGTCCTGTCCCACGCGCCAACTCACTGCCACACTCGCGCGTGTGGCGAGGAATTCAATCGCGCCCTCAGGCCGCGCGTGTGCCTTGACTGGCACACTCCCATGATTGCGCAACATGCGCAACAGTGCTCGGGCTCATGGCCTCGAGCCTTGACCACCTCGCTAGGGGCGAAATCCCCTAAGCCTTATAAACAAGCACGAAATTAGAAACGGACTCATTAAAACAACTGAAAACGTAACTCTCAAACTTCACCTGAAAACCACGAACTCACACGAAATCAAACGAACACCTCGCGAACAGACTCATGAACATTCACGACACTTTCACGAACACTCGTGACTCGCAGAACACATGAAATAACACGAACACACACAAAATCTCGGACTTTCCCGCGCTCACTCTCGAACACCCGTAAACACTCATGAACTCTCACAAATGCAACCCTTCACAGAAACGCTCATAACTCATGAACCGTTGAGGCGATTCACAAACCGTGAACACTCAAACGTAAAGCACAGAAAAGCGCACCTTGCACAGACAAATTACCTTGAAACCGGAAACTTCATTTACCTTCACCGCAGGCAAATAGGCGGTAGGTTGACGTGCAAACCACATTTTGCACTCAACATTAAGTAACCATATCTTAATCACTTTATGTTTTCAAACGTTATTTAACATTAACTTATGAACACAATTTATATCATTTTTTAAGGATTGATACTTAATGATAACACAAAAAGAAATCTTTTTTTTAGGATTTATTCTTAATGATAATATAAAAATATCTAAATCACTTATGAACACAATTTATATCTCTTACTTTAGAGATAAAGACAAAGATTTAGTAAGATATTGGTTATTAAATATATGAGAAGGTTTAAAAGATGGTAGTATTTCAGAAGTTACACTTGACAATATGAGTAGAGATTTTGATAGTATTATGATTGTGTTAACTTTGAAAAAGTACGACAAAGTAAAACTTTATTTGATTACTGGTATTTTATGGATTTGTATTTTTTTATCTATTAACTATTTGTCTATATATAGCCGTCATAATACCCTTATCATTTCGAATTCAATTTATTTAAAAGAACTTAAACAGTTTTTGTTTTCTAGAATCTGAATGTGATGAAGATATAATACTATCAAGACCTAATGTTTTATGTAAAAATAAAAAGTTTTATAACAATCGTAAATAATTTTAGAGAAAAGGTAATTTTACAATAATAATTTTGTTGTTTTTAAATATAATATAAATTTTATCTTTTTCAAAAGAGCATGTAAAGTTTTCGTGTAATGTGATTTCAAGATTATTAAGTTCAATAGACATAACAAGTAACTTTACAGGGACCTCTGTGGCGTTGCTGTCGACCAGGGAACTCGACAGCTGCAGCTGACTGGCCTAGGCGACGGATGGGCCGTCGAACAGGAGGAGCAGTTCAACCGGGAGGTCAACGGAGCAGTCTGTTGACCTTACATGTGAGCAGCTGTCGACGACGGGAGCTCGGCGACAACAGCTGACAGTTCTGGTCGACGAAAGGGGTCCGTCAACCAAGAGGAAGCTCGACGGGAGCGGTGGTCGACCAGCGGCACTGGTGGTCGACAGAGAACCCGTTGGTCGACTAGGTTGACCAGGTAACCTGCTCGGCGATTTCTGCGGGGGCACGCGAACGTCGTCGAGGTCGTGATGGCAAAGGCGACTTCGGGTTGGTATCCTGAAGTCGATCTGGCTCGTCAGGCACAGACAACAGCCGACGGATGCACAATGGTGCAAGTCGGGCCAATCGTCTGCTCGCACCTGTGAGCGTGCGAACCGCTATCTTCTACGGGGCAACGTTGGACAGCCGCTCTGCTGCAGCGTTGGCACGCAGTCGACCTGCAGTGTTGGCATGTCGCCTTTCTGCAGTGTTGGCGCGTCTCCTCTACGTGATGCTGGCAGGCAGTCAACCATGCAATACTGGCAGTCGACCATGCAGTGCTGGCGGTCGACCAGGCTAGCTGCAGAGTTGCTAGGAGCCTGATGTAGTCAATTCTGCCATTGTGGTGTGAATATATTCTGTATTCTCAGTGCTAGAGAAACTCTTGCTGATTTTCTCCCGTGAATGCGCAATCTCTAAGGAACTAAGCAAAGCTACGATCACTCCACAAATTACCTTCAGATAGGAGCTGAGTTTTGCACCTACTAAGTCGTTCGTAGGCTGGTAGCCGCATCAGCCGCCATGGTCGACCCCCTAGCTGAAGCGGGTGTAGTGGTCACCCTAGAGACCCATTTGGCTGATACGAGGAGACGCCTCGAAGAAGGCGAGTATGGGCCGAACCTACCCTTGAAGGTTTTCGAGCTGGGCATCCGCGCAAAGTGGGCGACGGAGCACTTTTCCCGTCCAGCTTTTCCTCGACCGGTACGAAACGAAGGTGGCGTTGACGACGAGGTCGACGGTGGTGCACAAGTCAGCGGCAACGATGGCACGAAGCATAGAGGGGTGATCAAGGTCAACGGTGGCGTCGACAGGAGCCAGGCGCGAGCGCAGCGACGGCAGCTACAGGCAACTCGCGTGTCGACGTCGAT
This sequence comes from Closterium sp. Naga37s-1, assembly GCA_947471745.1. Lineage (NCBI taxonomy): Eukaryota > Viridiplantae > Streptophyta > Zygnematophyceae > Desmidiales > Closteriaceae > Closterium > Closterium sp. Naga37s-1. The sequence goes on from CANJKZ010000006.1 coordinate 414,492, forward strand.
GGTCAACGTCACTCTCCTCTACAAAGCGGTGGAGCGCTCTCGGCGACGACGCACGTAACGGCAGGCGGGATCGCCCCGGCGTATGGCTACGTCAAGTTCTCGCCGAACCGGATCACCGTCACACCGCTGCAAGGTCGACGGGACCTCATCACCTAGAGTGTGTCGATAGAACCTCAGCTGGAGGTCGTCGGGCTGAAAGGTTTTGCTGACTGCAACGTGCCCACTCCGCCCAAGGAGGATGTCGAGCTGCGCGGGGAGTTTTGTGCTGCTCACTTGCTCACCTTCATGGTCATCTCGAGGTGCTGCTCGCCGGTGGTGCAGCTAGCGCTCAAGAGCTGTCGAGAGTGACTTGATGCTGGTCACCAAGCATGGCACTTCATCCTGTCGACGTACCAGGTGAAGGACGACCTGTACATCGGACAGCTGGAGGAGCAGATGACGCATATTCGTATGGGTGAGCAGGAGTCGGCAACGGAATACTACAACCGTGCTCGATGGATCTTGGCTGAGATGCGGATGGCAGGTGCCGAATACTCGACGGCGTCCTACATCACCCACGTCGTCAAGGGCTTGCCATGAAGCTACAACCACATGAAGAGGATGATGATGGTGCCCGGCACGCGTGAGTCCCTCGACGAGGACTCCATCACCGGCTACATCCTTCAAGACGAGGCAATGAAGGAGGCAGAACAGCCCACGGAGCTCCCTTCGCCGGCGAGTTACGCTGCACCAACAAAGTAGAACGTCAGCAGGGGCAGTGCGCAAAGCCGGGCGGAGGTGGTAGCGGAAGTGGGCGGTCAACGAAAGATGTTGACGAGAAGAAGTCGACACGGGACAAGGGACGTGGAGGCGGTGGTCGACGGCGAGAGTGCTGGATCTGCGGCGACCCCGACCACCTTTCCTAATAGTGCCCCGACCGCGAGGATAGCGACGAGGAGGACCACAAGGGAGGCCGCAGTCGATCGGCCAATCGTCGCCCCCGTCGAGATGAGAAGTCGCGTAAGGAGAAGCAAACGTAGAAGACGTCGTCGACGAAGGACGTCGACAGCTCCAGCGGCAAGGGCCGCGGCGACGAGGAGGCGTTGTGCTTGATGGTCCGCGTGGTGGAGCCGACAGTCTCGCTGGCGCCGGAGGCTGGCGAGGACTTACAGGCGGTGGCGGCAGCTGTGCAGGCCAACCTGGTGGCTATGCTGCTCGACAGCGGATGGTCCCACCACCTGATGGGGACGAAGGCTGTCTTCATCGACATGGCACCGAGCGACAGTGTGAAGCATGTGCGCGGCTTCAATGGGGCACTGCAGCCTGTCAAGGGACGTGAAACCGTCGGTCTACAAGGGGAGGCCGGGAAGCGGGTTCTCATCCCCGACAAAGCGGGTTCTGGGCATACAGGCAAACCTGCTGTCAGTTGGCCAACTGAAGGAGAGCAGAGTGCAGCTGCAGGGCGACGGCAACGCTGATGCTGCTCATCGCCCCCACCGGGGAGGTGCTCGGTCGAGCACGCTACATCGGACGAGTCCTCTGCACCAACCTTCGCCCCTGCTCGACGCGGTCATCGTCGCCCGAGATGGTGGCCCTGCGGACGATCATCTCGGCGACGAAGTGGACCCCTGACCGGATGCATGCGAGGCTCGTGTACATCGACATTGACACGATCAAGAGCTCGGCGAAACATGACGTTGCTACTGGGCTCGACATCATGCCGTCGACCGGCGCAGACCCTCCATGTGTCTCGTGCGTCGGAGGAAAGCTGGCACGTCACACCTTCCCCGCCAAGGGCTCGGACGCCGAGGAGGCACTAGCTGTCGTGCACATTGACTTGTGCGGGCCATTTTGGGTGGCTGCCAAGGATGTAAGCTTGTACTTCCTGCTGCTGAAGGATCGCCACATTCCGTTTGTGTTGGCAATGCCGGTCGCGAAGAAGAGCGATGTGCTGCAGGAGTTCCACAGGTGGCTGGTGCTGGTGGAACGGCAGATGAAGAATTCGGTGCTGTCGCTCTGCTCTGACTGGGGAGGGGAGTTCCTCGGAAAGGATTTCACCAACTTTGTCGACGGGAAAGGCATCGTCCTCGACCTGACGCGCCCCTATACTCCGCAACAGAACGGCATGGCTAAGCGGGAGATGCGCACGGTTGTCGAGACCGTGCGAACGATGCTGCTGCATATGGGCGTGCAGCACCACTGGTGGCACCTCGCTCTATGCCATGCTGTCTGGGCATGCAACTGCTTGGAGTGGTCGACGCCGCCGCCGGGGACGACTCCGTACCAGCTGCTGACCGGGAAGAAGCCCGATCTCACGTTGGCACGGGTGTGGGGCTGCATGGTGCGGTGGGAAGCAGGCGCCGAAGGCTCGCTGGGGGCTTCACCTAGGTGTGTCGCGAGAAAGCAAGGGCTAGGAGATGCTCAACCTGACCGACAACAAGGTGGTCACGTTGGTCGAGGTGATCTTCTACGAGACGCTGTCGTTGGAGGTGTGGAAGGCGAAGTATGGGCTGGCGTTGGGGCGGACGCAGGCACACCCACCGACGGACACCTCAACTACAACGGCCCCACTGCTCGCCGAGGTCGACGAGCCTGCTGATAAGGATGTCGTGGAGGTTCTTCCTCCTCCGCCTGTTTTTGGTCCTCCCTCCCCCGTCGCTGATCGACCTGAGTCGACGCCTGCGTAAGCCACCGGCGATGAGGGGAGCCTTGAGGCGTCGCCTGTGGCGCCGTGCAGTGGCATTGCCCGCGGCCGACAAGGTGGCAAGCTCATCGACCACGACCAGAAGCCGTCGACGATAGGGGAGCAGCAGACAGGGGAGTTAGTCGAATAGGAGGCAGCAGCAGGGATGCAGCCAACAGGGGAGCAGCAGCCGGGGTGGTCGACAGTGGAGCTGTCGTCGCCAGCACGTGGTGAGTTGCTGGTCGCTGACGAGGACGTCGAAGAGGAAGGGGAACAGTCGGCGAGTGAGGAGTCCACCGACAGCGACGTGGTGGAGGTGCCGATCACGAAGCCTGAGCTGCGATGCACAGGTCAAGCTTGACGGCCGCCAGAGCGGCTGAGCTTCCACGCCTACCTACCGCAAGCTGCCTTCACCACGGTGTACGACGGGGTCGACGACGACCTGTTGTACGACGATGCCAAGGAGGATGAAGAACTGCCAGAGCTTGACCCTGACGTGCATGCCGACCCCCAATACCGCTAGGACATCGCCACGATGGCGGTGAAGGAGGCGCTGGCGAGCTGGAAGGGTGAGGCGGTGAAGGCCGCCATGGACGAGGAGATCCGCAGCCTCATCAATATGGGCACCTCGGAGCTGGTCGAACGCCCACGCGGGATGAATATCATGAAGAACCGGTGGGTGCTAACGACCAAGTACCGCATCGACAACGCCGTCGAGCGTGAAGAGGCAAGGCTGGTCGTGAAGGGCTTCACACAGGTGTACGGTGCCAAATACGACAAGACGTACTCGCCGGTGAGCAGCTACGTCACGTTGAGGATCTTCCTCAGCATCGTCGCCGTCCTCGACCTCAACCTGATGTAGCTCGACATGAAGAACGCCTTCCTGCAGAGCAAGCTTGACCGCGTGCTGTACATGTACCAGCCGGACTACTTCAACGACAAGACCGGCCGGGTGTGCAAGCTACTGAAGAGCCTCTACGGGCTGAAGCAGTCGCCGCTGCTGTAGTACAGGGCTCTCGGCGGCGTACTGTTGGGCGCCGGCTGGAAGAAGAGCCAGGTTGACGAGACGCTCTACTTCAAGGTCGGCGTCGACGGAGTGACCTGCTGGGCGCTGTTCTACATCGACGACTTGCTCGCCGCCAGCAACAGCCCCGCGATGCTGACGGAGCTAAAGGAGCTGCTGGAGGCTGCCTTTGAGTTGGGAGAGATGAGCCCGGTCAATAAGTACCTCGGGCTGGAGATCGTGCGCGATAGGTCGACGAGGAAGCTGTGGCTGCACCAGCAGGGCTACGCCAACAAGCTGCACAGGCACTTCATCGACAAGGAGCAAGGAGGTCGAGTCCCGAAGACGCCGGTCTCAGTCAACGCTTACGCCGAGCTGACGTCGAAGAGGCGCAGGAGCGTGAGGAGGAGGAGTAGCGGCAAAAAGTTGGCTCGCTGCAATTCGCAGCGACGACGATGAGGCCGGACATCGCTTTTGCCTGCACCAAGCTGGGGAGCAGCCTCACGGTGCGGAGCAACCAGCATTGGCGTGAGGTTGACTACTGCCTTGCCTACCTCGCCGATACCCACGACATCGGAATGGAGTTCGGCGGTGGACCAGAGTCGCTGGGGCTCGTCGGCTATGTGGACGCTGACGACGCGGGCGACAAGCAGAACCGGACGAGCACAAACGGCTACGTGTTTGTCTTCGGAGGGGCCGCGGTCTCCTGGTCAAGCCAGCGCATCAAGTGCGCATCGCTCTTTCCACCGAGTCGGAGTATGTCACGGCCACGGACGCCGGCAAGGAGGGGCCTCGACTTTGCTTCTTCCTTGCAGAATCCAAGCTGCTTGACGCTGAGAAGCCGACTGCCCTCCGTGTGGACAACAAGTCGGCAATCACGGTCGGTAAGGGCTTGGGGCTGACGGGCAACCTCAAGCGCATGGAGCAATGCTACACCTGGCTACAGCACATGGTGAGGCGCGGGAAGTTTGTGCTAAAGTACATCCCGACCACCGAGCAGCCACCCAATTTTCTGACAAAGGCGCTGCATTTTCCGGCTTTCAACCAGTGCTCTGTCACCATCGGCCAAGTTCGCCTGGCTGATGTCGGCGACAGTGACGACGAGGTGTAGCAGTAGGAGCCGTGCCCTTCTGCACGGCTGGTGCGGTGACGGCGTGCTATGTGTGGGGTGCACGCCGAGGACGAGTCTTCTCCGTCGAGTACTACCGTCCGGGCTGGTGGCCCAAGCGTGAGCGCGGTAGGGGAGTGTTAATGGGAATGGAGTGTTGGCCCTGCCCTCGCTTGGGCAACGCCAACGACTCGGTCGGATGTACGGGAGAATCAGCCGACTGTTCACAGTAGGAGAGCTGCTCGACAGGCTTCGTCGAGCTGCAGGAGACCTCTGTGGCGTTGCTGTCGACCAGGGAATTCGACAGCTGCAGCTGACTGGCCTAAGGGTCGGGTGGGCCGTCAACCAGGAGGAGCAGTTCAACCGGGAGGTCGCCGGAAATTACGTCGACCTTACATGTGAGAAGCGGTCGATGAGGGGAGCTCAGCGACAACAGCTGACAGTTCTGGTCGACGGAAGGGGTCCGACGACCAGGGAATAGCTGGACGGGAGCGGTGGTTGACCAGAGGCACTGGTGGTCGACCAGAGCACCCGTTGGTCGTCTAGGTTGACCAGGTAACCTGCTCGGCGATTTCTGCGGGGGCACGCGAACGTCGTCGAGGTCGAACGTCGTTAAGGTCGCGATGGCAAAGGCGACTTCGGGCTAGTATCTTGAAGTTGATGTGGCTCGTCAGGCACAGACAACAGCTGACGGATGCACAACGGTGCAAGTACTAAGAAACTAAGCAAAGCTACGATCACTCCAAGTGGTTCGTGCCAACCCCCGTAGTCTAGCTCAATACCGTTGTAGAGTGATTCTCCGCAAACACCACCTCCAACGTGGTGACCATCTTGTTGTCGGTAAGGTCAAGGACCTCCATACCTTTTCTCTCCTTTGACGCGCCAAGGTGAAGGCCCCACCTAGCCTTTGGCACCAGCTTCCCACCGCGCTGCTGCTCAGGGACCAAAAGTTGCGCCATGCAGCCCCACACACACGCTAGTGTCAAGTATGGCTTCTTGCCAGTCATCAGCTAGTGCGGCGTCGTCCCCGGCTTCAACACCGACCGTTCAAGGTTTTGCGCACCCAAACAACCTGCCGCAGGGTGAGGTGCCACTAGTGGTGCTGCACTCCTATGTGCAGCAGCATCATCCGCACCGACTCGACCACCATCCGCATGTCCCACCCCGCCATGCCGTTCTGTTGCGGAGTGTATAGACAGGTCATGTCGTGGAGGATGCCCTTGTCGTCAACGAAGGCGGTAAACTCCTTCTCGAGGAACTCCCATCCACGGTCGGAGCAAAGCATCAGCACCGACTTCTTCGTTTGCCATTCCACCAGCAGCAGCCACTTCTTGAACTCCCGCACTACGATAGACTTATTGGCAACCGACCTCACCTACACGAAGCGGGTCTGGCGGTCCTTCAGCAGAAGGCAGTAGAGGCTGCCATCCTTGTCGGCCACCAGGAACGGCCCACACAGGTCGATCTGTACGACGGCCAGGGCCTCGTCGGCGTCCGAGCCCTTGTCAGGGAACGTGTACTGCGCCAACTTCCCGCCAACGCAGGAAACGCAAGGCAAGTCGGCCCCGGCCGACGGCTTGATGTCGAGGCCGGTGGCTATTCCGTGCTTCACCCAGCTTGTAATGGTGTTGACGCCGACGTGCGTGAGAAGGACGTTCTGCGCGACATGCAGATCCACCGGCCACCACCTTATGAATTTCTTCGACCTCCAGTGCCCTCGAGGCACTAAAATCTGCATGCAACCGCTTTTGAATGTCCTGGGCTTTTCCTTCATGAGGCAAACTTTGATTGGAACGTGCTCCAGGTTCCTGTCAAGCTTTCCATGCGTTGCGCAACAATCCTCCCTCTCTTGTAACCACGTAACGAAGGTGCAATTTTTTGCTGAATAACCCTCTCTAGCCACTGGCTTTTGGAATTTCAGCAGTGGTAGAAAAGGCTTGAGCTACCTTAGCCAAGAGAAATTTTATCATCAAGTTTTGCTTCACTAAAAAATAACCGTATTGCAAATGTATTCTGGCAAAGGGAGGAAAAATCTGTTGGACCTTTATCCGTGCTTTGTTCCAATGAAAAACAAGATGGCATGAGATGAGTACTACCAATCCACACCGTGAAGAAATACAAAGAGTCTTGACGACCCAAATTGTCTATCAAAGGGCATTTGCCAACACACCCAAGTCCAAAAGCCCAGAGTTACTTATAAATGTTGCCTTCAGAAGCGTCTTCGTCAGAATTGTGAATAAGCCATGGATCCCCCACAGCAATAAATTTTGCAAGTTACGTGCACCCCTTCAAGCAATAGAGAAAAGATTTGTTCCCCATTTAACAACCGCATGAACTGAAACGACTGTTGCGCGCCTCAACAACCATAGACGACCAAGCAATCCATCATGTGTGCTGCATGAAAAGGAAATGTTGCCGTCTGTGTCAGGAAATATGGGGTTTGATATGCTTTTGTGCCTTTTTATCGTCTCCACTCCCCCGCATCTCATATTGCGTCTCTTCGGACATGCGACCTCTCACCCTTGCAGCGACCTCTCACACAACATGCTCACGGGAAGCATTCACACGGAAATGGGCAGCTTGGTGCTGCTTATGGACCTGTCAGTGGAACCGAGCCACCTCTCTCTCCCTGTCCCCGCCCGTCCATATCGCACTCGGTTGCGACTCTGCACTCGCATATTCTTGCAATGCAGCATGCATTCATGCATATGCTCTCACATGCCCCATTCTTTCTCATTCTGTGTGCCCTCCTCACCTCACTCACATGCACCCTCTCTCACATCCGCTGCTCTCAAATCCCCTGCATGTAGCTTTCCATTCCAATTGCTGTCTGCTATAAACTCAAGGATCACCTTGGTCCGCCCATCACAGGCACCTGGACTACAACAAGCTAGGAAGCACCATGTCTGACGCCCTGAGTACCCTCACCAATGTGATCCGCCAGTCAGTTACACCCCCCTTTTCCGAGCCCTCCCTGCTTCACAGCCTGCTCCTGCCCTTCCCTCATGCTCATGTTACAACTGTGCATCACTCTCCCTCCTGCACACATATCTACGCAGCAAGAGTTAACCGCATGGCACCTGGCTTTTCCTTCACTCACTCAAACGAAACTTGTTCTCTCTCCCTCTCCCACATTGCATTGATAACCCACTTCTACGCAATGGTTGTCCATCCCTCTCCCCCTCCCACATCGCATTGATAGCCTGCTTCAACGCACTCCATATCTCCAGCTCCGTTTTAGCCCTGTAACTACGTTATGCAGCCAATCCGTGACTGTTTCTGAGGCGCTTCAAAACTAGAAAAAGCCGTGGGCTTGCGTTTCTGAGACTGTGTGACTGCGTTCACCCCATGCTGCGTGCTCCTCTCAGGTCCATGGCCAGCAACGAGCTGGAAGGGCCAATCCCTGCCTTCCTCACTTCCTTCGCTGAGCTCTCCCACCTGTCAGTGTACCCACATACCTAACTTGTCATGGCGTAGCCAGCAGAATTTCTGTCATATCTTTCCTTCGGTGAGCATCGAACCCTCTATCTCCCGACTCCCGTCCACACCCTCTTTCCCTCATTCAACCCACTTCCTTCACTCCCTCCCTCCCTCCCTCTCTCCCTCCCTCCCTCCCTCCCTCCCTCCCTCCCTCCCTCCCTCCCTCCCTCCCTTCCTCCCTCCCTACCCGACCCCTCGCCAGCTCGCTCCACGCCAACCAGCTCTCGGGCTCCATTTCTGATGACATTGGCAACGTCGTTGTTCTAGAGACGCTGTGAGCACCGCACTGCACTGCACACCTTCCTCCCTTTTACAAGTCCCTCTTTTTCCTCCTTATTCCATCCCTACCCCTCGTATTACCTTCTCTATTTTTGGTTCAATGCTGCATCCTCACTCTTCCTTTCATCGTGCTCCCCATGCTAGTGCGTATGCACTATTTGCACACTCACTCACTGTTCACTCACCTCTCCCTACTGATCTCTACCACACTCTAATTCTTCGAACCACTTAACCCAATACACCCCCACCTTTCGTCTCCCCTCTATTTTGAACCCTTACCCTTGTGATCCGTCGCCCAGTGTGCTATCCAACAATAAGCTTACAGGAGTCATACCCACTTCTATAGCCTTCTTAGCGAACCTTTGTGACCTGTGAGGGACTGAAGGATGGGGAAGAGCGAGTGGGTGTTCATTAACAAGAGAGGTGCACATAATTTGTAACCACCTGAATGTCCTCACAAGAGAATGAGAGAGGTGGTTACGACATTAATGTTCGACAGGTGGTTACAATATAAATGTTCGAGGTTACAACATCGTCCGTCTTCACAAGAGAGTTTTGAGAAATCACAACAACCCTCATTTTGTTGCGCACATAGCTTCCTCTTGTCATGCTGTTCAGAGAAGGCTAACAGCCCGATTGTTAGGGTGTGGTAAATTTGGGTTCGAGGTGGGTTTTGAACAAGATTTTTGAACAAGATATTTGAACAAGATTTTTGAAAGAACCCACGGGAAAGAAATGTAGGCATCATGTTTGAAATGGTTATCTGCCATGCATTGTGCTCACTCAAAGTTGGAATTGCTTTTGAACAACTTTGTTCCACACCCTTCCATGCCATGCCATTTCATTCGTGCCATTCCATGCCATGCCATCTCACTTCATGCCTTGCTGAACCCTGTTCCACATGCCTGCACTTCCTCCTCACCCAGTGTGCTATCCAGCAACACGCTGACAGGAGTCATACCCACCTCTATAGGCGCCTTGACGAATCTCTATACCCTGTGAGGGAGGGAAGGAGGGAGGGAGGGGGACGAGCGAGTGAGTGTGCACGGAGTGGGTAGCAAGGGGTGGAGATCAGTGGTAACCATGATATAGCAATAGAGGTGGTTACCATGTTGGCCATCCCTGCGAGAGAGTTTTGAGAAATCGCAACAACCCTCATTTCGTTGCACACACAAAGCTTCGTCTTGTCAGGCTGTTCAGAGAAGTCCAACTACTGCCATGGCATGTCATTCACCCCATCCCACCTTATACTTCCAGCCAACTGAACGACAACAAGCTTGAGGGGTCCATTCCAAGCACGACAGCTCAGCTGCAGGAGCTCCTATGGCTGTACAAAACAGACCATACCTGCCCAAGTTGTGTTCCCACGTTGCCATACCCATACAATGTTGCACGCGGTCTTTGAAATTCCTGAAAATGGTCATTTTTTGCCTGGCTTCTGTCTTGCATCTCTTTTGCAGGTGTATCATTGTGCCTCGCTGTATGTATTTCAAAAGCAGCAAACGGTTCTTGCACACTGCTCTTCAGGCGCACACCCCACCACACTGCACCACACCTCACATTCACCAATTTCCTCCTATCCCTCGCACCATGCCTCACATTCACCACTTTCCTCCTACCCCTCGCACCACGCCTCACATTCACCACTTTCCTCCTACCCATCGCACCACGCCTCACATTCACCACTTTCCTCCTACCCCCCGCACCACGCCTCACATTCACCATTTTCCTCCTACCCCCTGCACCACACCTCACATTCACCAGTTTCCTCCTACCCCTCGCACCACGCCTCACATTCACCACTTTCCTCCTATCCCTTGCACCACGCCTCACATTCACCACTTTCCTCCTACCCATCGCACCACGCCTCACATTCACCACTTTCCTCCTACCCATCGCACCACGCCTCACATTCACCACTTTCCTCCTACCCATTGCACCACGCCTCACATTCACCACTTTCCTCCCACCCATCGCACCACGCCTCACATTCACCACTTTCCTCCTACCCCTCGCACCACGCCTCACATTCACCACTTTCCTCCTATCCCTCGCACCACACCTCACATTCACCACTTTCCTCCTACCCCTCGCACCACGCCTCACATTCACCACTTTCCTCCCACCCCTCGCACCACGCTTCACATTCACCACTTTCCTCCTACCCATCGCACCACGCCTCACATTCACCACTTCCCTCCTACCCCCTGCACCACGCCTCACATTCACCACTTTCCTCCCACCCCTTGCACCACGCCTCACATTCACCACTTTCCTCCCACCCATCGCACCACGCCTCAATTTCACCACTTTCCTCCTACCCCTCGCACCACGCCTCACATTCACCACTTTCCTCCTACCCATCGCACCACGCCTCACATTCACCACTTTCTCCTACCCATTGCACCACGCCTCACATTCACAACTCTCCTCCCACCCATCGCACCCCGCCTCACATTCACCACTTTCCTCCTACCCCTCGCACCATGCCTCACATTCACCACTTTCCTCCTATCCCTCGCACCACACCTCACATTCACCACTTTCCTCCTACCCCTCGCACCACGCCTCACATTCACCACTTTCCTCCTACCCCTCATACCACGCTTCACATTCACCACTTTCCTCCTACCCATCGCACTACACCTCACATTCACCACTTTCCTCCTACCCCTCGCACCACGCCTCATATTCACCACTTTCCTCTTACCCCCCGCACCACGCCTCACATTCACCACTTTCCTCCTACCCCCTGCACCACGCCTCACATTGACCACTTTCCTCCTACCCCTCGCGCCACGCCTCACATTCACCAGTTTCCTCCTTTCCCTCGCATCACGCCTCACATTCACCACTTTCCCCCTACCCCCTGCACCACGCCTCACATTCACCACTTTCCTCCTACCCCTCGCACCACGCCTCACATTCACCACTTTCCTCCTACCCATCGCACCACGCCTCACATTTACCACTTTCCTCCTACCCCCCGCACCACGCCTCACATTCACCACCTTCCTCCTACCCCCTGCACCACGCCTCACATTCACCACTTTCCTCCTACCCCTCGCACCACGCCTCACATTCACCACTTTCCTCCTATCCCTCGCACCACGCCTCACATTCACCACTTTCCCCCTACCCCTCGCACCACGCTTCACATTCACCACTTTCCTCCTACCCATCGCACCACACCTCACATTCACCACTTTCCTCCTACCCCTCGCACCACGCCTCACATTCACCACTTTCCTCCTACCCCCCGCACCACGCCTCACATTCACCACTTTCCTCCTACCCCCTGCACCACGCCTCACATTCACCACTTTCCTCCTACCCCTCGCGCCACGCCTCACATTCTCCACTTTCCTCCTTTCCCTCGCATCACGCCTCACATTCACCACTTCCCCCCTACCCCCTGCACCACGCTTCACATTCACCACTTTCCTCCTACCCCTCGCACCACGCCTCACATTCACCACTTTCCTCCTACCCATCGCACCATGCCTCACATTTACCACTTTCCTCCTACCCCCCGCACCACGCCTCACATTCACCACTTTCCTCCTATCCCTCGCACCACGCCTCACATTCACCACTTTCCGCACCATGCCTCACATTCACCACTTTCCTCCTACCCATCGCACCACGCCTCACATTCACCACTTTCCTCCTACCCATTGCACCACGCCTCACATTCACAACTTTCTTCCCACCCATCGCACCACGCCTCACATTCACCAATTTCCTCCTACCCCTCGCACCATGCCTTACATTCACCACTTTCCTCCTATCCCTCGCACCACACCTTACATTCACCACTTTCCTCCTACCCCTCGCACCACACCTCACATTCACCACTTTCCTCCTACCTCTCGCACCACGCCTCACATTCACCACTTTCCTCCTACCCATCGCACCACGCCTCACATTCACCACTTTCCTCCTACCCATTGCACCACGCCTCACATTCACCACTTTCTCCTACCCATTGCACCACGCCTTACATTCACAACTTTCCTCCCACCCATCGCACCACGCCTCACATTCACCACTTTCCTCCTACCCCTCGCGCCACGCCTCACATTCACCACTTTCCTCCTATCCCTCGCACCACACCTCACATTCACCACTTTCCTCCTACCCCTCGCACCACGCCTCACATTCACCACTTTCCTCCTACCCCTCGCACCCCGCCTTATATTCACCACATTCCTCCTATCCCTCGCACCACGCCTCACATTCACCACTTTCCTCCTACCCCCCGCACCACGCCTCACATTTACCACTTTCCTCCTACCCCCTGCACCACGCCTCACATTCACCACATTCCTCCTATCCCTCGCACCACGCCTCACATTCACCACTTTCCTCCTACCCCTCGCACCACACCTCACATTCACCACTTTCCTCCTACCCCATGCACCATGACTCACATTCACTAGTTTCCTCCTACCCATCGCAGCACGCCTCACATTCACCACTTTCCTCCTACCCATCGCACCACGACTCACATTCACCACTTTCCTCCTACCCATCGCACCAGGCCTCACATTCACCACTTTCCTCCTTCCCCTCTCACCACACCTCACATTCACGGATTTCCTCTTGCTCCTTTTATCTCACACTGCCCCTCTCTCCTCGCCCCATCTACCCTCCAGTGGCCTCTCCCACAACTCTCTCATCGCCTCTTCGCACTATCTTCTTCATTTGGACTATGCCTGAATCCACCCCTGCTCTCCATCTACCCACCCATTTACTCTCCCTCACACCTCTCTCCCTCCCCCCTTCCTCTCACTGATTCACGTCAATTATCCTCCCCAGCCGCCCCAAGTCACCCTCCTTCCCTTGCTCCCAGTTGATCCCTCCAAACCCCACTCTTCCCCACCATCTTTCCCCTCTCCTCCCTTTACACAACATCCATCAACACCGCAAACCACCCACCCAGGGAGCTATCCAGCAGCGCCATATCCGGCCCAATCCCCACCATCCCGATGGAGCTTTTCTATTTGGGACTCCTGTGAGCTATGTGCTGCATCCATGTTGTAGTCTGGCCTAAATATTTACAAGGACCATTCAGAAGAAAGATGCCGCTTCAATGTGGCGCCAACCTCAACGGAAGCCGCGAAATCTCTCCACGAATAGTGGGCGCAAGCAAACGCCCTCCGCACCATGACCAACAAGGCCTTGTCGGTGGACGAGCTTGGCCTACAGGGCTCGTCGGTCTGTGCCTCTTAGCGAGGCAGTGCTGTTCCACCTTCTAGAGTAAGGCCCCGGAGGAAACTAAGATGAGCTTACGTTGTAGATATTGCTGCTGTATTTGCCTATACCTTGCTGTACATCGTTGAACTAATACGAACGGGCATTCGATGTGCAGTTGGGTGCACTGTCTGCCATTGCAGTGCAACGCCAGTGGTGCAATGCAATATGGAAGTGGCAGGTATGCTTTGTGGCTTGTGAGGGATTCGGGTCCATTGAGGCTGCTATGGCAAAAGCTGCTCTCTCCTGACTGCTGTCTCCAAGCGTGGATGCACCATTTGACATTTCCTCCCCCCTCTCACTGCCTTTTGTCATCCTCTCTCGCCCACCCCAATGGTCCTTCCCTCAGGGATCTCTCAAACAACAACCTGTTAGGTACCATCCCCCCTTCCATCACTAGCCTCACCAACCTTAACGATCTGTATGTGCTACCCTCGGCATGCGCCCTCCCTTCCCCTCCTTGCATGCATTCATTCCCCTACATGCCCCCACCTCCATGCACCTACTCATCTCATAAAGCGAGAGGGAGAGAGAGGGGCACTTAGCCTCTTCCCTCTGAGCCTATCCCCTCGAAGCCTGAGAAAAAGGGAGGCACAGGTGTCTTAGGTCTATATAGAGGCACCTGTGCCTCCCTTTCTCTCATCATTCGTTTTCGGTGTTCACATTTTCAGCTCTTGGCGTCGGACGCGGCCGCTGGCCACGTCTCCTGCCTGCTGTCTCCAAGCGTGGATGCACCATTTGACATTTATCCCCCCCTCTTGCTGCCTTTTGTCATCCTCTCTCGTCCACCTCAACGGTCCCTCCCTCAGGGATCTCTCAAACAACAACTTGTCAGGTGCCATCCCCCCTTCCATCTCCGGCCTTATCAGACTTGCAAATCTGTATGCTCCTCTTGCTATGCACCCTCCTCTCACTTCCCTGTGTACCCTTATCCCTTTGTATGTTCTCAAATCCCTGCACAGATTGTATGACCTTTCCTCTCTGCACGTCCTCTCTCTTGAATGGTCCTTGCATTAATCCAGGGGTGTTACAAAGGGAGATGCAAACACATGCATAACAACAACACAAACGAGCATCCTAGCTATCCCGCCGTCCCCTACCCACTCCCTCCCCCTCAGTCCGACCCTATTGGTTGAACGGAGGCTCAATCAACTGGTGCAGCTACCTCTCACTAAAAGGTGCAATGGGGCCTGCATGCCGAGCTCGCCCGCTGCTAAGGCCTCGTTGGTCTTGGAGCGGAGGGCATTGGCCTTCGCTCGTTGCAGACTAAAGCTCCAACATTGGCGGTACTCGGTCAGCAGCTTGGCCGCCTTGTATGAGGTGGCTGCTGCATTGAAGCGCAGCTTGGCCGCCAGCTCCTCGCACTGCTGCACTTACGCCATCACTCCTGGGGAGGGATAGCGGTATGTCTCAACTGCAAGGGCATGGAAGCCCACCCACGCGTTCCGTCCCACGTACTTCTCCTCTTTCCTAATTGCTGCTGCCCTTGCTGCCCACCTAAGAGCTAGATTGCAGCGCTTGTCCTGGTGGGAGATGGGATCCGTCATAGTCACGTCTCACAACCACACCTCTCCTGTCAGAGGGTGGCTTTCCTAATTGCTGCTGCCCTTGCTGCCCACCTAAGAGCTCGATTGCAGCGCTTGTCCAGGTGGGAGACGGGATCTGTCACAATCACGTCACACAACCACACCTCTCCTGTCAGGGGGTGGCGGATGGAGACATCCGCCTTACGGTTTTCAATGAGAGTAGACATAGGTCTCTTTGTGCACCGTGAAGCCCGCCTCTTCCCCGATGTTCGCTATCTCATCCCGAAGGGCGTGGTGAGTAGCGGTCCTCCCCCTCCCTTTCTCGCAGTGCATGAGGTGGTCGGGGAGGCGGTCATCGGGGAAAGTGGTGCGGTATCGGCAGTCACAGCGCCTGGGCACGGGGAGGGAGAAGCCTAGGCGGAAGGCAGCCGCAGTTGAAAGCTGGAAGGGGCCCATCTAGAGCGAGGAGATGAGGGGAATCGCTAGCAGCCACTCCCCCGCCCCTGGTGCGACAAAGCGCGACACGAGCAGGGGGCCGCTAGCTGACCTGACGCAGACGCAGACGCAGCGACCTGAGGGGACACAGTAGTCAGTGTGTACAGACTCGACCCAGGCATACGGGTAAACGTGGCCAGGTCCCGGCCCGTCCGGGAGCACGTACAGTGGGTCACGCGCTGACCTCCAGGAGTGAACTGGTCAACCCACTGGTCCTGGAGGTCAGCTCCACTCACCAAGTTCGTAGAGAACGAGGGGAGGTGAAGACCTGACAGTGAGCCAGACGGGACTGCCGGACACGGCAGGACCGTGGAGGAGTGCGCAAGTACTGGGCCCCCAGAGGGGTCTGCCAGGGAGACTGCAACCGGCTGACGGAGCGGCGTGAGTGTGGTGCTGTCGCGAAAGAAGGAGCGGGAAGCACCCGAGTCATTTATGAAGGTGTGGAAGGCCTTAGCAGGCGCAGTACCAGAGAGAGCAGACCCACCAGCACCTGGAGCACTAGACTCACTAGCACCTAGAGCAGAAGCCTCACCAGCACCTAGAGTAGGAGACGCACTAGCACCTAGAGCAGCAGCCTCACCAGCACCTAGAGCTGCAGACTCTATACCTGGGTCAGGCGGTACACACAGGTAACAGGCACCCTCAGCACTAGTAGGCAATGCATACATGGCAGTGAGGATAGCATCATAGTCAAGAGCAAAGATATCAACCCTCTGCCTAAGCAGCTCCAGCCAGGCGGGGAGCTTAGCCTCATCGCCAAACTCGGTACGCCAGGCGTCGCTCAGACGGGCGAAGCAGCGGGACTGTGTGTAACCAACCGTCCCGCAAGCGTGACCAGCCCGATCACCTGTGAGAATGACGTACAGGCAGCGAACGGCACTCTGAGACCCTCTTCTCTGAGCGTACCACTCACGAAGCTGCTGGGGCATAGGTGTCGCGCGCGGACGCCGCTGCAGCTGGATCTGGCCACTGCCAGAAGCTCCCGACTGACCAGCTCCAGGGCGACTGCCACGACGGCCACCGCCACAACCCCAACTAGCGTACCACTCACGAAGCTGCTGGGGCGTGAGGCGCGGCTCAGCTGGGCGGCGCGGCTTGGCAGGCAGGCAGGCGGCAGCGCACTAGTAAGGCAAGCGTGCGGGAAACGCGGGTAGGCAGGTGCTCACCAGGGGCAGGTAGGGCAGGCGCTCGCCAGGCGAGCAGGGCCGCGATAGCGGCAGGGCAGGGCCGCGACAGCGGAAGGGCAGGGCCGCGACAGCTGCTGTAGGGCAGGGGCGCGACCGCGGCAGGGTAGGGCCGCGACGGCAGCAGGGCAGGGCCGCGACAGCTGCTGCAGGGCGAGGCCGCGTTGGCGGCAGGGCAGGGCCGCGACAGCTGCTGCAGGGCAAGGCCGCGTCGGCGGCAGGGCAGGGCCGTGACAGCAGCAGGGCAGGGCCGCGTTGGCGGAAGGGCAGGGCCGCGTCGGCGGCAGGGCAGGGCCGCGACAGTGGCCGGGCAGGGCCGCGATAGCGGCAGGGCGGGGCCGCGACAGCGGCAGGGCGGGGCCGCAAGAGCGGCAGGGCGGGGCCGCGACGACTGCTGCAGGGCGGGGCCGCGGCGACTGCTGCAGGGCGGGGCCGCGACAGCGGTAGGCTGGGGCCGCGACTGTGGCAGGGGGCTCCGCGGCAGCTGCTGCAGGGCGGGGCCGCGACTGCAGCAGGGGGCTCCACGGTAGCTGCTGCAGGGCGGGGCTGCGACCGCGGCAGGGCGGGGCTCCGCGGCAGCTGCTGCAGGGCGGGGCAGGTAGGGGCCACGACGGCGGCTGCGGCAGGGGCCGCGACGGCGGCTACAGTGCCGCGACAAGTGGCGGCAGGTCAGGGCCGCAACGAGCGACGCGGCGCAGTCAGGGCCGTGACGTGGGGCGGCAGGGCAGGGCCGCGACGAAGGGCGGCAGGGCATGGCCGCATTGGGCGGCTACAGCGGGTGGGCCGCAACGGCGGCTTCGACGGGGGCACGACGGCGGCTGCAGGCTCGATGGCAGCTACGACGGGGCCGTGACGGCGGCTACAGGCACGACAGCGGCATGGTAGGGCAGGGCCATGACCAGGCGCTCGACGGCAGCCGTAGGCACTCGACGGCAGGTACGGCTAGCGCGCGACAGCGCACAGCAGGGCAGGCGCAAGGGCGCAGGTGAGGCAGGCGCGAGGCGCGCGACGGGGCAGGAGGCACGACAGCGCGCTTCGGGCAGGGCAGGAAAAAAAAATTACTTGGTGGGCCCTAAAAAAACGTTCCCACTAAGGAACCTACTCTGAAACCATGTGAAAATAAGAACAAGGAAATGGATGAACTAGGAAGCAGGCGGGTACAAGTAGGAAAACCTAAAAGTGTTGTACCCCATATTGTCTACCCCACTACAGCCTACACAGACTATGTCACGTAAGTTTGACACTATTCACTTCACTCGCGCATGCACCTTCTATTCCTCAAAACGTCATGTAGAGTGGGGAAAGTGACTAACTCCTAAACGAGCGCACATGGGGGTGGGGCAGCCCTTGTGTTGGTGCGTACCAGCATGTGTCCCACAAGCAATCCACGGTTACTCTTAGTTTCCTCACACTGGTGGTGCCCGTGACAGACCAACTTTTAGTGCTTTCAAGGGTTATTCTGAGTACCCTTGCTCCTGTGTTGAATACTGGTGGTCGCAATGCCGTTGGTGAAAAACAAAGTGTCGTCTTCACCTTATTCCTGCTCCCCCTTCTCTCCTTCACCCCCGCTTCTCATCTTTTCCAGTGATCTAGGCTACACATTGCTAACGGGTACAATTCCCACCGCCATCACTAAAATGCGACTCCTCTCTCGCCTGTAATCTTGAGTCGGCAAACTCAAGTGGCACCTTTTACACATGTGTACCCTGTGTAGCATATGTAAGGTGCTTGTGAACGCATCTCTCTTCTTTACTTCCTTGAGCATCAAGTCCAGCCCCAATTATCTCTTCAACCCTAATGACCCTAATTCCCTTCACGCCTCTCACTGTTTACTAACACAAAGGATGCGTTTGCTCCATTCTTCGCCCCCATCTCACTGCCCTCATCTCCATCTCCCCCCTGAATGCCACCATTCTCCCATGGTTCATCCTTGCTGCACCTTGCCACCATGCACCATCCCACGCACCATCATGCACATCACCATGGATAATCAACCCCCACGCAGTGACCTTCGCATACCAACACTCACGGGCTCCATCCTGGCCTCCATGGGTGCCATGCTCAATCTGCAGTACCTGTCAGCCGCCCCTCTCTTCCTCCTCCTCTCGAGCCCACTTTTTTCGTATCTCATTTGCACACGTGGCCTCACGTCCTCGGTAGGGCCTGACGTCTAAACTCCTCCCTCCCTCCTATGCTTTCCGTTCTTCGCTCACCACCAACCTGCATCGAACATCCGCTGCTTCATCTCCTCTTATGCTCTTCGGCATGTAACCTCGTCCTAATCTCTCCTTGTCATTTCACATTCCCGTGATAAAACACCTAAACATGTTATCCTCCCAAACCCTACCTCACCAGCTTCTCTTCCAACCCCTCCCTCCTTTCCTCCTGCTTGGTCTTTGCTGTCTAGCATTTACGTCAACTACAGTGCAACACCATGCGGTTATGGGCGGTGCGAGGTGGTGCAGTATTCAGGCACAGCCTTTTCCCGTGCCTGCACTGATTTCTGCGACTTTTGTGTGCCTGACGGTAAGGAGGGCGAAGCGACATTTTCGATACTGCTCTCATATATTTCAGTCAATTGTGATGTTAACAATGTGAGAAAAATGAGCACAGGGAAGCATGGGTGGAAAGCAACGAAAGGGAGGTAAGTAGGAGGGAGGTTTCGAAGGTGGGGATTTGAGAGTGTTTTTGGAATGCTTTCAACATCAGTCTCAGAGTGGTTCGGAAACATCATGTTCGAAAGCTCTCCGCATCGTACACACATCACTTGAGCTCTTGTAAGCTGAGTTGAATGAGTGGATGTGGATGAGGAAGTGTGGTTGTGAAACAGAGCATGGTTGGGGGAGAGAATGGCTTGGATGGAGGGTGAGTACAGATTACGATCCATAAAGTGTGTATACAAATACACAACACACTGCTGCACCCCCCTGTCACGGTGTGCATGCATTGTCTCGCACCCACATGGTCGCCTGGGGAGAGGGGCGGGGGGGAGGGGGAGGAGATTGGGAGGGTGCATCCGTGCGTGCTTGTCCGTGAAGTGGACGTGCTTGAGAGCATCACGCAAGCACACACACACATGCAGTGCCCCACACATCTAATTACATCACACCCACCTTGTCCTCCCCTCCTCTCTTACTGCCCTGCCAGCAGCTCCTCCCGCCACCCCTCCAAAGTGCCGGAAGAAGCGCCGTGCTTGCTCGCTCAAGTCCTGCCCGGGCAGAATCTGCATTCCCTTCGTCCGCAGCTGCAAAGGTTACAAGTGCACCTAATGCTCATGCATCCACATGCATGGCCGTGCAAGCTATGCGTGCATTTATCCCATACATAAATAGAAACCGCAATAAGGGAGCCATTATCTTGAATATTTGTAGGGTGGGGTATTTGGGAATCGTAGTCCTCCAAAAGAGAGACTCCATGGTCTGATGATTTTTTATTTTTAACAAAATGGAGGTGGGTGGGCCTTAAAGGATACTAGTGCGTAAGAATCTTGGCTATAATATGGCAACTTTTGTTTTAAAAAGCATAACGGTATTCGCCATGACATATTTGTGTTTTCAGAAGTGCTAGTGCACCATAAGTTTTCCACGGAAGTGGGTTGGCACCAAGGTGTATATTTGTGTTTTCACCGAGGTGCATTTGTCAAGTTGGCACTGTTACTGTATCATTGTTGACTACTCTTACACCCAGCTAATGGACCCCCCAAATTTATAGCCCCCTGGTCGTTAAATGGGGGCGGGTCAAATGCTACTGCGGTACCACTTTCACACTACACTGTCAAATTGTAAATATATCTGCATGTTACTTTGTTGGGCTTTAGTGAGGTGCACATTAGAGAGTGTCTATTTGTATCTCATCCTTGCCGGTCATCCTTATTCTGCTTGCATACCTTTGACATAGTATTATCGATAGCCATCCATAGGCTGACTCAAAATTTCTTAGGTCCCTTTCCCACCGATTTTGCCATCCATAGCCATCCAGCCAGTAATATATCATAAAATTTCCACCCAGATGGGTTGGAACACAATTGTTTTCACCAAGGTGCATTAGCCACGTTGGCTCCACTATCATTGTTGACTACCGTAACATGGAACCCCTAGAATTCTAGCCCCCCAGGTCGTCAAATGCATGCAATATCCGTCACACAAGTGCCTTCTTCGCCGCACACACTCAAGCACACCAAAGTCAACTGCTGCTGCAACATGACATTTAAAGTCATCCGCTAGTCCCGCTTGGGAGCCCTAAAAGAAGTTTCATGCCAAGGCACAATTTGTCTCTTTTAGGGTCGTTCCATCCTTCATCGAAGACCTTCCGCAGCCTTGGAGTTCGGTTCTCCTTTCCCATTCTCCCTCAAGCTAGTGAACAACAATCAGCCCACGGGCCCCATTCCTGCTGGGATTGACACACTCACAAAATTGGTGGATCCGTAAGACATGGCATCCCTCCCTTGTGGCTATCCCTTGCTCAGCCTAACATTTCTCACCAACAAGACATATCCCGACCCGAGTTACCCCTCATGTGAAATCACCCATTTGCACCCCGAGTCAACATTGGCTGTTCCACCCGATACTGCATTGGCAAATCCTGCAACCATCAGATCGCTCAATAACAACCAGCTCTCTGGGCCCATCCCTGCCTCCATTGGCTCCCTCAACGGCATCACAAATCTGTACGCTACACTTTGCCATGCTCCTTCTGCCAACACAGCAAATTCCCCATTTGGGTGGGTATTACTGTAGTGGAAACACCAGTGTGCTAACCAACTGGGCTAAAAGTGCATGTGGGTTTGGTGGGTCAGCACACCCATATTCCCCACAACCAAACCTTTAGCCCTTCCAACATTTGTGGCTCATGTGAGTGGCATAGGAGCAACGGTCCCTCACAATGGGAGATGGTGCCAACTGATAGAATCGAGCCTGAGACTGCTCAACTAGCATGCTTTTCCCCAAGAAAATATCCGGGAAGTTAACCCAAACCGATGCTTTCGCCCCTTCTCATCCCTTTCCCACCCTCCCATATTGAAGGGGCCTTCGTTCCAACAAGCTCACGGAATCCATCCCTCCCTCTATTGCCTCACAGAACCGTATGAATGCCATGTAGGTGCCGTGGCACTACTGTTGCTCTGCAATGGCAATCTTCACTGCTGCAGCTGTGACTCTCCTCCACTGCTGCTTCTCCAACTACCAAAGCCAGCCATGTTTTCTCTCTCGTTTTGCCAGCTTCATTGGCCGAGTTTGATACCTTTCAGAGCTCGCCTCTACCCCTTTATCCTTTACTCTCCAACCTCCACTCTACTGTCTCTGCTGTTCCCCCAGCGATCTGAGCTCCAACTAACTGTCCGGTCCCATCCCGCGGAGATTGGAGCCATGCTCGCCCTCACCAGGCTGTCAGCCGCTCTCCACCTCAGTTGCTGCAACCCTTCTCCTCCGTTCCTTTCACGCTACCAAACTCGCTCATACTTGCCTGTGTTGAAATACGCTGGCGTATAATGCGGGATCCGTTGGCAGAGAGGTTTGATCATATGTTGAAAATACGCCTGCCGGGCAGGAAAAAAAAACTTTTCCGGGCAAGGCAAATAGAAACCTGTTCGTACGGGGTGATTTTATCTAGAAATCGGGTTTAAGTAGTTATGGGGAGGGTAGTAGTTATGGGCCGAATAATTAGTAGTTATGGGCTGAACGATTAGTACTTATGGGCTGAACGATTGTGCTAGGGTTGGGTTGTGTAATGCCTGTGGGCTGGCTATTGGGCATTCGCTGCTCCATATAACACGTCTTTTTTTCCTGTGGGTAGCGATATGTTACACTGGAACCAGAGCCTCGGTTTTGAATCCCGGCTGGACCACACTTTCCGCCTTTGGCGAGAGCTGAAGTGTTGTTGTAACTAGCTCAAACCCAGCGAACGATACTCCGCTGGCCTGATCAACCAGCAAAGTCACTGCTGGCAGCACGGCAAAATATATGTCCCAGTAGGAGGGGGTCGACTCCCTGAAGTTGAGGGCAACGGGGACGTTGGCAACCAGGGGGGGACGAGTGTAATGCTTGTGGGCTGGTTAATGGGCATTCTGCTGCGCCATATAACACCTCATTTTGACCCAGTGGGTAGCGAGATGTTACAGGCTGAGCTCAAGGTTGAGATATCACAGATTGTATGGGGTGGCTGCGTTTTGTAGATCCAGTGCGGTGATGAGTGGTAAGTTGTGGCAAATTGGTTGGGATGCTAAGTTCCAACAAACTCGACAAATTTGATGGGGAGAATGTCTGTCCTCACTCCATTAAGTGACGATGTTAGATCAACCAGCAAAATCGCAGATCTGGGAAGATCGACGTACAAAATCGCAGATCTGTGCCGATCGTTGTTTGAAATCACCGATCTGCGCAGGGTTGGGGGTGCTGGTCTTGGGGGCGCTGACTCTGGGGGTGCTGGTTCTAGGGGTGCTGAGTCTGGGGGTGCTGATTTTGGGGGAGTTGAGCGTCCTAGTGGTGATGGATTCGTGGGTGCTCCTGCTGGAGGTTCTGGGGTTTGACAGCAGCAGCAGCCTCCTTCGCAAGAGACTCTCTCGCCGCAGCAGCTTCGTGAGTGGGTTATTAGACGAGGCTGCTCTGGTGGCAGTACTGGAGGCACTGGTGCTGGAGGTGCTGGTGCTGGAGGTCCTAGAGCTGTAGGTGCGGAGATAACTACTATAACGGGAGCTAGACTGCGGGCTAGGCACGGATGCTAGTGTGATCTCTGCGTTCGTTGTTCCTTAGTCGTTTTCCTAGTGCACACACTGCTTGCTAGTTCACAAGGCAATTTGACAAGAGTTTCACTAGAGAAAGTTGACAACAATGGTACAAAGAAGTTGGCATGGCAAGACTACATCAGAGCTAGCATTCAGGTCGGTCGACTGCCACCATAGCATGGTCGACCACGTTCCAGCACGACTTGGTCGACCGCGCTCCAGCAGTGCAAAGTTGACGTCGTGCCAACGCTGCAGGTCGACGGCGTACCAGCGTAGCTCTCACAGTACCGCATCGCACCAGCTTCGCAGTTGCTCGCAGATGATTGGCGTGCCGAGCCTTGTCACCTGCACAGCGCACACACCAAGTCAACCTGGCACTGACGACTGCATATGATCAGCCACGTCGACCTCGGATACCACCACCGAAGTCAGACTCGCCAACTTCGCTTGGGCGACCGTCGCACTCCTCCGCAGAACCTCGTCACCCAGGTAACCTGGTCGACCGGGCAACCACGTCGACCAGTTGCTCCTGTATGTGCCCGTCGACCTCCCAAGTCGACGACCACCCCAAGTCGACCTCACCAGGTCGACCACGCCCCTGGCCGACCAGCTCCATGTCGACCAGCACTCCTGGTCGACCAGCTCTATGTCGACAAGCACAGTTGTCAGCCGACCACCCAAGTCGGCTACCCGAAGTCGGCGTCACCAAGTTGACACCCTGCTACTCGACGCCCAGCTGCTCGGCGTCCTGAATCGAGGTCGACGCCGGCCTTTCCTTCGTCGACCACCCTGTTAGGTCGACCACCAGGTCGACATCACGCCTAGTCGACCAACCACCAAGTCGACCAGCAGGCCTGGTCAGCCAACTACCAGGTCGACCAGCAATCCTGTTAGCCGACCACCCAAGTCGGCTGCCACAAGTTGGCGTCACCAAGTTGACGCCCTCCGTAGGTCGACTTCCTCGTCAACCAGCTCGCCCACTGCTGCAAGTCGGCTGCTCCCCTCACACCCGACCACGGAGTCGGCTCCGCCCAAGCGAGGACAGGGCCAGCACACAGCCCCCGTTGACAGTAGGCGTTGACGTAATTTTGTTAATCTTTTATGTATTTTTACCATTTTTTTGTTTTTTTTTTTTTTTTCCGCGATGAATTGATAACTTACCGACGTGCAAGGGGTGCTGGTGCTGGAGGTGCTGGTACTAGAGGTACTGGAGCTAGAGGTGATAGAGGCGCTGGTGCTGGAGGTGTTGGTGCTGGAGGTGCTAGTACTGGAGGTACTGGTGCTGTAGGTACCGGAGGTGCTGGAGCTGGCGATACAGGAGGTACTAGAGTTGTTGGTACCGAATGTTTTGGTGCTGAAGTTCTTGGTGCTGGAGGCACTGGAGCTGGCAGTCCTGGAGGCACTAGAGCTGGCAGTATTAGAGCAAGAGGTGCTAAAGATGCTGGGGCTGGAGGTTCTGGTATTGTAGGTACTGCGCAGCGGCGACCGTTTTTCGGGCCTCAGCCAGAGTCGTCGCTGCCACCACCTAACTTGGTGCTTCGCCAGGTTCTCAGTCTTTTGTCTTTATGCCGCCTTACTCCTCCTCTCCTGTGTCCTTCGCTTGACCTGTCACAGCCACATTTATAGCTTAACTCCCCACTGTCTGCTCCTTCTCCTTACACTGAGCTGACAGACTCCCTAACAGAGCGTCGTGAGCCTGTGTCTTGTCCTGCCTCACCTGTTTGCCCTGTTTGACGAGCTCGTCGTATTCGTCCTCCACCTATTCCCGGCACACACACTAGGGCACTTCGTCCTTCCTCTGTTCCACAGCATGTTGCTCTGCCGTCCCCCACAGCGTCCTCTCTTCTTTACGTTCCCGACCCTGAGTCTGACCTTGCTCGTGCTGCTAGTCACACAATCACACGTGTTCTGGCAACAATTGTCACTGACCCTTCCTTTGAGTCTGCTCCTGTGTCTGCTTTATTCACTAAGCTCGTTGACTTTGCTTTCATGTCGTCTCGTCTACGTTGGGAGTCTTGTTACTGGTTCTGTGTTTGAATGTCCTCCGTCCGTCGGGGGTGAGCTTGCCCTTCGCAGTCACGTCCTTGAGAACTGGCAGTTTGAGCTCGGGTGCCACACGGCTGCTGTACCTCATCTTGCTGCCATGCTGCTTTGCCCTGAGGGAAACCCGGTTGCACTGGACATCCTTGTCACAACTTAAGCTTAAAACCGATGCATTAGTAATGAGCTTGAAGCTTTTTAAGTACATCCAAGATGGGCAAGCAATGGATGGGGAGGGGATTCGGGGGCTACGGATTGGGAGTAATCGCAAGACAATCTCCAATTGGTGGGTTGGAGATTGCTTGGAGATTACGTTTGGGTTTGGTTGGGATCTAGGTGTGCACCCAACCAAACCCTCTCAGTGGCGGATAGCCATGGACGCAGTTCCCCCTTCTGGGGCGAATATAGTTGATGGCATGTGAATTTTCAGGGTGAAGCGACCACCGGGTTCCTCGCCTACCTTCAAGGTGCGTTACATTGCACGAACCTTAAGCCAGCAACAGTGGGTCGACTTCCTACAGACCTTCTCCCCCGCCCCAAAGATGACTACTCTTCGGGTGTTACTGCACGTTGCACCACAGTGTGACAACGAACTTCACTCACTTGACTTTTTCATAGCCTTCCTGCAAGGCAGCCTTCACGAGGAGATCTGGTTGCGCCGCCCACCTGGCTTCACTGGGTCTTTTCCCGAGGGTACCTAGTGGAGCCTTCGGCGGCCACACTACAGTCTCCACTAGGCGCCCTGAGAGTGGCACGACACACAGGAGCTACACTTACGGCTCTTGGGTTCACCAGAATGTCCCCCGTGAATTGCTCTTAAGCGTATCTACTACGTACTGCTCATTGTCATTTCGTGACTTGCCAGCTGCTTTCTTGTTCAACAAGTGCGTCCTTATCTTCATATGTATTTTTTTCATGCCTGTTTCTTCCATTGGACTCCAGCGCAATTTTCTTACTGGAACAATTCCTGTGACCATCGGGGACCTTTCCCGGCTGGGTTACTTATAAGCCAATACAGATCATGCCCCCAACATCTCACCTCTTCTCCATGCACACACACCACCGAATGTCACATGTCACGCACGAACATGCCTCCATTGAGTTCCTGTGTGCTCTTTTCTTGCTGCAGGATACATCTCTTCCATCCATGGCTAAGAAGCCAGGCCTGTGTGCTCTCCTCAGTACTTGTCAAATACTGCATTGCTGTTCATCGAAGTAACGTACATGTCTAGCATACCATCAACGTATTTTTGTTTTTCAACCTTGATGGTGCATGCTTCTACCACAATTTTGCACCAGGTCGCTTGCTTCCAACCAGCTGTATGGTCGCATCCCGAGCACGTTCACCAAGCTCACAACCCTCACCTATCTATAAGCCACAATGCCATGCGCACCACCTCCTATAGTTCTGATTATGGACCCATTGTATAAACATGCATACGTACATTGATCTCTCAACCTGCAAGCTGTGAGCTTCAAGAACACTGGAAAGACGTGGTTGTGTAGGGTACATACAGCTACCTGCATCAACCGCCTTAAAACCACCTGTACCGTTGATCCTGTTGAAATAATATGGAATTTGGATCGAAGTTTTGCACAGCAGAGCCTTACACATTGCAGCGGTCATTTATTTGGATACCTTGGTGATGTGATTAGATACAATACACCAAGCAGCTAGCCAAGGTAAGAAGCTGAATGAACATTGTCCAAGCGTGCTTTTATAAACCTCGTCCTCCTCAACATCCTAAGTTCCGAATCCTTCGCATGAAATCTCCCTTCCTCTTCCCCAACCCTCGCCCTCCCTTCCCAGCGACCTCTCCCGCAACCACCTCACAGGGCCCATCACGCTGCCCACCATCAGCAGCCTGCGTGTCTCCAGCAACTTCTTCTTCTTCGCAATTTCGACGTCAACTGCTTCACACTGCCCTCTGGCTGCTCCCTGGTGGTGCAACGAATGGAAGCAGCATGCAATGCGTCCTATGGCATCTCCTCTGATGCGACTTCAACCTCTACTGGTGAAAGTACTGCTGCCACTGCTCCTTGTGGTGGTAGAGGAATATGCGCTCCAGACCGGATCAGCATGTCTACGAGCTATTTGTGCGATGCAAGATTCATCAAGTATGGAAGAACCACCTGCATTTCAGAAGGTATGCTCCTCAAAGAGATAATTACAATAATAATAATAATAGTAATAGCAATAATAATACTAATATTCATATTCAAACTAGAGCCGGAAGACCTAAGTTCGCAAATAAGCGTATCACGTATAATACGCTAGCGTATGAAATGCTGGGTATATACGTAATGCGCCATGGCTTGCATACTGCTGATACTTAAAAATACGCTGGGCGGGCAGGAAAAACTTTCCCCGGGCAGGGCTAAAAGGCCTGTTTCAAAGGGGGGGGGGGGGGGGGGTGGTGTGGGGTGAGGTCTCACAAAAACACATGTCAAAAATTTATTTCATTAATATCCACAAATACATTTTTTGGGGGTACATCTCCCCATACATCCCCATAACCTAGCTAGCTAGCTAGCTTCCCCATAACCTATTTCCTTGCGGGGCTTTTCCACCACCATCCCTTCCCCATACTCATCCGCCAGAACTGAATCCTCTATTTCCGCCCCCAGCATTTCATCCTCCTCCTCGTCCATGGGCATCGGGGATGTTACCGGGCACAACCGTGCTGTCCCATCCTTGTACCAATTGTGCGAAATGTAGACGAGGTCCGCATACTTGGCGGACCCGAGCCGGTTGCAGCGGGCAGTGTGGACGCCTTCCCACTGCGCCCAGCACGTTCACATGGGGAAGCCGAGATGGGCTGAGTGAGCACCCGACATGCTAGGGTGGCAAGCTGTGCTGTGCCACGACCACCACTGCACCATGATCACCTCCCCCTTCTTCACTACCTCCCTTGCAAAAAATGATGCCCGGCCTGCCAAAACTTTTAGAGACTAAGGACGGAGTCTATGAACATTAGGGGCCGAAATATCACAAAATCGTTGGACCTAATTTCTGGACAGAAATTTCGAGTTCACAAGAAACGCCGTCGACGAAAAGTTCACTGTTAAAACTTATATTGGATATGTTGTAGCATTAGATCATGGCTACAGTTCCCAATTTGAATCACACAGAAAGGTGAAGTATTTCTCGAGTTATGAATTCCGGCGCACTAGTGGGTATGCTGCCACAGAAACTTAACTCAATCACAATGAACTCATTGAGCACCACACAAGAAAGTTAGAGTAGAAATAAACCAGGTAGGAGGGAAGAGGAGGACAAGAGGAAAGGTCCCAAGGGAGTTCCCAACCAAGGAAACCCCATACCACACAATTCCCCTCTCTATAGGCACTCCAACTTTGACATTTGTCACTTTCCCAACCTCCACAATCCACCTCACCCCAACTTGGCCACACTTGCCAACGTGGTTTGGCTTCTCCCAACCACTTCGCATCATCTACAGTAATGGTGACGAATTTCCCAACCCCCAAAAGTCTGTTCCCCATATTGAGTCACTAGGCAAACTCCCAAAGTCGTCTCTACAAAGTATAAAAAGCATACGAAAACGTTCGTAACTTTCTCGTCCGTGCTCCGATCGCGACGATTCTTGGTTTGTCAGAAAACCCTTGATCAGAGCAGTCATCTCATGTATCTGCTCAAGCCAAATAACATGCACACACACTCAGGAAAACCCAACCACACCAAGACACAAATTCTTGCACACGCTCACACCACACATGCAACGCACGAACATATGATGGGAGGCGGACAGACGTGATTGCATATGATTGCATCACATAACAAAAACTGCCTTGCATGTTGATGTAGGCCAGCAATGCCTCCTGCAGCACAAGTGAGGCGCATCGAGGGGCGCCATTCTTACCACGCCTGAAGGTGGCATTGTCATAATGGCGCTCAATGTAGTCCTTGAACACCCGTGTGCACTCCACATCGTTCCTGAAAAAACCCTCCACCTGGTTGGCCGGATTTAGGATCCGGCCAACCACATGCATGGAGCAGGCAAGGGAGTTGTCCCATCTGTCCTTCACAATCTGGGTGATCTCTGCCCTTCCTGCCCGAGTCAAGAAGTCGGCTGCATTGTCGAGCTTGTCATTGATGTCTTCGGTAAGTTGTAGCATGATGCCATATAGCTTACGCATCATCCCCTTAGCCGTGGAGTCTGTGGCCCGCATGGCCTTGAATGGCAGCTCCATGAGAGAGTTAAAGAACGCTGCCACCCCCTAACACTCCTCATCCATCACGGCAGCCCTGAAGGTCTTGGCTGCAGTCTTCTTCTACCCCACTGCCCACCCCTTCCACTCGTCGCTGAGAACCATCTGCGCCAGCCCACTCCTCACCTCGCATAGCCAAGACACAGCTATGTACTATGTACCGAATCTGGTCCCAGCGGGCTTGAGCACCTGTTCCCCACCCCCCCCCCCCCCCTTCTTCATGAAAGCATTGGTGACGTGGTGGTTGCGCACAAAGGTAATCATCTCCCCGGCCTTCTCCACGAGCCCCTTCGCCCATCCCATTTTGCCCACATCTTCCATCATCAGGTACAAAACATGCGTGGCACATGGCACATGCTCGATATGCGGCAATGTGCCCGCGATCTTCTTGGCTGCCGATGCGTAGTTGCTGCCTCCATCGGTGCAGACTGCCACCACATTCTCCGACCCCGCCTTATCAATGACGGGGCGGAGAAGGCTGGCGATGTACTCCCCGGTCTTCGACTCCCTGTGGCAGTTGACCGCCTGCTCGAAAACTGCGCCGGAGTTGTTGACAAGGAGCACGTTGGCCTGCGGGCAGCCACAACGGTCGGTCATCATGTCCGACAACACGGTGACCCAATCCCGCTTCCAGCTCCCGACAACGGGGGCGAGCGTGACCTCCATTTTCTGCCGCACTTTCTTCAAGCCCGCCCCTCCAATGAAGCGCCTCTTGGGGGGAACGTACCCTTGTTCAGCGCACGCAATGCACTGGACCGCGTAGCGGAAGACCAGGTCATCCGCGATGCGCTGCGGAAGTTTCAGCGTCACGAACATAAGGCTGCGGGCGTTATCCGCGTCCTTCTTGGAGCACGTCGCCTCATCACTGAAGAAGTCTGTTATCTTCCCCTTCTTTTCCAAAGAACCAGTGACCGTGCCCAGCGCAGAGTCAAGTGCTGCAGTGGCCCTCGTTTAGAGCCTTTTTTTCCCCCCTTCTCCACATACATGGCGCGCACTTTTTCACTGACTGCGGGGACACCCTCTTGCAAAGCCTGACAGCGCGTTTCTCCTGCCCTTTCCATTTGGCAAGGTGAACTGCGCAGCGAATGGTCCCGCCCTCAAACTGGAAGTCACAAAACTTACACATCTTGGGAGTGCCTTTGGCGTGTTACGGAATAAGAAAATGTTTCAAAGTGGGGTTCGAAAGGCCAGCCTCAACAGGCTCCTTGTTGATTTTACGACTAGACGCGTGAACAGAGGCTACATTGCTCGTCGCAGTAGGAAGGGTGGAGTTTGACGCCATGGCGTGCGACTACTGAACGGTAGACTACCTGAGGAAAAACGGGAGAAGAGAGCTGCGGGAATGAAATTGAGAAGGAGAATCGACTGAAACATAGGAATTCGTCAACATGACATGTTCAGACGATATGTGCTGAACATTTGTGAGGGTGGTTGGATACGAGAGGTTTGGTGGGGTGGTGTTTGGTTGGGGTGGTGGGAGGTTTGGATTCTGAAATTTGAATTTCATAAGTCGGTAAGCGATGAGCGCGATCAGGGTAACAATTTGCGAGGTCACAAAACCGTTGCAAGTCGGTTTTGATAAAAAAAAAAGGGCTGCCCGGGAGTAATTTCACGATTCCCGAGCGTATTAGCATACCACGCACATACGCAAGCGTATGTACATGGTACGCCACCCTGCCCAAGGTGTATCTGCCAATGTAGAGGCAGACCACGTGCCTTATGACATTTGCACACATTTTGCAAAAACATTTGTAACCTCGCTATAATTTTCCTGTACAGTTCCATAAGCACAAGGTACAGCGACTGGACTGCCCCATCCTATTTGAACATTGCCACCATTTTCTTTACCGGATGGTCCATATACCTGTTTGAAGAGTCCTCACCTCATGACTGGGGTTTTCCACTTTCATTCTCACCCTTGACTGCCTTCCGTGAGTTCAGGCGTAATTAGCAGCTATTCAATCATCCAGCCAATCATCCCACCCACAACTATGCTCACCAAGGGGACACTGAAGGAGATGGGGGGGAAGTTCACCACAACTCCGGTGACGCTGTTTGTGTACGAGGCAGGGCAGGCAGTGTCGGGGCGTGGAGTGCAACTGGCCTTCCAGGTCAACTTCACCTTCACTCTTGCCCCGGTCGGGCCGCACGTGTGGCGGAGGATTTGCCTTTGTCATCTCGGCAACGGATAAGCTGGGGAGTGGATCTAGTGTGGGGTATAGTGGAATGGACAGCCAGAGCATAGCAGTTGAATTCAACACTCTGCGGGACAAGCAGCAGGGGGACATGCGCCTCCAGCATGTGGGGTTGAACATTCAAGGCCAGGCTAGGTCGGTAGCTGCTGTGAAGGCACCATTTTCTTTTAACAACAAGAAGCCGTACACGGCAAGGGTGGACTACGATCCTAGGGATCCCGGCACCATCCATGTGTTCCTGGCTGCTACGGAGGTGAAGCCAGAGCTGCCGCTGCTGGAGAGGAGGCTGGCTCTGTGTGAGGTGCTGCAGGCTGGAGCGGAGCAGCAGAAATTCTTCTTTGGTTTGTGGCAGCCACTGTGAAGCCGTTTCAGATGCATGTCATCCTCACGTCGGCAATGCACACAGGTAATGACAGCCCTGTGGTGGTCCAATGATGGTAGTTATGATGGTGCTGGTGCTGGTGCTGCTGGCGGCGGCGACGACCGAGGTGGCGGTGGCGGTCGTGATAGGCTGATGCTGATTGAGATTATCACATGCATTGGTGCTATCATCCCAGTAGCTTAAACCTGTTCATTCAGCTGCCTCAAGGATAGTTCATGGTGTCTAATATACAGTGCCACAATTGAAACTATATGAAATTGTTCAGCCCATTGAATGCTTGTTATCTCGCTATGCTCTCGACCATTTCCCATAACTTTATGGTGCTGCTCATGTGTGCCAATTTTTCAGGTCTTCCTACTGTACACAATCCAGTGGGTATCATTCCAGGCGAGCAGCCTACTTTTCCATTGCATCAACGACAAACAAACTACTCGTTGTCCATTAATCTCTCCCTCCGTGTTCCTCTTCTAAGAACCCTAGTGTCTGTATGTTACACATCATTCATGCACTCTGTTCCCCAATCTTTCTCTCCAATGTACCGATTAGATTGAGCACGTGTATGTACTGTTAGTCTTAAAACGTACTAAGCTAGCTACTAACAAGCTTTAGGTGGCACTAGAACTCTCTCCTCGGGGTCACCTCCGAGGGTTCTTGGGTGCCTGACCAAGGTCAGCCCCTATCCAAGGGTCCGAGTGTGTAGAGAGAGAGAGTCGTAGCAACAACTAAAGTGTAGTAGCAGTCGTCGATTCCTTGGCGTTGTCAAGAGAATTAACTATAGCAGCGTACTTGCAGCAGGCACAGAAGAAATCCTTATATCTTGGAACAACAAGAACAACCAGTTTTATACTAAGCTAAATCATTCTACTCCTACCTTGATCTAGGTGTTCCAAATTCACACCTCGTAGCGCGAGCAGATTTTCAGGTTCCCTCCCATTCTCTTCGTGACCTGGCGCGCACTCGATGCGACACCGAAATATTTCGTCTTTCGCGCGAGAACATTGTTGACGGTGCTGATCTGATAATTTCACTTCGCGCCAATCTCGAACGGTTGCAATGAAGTCCGTTTAAAACCTGAACGAGTCGAAATGTCGGTGGCGATCAGCATTGCGTTCGATCGCTCAACTGCTGCTCGCCACGTGCCCTCGCTCCGAACTCACTTTTGATCCGAACTGTCAGTTTTGCTAATAAACATGAGCAACCGAACCTACTCGAGATCTCGATGATCTACCCTCCTGCGCTGAAGAACGATTCGCGAGCATATAGTGCTCGCGCTACCGAGCACGCTAATTAACACGCTAATGAACACGCTAATTAACACGCTAATGAACACACTCACGAACACGCTAACGAACACACTAATAACACGCTCACGAACACGCTAACGAACATGTTGCACTAGCAAGGACCAATCTCGCTCCTCAAACAGTGGCAGCGCGAGCAGCTGCTCGCTCGAACTCATGAGCAACTGCCATTTCAAACGGCAGCCAATCAGAACCTCCAAGACAGCTCACTCAAAAACAAAAAAAAGTCGGACTTGCTCCTTGAACACCACCAGCCGCTCCCATTGGTCAAGAGCAGCCTATACTTCACCTCGGTTGTACCAGACTCGCCGCTCCATTCAGCTGCAGTTACAATACCTTAATCATAACCTTAAATCGGCAGATTGAATTAGAGAAAAGGTATTTCTGTAAGCAACATGTACAACCCATCCCTTCCCATTTCAACAACTCCTTCCTCTGCCCTTAACCCACCTTGCCCATCTCAGCCTTAGGCCTGCGCATCTTTGTGGCGTCATATGCGCCAGTAGGGGCCAACCCCTTCATGCGCTACATGAGTGCGGACTACCAAGTGTCGTCCAACGAGCCCAATGAATGGCACATCAGTAGCTCCCACTCCTGGGACTCCATGTCCTTCCTTGGCTGGCCTGTGAAGAACCAGAAGAGCTGCAGTGAGTGGGCATGGTTAGAATGAATAGCGGGTACAAGGGAAGTTAGACTTTTCCACACACAGAGGCTGTGGTGTGTTGTGATTTTTAAGTACTATTAGTAGTTTTTTTTTCCCTATCTTCATCCTTCAAAACACTACCTTTTTCCAAATGCGAGTTGGGCATATGCAATGGTGGCAAGTTTGGAGGCGGCATATGGCATTGGGCTGAACCACGGCTGTCATTGGACTCGCTCTTTGCAGCCATGGGGCTCACCTCCCCTGCTGCCAAGTGCACCAGAGGGAACTCCCTTGCTGCGGCCTTTGAAAAGCTCCTCACTCTACCACGTGGTCAAGTCCGAAAGCCATATTGTATCACTTCATTTTTTTCGATCCTTCTTGTCTCTTTTCTTCCATATCATCTTGTCTGTAATATAAACCTAATCCAAGTTCTTATTGATGGTTTGATCACTTTGGTTATCTCCCACCTATCTCTTTGCTCTGACCTGCAGATATCAAGGTTCCCCATCCGGGGTGTTGAACGCACACGGTTCAAGGGGTATATGGGGCTCATGCTGGCAGTGCGGCGGCAGACAGTGGTGGTTCATATCAAAGCCTCTGCCTCCACATTTGTACAATATGATGGGGTAAGTGCGGATCACGTTATTATGTGATGTGTGTGATCATGTGGTTTGAAAATCTTTACAGCCATCCAGTGGAGGCATGGATGCCATATGGGAGTGTTAACTGTTCACGAACATGTATGACATATGAGAGCTCTGATTCTCATGGATCTTACATGATGAAACTAATGCTTGTGGCCTAATGCATAATGTTGCTGTTTTTATAACATTATTTTTCATCTATATCACATTCTTGCCCAGAGTTTCAAGTACCAAGATTCGGGCTGCTACACTGGCAACCTGAACCATGCTATAGTCGTTGTTGGGTACCTTATTTCAACAAATGTTGGTAGTGATAGCCTCAGCGTTCCACTGTTTTGCATCGTCTGCAATTCGTGGGGAGTGGAGTGGGGCGACAGGGGCCACATGCGCATGGACATTCAGGGAGGGGATGGCGTGTGTGGCATCAACGTGCTGCCTGGCATCTACCCCATTGTCCAAAGTGAGGTCTCTACCCCGTTGTCATGAGTGAGGGAATTCGTTGTTGTTCAGAGTGAAGCCTGCATCTATTATCAAGCAAGGATGCATAATTGTGCTAGGTAACAAAGTTAGAGGCACGTTCACACTTCTCAGAGAAATCCACGTCTGCCATTCTAACGATCTTTGCGGCCAAAGGAGCTACAAGGGCGTCGGGGACCTGCAGCCAAGCATGAACCCGTGCGGTCACTTCAGATGTAAGCCAAACACAAAGACCAAGAGAAACACTTGCAACTGCACCATACCTAACCAGTCCATACAGCCCTTTGTTGCGGTGGCAAACGGATTGGGCACCCACACATGCGCATATGGTGAGTCATATTTATGACCAAACAATTCCACTGAAAGCAACCATTTGGAGGTTTTCGTAGATGCAGATGCACCCATGGCATGTTTCTGCAAGTCCACCTTTTCTGTCAGCATCTCTTACATCGCATCTTTCACCACCCATGTTCACCCCCTGTCATCAACTCAACAGTTGACGTGTGCAGTTCTTACGCGATGAACCCTGCGGTGTGGGCACGTGCGTGAATGATGGCAAGGGCGCCTACTCCTGCATCTGCCCTCCCAACTACATTAAGAGCACGACAGTTGACAACTCCTCCACCTGTGATCCTTGTACCGCCAATCTAGCCTCAATCACTCATATGGCCCTCTTGACTGATCAGTACATTTGATAGAGTATTATAGGTTGGTTGCTATCCCAGCAAGATGGACAATTTAGAGGGATTGTACATATCAACAATCGTTCAGTGTAGCATCACCAAGCTTCAGATAAGCTCATGTGCACCTTCTTGGCACCATCTAATTCGTGTGTGTCTCCTTTTCTCACTCCAACCAACACCACAGCAACTACTTTGACGGTCACTGGTGCTAACTGGTGGTGCTCTGACGTCCTTCCTACGACCGGCCTTTCCTTCGCTAACCTCCCAAAGCTAACTGTGATGAGAAATAGCTGACCATTTCACCGTAGTATATGGATTTGCCTTTGTTGGAAAAATTATCCAGCGCTCTGGGGAACAGTCGATACACAGGTACCATCCTCTATATGTAAAGTAGATTTCCAAAAACATACATCTTCTTGCATGGGCATGCCATAAAAAAAAAAAAAAAAAAAACATTTTGCCCTGCAGGGAAATGGATATGGTAATAGGAGGTTGAATATGGAGACGTAGAAGGTAGACGTAAACGTGAGCCAGGCCAGGATCCGGCCTAGCTAAAGCTAGCCCTGGTTCCTAATGGGCTTGGCCAACTTTACTGACTGTTTGGACCATGGTGGGCCAGCCCCAGGCCAAGCCCTGTGGTCCTGGGGTGTCCCTCTCCTTCATGAAATTTGATGTTTTCGCTCTACTTCCTGCTCTAGCAACCCATTGTTTAGGTCTCTCCACCTGCCTACTATCCTAGCCATCCAATTGGATGTCAGCTGTCCCTCAGTTGTCCTCAGGCCTTCTCAGAGTCACGAATAGGGTGGCTAGAAGTGGCCTTTCCTCATTGGTCGGGCCACAAGTAGTATATCCTTATTTCTCACGCCGTGGCCCAACTTTCTCATATTCTGGGGACAACCCCAGCCAGTTCCAGCATATGCTCATTCATAGGACGCACGCATGGATAGTAGCATACATTTGCATAGAACAAGGAGCCCCTCCTATGTATTGCAGGCCGTCGATTGCAGCCAACCATTGCCTAAAGGCAAGGTGATTCAGTTGGGCAGCACTACCACAACTCCCTGCACTGCCTTCTTCTATACAATCAATGTGAGTCGTCATTTGTAAACGGCGATTCAGTGAGTTAAAGCTGTGTTGTTGTTGTGTTTTTTTTTTTTCCCCCTCAAAGAACACGTATCCGTCCAAAACTATGCAAGAAAGGCCACCCTTCTACCACCCATCTCTGACCAACACCACAGAACCCACCTGCAATGAACAGCGTCAATTGTTTTCCTAGAAAATCCTGTCTCAGTGCACCGTTTCCCTTCAACAAGCACTCCTTCGCTCTCTCTCGCCCTCTGTCTCCTCCAGGGTGACAGCTGCTCGTCTATCAGCACCCAGCTTGGAATCTCATCGACTGATCTTATCTCTCTCAATCCCCCGCTTCGACTGTTCCGTGGCCATCAAGGTAAGCCACTCTCTGTGCCTCGAGCGCAATGCCACTTTTGCGT
Source organism: Closterium sp. Naga37s-1 (assembly GCA_947471745.1). Lineage (NCBI taxonomy): Eukaryota > Viridiplantae > Streptophyta > Zygnematophyceae > Desmidiales > Closteriaceae > Closterium > Closterium sp. Naga37s-1. The sequence goes on from CANJKZ010000006.1 coordinate 452,288, forward strand.
TCACCACCCCTAAGTGCTTGCAGTACGGCATGCTCACAGCACAGGACACATGCGAGGGCCTTCTGCAGCAGGCCTTGGAGTCTAGTAAGGAGAAACCTGATGGGCTGGTAGTGGTGACTGCAGCTAGCTGGGTTGAGCTCTACTGCAACAATCCTGGCCTCATCTGTCCCCGCACAGTTCCTCCATTCAGCGCCACTGTTGCGAGTGGTAATAGCGTGCAGATGAGGTTTGGAGAACAAGGGCATTTGGGTTATAGCAATGCGATGTGTATTTGCATGCCACTTCTTTTCTTGCTTTTCAACTTTTGTTCTTTTGTCCACACTATGCATGCAACTTCTATCCCAGGTGTGCCTCATGGCAGACTACGGGTCCCTGAATGCTCACAGCTGCAAGAAGGGTAGGGTCAAGCCTGTGTCACCATCTCTGACATGTGGGGGAGCTTTCAACTTCAATGGTGGAGCTAAGACAGGACCGGTCAGAAATTTCAATGAATACAATGGAAAGATATGCTCGGGAACTGTAGGTCTGGAGTTTCTTTGTGTTCCCTAGTCAGGTAGTTTGTGTTTCAATGGGGGTTAAATATTTAGTTGTTTTTGTTGACATGCATTAGGGGTACTTTTGTAGGAAAATGGGCCATAGTTTGATGATCCTACATTGTAACCACCCTAGTATAGAAAACCCACGGTATTGCGTTCCGTCTAAGCAAGGAGATACAGTATGCTTATGAGTAAGTTTCTATGGCCCCTTACAAGATCAACCTCATAGGTATTAGACTTCCAAAAATCATCTAAATTCAGGCTTAAGCGGACTTCTAAATCACAATTTTGGTGACTCGCGAAGTGCAAGTTAAATCACATGGGTGATGTGGCCCGCGGCAAAGCTAGCATTGCAACCCTGCTGCCCTAAAACACTTCCACTTGATGTTGGTCTGAAATGAAACTTGTGAACAATGTTCAATCGAGTCAGTTATCATATTGCCATACGTTTTTGGCGCGCTAGAGAAATGCTCAACAAAGTAGAGATTTCGTGAAATTTCGGTGTGACGTGGCTTGATGTTGTGCCACGTCGGAAGCAAATTCATGTCGCGCAAGGCTGGTTCTTCAATATTGGAAATTGGTGAAGAGGGAGCAATCCTTCATTGATTTGGAAGAACCAAATGAAGAATGAGCTACAGGAGAGGCCGGGAGGCCATTTTATAGTTGTGGAAGAGCGGGAAGAGGCTAGGCGGGAAGAGGCTAAGTCCCCTTTCTCTCTTGCTCTCTTGGCAAAACCAATGAAAAGTGACTTGCCATTTCCAGCTCAGGCTCGATACATTCCCTCCACATGATGAGGTCCCACCGACCTTGCAACGGCAGAGGCACGACGATCTTGTCCGGTGTGAATTCAAAGTAGCCATGCTGGAGCGACCCGGACCACCATCACATGCGTTGTCGACATGGGCCTCCCACTGCTTCACTGGGGAGAGCGGTGTCGCTCGTCAACGTTGACACATAAGCTGCCTATGGCCGCCGTCGACCGCTGCACTCGTGCCTGATTCCCGATGACACCACCATCGACGGACCTGATTGCTCCAATCTTCCTCGTGCCCTCACTGTTGCTGACCTGATCACCGCCGTCGACATCACCTTCGCTTTGCACCGGCCAAGGAGAAGCAGGGCGGGAAGGATGTTCCGCCACCCACTGCGCGCGGACCCTAGGAGAACCACCTCCAACGGGAGAACCGGCCCGAACTCGCCAGCTTCGTGGCATCTCCTCGCATTAGCCTCCCTCGCCTGCAGGGTATATGCTACGCCTGCTCCAGCCTCTTGGCCTACCATGGCAACTAAGACGGCTGCCGGCCTACGAACGACTTAGGTAAATAATCAATCGTCTACTAGTCTGAAGGTTCATTGCGAGGCCGTCCACGCTCACCACACCATGCATGCGGAGATAACTACTACAACGGGAGCTAGACTACGGGCTAGGCACGGGTGCTCGTGTGATCTCTGCGTTCGTTGGTCCTTAGTCGTTTTCCTAGTGCACACACTGCTTGCTAGTTCACGGGGTAATTTGGCAAGAGTTCACTAGAGAAAGTTGACAACAATGGTACAATGAAGTTGGCATGGCAAGACTACATCAGAGCTAGCATTCAGGTCGGTCGACTGCCAGCGCAGCATAATCGACCGCGTTCCAGCACGACTTGGTCGACCGCGCTCCAGCAGTGCAAAGTCGACGGCGTGCCAACGTCGCAGGTTGACGGCGTGCCAGCGCTGCTCACGCAGAACAGCAGTGCACCCGCTTCGCAGGTGCTCGCAGATGATTGGCGGGCTGAGTCTCGTCACCTGCACAACGCACACACCAAGTCAACCTTGCGTTGATGACTGCTTCTGATCAGCCACGTCGACCTCGGGATACCACCACCGAGGTCGGGCTCACCAACTTCGCCTGGGCGACCGTCGCACTCCTTCCCAGAACCTCGTCATCCAGGTAACTTGGTCGACCGGGGAACCACGTCGACCAGCTGCTCCCGTACGTGCCCGTCGACCTCCCAAGTCGACGGCCACCTCCAAGTCGACCTCACCAGGTTGACCACGCCCCTGGTCGACCAGCTCTAGGTCGACGTCACTTCTGGTCGACCAGCTCCACGTCGATCAGCAGTCCTGGTTGACCAGCTCCTCGACGCCCAGCTGCTCGGCGTCCTGAGTCGGGGTCAACGTCGGCCCCTCCTCCGTCGACCACCAGGTCAGGTCGACCACCAGTAGGTTGACCAGCAAGCCTGGTCGACCAACCACGAGGTCGACCAGCAGTCCGTCAGCCGACCATCCAAGTCGGCTGCCCCAACTTGACGTCGCCAAGTCGACGTCTTCCGCACGTCGACTTCCCAGGTCGACCTCCCTGAAGTCGGCGCCACCCTGAAGTCGGCGCCAGTGCAGTGGTCCCCGTGCAGGTCGACCTCCTCGTCAACCAGCTCACCCACTGCTGTAGGTCGGCTGCTCCCCTCACACCCGACCACGAAGGAGGCTCCGCCCAAGCGAGGACGGGGCCAACACACAACTCCCGTTGACACTCCCCTGCCACGTTCACGCTTGGGCCCCCCAAGCCCACACGGCAGTACTCCTCGGAGAATAGCTCGTCGACGTGCTCCCAACACACAGCACGTCGTTCACCGCACCAGCCATGCAAGGGGGCATGGCACCTACTGCTGCACGTCGTCAACTTCGTCGCCTACGTCAGCCAAGCGCACCTGGCGATGGCGACGGAGCACCGGGATAGTGCAGATAGTGCAGCGCCTTCATCAGGAAGTCAGCCGGCTGCTCGGTGGTCGGGATGTACCTCAGCGAGAACTTCCCGTGCCTCACCATGTGCTGCAGCCAGGCCTGTCGCCGCTCCATGTGCTTGAGGTTGCCCGTCAACCCCATGCCCTCGGCGACCGTGATGGCCGACTTGTTGTCCACCCGGAGGACGGTCGGCATCCCGGCATCCAACTGACGGAACTCTGCGAGGAGGAAGCAAAGTCAACGTCCCTCCTTGCTGGCCTCGGGGGCCGCCACGTACTCCGACTCGGTCGACGACAGCGTCGCGCACTTGATGCGCTGGCTCGACCAGGAGACTGCAGCCCCTCTGTAGACGAACACGTAGCCGCCCGTGCTCGTCCTGTTCTGCTTGTCCTCGGCGTCATCGGCGTCCACGTAGCTGACCAGCTCCAGCGACTCAGGTCCACCGCCGAACTCCAGGGCGGTGTCACGCGTGTTGGAGAGGTAGGAAAGGCAGCGGTCAACCTCACGCCAGTGCTGGTCGCTCCTCACCGTGAGGCCGCTCCCCAACTTGCTGCAGGGGAAGGGAATGTCCGGCCTCGTCGTCATCGCCGCGAACTGCAGCGAGCCGACCTTCTGCCGGTACTCCTCCTCCTGTCGCTCGTGTGCCTCCTCGTCGTCGAAGGTGAGCTCGGCGTAGGCGTCGACCGAGACCGGCGTCTTCGGGGTGCGCCCGGTCTGCTCCTCGTCGATGAAGCGCCGACGCAGCTTGTCGGTGTAGCCCTGCTGGTGCAGCCACAGCTTCCCCGCCGACCTGTCGCGGACGATCTCCAGCCCGAGGTACTTCTGTACCGGCGAGATCTCACGCAGCTCGAAGGCGGTCTCCAGCAGCTCCTTCAACATCTCGATGCTGCTGTTGGCGGCGAGGAGGTCGTCGACGTAGACCAGCACCCAGCAGGCCACTCCGTCATTGTCGACCTTGAAGTAGAGAGCCTCGTCAACCTGGCTCTTCTTCCACCCGGCGCCGACCAGCACGTCGTTGAGCGCCAAGTACCACAATAGCGGCGACTGCTTAAGGCCGTACAGGCTCTTCAGGAGCTTGCACACCCGGCCGGTTCCGTCGTTGAAGTAGTCCGGCTGGGACATGTAGAGCACCTGGTCGAGCTTGCTCTGCAAGAAGGCGTTCTTCATGTCGAGCTGCATCAGGTTGAGGTTGAGGACGGCGACGATGCTGAGGAAGATCCTCAGCGTGACGTAGCTGCCCACCGGCGCAAACGTCTCGTCGTAGTCGGCGCCGTACACCTGCGTGAAGCCCTTCACGACCAGCCTCGCCTTCTCGCGCTCGACGGTGTCGTCGACGTGATACTTCATCGTCAACACCCACCGGTTCCTCATGACGTTCACCCCCGGCGGGCGTTCGACCAGCTCCCAAGTGCCCATGTTGATGAGGCTGCGGATCTCCTCTTCCATGGCGGCCTTCACCGCCGTGCCCTTCTAGCTTGCTAAAGCCTCCTTCACCGTCATCGTCGAGATGTCCCAACGGTGCTCGGAGTCGGCCAGCATGTCCGGATCGAGCTCCGAAAACTCCTCATCCTCCTCGGCGTCGTCGTATAGCAGGTCGTCGTCATCGTTCACGTCGTACACCGTGGTGAAGGCAGCGGGGACGAAGAAGTCCGGCGGCCTCCGGACTCGGCCTGACTTCCGGGGTTCTGGCCGAGCCTCCACCACGTCACTCTTGGTGGACACCTCGGCGTCCCCACCTTCGTCACCGTCTTCACTGCCCTCGTCGTCCTGCTGCACCTCGGTCGACTTCCTGGCCGACCTCTCCCCTGTGGTTGGCTTCCCTGCCGACTGCTTGGTTGCCAACTGCTCCGTGGTCGGCTGCACTGCTGCCTGCTGCCCTGTCGGCTGCTGCTCCTCGACCTGCTCCTCCCCTGTCGACGTCGGCTTCAATCCCACGTCGACCTGCCTCTCGTCACGTCGGCCACCAGCGATGCCCTTGGCCGGCGCCGAAGGCGACGTCCCACTACTCCCCTCATCGCCGTAGGCCGACATAGGAGTCAGCCCGTGCAAGTCGGCCACGAGGGGAGGGGCAGGGATCGTAGGGGAAGGGGAAGGAGGACGGACGACCTCGGCGTCCTCAGCAGCAAGCTCACCGACCTCGGCGAGCACAGGCAGCGTCGCCGTCGAGGTGTCGGTCGGCGGGGTAGTAGGCGTCCGACCTGACACCGGCCCGTGCTCCGACTTCCACACCTCCAGCGACATATCCTCGTACAACACCACGCCCGACGTGGTGACCACCCGGTTGGCGTCGATGTCGAGGAGCTCCCAGCCCTTGCTCTCCCCCGACACGCCAAGGTAAAGGCCCCACCTAGCCTTCGGCTTCAGCTTCCCACCACGATGCTGCTCGGGGACAAGGAACTGCGCCATGCAGCCCCACACCCGCGCCATCGACAAGTCGGGCTTCTGCCCGGTCAGCAGCTGGTACGGCGTCGTCCCCGGCGGCAGCGTCGACCGCTCAAGGCAGTTGCGGACCCAGACGGCCTGCCGCAGAGCGAGGTGCCACCAATGGTGCTGCACGCCCATGTGCAGCAGCATCGTCCGTACCGACTCTACCACCGTCCTCATCTCCCGCTCCGCCATGCCGTTCTGCTGCGGGGTGTACGGGCAGGTAAGGTCGTGGACGATCCCCTTGCCGTCCACGAAGTCGGTGAACGTCTTCCCGAGGAACTCCCCTCCTCGGTCGGAGCGAAGCATCAGCACCGACTTCTTCGTCTGCCTCTCCACCAACACCAGCCACTTCTGGAACTCCAGCAGCACATCCGACTTCTTGGCGACCAGCCTCACCCACACGAAGCGGATCTTGCGGTCCTTCAGCGGCAGGAAGTACAAGCTGCCGTCCTTTGCAGCCACGCGGAACGGCCCGCATAGGTCGATGTGCACGACGGCCAGCACGTCGTCGGCATCGGAGCCTTGGTCGGGGAAGGTGTGCCGCGCCAGCTTCCCGCCGACGCACGAGACACACGGTGAGTCGGCGCCCGTCGCCGACTTGAGGTCCAGCCCAATGGCGACCTCGTTCTTTGCCGAGCTCCGTATGGTTTCCATGCTGACGTGAGCAAGTCTTGCATGCATCCTGTCCGGCGTCGACTTTGTCTTCGAGACGATCGCCAGCAGGGCCACAACCTCCAGTGTGGGCGACGTCGACGTCGTTGAGCAGGGACGTAGGTCGGTGCAGAGGACTCGCCCGGAGTACGTCGCCCGACCGAGCACCTCCCCAGCCGCCGAGACGAGCAGCATGCCGTCACCGTCCTCCTGCAGCTTCACGCCGTGCTCCTTCAGCTGGCCGTACGATAGCAGGTTTGCCCGCACACCCGGGACGTACAGCACGTTGGGGATGAGCACCTGCTTCCCGGCCTCTCCTTGCAGGGCGACGGTGCCACGGCCCTGGATGTCCTGCAGCGCCCCATTGAAGCCGCGCACGTGCTTGATGGGGCCGCTTGGCTGCAGGTCGACGAAGACCTCCTTCGTCCCCATCAGGTGGTGAGAGCAGCCGCTGTCGAGCAGGACCACTGCCGGGTCCGCCTGCACAGCTGCCGCCACCGGCTGGAAGTCCTCTCCGGCCTCCGGTGCCAGCGAGATGGTCAGCTCCACGACGTCAACCAGCGAGCACGACGCCGTCTTGTCGTCCCGCGCCTTGCCACCAGCAGAGCAGTCGGCATCCTTCGCCGAGGTCGACGTGGTCAACTTCTTCTCCTTGCCCGGCGTGTTTCCTCCACGACGAGGACGACGATTGCTAGACCTCCCACGACCTCCCTTGGCGTCGTCTTTGTCGGAGTCACTGCGGTCGGGGCACTCGAAGGAGAGGTGGTCGGGGTCGCCGTACAGGCAGCACTCCCGACGTCGACCTCCTCCTCCTTGACTACTGTCCTTGGTCGAATTCTTCTTGTCGACTTCCTTGGCCGGCTTCCAGCCACTGCAACCACCGCCGCGAGACTGTCCGCGCTGCCCCGGTCGACCTCCTTGCTTTGCCAGGACGACGATGTTGGCCTGCGCCAAGAGCTCCTGGGACCGCTCACCTTCCTGCATTGCCTCGTCCTGCAGGATGTACGAGGTCAAGTTGTCCTCGTTGAGCATCAACCTCGTGCTCGGCGCCATCGACAGCCGCTTCAGGAGGTTGTAGCTGCTTGAGAGCCCCTGCATGACGTGGGTGACGTACGACGCCGTTGAGTACTGCGCACCAGCCATTCTGATGGTGGCGAGTCGCCGTCTCCTCGTCGCCCATACGCAGATGCGTCAGTTGCCCTTCCAGCTGGGATGAACAGGTCGTCGGTGACTTGGTAGGTCGACTCGATGAAGTGCCACGCCCGGTGGCCGGCGTCGAGGTACTCCCGGCACCACTTCAAGGCGATCTGCATGCCCGGCGAGCAGCACCGCGAGATGACCGTGAAGGTCAACAGCTGCACGGCGCAAAACTCCGCACGCAGGTCGGGGTGGTGCTCCCCCGGCGTCGCCACGGTCCCTCCGGCGAAGCTGATCAGCCCGGCCATTTCCAGCTAAGGCTTGATAGCCTCCTTCCAGGTGAGTATATCGGGTCGACCAACAAGCGGCGGGGTGACCAGGATCCTGTCCAGCGTAAACCTGAAGTAGCCGTAGCTTGGTGCTATCCCGCCCGCTGTCACTTGGGTCGCCAACATCGGCGACAAACCGCTTCGTCGTCCTCCGACGTCGCCCTGCGAGGAGCCTGCAGCCGCCGACGACTGCACCCCTCGTGCCTGAACGCCGCCGACTTCATCGGCGTGTATCACACCTCTCTGCCTTGACGTGCCTCCCGCACTGCTGCCGACTTGGCCCCCTCCGGCGTTGACGCCCACGTCGACGCCGGCTTCGTAGGTCACCGGTCGAAGAGAAGCCGGTCGAGAAGGGGGATGCTCTGCCACCCACATGGTGCGGAGTCCAGCCTCGACGACCGCCCAGGGTATCGCCCCGTACTCCTGGGCCTCATGGCGTCTCCTCGCATCCTCCAGCCGTCCCTCCATGGTGTCCATCACCTTGGCATCACCTACGCGCACGCTAGGGACTGTACGGCTGCCGGCCTACGAGCAACTTAGGTAATTGACCACTACGTCGACCTGACTGAAAGGTAAGTCGTGTGTCGTCCACGCTCACCGCACCATGCGGAGATAACTACTACAACGGGAGCTAGACTACGGGCTAGGCACGGGTGCTCGTGTGATCTCTGCGTTCGTTGGTACTTAGTCGTTTTCCTAGTGCACACACTGCTTGCTAGTTCACGGGGTAATTTGGCAAGAGTTTCACTAGAGAAAGTTGACAACAATGGTACAATGAAGTTGGCATGGCAAGACTACATCAGAGCTAGCATTCAGGTCGGTCGACTGCCAGCGCAGCATGGTCGACCACGTTCCAGCACGACTTGGTCGACCGCGCTCCAGCAGTGCAAAGTCGACGGCGTGCCAACGTCGCAGGTTGACGGCGTGCCAGCGCTGCTCACACAGAACAGCAGTGCACCCGCTTCGCAGGTGCTCGCAGATGATTGGCGGGCTGAGTCTCGTCACCTACAAAACGCACACACCAAGTCAACCTGGCGCTGATGACTGCTTCTGATCAGCCACGTCGACCTCGGGATAACACCACCGAGGTCGGGCTCGCCAACTTCGCTTGGGCGACCGTCGCACTCCTCCGCAGAACCTTGTCACCTAGGTAACCTGGTCGACCGGGCAACCACGTCGACCAGCTGCTCCCGTACGTGCCCGTCGACCTCCCAAGTCGACGGCCACCTCCAAGTCGACCTCACCAGTTCGACCACGCCCCTGGTCAACCAGCTCCAGGTCGACGTCACTTCTGGTCGACCAGCTCCTCGTCGACCAGCACAGTTGTCAGCCGACCTCCCAAGTCGGCTACCCGAAGTCGGCGTCACGAAGTTGACGCCCAGCTACTCGACGCCCAGCTGCTCGGCGTCCTCAATCGGGGTCGACGTCGGCCCCTCCTCCGTTGACCACCAGGTCAGGTCGACCACCAGTAGGTCGACCAGCAGGCCTAGTCGACCAACCACGAGGTCGACCAGCAGTCCGTCAGCCGACCACCCAAGTCGGCTGCCTTAAGTTGACGTCGCCAAGTCGATGTCCTCCGAAGGTCGACTTCCCAGGTCGACCTCCCTGAAGTCGGCGCCACCTTGAAGTCGGCGCCAGTACAGTGGTCCCCGTGCAGGTCGACCTCCTCATCAACCAGCTCGCCCACTGCTGCAGGTCGGCTGCTCCCCTCACACCCGACCACGATGTCGGCTCCGCCCAAGCGAGGACGGGGCCAACACACAACTCCAGTTGACAATGCAGAGATACACTCTACAATGGTGGGAGCTAGACTACGGGTAAAGGCATAGTTGAGTGAGTGATTGTAGCGTTCCTTAATGCTTGCTTCTGTTCTCTCTATGCACACATTCACGGAAAGAATTGACAAGAGTTTCAGTAGCAAAATCGGGATTACAAAATGGACAGAGAAGCAATGGCAAGAATGACGACATGAGAGCCTAGCAACCTAGCAGGCAAGCTTGTCGACCGCCAGCTCAGCAAGGTCAACAATTTGCCAGCGCTGCATAGAGGCATTAAGAAACTTAGAACGAGAATGGGTGGACTAAGGAATGAAAGTGATACAAATATGAAACCCTAGAATTGTGTACCCCTTAGTATCTAACCCGCTACAGCCTACACAGGCTAGATCATATAAGTTTGACACACCCCCATAGGCAAAGTGGGGGAGAACAAGGGGTCACAAGACCAGTCAAGCAAAGCACGTCAAAGCAAGCTCAGGGTGGATCACAACGTCACCACACATTCTGAGCACAAGTTCAAGGCCACAAGGCCAGTTCACATGCAGGATTACATATATATATAAGGCTAAACAAGCAAGAGCAGGAGTATATATATATGCAACAGTACAAACAAGGTCAAGAGGTGAGCAAGTGAGGCAAGGTAGGCACAAGACCCAGCTGAGTACAGAAGCGCTGATGATCACCAGGCGCAAGTGCCTTGGTGAAGATATCAGCAGTGTTGGCCTCAGAGGCCACGTACGCAAGTCGCAGCTGACCGCGTTGCTGTAGCTCACGAGCAAGGAAGTAGCGAAGAGCAATGTGCTTCGTTCTGTGCTCCAGTCTCTGCTCTCGACACAAGGCCAGCATGGCCTTGTTGTCTACGTAGAGCACTGGAGGAGAACGAGGCGGCTCTCCGAGGTCAGTCAGCAGGTAGGTGAGCCAGCGAAGCTCCTGTGCAGCCATGGCCCCGGCGTAGATCTCAGAGAAGCGTCTGTCGGAGGAAACTCGGAGGAGTGAGGAGCAGCGCGCTGCCGCCCCTCGACGCAGGGAACGCAGGTGGGGGCAGGCCCCGGAGGAAGGGGAGGGAGGGACCGGGGGAGACCAGAGACAAGGACACGGGAGGCCATGCCTTGAAGATGAGGCAGGGAGGGGTGACCAAGGCGGTGGTGCCAGAGGAGAGTCTGGTGAGACAGGAGACGACACGAGCAGGGGGCAGACTCAGGACCAGACCTGGACGCCGCAGCAAACATCTGACCCGACGCGGCTACCTGAGCAGACTCAGCGACCGGAGGAGACTCAGTAGTCAGTGTGTACAGGCTCGACCCCGGCTGACGGGTAAACGTGGCCAAGTGACGGCCCGTCCGAGCACAGGTACAGTGGGTCACTCGCTGACTTGCAGGAGTGAACTGGTGAACCCCTCCATCCTGAAGGTCAGCACCACTCACCAAGTTCGTAGAGAACGAGGGGAGGTAAAGACCCGACAGGGTGCCAAAAGGGGCCGCCGGACACGGTAGAACAGTGGAGAATTGGGCAAGGACAGGACCCCCAGAGGGGTCTGCCAGGGAGACTGCCACTGGCCGATTAAGTGGCGTAAGCGTGGTGCGGTCTCGAAAGAAGGAGCGGGAAGCACCCGAGTCAAGGGTGAAGGTGTGGGTGGCCGGAGCCGACGCGGTACCTGAGAGCGCAGACTCACCAGCACCTGGGGCAGCAGACACACCAGCACCTGGAGCAGCAGACTCACTGGCACCTAGAGCAGCAGCCTCACCAGCACCTAGAGCAGTAGCCTCAATGCCCGGGTCAGGCGGAAAACACCGGTAACAGTCACCCTCATCACTAATAGTCACAGCATACATTGCAGCAAGAATAGCATCATAATCAAGATCAAAGATCGCAACACCCGCCCTAAACAGCTCGCCCCAGCGAGGGATCTCAGTAGCGTCGGGGAAATGATGACGCCAAGCGTCCGTCAGGCGGCCGAAGCATCGCTGGGTGGAGTGCGGACCCCCACACTGCTCACCCGTGCGGTCGCCTGTACGTAGAACGTAGGTACAGGGCCAGCACCCCCACCCCGCTGACGAGCAGTATACCAATCACGAAGCTGCTGGGGGGAAGGAGTCTCACGAGTGCACTGCTGCTGCTGCTGCTGGCACTGACCACCACCGGAGCCGACCCTCTGCGAAGAGCCGCCCCGACCAGCTCCACCTCCGCCGCCGCTACCTCCACCACCGCCACCACCTCCACCACCTCCGCTCGCACCGCCACCACCGCCGCCTCCTCCGCCTCCACTGCCGCCACTAGTGCCCCCACTCCTGCCACCACTCCCACCGCCACCCCCACCCCCTCCGCCGCCTCCACCGCCGCCTCCACCGCCCCCGCCAGCTCCTCCAGCGCCCTTGCCCCCCTTGCCCTTGCCTGAGCGGCGTCTCCCGCTAGGGGCAGACGCCGCGCCGACCGACTCAAGACCAACGAGGTCGGCCGCAGCAGCAGAGGCAACAGAGGGAAAGAGGGGGGAGGGGGAGCACCCCTCAAAGACAGGGGTACGAGGGTCACCACGAGAGGCTCCTACAGCGACTATACTCTTTTCTGCTGCTAGGAGGCGCTCCTCGAGGAGGTCAACGGTGAGGGTGGTGGGGCAAACAGAGAGGAAGTGGTCCCTGACTGAGCGAAGGGTGTCAGGGAGCCGGGTGACTATGTAGTAGAGGGTGATGTACATAGGGGGGGGGTTCTTGGCGCAAAACTCAGCAGAAAGTGCAGCGCGGTAGCGAATGTCACTAGTGCGAAGGTGCGTAATGAGGTCAGCGACTGTGGGAAAAGCGGCGAGGTCAGGGAAGAGGTACGGCAGTATGAGGCGGCTAAGGGCAGCAGTGGCAGGGGAATGTGAATCAAGAAAAACAGGAATGAAATGACTAAGTGAAAGTTGGGTACAAAAGGCAAACCCTAGGAAACTGTACCCCATATGTGCTACCCCACTATAGCCTACAGTAGCTATGTCAAATAACTCTGACGCACCCCCATAGGCAAAGTGGGGGAGAACAAGGGGACACAAGACCAGTCAAGCAAAGCAAAGCAAGCTCAGGGTGGATCAAAAAGTCACCACACATTCCGAGCACAAGTTCAAGGCCACAAGGCCAGTTCACATGCAGGATTACATATATATATAAGGCTAAACAAGCAAGAGCAGGAGTATATATATATGCAACAGTACAAACAAGGTCAAGAGGTGAGCAAGTGAGGCAAGGTAGGCACAAGACCCAGCTGAGTACAGAAGCGCTGATGATCACCAGGCGCAAGTGCCTTGGTGAAGATATCAGCAGTGTTGGCCTCAGAGGCCACGTACGCAAGTCGCAGCTGACCGCGTTGCTGTAGCTCACGAGCAAGGAAGTAGCGAAGAGCAATGTGCTTCGTTCTGTGCTCCAGTCTCTGCTCTCGACACAAGGCCAGCATGGCCTTGTTGTCTACGTAGAGCACTGGAGGAGAACGAGGCGGCTCTCCGAGGTCAGTCAGCAGGTAGGTGAGCCAGCGAAGCTCCTGTGCAGCCATGGCCCCGGCGTAGATCTCAGCCTCGCAACTGGAGCCGAGAACAGAAGACGAGCGAGTAGCCCGCCACGAAACAGAGCCGGAACCAAGGCTGAAGGTGTAACCCTGTGACGACCGCTGCGTAGCCTGGTCGTCAGCCCAAGAAGCGTCTGCGTGTCCAGTGAGGACCACTGGACTATGCCCTCCAAGCACAAGCCCCATGCCCGATGTACTGCACAAGTAGCGCAACACCCTCTTCGCTGCAGCCATGTGCTCCGGTCTGTGTCTCCCAGGAGCAACATAGCGTGCAAGAATGCTAAGAAAGTATGCAAGGTCAGGTCGTGTGCAGGTCATCAGGTACATGAGGCAGCCAACAAGCTCTGGGTACGGGCCACTCGACTCTACGGACTCATCCGAAGGCAGAGCTGAGAGCGAGTGGCGAGTAGGCAGAGGAGTGGCCTGAGGCGAGGAGTACGTGAAGCCGAAGCGCTGAAGGACCTGCTGCACCATGTGTGACTGAGTCAGGGTAATGGTGCGGCGTGCTCTGTCCCGGGTGATCTGCAAGCCAAGGTAGCTGCGCAGTTCACCCAGGTCTGTGCATGTGTGTCTCTTCTGCAGCTCGGACTTCACGTGGGCGAGTCCAGCAGTGTCAGCTGTGGCAAAGACCAAGTCGTCGACGTACACGAGGATGTAGAACAGCTGCAAAGAAGTGTCGGTGCGCAGAAACAGCGACGGGTCGGCAGTAGAGGGAGCAAACCCAAGAGCCGCAAGTGTAGTCCTCAGTGTGTCGTGCCACTCACGCGGTGCCTGGCAGAGACCGTAGACTGGCCGCCGGAGGCTCCACTGGGTGCCAGGAGGAAAAGACCCAGTGAAGCCAGGTGGGCGACGCAGCCAGATCTCCTCGTGCAGGCTGCCCTGCAAGAAAGCAGTGCTGAAGTCAAGAGAGTGCAGCTCGTAGTCGCGGTGAGCAGCTATGTGCAGCAGTACCCGAAGAGTGGTCATCTTCGGGGTGGGAGAGAAGGTCTGAAAGTAGTCAACTCCCTGCCGCTGACTGAAGCCACGAGCCACGTAACGCGCCTTGAAGACAGGCGGAGAACCCGGCGGCCGCTTCACCCTGAAAATCCACATGCCACTGACGATGTTCGCCCCAGGCGGGGGAACCTCGTCAACGTAGGTGCCTGTGGACTTCCAGGAAGCCATCTCTGCGTCCATAGCTGCCTGCCACTGAGAGGAGTAGGGACCCTCTATCGCCTCCGCGTAAGAGCGCGGAGTCGGGATGTCAAGTGCATCCGGGTCTCCCTCAGGGGTAAGCAGTACGGACACGAGATGAGGTGAAGCAGCAGCCAAACACTGGAACTCCTCCTGCCTGTCCTCAAGGACGTCCGTGCCAAGGGCACACTCACCCCCGACGGACGGAGGACAGACAGACTCAGACTCAGCAACAAGACTAGCAGCGTAGTCTAGACGACAGCGAGCAGCAAAGTCGACGAGCTCAGTAACTAGGGCAGACGCAGCAGTGGACTCAAAGGAAGGGTCAGTGACAACAGTAGCAAGGAGACGCGTGACAGTAGGACTGGCAGCACGAAGAGAGTCCGACTCCGGGTCAGGAAGAGCAGGAAGAGAGGACTCAGGGGGAGAAGGCAAAGGGGCACGCAGAGGAGCAGTGGACGGACGCAGAGACATCCGGTGCGTGCCAGGGACAGGAGGAGGACGCTGACGCGAACCACGACCACTAGTGCGAGAAGCACGGACAGGCGACGCAGGGCGAGACGCAGGCTCACGACGCTCAGCAAGACCTCCAGTAGGACCAGTGTAGGGAGAAGGAGCGGGCAGTGGGGAGGCCGGCTGTAACTGTAACTGTGACGGGACAGGCTGTGGACACTCTAAGGGAGGAGGAGGACCAGTAGAAGGCGGGAGACCAAGAACCTGCTGAAGGAGCGGAACGAAGTACGGCCTAGGCCGTGTGGCGACTCCAGACACAGCAGGGACAGCACCAGTACCCCCAGCGGCAGCACCAGCGCCAGCAGTACCTCCAGCTCCAGCACCCCCAGCAGGACCGCCTCCAGGACCGACAGCAGTAGCCTCAGCGCCAACACCCTCAGCAGCTCCAGCTCCAGTCGTACCCGCAGGCCCAGCAGCTCCAGTACTCCCAGTACGAGCACCTCCGGGACCCGCGGCACCAGCACCCTCAGCAGCCGAAGAACCTCCAGCTCCAGCAGCATGCCTCCAGCGCCGAGCAAACCACTCGCACAGCTCCTGTGGAGAGAGTGCCTCCCGTCGAGACGAAGCACTTGGAGAACCTCCAGGCTCAGCACCGCCAGACGCCACACGAGCAGGCCCAGCTCCCTCAGGCTCCGCACACCCAGGCTCAGCACCTCCAGGCGTAGCACCCCCAGGCGTAGCACTCCCAGGCTCAGCACCCCCAGGCTCAGCACCCCCAGTAGTAGCACCCCCAGGCTCAGCACCCTCAGGCTCAGCACCCCCAGTAGTAGCACCCTCAGGCTCAGCACCCCCAGGCGTAGCACCCACACGCTCAGCACCCCCAGAGTCAGCACCCCCAGGCTCAGCACCCTCAGCAGCACCAGAGTCACCAGTAACCTCGACAGGCTCGACTGCGTCTACCTGGGACACACCTGAAGGGGCAGGACCCTGAGGGGGGAGGGGGTCTACCGGGGGGGGACCTGGGACAAGGAAGAGCGGTGGCGGGGGGAGGGACGGAGTGCGGTAGGGGAAGAGGCAGTAGTAGGGGACCGACTTGTCAAACGTGACGTCCTGGGAGGACAGAACACGGCGAGAGGTGGGGTGGTAGAACTGCCACCCTGGCGCGTCAGGGGGGAAGCCAAGGAAGACGCAAGGAGCAGCACGAGGGGACAGCTTGTCCGCAGACAAGTCGCGGACAAACGCCCGAGATCCCCAGACACGGAACGCAGACGCATCGCCAACCTTCCCCGTCCACAGCAAAGCTGGGGAGGTCTCCGGCATGGAGACCCTGGGGTGAAGGTTGATCTGATGCGCCGCGTACCGAACCGCAAACGGCCACAGAAAATGGGGGGCAGCCGCATGCATCATGGACGTACGGGCGACATCCATGACCATGCCAATGCGGCGCTCAGCAATCCCATTTTGCTGTGGAGAGTCCGGAAGCGTGAAGGTCTGGCGGATGCCTCGTGCACGACAGTAGGCTCGCAGAAGGCCAGAGGAGAACTCTCCACCTCTGTCAAAGTGCAGACGCTGAACAGGAAAGTCCGAGCCGAAGCTCTGCCTGAGCTGGAGACGAGCTGCGCGGATCCAGTCGATCAACACCTCAGTGACATCACCCTTGCTGCGCAAGGGGAAGACTGTGGTGTAACGCGAGTAGTCGTCAACCACCAGCAGGAAGTAGCGCTCGTGACCCTGTCCACGGACGCGGGCCGGGCCCCACACGTCCATGTGAAGTGTCTGCAGCGGGGCCTCTGTCGGAGGAAACTGGGAGGAGTGAGGGGCAGCCCGCTGCCGCCCCTCGACACAGGGGACGCAGGTAGGGCCAGGCCCCGGAGGAAGGGGAGGGAGGGACCGGGGAAGACCAGAGACAAGGACACGGGAGGCCATGCTTCGGAGACGAAGCAGGGAGGGGTGACCAAGGCGGTGGTGCCAGAGGAGAGTCTCGTGAGACAGGAGGCGACACGAACAGGGGGCAGACTCAGGACCAGACCTGGACGCTGCAGCAAACACCTGACCCGACGCAGCTACCTGACCAGACGTAGTGACTGGAGGAGACGCAGTGGTCAGGGTGTACAGGCTCGACCCCGGCCGACGGGTATACGTGGCCAGGTGTCGGCCTGTCCGAGCGTCCGTGCAGTGGGTCACCCGCTGACTCGCAGGAGTGAACTGGTGAACCCCCGCATCCTGTAGGTCAGCACCACTCACCAAGTTCGTAGAGAACGAGGGAAGGTAAAGACCAGACAGGGTGCCAGAGGGGGCCGCCGTACACGGGAGGACAGTGGAGAAGTGAGCAAGGACAGGACCCCCAGAGGGGTCTGCCAGAGAGACTGCAACTGGCCGGCTAAGCGGCGTGAGTGTGGTGCGGTCTCGAAAGAAGGAGCGAGAAGCCCCCGAGTCAAGGGTGAAGGTGTGGGAGGCCGAAGCCGACGCAGAACCTGAGAGAGCAGACTCACCAGCACCTGAGGGAGCAGACGCACCTAGAGCAGCAGCCTCGCTAGCACCTAGAGCAGCAGCCTCACCAGTACCTAGAGCAGCAGTCTCGATGCCCGGGTCGGGCGGAAAACACCTGTAACAGTCACCCTCATCACTAATAGTCACAGTATACATGGCAGCAAGAATAGCATCAAAGTCAAGGTCAAAGACAGCCACACCCGCCCTAGACAGCTCACCCCAGCGGGGGATCTCAGTGGCCTCAGGGAACTGGTGACGCCAAGCGTCCGTCAGGCGGCCAAAGCAGCGCTGGATGGAGTGCGCACCCCCGCACTGCTCACCCGCGCGGTCGCCGGTGCGGAGGATGTAGGTGCACGGACCAGTACCCCCAACCCTCTGGCGTGCAGTGTACCACTCACGGAGCTGCTGAGGGGAGGGGATGTCACGAGTGCGCTGCTGCTGCTGCTGCTGCTGCTGGCGCTGACCACCACCGGAGCCGACCCTCTGCGCAGCGCCACCCCGACCAGCTCCACCTCCTCCGCTGCCTCCTCCTCCACCGCCGCCACCTCCGCTCCCTCCGCCACTGCCGCTGCCGCCTCCGCCTCCACTGCCGCCACCGACACCTCCACCCCCGCCACCACCCCCACCGCCACCGCCACCTCCTCCACCTCCTCCACTGCCGCCTCCACCGCCCCCGCTAGCTCCTCCAGCGCCCCTGCCCCCCTTGCCCTTGCCAGGGCGGCGTCTCCCGCTAGGGGTAGACGCCGCACCGACCGACTCAAGCCCAACGAGGTCGGCCGCAGCAGCAGAGGCAACAGAGGGCAAAAGGGGGGAGGGGGAACACCCCTCAAAGATGGGGGTGCGAGGGTCACCACGAGAGGCTCCTACAGCTACTATGCTCTTCTCTGCTGCTAGGAGGGACTTCTCGAGGAGGTCAACGATGAGAGTGGTGGGGCAAACTGAGAGGAAGTGGTCCCTGACTACGCGAAGGGAGTCAGGGAGCCGGGTGACTATGTAGTAGAGGGTGATGTACATGGGGGGGGGGTTGTTGGCGCAGAACTCAGCAGGAAGCGCAGCGCGGTAGCGAGTGTATCTAGTGCGTAGGTGCGTAATGAGGTCAGCGACTGTGGGAAAGGCAGCAAGGTCAGGGAAGAGGTACGGTAGCATGAGGCGACTCAGTGCAGCAGTGGCAGGGGAGGAGTAGCGTGCAACTACAGCGTCGTACAAGGTCTGAGCACTCTTGTACTGGCTAAAGTGCGCACGCTCAGAGGTAGGCAGGTGGCGACGCACAGCAAGACGTGCAGCAGCATCGCGCGTGGCCCACTAGGAGCGAATAGTTGCGTCAGCATCAGTGGCGGGGGCAGGAGAGGCACCAGAAGTGAGGTCAAAGAGGGAGAGGCCGTCTGGCCTATCGCACTGTAAGAAAAGCTGCAGGTCATCTATCCAGACGTCAAAGTCAATGGCCCGACCCTCAGCGTCAAAAGCGAGGACACTAGGGGTAGCCATGACAGCAGTAGACTAGCAGCGCAAACAGTGGGGTGAGGGCAGTGCTGTGAGAGAGGCGCTGCTCTTACCGGACAGGGCGGCTCGGGCGGCTCGGCTGCAGGGCGGCTCGGCGACTCGGCTGCTGGGCGGCTCGGCTGCTGGGCGGCTCGGCGGCTCGGCTGCTGGGCGGCTCGGTGGCTCAGCTGCTGGGCGGCTAGGCTGCTGGGCGGCTCGGCGGGGCCGCTGAGAGGGCGGCGTCCGGGGCCGCTGGGAGGAGGCGGCGGGGCCGCTGAGAGGAGGCGGCGGGGCCGCTGAGAGGAGGCGGCGGGGCCGGAAAGGTAGGTGGCGGGGCCGCGTCAGGGGCCGCGACAGGGGCCGCGTCAGGGGCCGCGTCAGGGGCCGCGGCAGGGGCCGCGTCAGGGGCCGCGGCAGGGCCGCGTCAGGGCGCCGCGTCAGGGGCCGCGTCAGGGCGCCGCCAGGGGCCGCGGCAGGGCCGCGTCAGGGCCGCGTAAGGGGCCGCGGCAGGGGCCGCGTCAGGGGCCGCGTCAGGGCCGCGTCAGGGCCGCGGCAGAGCCGCGTCAGGGCCGCGTCAGGGGCCGCTGCAGGGCCGCGGCAGGGGCCGCAGCAGGCCGCGTCAGGACCGCGTCAGGGGCCGCGGCAGGGCCGCGTCAGGGCCGCGGCAGGGGCCGCGTCAGGGCGCCGCGTCAGGGGCCGCGTCAGGGCGCCGCCAGGGGCCGCGGCAGGGCCGCGTCAGGGCCGCGTCAGGGCCGCGGCAGAGCCGCGTCAGGGCCGCGTCAGGGGCCGCTTCAGGGCCGCGGCAGGGGCCGCGGCAGGCCGCGTCAGGGCCGCGTCAGGGGCCGCGGCAGGGCCGCGTCAGGGCCGCGGCAGGGGCCGCGTCAGGGCGCCGCCAGGGGCCGCGTCAGGGCCGCGTCAGGCGCCGTCAGGGGCCGCGTCAGGGCGCCACCAGGGGGCGCGTCAGGGGCCGCGATAGGGCGCCGGCAGGGGCCTCGTCAGGGCGCCGCCAGGGGCCGCATAGGGGGCGCGTGGGAGGCGGCGTAGGGGCCGCGTAGGGGCAGCGTAGGGGCCGCTAAAAAAAAAAATTAGGGCAGGACGCAATGTGCGCGGGCAGCTAAAAAAAAAAATTCTTATGGTGGGCCCTTAGGAAGGAACGGTCCCATGTAGGAACCCGCTCTATACCATGTGAATCAAGAAAAACAGGAATGAAATGACTAAGTGAAAGTTGGGTACAAAAGGCAAACCCTAGGAAACTGTACCCCATATGTGCTACCCCACTATAGCCTACAGTAGCTATGTCAAATAACTCTGACAGGGAAGAGTAGCGTGCAACGACAGCGTCGTACAAGGTCTTAGCACTCTTGTACTGACTAAAATGCGCGCGCTCAGTGGTCGGTAAGTGGCGGCGCACAGCAAGGCGAGCAGCAGCATCGCGCGTGGCCCAGTGTGAGCGAACAGTGGCGTCAGCATCAGCAGCAGGGGCAGGAGAGGCACCAGAGGTGAGGTCAAACAGGGAGAGACCGTCTGCCCTATCGCACTGTAGGAAAAGCTGCAGATCATCTACCCAGACCTCAAAGTCAACAGCCCGACCCTCAGCGTCAAAGGTGAGAACACTGGGGGTGGCCATGACAGCAGCAGACAGGCAGTGAGCACAGCGGGGTAGGGCAGTGCAGTGGCAGAGGCGTTGCGCTTACCAGGCAAGTGAGGCGGTCCGGGGCAGGCCGGCAGGGACAGGGCCGCTACTGCAGTGACGGCGGCGTCTCGGCTGCGGCGGCCCGGCGGCTCGGCAGCTCGGCGGCTCGGCGGCTCGGCGGTTCGGCGGCTCGGCGGCAAAGGCGGCTCGGCGGCTCGGCGGCAAAAGCGGCTCGGCGGCTCAGCGGCTCGGCAGTGAAGGCGGCTCGGCGGGGCCGTGAAGGGCGGCGTCGCTGCCGCGAAGGAGTGGCGACGGGGCCGCTGAAGGGCGGCGACGAGGCCGCCGAAAGGGGCGGCGACGAGGCCGAGTAGGGGCAGCGACGGGGCCGCGGTAAGGGGCGGCGACGGGGCTACGGAAAGGGGCGGCGACGGGGCCGCGGTAAGGGGCGGCGACGGGGCCACGGAAAGGGGCGGCGACGGGGCCGCTGAAGGGCGGCGACGGGGCCGCTGAAGGGCGGCGACAAAGCCGCTAAGAGGCGGCGACGGGGCCGCTGAAAGGGCGGCGACGGGGCCGCTGAGAGGGCGGCGACGGGGCCGCTGAGAGGGCGGCGACGGGGCCGCTGAAAGGGCGGCGACGGGGCCGCTGAAAGGGCGGTGACGGGGCCGCTGAAAGGGGGAGGCGGCGACGGGGCCGGAAGGGGCGGCGACGGGGCCGTCAAGGGCGGCAACGAGGCCGGTAGGGGCGGCGACTGGGCCGTCAAGGGCGGCAACGAGGCCGGCAGAGGCGGCGACGGGGCCGCCAAGGGCGGCGCGACGGGCCGCTAAGGAGGGCGCGACGGGGCCGCTAAGGAGTGCGCGACGGGGCCGCTAAGGAGGGCGCGACGGGGCCGCTAAGGAAGGCGCGACGGGCCGCTAAGGGCAGAACACTAGGCGCGCCTCGGGCAGGGGACAACGCGCGCCCCGGGCAGGAAAAAAAATTCGATCTTGGTGGGCCCTAGGACAGTTCCCACTAGGGAACCTGCTCGATACCATGAGAAACTTAGAACGAGAATGGGTGGACTAAGGAATGAAAGTGATACAAATATGAAACCCTAGAATTGTGTACCCCTTAGTATCTAACCCGCTACAACCTACACAGGCTAGATCATATAAGTTTGACTGGCATCGCGCCAGCATTGCAGTAGAGAGACCTGCCAACAGAGCACGCACAGGCCCACGCATGTGGCTCGCACTGTTGCGATCGTGCATATGGGCCACGTTTGGGCACAGTATAGTATGACCAGTTTGTCTGGTCGTGCATGATTGCGTACGTGAAAGGTGCGCGTGTGTTTCAGAGGGGTGCTGCAGGATCCCAAGGGGTGCTGGGGGTTTGACACGAGATTTCCATTGAATAACTGGAATTTAAGTCTTGTCTATTGTGACAAGGCAAAAGGACATTTCGCCAGATGCTGCGCATTTAAAGGTAACGGTTTGTTATAAGTACGAATCAGTGAAAAAAAAAAATTGTTACTGCTGGATAGTCTAGGGAAACGGAATTCCCACACGAGCGTTCATGATTTTACACGGGAGTTCATGATTGTTCGCGAATGGAGTTAGCAGAAGCATTTGGCATACATAGAAATTGAAGGCGGTTATTTTAAGCACTCTGATTAAGCCAAATTCAAAAGAAGTTTAGCAACCGTTTTTCAAGACAGCAAGGCGAAGTCCTAGAAATGCAGTTAACCAACCGTTTGCTATTTTCCTTCGGATGCATGTAAGGCGAAATATAATATGTGTGCTTGTGTCTAATTATATCAACTCTTTATGAATGAAATTGCTCTATCAATGTATTGACGTGATGAGCTACTTCTGCATATGAGTTATTCGTCGTCAACGCTGCGTATACGAGTTTTGGAGCGTTCTAGTGCACGTGATTGGATTTACATTTAGTGCGTCCCTCAACAATACGAACCCTTGGTTAGGGGCTGGCTTTGCGAGGCACCCGAGGTCCCTTGGAGGTGACCCCGTGGGGACTAACTAAGTTCGCTGAAATCGCAAAAAGATATTTTAGCACTATGCGATAGCCGACAACCACCTCTCGCACGGCGATTACTGCAATACCTGTGTCAGCTGTTTTCGCCGGCACTGCTAACCTAGCTACTCCACCTATCAAGAAACCGAGATTCCGAAACGGGATGGTGCGTGCTGCTTTTTCTCTCGTGCCTCACACTCTCCCAAACCTCGCCCAAACGACCGAATCGACTCCGCTCGTTCCAGCGTGGCAAATGGGAGCAGTTATACACTGACGTGGTAGACGCGGTCAACACTCCTCCACCACCATGACACCAGCCCGATGTGACAGGCATCATCAGCCGAGCCGAGGGCCTAGCGAAATGTGGTAGTCTGCATTGAGCCGTGCTGGCCCTGGAGTCAATGCCTGTCTGCACACCTAGCCTAGAAATTCTGCACGAACTTCGCCGAAAACACCCGTCAGCCGGAAACGCAACGCTGACCTGGCCAGCCGTGCAGACGTCAAACCTGTCCATCACCCATGCCAAATTTGCCAGACTCTAGGGCAGATGCAAATACGGCGTGGGCGCTGGACTGTCAGGAACAAAAATCGAGCACCTACACGACGCGGCAATAACCAACGCATCGGTTGGCACCCACCTGCACGCCTTGGTGAAACCATGCTTTGCGGAAAATTACCAGGGCCGATAGCAGACCTGTTGACAGCATCACGCCTCATCGCCTTGGCCAAGCTAGGGGGAGGCACCTAACCAATCGTGATAGGCAAATGCCTTAATCGCCTGACAGCAAAAGCAGCGTTGACTATCATGGGTAAAGCTGCCCGTGAATATTTTCTGCCTCTACATTACGGAATCGCGGTGCTAGGTGGAGTAGAGGCAGTTATCCAAGATGCTCAGGCTTTCATGGACGTGCGTGCCGATAGCCTGTTACTGAAAACGGACATCGTGAATGCATTCAACAGCATTTCGCGTCGGGCGATCGCTAACGCGTTACAGGAGCCCAATGTCTCGCCATTGTTAGAGACTAAGGACGGAGTTTATGAAGATAAGGAGCCGAAATATCACAAAAATCGTTGGTCTCAACTTCAGGACAGAATAGTCGCGCTCAAAAGAAACGCCGTCGACAGAAAACGCACTGTTAGAATTCTCTCAAACTCGAATATGTTATAGCCCTTAACCAAGGCTATATTTCCCAATTTGAATCGTATCAAAATATGGAGTATATCTTGAGTTATGATTTTTAACGCACTAGGGGGTAAGCTGCCATAAGAAATTTAACTCAATCACAAGAGTCTCACAATTACCACACAAGGAAGTTAGAGTGGCAATTAACAAGGTGGGAGGGGAATAGGAGGACAAGAGGGAAGGTCCCCAAGGATTCCCCAACCAAGGAAACCCCATGAGCACACCAAATCCCTTCCCTATAGGAACCCCACTTTGACCTTTGTCCATTTCCCAACCTCCACAATCCACCTCACCCAAGTTGGCCACACTTGCCAACCCAATTTGGTTTCTCCCAACCACTTGGCAGCATCTACAGTGATGGGGACGAATTTCCCAACCCCCAAAAGTCTGTACCCCATATTGAGTCACTCAACGAACTTCCAAAGTCGTCGCATCCCAATCAAAACTTCGAACGAACATAACTTCGTCGTTCTTGCTCCGATCGCGACAATTCTTGGTTCGTCGGAAAGCTCTTGAGCAAAGGATTCACTTCAGATATCTGCTAAAACCAAAGGACAATCACACACACTCAGACAATCCAAACCACACCAAACACAAACTACTGCACACGCTCACACCACGCATGCAACGCACGAACATACGATGGGAGGCGGACAGACGTGAATGCAAGTGATAGCATCACATAACAGCCATTTCTCCCGCTAGTCAAGCTGACCTACGGTAACGCGTTGCAACTGCACCTGGATGCCAACTTCGAGTTCAAACCACTGAAACGTGAACGAGGTGCCCGTCAAGAGGACCCAATTGGCCCGTTACTTTTCGCCGACGTAATACACCTTGCACTAGGCGACACAGCTGCTACACACCCACAAATGCTGGGCCTTGCTTACGCAGATGACGTCACATTCTTGGGAGAAACTGACGATGCCGGAGTCGCTTTCTCCCACTTCAAAGACAAACTTGTATTGGCACTGGCCACAAATTGTCGCCAGTGCCAGTACCTGGTCGAACAACTCAAGGAGATGGAAAAGTCGCTGCCTTTGCTGGAACACGCGGACCCACATGTGGTCTCGCTACTACTGACCCGCTGCATCTCCCGTCGCATAGCGTACCTGACAAGAAGTACGTCGCTCAACCTTTTGGCACGCGTTAAATGGTCCCAGTGGGGTAGGGACCTCTTGATCACTTTACTGACGGTGTGTGGCATACGTGTAACCTCCAGCCCCACGAAACAGGCATGGTTTTGGGCACAGGCATCTCTCCCACCGTTACTTGTGGGGATCGGTCTCACATACCCGACAGTAGAAGGAGTTTACGGATTCTTAGCGAGATTCTTCTAGGCGGCACTTTTCATCGACTCACTGCCCCTAGAAGCAGAGAAAATCCTATCGACCGTCAAAAACCATATGCTGCTGCCACGCAACGTGACTACACTGTTGCACTCATGGTTGTGTGAGTGTGAAGCGGCCCTGCCCACGGACGCCCGCAATCTATTGGAGGATAGATTGGAACCGAAGGGTATAAAGCTACAGCATGCACTAGCCCTTCAAGTGCAGGGGGAGTATATATGCAGTCCAGGTGCAGGAAATAGGCACATCTGGCTGAATCCACTATTGGGGCACACGCAGCGGATGTTCGCGCTTACTGATTATGGCACTGGTGACTGGCTGACGGCGATTCCCATCAAGCCGACGCGTCGTATCGGCCCTGTTCATTTTGTAAACGCAGTCCGCTTCAGGCTAGGGTTACCCTTCTCCACGCTGGCGAACTGTGACTATATGGAGCATACGACTATCACGACCCACACCTTACACATCACCTTTTCCGCTGCGACACGGACAAGCACCGCATAAACATCCAAAACAAACTTCGTGATGCTTGTATCCGCATGGCCCAAGATGCGGGCTTCATTATGCATGGGGAAACAGCCGAATAACAGACCGCCAACTTCACCATGCGGGATAAGAGCAGTGGGGCGGTATGGGTGTGTGATGTAACAATCATGGACCCCATCAGCACCAGGGATTCCAGAGCAACGAAGGGCAGGGGATGGGCAGCAAGTGTTGGTGCAACCCTACGGTTTGCACTCGGCTTGTTGTTTGTGTGCGTGCATGCGTGTGTGCATGGAATGGTATGGGGGCATGAAATAATATACATATTTCATGCTTATAATAGTGTGTGTATGATGTCATGATGTCGAGTGTGTGTGTCGAGTCAATAGTGAGTTATCGCTAGCCGCGTGTTAATGCGGTCATTTGAGTCTCGCGCACGGTTTTTTTTTGTCGTGTGTCTCGTGCACGGTTTCTATTTTATCGTGTGTCGAACGTTCGGCGTGTCGCCGGTGTGTGCAGCAGACCCATCAAGAACTCAAGGATGAGTTTTGTGATGAAGAACCGGAGCCTTGGTTCAAGCTTCAAGTGATTTCGAAGCTCGCCAAAAGGTTACACCTCAAGATAGTGAAGATAGTTACATTACTTTGTGTAGTGTAACATTCCCTTTGGTGTAGGCCCTCGTGAAGGGTAGTTTCGAGACCCTTCTTGGTTGGGGACAGTGTGGCGCTGTTCCACATCACTGTACCTCGGCTCTTGGGGTTTCTAGGAGCTAGGAGTCATTCCCAACTCGTAACGCTTCGTAGTTCTTCCTTATTGTGTGTTTCTAAGACTATGTTGCTGCCATAGTGCCGTTCGTTCAAACCGACGCTGTGTCGTCACTACTTGATGAAATTGCCTATTGTAGAAGACGTCAAGACGCTCCAGATCCAAGTTGAATCAGGTTAGTTGGAGCTGTGACCAGATCGCTATGAACGTTTAAAGCCGCTGTGCAGAAATCCGACAGTGCACTCTATCTTTCGTTTTAGGCACATTGAAGCCTATTGTGTGTATAACAGCAAGGGAGCAGGCCGACAAATAGACAAAGCACTACGCCAACAGACAAGAGACTGTGGGTTTCTTCCCCATGGCCGTCCAGACATATTGCTGCCATGTGCCGAGGTACCGGTCTTTCTGAAATGGCTAGCGGACACAGCAGCTCGGCGACACTTTAACGCCGACCTTAAGTCATTTCAGGCTGCTAAATTCTTGCACCAGTTTAGGCAGGGATACACTGAATCCCTCGGCCTCACTGCGGCGTCTGGCAGTGCTGCAGGGGCTGCAAGACAGTCAGCGGTGGCTCGGAGCAGGGCTGGCACCTGCCAGCCGTGGACCACTGGTAGGGTGGGAGCACCAGTAGATCCCGTGCAGATTACGTCACGACGAGGCGACTAGCACTTGCCCGTCATTGGGAGGGCAGGGACAGACGGCAGAGCCCCACGAGCCTGGCGATCAACAGGAGGAGGCAGCGGAAAATACATCCGCGCAGGAAGAAGAACGGCTTATGGTTGAGACCGATCGGCGGCGAGGCAGCAAGGCAAGGCAGATGCTGCTGAGAGAACGCGCGGCGAAAAAAGGCATTGGAAAACGCGCTGGCAATGACGTCAAGAAGAGCGCCGCGAGCGCAAAGGGGAAGAATCGGAAGAGGGAACTGCGGAAGGGGAGGGCGAGGGGGCCTAGCGGCAGGTGTGGCGAGGGAGAAAGCCATATCTTATACCTGGCAGGAAAGATATGGGAGACCTGAGAGACAGCACTGAGAAGAACCAATGGATGAGTGTGAGAATGACGTGGATGAGGAATATACGGAGGAGGAACAAGAAGACTCGGAGGATGTGCCATTGGAAGAGGAAGGAGGAATCCCGGGTGATGCCTCAGATCAAGGAGCAAGAAGGGGGGTAAACAATGCTGATGGCAACGAGGGAGAGTCACGTGGCGTTGAACCCAACCAGGCAGCTAGTAAAGCGAGATTGCCTGCAGATATTGCCGTTCACTCAGATGCATGACGGCACGTGGAAGAGTGGGAACTGGGGCCATTGTACAGTAGTGCCCAGCCCTTCCTGCTTCGGAAGTTAACCCCCAAGATCCTGGGAGTCTACACCTACTGTTTGACGATCCCCCTCCATCGTTTGGCAAAGGTTCCTAGTTGCATAGGGGCATGGCATGTCCTACAGTTCCTACCTAGGCTGACCCTTCTTGCCGAAACTGAGAACGTTCCGGGAAATCGCTGGGCCGCGGTTGAGAAACAGCTACAGAAATTTCAAGAGGAGGAATGGGAACAACTATTTTTATAAGCATGTACGGTTCCCCCAAACTCTCAACCCACCAGACACCAACCAAACCCCGAAGGCATGTGTGCCAGAGTAGAGGGCCTGGTGAGGAAAGCAAGCTTGGTGAAGGTGTTGACGGCGTTATAGACCACCCTACTCGTGCAGCAATCACCCACGACACTCGCAACGCTTCGCGTCAAACATCCAGAGACAGGGGAGGCAACACCAGGATGGGTTACCGGATACACAACCTCGTCACCTATCAACTACTTTCAAGGAATCTCGCCAAGTGTTGGCTAAGTGTCCGAACGGGACCGGTGCTGGACCATCTGGTACGAATGGAGGTCCATCGCTAGTGAATGGAGAAGTCATTACCCTTTGGCTTCAAGCTATCAACACGATGCTGGGCACATACCTAAGCGAGCCGCTGCGAGACCTGCTGCTACCTTCTAGATTGGTAGCACTAGAAAAGTCAAGAGGAGGGGTCACACCTCGACCCCCGTGGGTCCCCCTTCCCTCCCCCCCGTTCACTCAGATGCATGACGGCACGTGGAAGAGTGGGAACTGGGGCCATTGTACAGTAGTGCCCAGCCCTTCCTGCTTCGGAAGTTAACCCCCAGGGAGTCTACACCTACTGTTTGACGATCCCCCTCCATCGCTTGGCAAAGGTTCCTAGTTGCATAGGGGCATGGCATGTCCTACAGTTCCTACCGAGGCTGACCCTTCTTGCCGAAACTGAGAACGTTCCGGGAAATCGCTGGGCCGCGGTTGAGAAACACCTACAGCAATTTCAAGAGGAGGAATGGGAACAACTATTTTCATAAGCATGTACGGTTCCCCCAAACTCTCAACCCACCAGACACCAACCAACCACCTAAAAGGCCCTGCGGCCCCCAACTAGAAGGCCCCGTCTCCCTCCGCCCCCTCCGCCTCCCCCCCAACTAGAAGGCCCTGCCGCCTCCCCTAGGTAGAAGGCCCTGTAACCCGAACCCGCTACCTGCTACCCATACCTGACCCTACTACCTATACCCGAACCTCGTTTCTAACTTCTTGATTGTCGTATACTAGAGTTCTTAAGCAGCAGGGCCAACCGCAGCGACAGCAGCCGCAGCCCTCCCGGCTATAGGAACCTCAGGGTCCAAGGCGTGGTGGCTACAGCAGCGGCTCAGCCAGCATTGGGCAAGCCGCCGGTCCCTGCAGGTGCCGGATCCTGGCTTGCCCTAGTGCTGGCACTACTACTCGGCGTCCCGCTACTACCGTCACCTTAACAATCTCCAATGTGAACGTTTTGGTCGTGACGCTATTACACCGCAATGCCCTTAGCGTCTTTGCCAGGGCACTATTGCACCAGTTGAGTCTTACCTACATGGTCTAGGACCTTTCCTGACTGCATGAGAAGAGATCTGTGTGTCCTGTCTTAGTGCTTGTACAGTTTCCAGTCCAGGCGCCTCTGAGGGTCTTACTATGGGAGATGCAGCTACCTCTAGTCTAGTACCAGCCTTGGTTACTGGCTCAGGTGCAACCTCACCAGCTGCACAGATTTCCTTCACCCTATACTCTGAAGTGTCCACTTGTTTCTTTCGCGACTGCACCGACCTCACGCCACTGCACACTCCAGTCACTGTCGCCTTGGCTGATCCCTCTGTGGGACCTGTAGTTGCCCACAGAACCACCACACTCCCGTGTCCAACAACTCCCTATGGGTTTCTTACAGGTTACTTCACCCCCTCGTTCTAGGAACTTGGTGGGTGCCATTCACCTCCACGACTTTGGTATACTCACTACTTTTCCTCTGGACGAGCTTGTTGCCTCTTATACAGTCGATGCAACTGGGGCACCTCTGGCCACTTTCCACAGGGAGCCAGGCTCTGGTCTGTACTCCCGAGTCAAGTCAGTTCAGGCTAGGTCAAGTAGCTGCTATGTCGTGCGACTATCGGTCACTCAACCACGCATCGGTCCTCTGGCACCACCGTCTAGGTCACCCGTCTTTCCAGCGTCTCAGTAGGATGGTACGTCGCCGTCTGCTCTTAGGTCTCGCAGCGACGCTCGCCCCGCTTCCTCACTCGCCTACGCCGCCGTACTCTCCTTGTGTCGAAGGTCGGCAGCGCGCTGCCCCTTACAAGGGGTGGTGCCCATGGCCTTTGTGGACTCCGTCTACACTCGGACTGTGGTGATAAATTTGCCTCCATTCACATGCCAGCATTCAGTGGGGCTCAGGGGATCAACCAGTCCAACACACTACTAGCCTCACTACAGAAGAACAGTGTGGCCGAGCGGCGCATCGGTCTGGTCATGAAGGTTACACATTCCTCCATGTGCCATGCCACTGCCCCCTAGTTTCTATGGCCCCAGGCCGTCCGCTACGCCGCGCACTAGCTAAACCTGTGGCCCAGTGACGCACGCCCACGGGTGACTTCCTTCGGATAGAGTTGCAAGGTGTAGCAGCTGACTACCGAGTCTAGGGCTCCCTAGCCCACATTTGCGCCCCTGGCGCGAACAAGTTGTTTGCTCACACACATCCCTGTGTCTTCCTTGGTTTCCCCCTAGACGCCTCTGGCTGGGTGTTCAATGACCCACTTACAAACGACTTCTTCAGTTCCCATGACGTCACTTTTGACGAGTCAGTCTGTTACTACAGGAGTTGTCCCCACCGAGGTTTTTGGCCTTTTCCCCCCCCGCTGTTCCTCATCTCGCTTTCCCCCCAAGTCGCCCCGGTAGCCACCCTCCCTCCCACCTCCCCCCCCCCCCCCCCCCCCCCCACACCTTGCATCCTACCTGGTCAGATGTGTCGCACGTCACTCCGCAGTCGTCTTCCCCTTAGCGTTTAATCCATGTCGTGACTGGGGGTGCGGGAGGTGTAGGTGTGGAGGCTGAGGGTACTGTAGCTGCTGGAGCTGGTGGTCCTAGCTCTGGGGGTGCAGGGGGTGTTGGCGTGGAGGCCCATCCTGTCGAGGACACGGCAGCCTCGAGTCGGCGCACTCACCCCACCTCACCTTCTAGCTTCATGTCCGTTTCCCAGTTCCCTCCTCGTTCACTTCTGCAGTCAATTTCTGCGGAGCATGAGGGTGGTCTTGCCAGAGGTACTGGAGGCACTGAGGGTGTCACTGATGGAGGTTCTTGTTCTAGGGGTGCTGACGCCAAAGGAGCAGGCATGCCGGAGCCTACACCGTGCGCTGTACGTCTCCAGACCTGTGAGCAGCGTCTTCTCTGGTTGGAGAGGGAGGTGCAGGAGCTGTTTGAGAGGGCACGCCAACAACATTCTCATTCGCGGAGTCTAGAGAGGGAAAAAAGGGGAGCCACTGCCACATCAGCAGGTACAGTTGCAACCACAGCGGGAGAGAGTAGAGGAGGAGTCACGACCACAACAGCACATGCACGTGCATCAGCAGCAGGAGAGAGTTGAGAAGGTGTCACGACAGCAGCTGCAGGTGCAGTTATAGCTACAGTAAGAGAGGGTAGAGCGGGAGTCCTGGCAGCAACAGCAGGTGCAACTTCAGAAGCAGCAGGAGAGGCCAGAGGAGGTGACACACCCGGTGCGACAAGAGCAGCAGCAAGGGCAATTGCCGCAGCAGCAGCCGCCAGAGGAGGCGAAGCAGCAACGAATGAGAGACCTGCCTGACTCAGCACTTGCACGCTTTGTTCGTGGTCCCCTTCCGTCCCCCCCCCCCCCCCCCAACATTCCCCTTGACCAGTCCTTTTCCTTGTCTCTGTGGTCTTGTCGTTCTCCTTTTAGTCGAGCTGTGTCCCCAGAGCCTCGTCGGTCTCGCTACTGTGCCGACAGCTCGTTTCACCTTTTTCTCCGCTCTCGTGTTCCACCTCTTCCACAACCTCCTGAGTCGTCCTTCACTGAGTTTCACGACCCTTTGTCCAACTACCTCCGCGCCTCTTGCTCTGTCATCTCCTCTGTTCTATCTGCATTTGTCACTCAGCCGACTGCCCCTCCACTTTGTCACTACTGTCAGTGCCTTTGCCTCTTCTCACCACCTTGACTACGCTGCTCACCTGGTGAGTGGCACTGCTCGTTCTTTGTCCTCTGCGGGTGCCCATGTCTTTCCCCCGAAGGTCTTCAAGGACAGGTAGTTGAAGCTTGGTTTCTTGGTGGCACTGTTCCCCATCTCTGCACCATGCTGCTCGCCCCTGAGGGGGATTCAGACGCCCTTGACATCCCGATCCCTCGCACTCACGCCGAGGTGGTCTCGAGACCTTGCGCTTCGTACTAGATAGCAGCGGAGGAGGCAAAGAGGGCATCTTATAGGTCCACAAGCACCTACGTCCACGCCGACCCACCACGTGGGACGAACGTCGTCAGTGGCATGTGGCTCTACAAGGTGAAGCGGCTGCCTAGATCACCACCTGTATTCAAGGCGCATTATGTGTGACCATAGGAGTTTTTTGTTGGCATCGTCCTCGCTTGGGCGGAGCCGACTACGTCGTTGGGTGTGCGGGGCGTGCAGCCGACTTGCAACAGTGGGCGATGGCAACTTGGGCGAGCTGGCCGATAGGTTGGTTGACCTGCACGGGGCCACTGCAGAGCCGTCGACTTTGGAGAGCCGGCGGTCGACTTCAATCTGGTGGTCTACGAGGGGGGACGACGACCTGGGAGGGCGTCGACTTGGTGTGGTTGGCTAAGAGTTGTACTGGTCGATTAGGAGATGGTGGACCAAGGGTGTGGTCGACTTGGTGTAGTCAACCGGTGGTGGTCGTTGACCTGGGTGGTCGACGGGCACAAGGAGAAGGAGCTGGTCGACGTGGGTGCCCGGTCGACCAGATTACCTGGGCGATGGGGTTCTACGGAAGAAGTGCAAAAATTGCCTGGGTGGATCCTACGAAGCCAACCTCAGAAGTGGTATCCCGAGGTCGACGTAGCTGATGTGCGCAGTTGATGGCGCGTTCTCGGCCTGGCGTCTCCGCTGTGCACGTGACGGGGTGTGGCACACGAACCAGCCGCGCGCACCTGCGAAGCAGGTGCAACGCTGTCATGCGGGTGCAACGTTGTGCAACTGCCTTGCTGCAGCGTTGGCACGCCGTGGACTTGCAACGTTGGCGCGTCGCATCTCTGCGGGGCTGGAGCGGTGCGAGCTTGGCTGCGCTGGAACGCCGTCGACCATGATGCGCTGGAGGTCAACCTGCATGCCTCCTAGCTTGATGTAGTCTCTCTTGTCAATGTTGTTGAAATCATTCCAAACCATCTTTGTGAGCTTGTGGTAGTGGAACTCTTGCCAATTTCTCTTGTGAATGAATTAGCAAGTAGAGTGAGCAAGTAAGCGACTAAGGAACGAATGCTACAATCACTCCTACCCCGTACCTACCCCATGGTCTAACTCCCGGTAGAGTAGTTATCTCTGCAATGTGGCAAGCGGCTTCAGTCAGCGCGAGGGAGTACACTTTTTCCAGGCCTTTTTTATAGGCACAGTAGGCTTGAATGTGGCTAAACCGAAAGATAGAGTGCGCAGTCGGATTTCTTCACAGCGGCTTTAAACATTTATAGCGATCTGGTTAGAGCTTCAAATGAACTGATTCAAATTGATCTGGAGCATCTTAACGTCATCTAACCCCTAAACCCTGATTTGATCAAGTATTGACGATGCAACATCAGTTTAAACGAACGGCCCTATGGCGGCCACTATAGTCTTAGAACTCAGATTAGGAAGAGTTACGAGTTGGGAATGACTCACAGCTCCTACAAACCCCAAGAGCCGAGGTACAGTGATGTGGAACAGTGCCACACTGTCCCCAACCATGAAGAGTATCGAAACTACCCTCCACAAGCGCCTAAACCAGAAGAAATGTTACACTGCACAAAGTAATGTAACTATTCTCACTATCTTGAGCTGTACCCTTTTTCGCGGGCTTTGAGATGACTCGAATCTTGAAACCAAGGCTCTGGTTCTTCACCATAAACTCATCCTTGAGTTTTTGAAGGGTCTGCTGCACACACCTGCGACACGCCGAACGTTCGACACGCGACAAAATAGAAACCGCGCACGAGACACATGACAATTTAGAAACCGCACGCGAGACACAAATGACTGCGTAACAGGCGACTAGCGATAACTCGCTATTAACTCGACATACACATTCAACATTATGACACATCATTCACACACTAGTATAAGCATGCGATATATATTATTTCATGCCCTCATACCATTCCATGCACACACGCATGCACACAGACGGACAACAAGCTGAGTGCAAACCGTAGGGTTGCACCAACAACCTTTGCTCCCAGCCCGAAGACGTCCACTCTTTGGGTGTTGCTGCATATTACAGCACATCGCGAATACGAGTTACACTCCTTGGGATTCTCCACAGCGTTCCTTGAGGGGAGCCTGCCTAGCTTCACGAGCTCTTTACCTCCTAGGACCCAGTGGCAGCTGCGTCGACCTGTCTATGGCCTGCACCATGCTCCTCGTGAGTGGCACGACACACTTTGCACGATACTTGCAGCGCCTGACTTCTTTCGCACAACCCGTCGCTCTTCGTTCGCTATAGCTCGACACCGTTCTTTCTTCTGGTTTACGTTGACGACCTGGTATTCGCCATTGCCAACCGATGCGCATTGGCCTCCGTGAAGGAGGAATTACAAAGGAGACACAGTTGCACGGACCTTGGTAAGCTGCAGCGCTACCTTGGCCTGTAGATCACCAGGGACAGGGCAGCTCGCACCATTACGCTGACGTAGTCGCATATGGTCAAGCAGCTCCTCACGCAGTTTTGCTTCCCGTTCTCCAAGGTACAACTAACCACTCTTGCTGTGGATCAAGGGCTTACAGCTCCACCTTTGGATGGGCCATTCGAGTCCAACAATCTATATCCTGAGCTGGTGGGTTGTCTCATGTACCTGATGACATGTAGTCGCCCAGACCTAGCTTACCCTCTTAACATCCTGGCGCGCTTTGTTGCGCCTGGGAGACACCAACCCTCCCAATGATACGCTGCTAAGAGGGTGGCAACGCATATGGTGAGTATATTAGGCATGAAACTTGACCTTAGAGGGAATTAGCCAGTTACCTTTATAAGTTTCTCGGACACGTCATGGGTCGACGATGCTGAGTCAAGCGTGAAAGAGAGTGACTCGACACCAGACGTCGGACACATGTTCCTAAGCTAAAAGCAGCTATAGGTCCAAGCCTAGGCATGCAAGACTGAGAAGAACTAATAGCACTATAGTCGTCGTCATATAGGACAAGATTAGCATACAAAGCAGCACGCACAACAGGCCTATCCATAGTGAACACCTGGTGGCCCCTGTCGCGCAAGGAGAAGTAGGTAGGTCGGCCAAAGCCGCGGTGCATAACGGTCCAAGGCACGTATTGGCCACCTCCGGCATGACTTCATTCATGCTGAGGGACCCAGGGCTGGGGCTGTTGTTGTTGATGCTACTAACCCTGCGGCTGCAACCACTGTTGCTGCTGATGTTGCGTCGACATAGTATTCTACCTGGCATGGGGTGTGGCAGCTCTAGCGGCGGTTTTAGTAGCGGCTAAAGTGGCTGTGGCGGCTGGAGCAGGGGCAGTAGTGGCTACATCAGGGGCGGCAATGGCTATAGTGGCAGGAGCACAAGCAACAGCGGTTGTAGTGGCATTATCAGGGGCACCAGTGGTGCAGTCAGCAGTGGCATTAGCTCTAGTGGCGGCGGTTGGCTACAGCGGTAGCACCACTAGCTGCAGCGGCGGCGGCAGCAGCTGGAGTGGCGGCGGTAGTAGCTACAGCAGCGGCAGCACTAGTTGCGGTGGCGGTGGCAGTAGCTGTAGCGACGGGAGTAGTGGCTAAAGTAGGGACGGCATTGGCTATAGCGGTAGTAGCAGGGCCGGCAGTATCTTGAGCAGGCAGTAACACAGGCGGCAGTCGCTGTAGCAGATAGTAACAGGGGCGGTAGTGGCTATAGCAGGCAGTATCAGTGCGGTAAGGGCTGTAGCGGTAGTAGCAGGGGCAGCAGTGGCTATCGCAGGCGTTAGCAAATGTGGCAGTGGTTGCAGCAGGCAGTTACAAGGGCGGCAGTGGCTATATCAGATAGTTTCAGCAGCGGTAGTGGTTGTAGCGGCAGTGGCAGGGGTAGAAATGGCTGTAGCATGCAGTCGCACAGGCGGCAGCAGCTGTAGCAGGCAGTTCCAGGGGCGGCTATAGTAGCAGTCCGGCTAGGATTGGGCTAGGCACGGGGGGGGGTGGGGCTTAATAGGATCTAGACCGAGCTCAGATACCATGACATGATTTGAGAGAGGAAATTGTGCACTAGGGTAGAATCGAGAGTACAAGGAACAAGTTATATCCTCACTATGAACTAGCCCTAATCTAGCCTACATAACTATATAAACATAACATGCAAATATATAGTTCGACAGCAACGTCATGCTTCGTTGAACTCTTAATTGTGTTGATGCAGACGTGCGCAAGCCTCCCATGGCATCGACTTTGTCGCATAGGCGATCGTCCGCAGAGCCGCCACCACAATCGACGTTGAGGTCAAGTTTGTCGAGCTCACCGAGCAATGGTACAGGTCGGTACACAGGACCCGAACGGTATACTTTGCTCGACGAAGCACGTCCCCAGCCAACGTGACGAGCAGCATCTTGTTGCCGTCAACCTTTAGTTTCACGACGATGTCATTTAGCTACACTGAACGAAATAATTGTCCGCATGCCAAGATATATGGATGGAAAATGTGCATTAGTTGCTACCGTGTTTAAGCGTTAATCAAAGGGCGCCACAAGGTTAAAACCCGGAGGGTTGTACATGGAAAGACAAGGCTACATGGCCATTAACTCGGCTCAGCAATCTGCAGGAAAGGAATTAGGCAAACAGTGTCATATGGACAGTTTCTTACAAATACAGTCACGCATGCAAACCAGGCTGAATCTAGTACTTGGTCCAGCGACCCTTGGCCTTGAGCACAGCGCGCACACGCCTGGGCATGATGTCGATCAATTCACTGCACCAGGCCGCGGGGATTTTCTCCCATTCCACTTGAATTCTGTCCCACAGCTCAAGAATGCCTGCAGGTGGGCGGGGGTAAGCAACCAGCTGCTTCTTCAAGTAAACCCATAGGTGTTCTATGGGGTTATGGTCCGGACTAGATGCGGGTCATGGGAGAACAGAGTACGGCTGCTCTGCAAGGTACTTATGCTTGGGGTCGTTGTCATGCTAGAACACGACTGCCTCGGGATTGAGCTCGTAATGCTCGATAGTATGTTGAAGCCCGTCTTGCAGGATTGAACGGTACAACTCCCCGTTCATCCTTCCCTCTATCTTGCACATAAAACCCGCGCCGTTGTATGTCATGCACCCCCAAATCATGATGGAGCCGCCGCCATGCTTGACGGTCTGTTTCACATGGTGCGGCTCCATGGGGCAGTCCTGTCTAATCCAGGCCCAACTTCGTCCGTCGCTACTAAACCGGCAGACCTTTGTTTCATCGCTCCAAATGACGCGTTTCCAGTCGTCCATCGTCCAGTGCTAATGGTCCTTGGCCCACTGCCTACGGTCGTTGATGTTTTTCTCGGATAGTCTAGGCTTAGATGGCTTTTCAATCGCCTTAACTCTGTGCCGCGTGAGAGTGTTTCGAACAGTGACGCCAGTGACACTGATGCCGTGTGTAGAAGCAATCATTCCGGCGGTTGCCTCGGCGGATTTCAATTCACATAAAACTATCGACCTTACGACTATTTGCGCGATTTGCTCGGGTAGCTTGCGCGGCCGACCAAGTTTCGCCGGTGACGGCACTAGCTCGTCGTACGTTTGCGGACCGACGTGGTGGAGGAGCTCGTCATGGACGGCGGACTTCGAAACACCCATCTCCTTAACGATTTGGCGGTAACTACGCCCCTCTTGAATTAGCTGCATGATGCTCTTCTG
Organism: Closterium sp. Naga37s-1; assembly: GCA_947471745.1. Lineage (NCBI taxonomy): Eukaryota > Viridiplantae > Streptophyta > Zygnematophyceae > Desmidiales > Closteriaceae > Closterium > Closterium sp. Naga37s-1. The sequence continues at coordinate 489,809 of CANJKZ010000006.1, forward strand.
CTTCTCCACACTAAGGCACTTCATGCTGCGGGGGAGATAGCACTAAGGTAAGATCGTAGACTACGCTCGTAATCGCCTCTGTACCTAACGAAACTAGATCTAACTGCGCTCGAAATAATGCGTGAGACATTTTGGAAGGATTTGTCCGTATGGGGTGTCGAGAGAGAAAAGCTGACTCGTTAGAGCTCCATCGTTTCACAGGCTAGAGGGCGCCTATACAAACTGGTAACACATGACACGAGCCCTGTATGCAATTTGTACACTAGAATACATGTTTATTTTACGATTGGACGCCACTTACTCTACATATCGAATCCATAAGGACAATTATTTCGTTCAGTGTAGCCGGCCGACAGTAGATTCACCTGCACGCCCAGAATGTAGAGTACCTTGGGGACAAGTATCCGCTTCCCGACCTTCCCTTGCAGAGTGACGGTGCCGCAGCCCTCGACGGTCTGCAGAGCCCCGTTGAAGCCGCGCACATGCTGCACATCGTCGCTTGGTGCCATGTCGATGAAGGCCTCCATCGTCCCCATCAGGTGGTGCGAGCAGCCGATGTCGAGGAGCACCACAGACAGGTTTGCTTGCACGGTGGCCGTGACCGCCTTAAAGTCCTCGCCAGCCACTGGCACTAGCAAGACTATCGGCTCCACCATGTCAACCATCGAGCACGGCGCCTTCCCGTCGCCTCAACCCTCGCCGCTAAAGTTGTCGACGTCCTTCGTCGACGACGTCTTCTTCGACGCCAGCTTCTCCTTGCACGGCTTCTCATCTCGACATGGGCGACGACTGGCTGACCATCCGCAGCCTCCTTTGTTGTCATCCTCGCTGCTATCGTCACGGTTGAGACACTCAAAGGAGAGGTGGTCAGGGTCACCACAGACCCAGCACTCCCGCCGTCGACCACCACCGTTTTGATCGCTGTCCCGGGCCGACTTCTTCTGGTTAACATCCTACGTCGACCTCCCACCCTCACTGCCCCTGCTGACAACTTTGTTTCATCGGGGTGGCGTAGTTTTCCTGCAAAAGGAGCTCCATGGGCCATTCTGCCTCCTGCATAGCCTCATCCTTGATGATGTGGCTGTTCAGTGTGTCCTTGTCAAGCGACTCTCGCACGCCGGGCAAGCGACTCTCGCATCAAGTTGTAGCCACTCAGCAAGCCCTAGATGATGTGCGTGATGTGCAACGCCATCAAGTAGTCGACACTAGCCATCCTCATGTCAATGAGGAGTTGTCGATATCGGTTGCAGTAGTCCGTTGCCGAATCCTGCTCACCCATCCTAATGTGAGTCAGCTGCTCCTCTACGTGGCCGATGTACAATTCGTTCGCCGCCTGGTACGCTGACAAGATGAAACGCCATGCTTGGTGGCCTTCGTCTAGTCGATGTCGACACTGCTTCAGCGCAATCTGCATCATCGACAAGCAACACCTCAAGATGACCATGAAGGTCAGCAGGTGAGAAGAATGAAACTCCACTCGTAGCTTGACCTTATCCTCATCCAATATCGGCCCGTCGCCGTCGGCGAAGCACTTCAGCTCGACGATCTCCAGCTAAGACTCGATGGACTCCCTCCACGTAATAAGGTCCCGTCGGCCTTGCAGCGGTGTAGAAACGACGATCTTGTCCGGCGAAAACTTGAAGTAGTTGTATGCCGGTGCGATCCTGCCCACCGTCACATGCGTCGTCGATGTGGGCCGAGCGACGTCGTCCATCGGCGTCTGCATGTGAGCTGCCTGCGGTCGCCGTCGACTGCTGCACTCGCGCCTGGCTCCCACCGACGCCACCGTCGACGGACCTGATCACTTCTCTCTTCTTCGTGCCCTCACCACTGCAGACTTGGTCACCGCCGTCAACCTCCTCATCAACGCCAGCTTCGTTGTGCACCGACTGAGGAGAAGCAGGTCGGGAGGGGTGTTCCGTTGCCCACTGCGCACGGATCCCTAGGAGCACCACCTCCGAGGGAATCACCGACCGGAACTCGCCAGCCAAGTGGTGTCTCTTCACATCAGACAATTGTGCCTCCAGTGTATCCTCTACCATGCTATCCTTTGTCGAGATAGGCGTCATGGTCTGCATGGGCTGCTGGCCTACAAAAGACATAGGTAAGTGTGCAATCGGCTACTAGTCTAAAGGTTCCTTGCGGGGTCGTCCACGCTCACCGTACCATGTGGAGATTCACTCTACAACGATGGTGGGAGCTAGACTACGAGGTTGGCACAAGTTGTGTGAGTGATTGTAGCTTTGTTTGCATTCACTGACACTTACAGCTTCACGAAAAGAATTGGCAAGATTTTCACTAGCGAAGTAGGGATTACATAATGAACAAACAATGGCAAGAATGACTACATCAAAGCCTAGCAACCTAGCAGGCAAGCTGATCGACTACCAGCGCAGCAACGTTGACAGTCTACCAGCATTGCATAGAGGCACCACGCCAGCGTTTTGAATGCACGACCTGCCAACAGAGCAAGTTAGTGGCCTGCCAATGCTCCACCAGGGCGGCTTGCAAACGTTGCATTCGCAAGTGATAGTAGCGCATGTGCGCACCCACTTCGAGGGTGTGCGGCGACGGTTGAGCACGTTCTCTACCGTCGCGTGGGTGCCAAGTTGGCCACGTGCCTGTTATCGGGAGTGGAGTGTTGGCCCCACCCTCGCGTGGGCAACGCCGATGACTTGGTCGGATGTACGAGAGTAGTAGCCAACCGTTCACAGTGGGAGAGCTGCTCGACAGGCTTCCTCGAGCTGCAGGGGACCGCTGTGGTGTTGCTGTTGACTAGGGAGCTCGACAGCTGCAACTGACTGGTCTGGGCGACGGTTGGGCCATCGACCAGGAAGGGCAGTTCGACCGGGAGGTCGACGAAGCAGTCCGTCGACCTGACAAGTGAGCAGCGGTCCACGAGGGGAGCTCGGCGACATCAGCGGACAGTTCTGATCGACGGAAGGGGTCCGTCGACCACGGGGTAGCTGTGGTCGACCAGGGGCACCTGGTGGTCGACCAAAGGGAGGTGTGGTCGACTAGAGGCACCTGGTGGTCGACCGGAGGCACTGGTGGTGTCCAGGTCGACCGGATAACCTGCTTGACGAGTTTTGCGGAGACACACCAATATCATCGAGGTCGCAATGGCGAAGGCGACGTCGGGCTGGTATCCCGAAGTCGATGTGGCTCGTCAGGCGCAGACAACAGCCGACGGATGCACAGCAATGCAAGTCGGGCCAATCGTCTGCGCGCACCTACGAGCGTGCGCACTGCTGCCATCTACGGGTGCAACGCGGGACAGCCGCACTGCTGCAGCGTTGGCACGCCGTCGACCTGTTGCGTTGGCAGGTCGCTCTTCTGCAGTGCTGGCGCGGCTCCTCTACGCAACACTGGCAGGCAGTCGACCAAGCTGTGCTGGCGGTCGACCAGGCTAGCTGCAGGATTGCTAGGTGCTTGATGTAGTCATTGTTGTCATTGCTTGTTAGATCATTCTGTAATTCCAACTTTGCTAGTGGAAACTCTTGCCGATTTCTCCCGTGAATGCGCAAGCACTAAAGAACTAAGCAAATCTACGATCATTCCTAGTAGTTCGTGCCAACCCCCGTAGTCTAGCTCACTACCGTTGTAGAGTGACTCTCCGCATGGTGCGGTGAGCGTGGAACGGCCCTGAAAGTTACCTTCAGATAGGAGCCGACTTTTGCACCTACTAAGTCGTTCGTAGGCCGGCAGCAGCGTAAGTCACCATGGTCGACCCCGTAGTTGATGCGGGCGTAGCGGACACCTTGGAGGCACGCTTGGCTGATGCACGGAAACGCAATGCGGATGGCGAGTACGGGAAGATCCCCTAGGCAATCGTCGAGTTTGGACCGTGCACAGTGGGCGACGGAGCACTCGTCCCGTCCTGCCTCTCCCCGACCGGTGCAGAACGAAGGTGGCGTCGACGACGAGGTCAACGGTGTTGCACGAGTCAGCGGCAGCGAAGGCACGAAGCAGAGAGGGGTGATCAAGGTCGACGGTGGCGTCGACGGGATACAGGCGCGGGGGCAACGGTCGACGGCGCCTGCACGCAGCTCGCATGGCGACGTTGATGGTCAACGTCGCTCTCCTCTACGAAGCGGTGGAGGTATCTCGGCGACGACACATGTGACGGCGGGCGAGATTGCGCCGGCGTGTGGCTACTTCAAGTTCTTGCCGGACCGGATCACCGTCGCCTCACTGCAAGGTCGACGGGATCTCATTACCTGGAGGGAGTCGATAGAACCTCAGTTGGAGGTCGCCGGGCCGAAGGGCTTCGCCGATGGCACTGTGCCCATCCCACCAGAGGAGGATGTCAAGCTGCGCAGAGAGTTTCGTGCTGCTCACCTTCATGGTCATCTCGAGGTGCTGCTCGCTGGTGGTGCAGCTAGCGCTCAGGAGCTGTCGAAAGCGACTCGGTGCTGGTCACCAGGCATGGCGCTTCATCCTGTCGACGTACCAGGCGAAAAACGACCTGTACATCGGACAGCTGGAGGAGAAGATGACTCACATCGGATGGGCGAGGAGGAGTCGGCGGCGGACTACTGCAACCGTGCTCGACGGATCCTAGCTGAGATGTGGATGGCGGGCGCCGAGTACTCGACGGCGTCCTACATCACCCACGTCGTCAAGGGCCTGCCGAGCAGCTACAACCTCATGAAGAGGATGATGATGGTGCCCAGCACACGTGGACGAGGACTCCATCACCAGCTACATCCTCCAATATGAGGCGATGCAGGAGGCAGAACAGCGCAAGGAGCTCCTTCCGCAGGCAAGTTACGCTTCGCCGACGAAGCAAAATCGTCAGCAGGAGTAGCGCGGGAAGCGGGGCGGAGGTGGTAGCGGAGGTGGGCGATCGACGAAGGGCGTCAACGAGAAGAAGTCTACGCGGGACAAGGGCCGTGGAGGTGGTGGTTGACGGCGGGAGTGCTGGATCTGTGGCTACCCCGACCATCTCTCCTTCGAATGCCCCGACCGCAATTACAGCGACGAGGACAACACCAAGGGCGGTCGTGGTCGGTCAACCAGTCGTCGCCCCCGTCGAGATGAGAAGAAGCGCAAGGAGAAGCAGACGTCGAAGAAGACGCTGTCGATGAAGGATGTTGACACCTCCAGCAGCAAGGGCCGAGGTGACGGGGTGGCGTCGTGCTCAATGGTCCGCGTGGTGGAGTTGACGGTCTCGCTGGCGCCGGAGACTGGCAAGGACTTCCAGGTGGTAGCAGCAGCTGTGCAAGCCAACCCGATGGCGGTGTTGCTCGACAGCGGTTGCTTTCACCACCTGATGGGGACAAAGGCGGTCTTCATCGACATGGCGCCAAGCGATGATGTGAAGCACGTGCGTGGATTCAACGGGGCACTGCAGCCCGTCGAGGGTCGCGGAACCGTCGCTCTGCAAGGGGAGGCCGCGAAGCAGGTCCTCATCCCCGACTTGCTCTACGTTCCGGGCGTCCAAGTGAACCTGTTGTCTGCTGGCCAGCTGAAGGAGAGTGGAGTGCAGCTGCAAGGCGCCGGCAACGAGATGTTGCTCATCGCCGCGACCGGGGAGGTGCTCGGTCGAGCACGCTACACCGAACGAGTCCTCTGCACTGAACTTCGCCCCTGCTCGACGCGGTCGCCGTCGACCAAGGTGGTGGCTCTTCGGGCGATCGTCTCGGCGACGGAGTCGACCCCTGACTGGTTGCATGCGAGGCTTGCACACGTCGGCATTGTCACGATCAAGAGCTCGGCAAAGCATGAAGTTGCTACTGGGCTCGACATCAAGCCGTCGACCAGAGCGGACCCGTCGTGTATTTTTCAACGGGAGTTGTTGTTGGCCCCGTCCTCGCTTGGGCGGAGCCGACTTCGTGGTTGGGTGTACGAGAGGTACAGCCGACTTGCAGCAGTGGGCGACGCCGACTTGGGCGAGCTGGTTGACGGGGTTGGTCGACTTGCACGGGGCCACTGCAATGTCACCGACTTGGGAAGCCGGCGGCCGACTTCAACTGGTGGTCGACGATGTGGCGCGTCGTCCTCGAGGTCGGCGCCGACTTGCAAGGTCACCGACTTGCAAGGTCGCCGACTGGCAAGGTCGCCGACTTGCGAGGTCGCCGACTTGCGAGGTCGCCGACTCGGGAGGTCGCCGACTTCAAGAGGTCGGCGTAAACCCTTAACCCTTCGGGTAGCCGACTTGGGTGGTCGGCTGACAACTGCGTTGGTCGACATGGAGCTGGTCGACCTGGAGCTGGTCGACCTAGGGTGTGGTCGACCTGGTGAGGCCGACTTGGAGTGGTCGTCGACTTGGGAGGTTGACGGGCACATACAGGAGCAGCTGGTCGACGTAGTTGCCCGGTCGACCGGGTTACCTGGGGGACGAGGCTCTGCGGAAGAGTGCGACGGTCGCCCAGGCGATGTTGGCGAGGCTGACCTCGGGGGTGGTATCCCGAGGTGGACGTGGCGGATCAGGTGGAGTCGTCAGCACGAGGATGACACAGTGTGTGCGTTGTGCAGGTGACGAGGCTTAGCCTGCCAATCATCTGCGAGCACCTGCGAAGTAGGTGCGCTGCTGTTCTGCGGGAGCAACGCTGGCACGCCGACAACCTGTAGCTTTGGCACGCCGTCGACTTTGCACCGCTGGAGCGCGGTCGCCCAAGTTGTGCTGGAACGCGGTCGACCATGCTGCGCTGGCAGTCGACCGACTTGAATGCTAGCTCTGATGTAGTCTTGTCCTGCCAACTTCATTGTACCATTGTTGTCAATTTTCTCTAGTGAAACTCTCTCCAAATTGCCCTGTGACCTAGCAAGCAGTGTGTGCACTAGGAAAACGACTAAGGAACAGAGAACACAGAGATCACACGAGCATCCATGCCTAGCCCGTAGTCTAGCTCCCGTTGTAGTAGTTATCTCCGCATGGTGCGGTGAGCGCGGATGGCACACGACTTACCTTTCAGTCAGGTTGACGTAGAAGTCACTTTCCTAAGTTGTTCGTAGGCCGGCAGCCGTGCAGTCACTAGCGTGCGCGTAGGTGACGCCAACGAAATGGAGACCCAGAAGCACAGCTGGAGGATGCGAGGACACGCCATGGGGCCCAGGAGTACTGAACGATCCCCTGGGCGGTTGTGGAGGCTGGCATTCGCACCATGTGGGCGATGTTGCACCCTTCTCGACCTGCGTCTCCTCGATCGGTGGACACAGAGGGCGGCGTCGACGTGGGCGTCAACGCCGGTGGTGGCCAAGTCGGCAGCAGTGCGGGAGGCACAGCGAGGCAGCGTTGTGTGATACACGCCGATGAAGTCCGCGGCGTTCAGGCGCGAGGGATGCGGTCGGCGGTGGCTGCAGGCTCCTCGCAGGGTGGCGTCGGAGGTCGACGAAGCGGACAGTCGCCGATGTCGGCGACCCACGTGACAGCGAGCGGGATTGCGCCGAGCTACGGCTACTTCAAGTTTACGCTGGACAGGATCTCGGTCACCCCTCCGCTGGTCGATCGACCCGACATCCTCACCTGGAAGGAAGCTATTGAGCCCCAGCTGGAGATGGCTGGGCTGATCAGCTTCGCCCGAGGAACCATGGCGACACCGGACGACCCCGACTTGCGAGCTGAGTTTCGCGCCGTGCAGCTGTTGACCTTCACGGTCATCTCGCGGTGCTGCTCGCCGGGCGTACAGATCGCCTTGAAGTTTTGCCGAGAGTACCTTGACGCCGGCCACCAGGCGTGGCACTTCATCGAGTCGACCTACCAAGTCACTGACGACTTGTTCATCACCCAGCTGGAGGGGCAGCTGACGCACCTACGTATGGGCGACGAGGAGACGGCGACCGACTACTGCAACCGGGCCCGGCGAGTTCTCGCCACCATCAGGATGGCCGACGCGCAGTACTCGACGGCGTCGTACGTCACCCATGTCATGCAGGGACTCTCGAGCAGCTACAATCTCCTAACGCGGTTGTCGATGGCGCCGAGCACGAGGACGACGCTCAACAAGGACAACTTGACCTCGTACATCCTTCAGGACGAGGCGATGCAGGAGGCTGAGCGGTCCCAGGAGCTCTTGGCGCAGGCAAACTTCGTCAGCCCGGCGAAGCAAGGAGGTCGACCGGGGCAGCGCAAACAGTCTGGCGGCGGTGGTAACAGTGGCAAGAAGCTAGCCAAGGAAGTCGACAAGAAGAAGTCGACCAAGGACAGCGGTCGAGGAGGAGGAGGTCGACGTCGGGAGTGCTGGCTCTGTGGTGACCCCGACCACCTCTCCTTTGAGTGCCCCGACCGCAATGACTCCGACGACGACGACGCCAAGGGAGGCCGTGGGAGGTCTGGCAGCCGTCGTCCTCATCGTGGAGGAAACAAGCCGCGCAAGGAGAAGCAGTCGACCACGTCAACCTCGGTGAAGGAAGCCGACTCCCCTGCTGGCGGCAAGGCGCGGGACGACAAGACGGCGTCGTGCTCACTGGTTGGCGTCGTGGAGCCGACCGTCTTGCTGGCACCGGAGGCCGAAGAGGACTTCCAGGTGGTGTGCAGGCAAACCCTGCGGTGGTCCTGCTCGACGGCGGCTGCTCCCACCACCTGATGGGGACAAAGGAAGTCTTCTGCAGCCGAGCGGCTCCATCAAGCACGTGCGCGGATTCAATGGGGCACTGCAGGACATCCAGGGCCGCGGCACCGTTGCCCTGCAAGGGGAGGCCGGGAAGCAAGTGCTCATCCCCGACGTGCTGTACGTCCCGGGTGTGCGGGCAAACCTGCTATCGTCCGGCAAGCTGAAGGAGCATGGTGTGAAGGTGCAGGAGGACGGCGATGGGATGCTGCTCGTCTCGGCAGCGAGAGAGGTGCTCGGTCGGGCGACGTACTCCGGGCGTGTCCTCTGTACCGACTTGCGTCCCTGCTCAACGAGGTCGACGGCGCCCACGCCGGAGGTTGTGGCCCTGCAGGCGATCGCCTCGAAGACTAAGTCCACACCAGACAGGATGCATGCGAGGCTTGCGCACGTCGTCATGGACACCATACGAAGCTCAGCGAAGCACGGGGTTGCTACTGGGCTGGACCTCAAGTCGACGACGGGCGCCGACTCACCGTGTGTCTCGTGCGTCGGCGGGAAGCTGGCGCGGCACACCTTCCCCAATCAAGGCTCCGACGCCAACAACGTGCTGGCCGTCGTGCACATCGACCTGTGCGGGCCGTTTCGCGTGGCTGCCAAGGACGGTAGCTTGTACTCCTTGCTGCTGAAGGACCGCAAGACTCGCTACGTGTGGGTGAGGCCGGTCGCCAAGAAGTCGGATGTGCTGCTGGAGTTCCAGAAGTGGCTGGTGTTGGTGGAGAGGCAGGTGAAGAAGTCAGTGCTGATGCTGCGCTCAGACCCGAGAGGGGAGTTCCTCGGGAAGAAGTTCACCGACTTCGTGGACGGTAAGGGGATCGTCCACGACCTTACCTGCTCGTACACCGCGCAGCAGAACGGCATGACGGAGCGAGAGATGAGGACGGTGGTGGAGTCGGTGCGAATGATGCTGCTGCACATGGGCGTGCAGCACCACTAGTGGCACCTCGCTCTGCGATAGGCCGTCTGGGTCCGCAACTGCCTTGAGACGTCGACGCTGCCGCCGGGGACAACGCCGTACCAGCTGCTCATCGGGCAGAAGCCCGACCTGTCGCTGGCACGGGTGTGGGGCTGCATGGCACAGTTCCTAGTCCCCGAGCAGCAGCGTGGTGGGAAGCTGAAGCCGAAGGCCACGTGGGGCCTTCACCTTGGCGTGTCGGGGGAGAGCAAGGGCTGGGAGCTCCTCGACATCGACGCCAACCAGGTGGTCACCACGTCGGACGTGGTGTTGTACGAGGATATGCCACTGGAGGTGTGGAAGTCGGAGCATGGGCCGGTGTCAGGTCGGACGCCGACCACCCCGCCAACCGACACCTCGACGGCGACGCTGCCTCTGCTCGCCGAGGTCAATGAGCTTGCTGATGAGGATGCCGGGGTCGTCTGTCCTCCTTCCCCTTCCCCTACGACCCTTGCCCCTCCCCTCGTGGCCGAACTGCGCGGGCTGACTCCTGTGTCGGCCTCCGGCGATGAGGGGAGTAGTGGGACGTCGCCTTCGGCGCCGGCCAAGGGCATCGCCAGTGGCCGACGTGACGAGCGGCAAGTCGACGTTGGGGAAGAGCACATCGAGGAGGAGCAGCCGACTTGGATGAAGCCGACGAAGAAGGCACCAGCAGTGCAGCAGCCGACAAGGGAGCAGGCAGCGGTGACGCCGACCACAGAGCAGTTGGCAACCAGGCAGTCGGCAGAAGAGCCTACCACAGGGGACAAGTCGGCCAGGAAGCCGACCAAGGTGCAGCAGGAAAACGATGGCAGCGAAGCCGGCGACGAAGGAGGGGACGCCGAGAAGTCCACCGATAGCGACGTGGTGGAAGTTCAGCCTGGACCTCGGAAGTCAGGCCGACTTCGGAGTCCCCCCGACTTCTTCTGTCCCACTGCCTTCACTACGGTGTACGACGTGGACGACGACGACTTGGCATATGACGACGCCGAGGAGGATGAGGAGTTTCCGGAGCTCGACCCCGACATGCATGTCGACCCCGAACACCGTTGGGACATCTCGACGATGACGGTGAAGGAGGCGTTGGCGAGCTGGAAGGGCCCGACGGTGAAGGCCGCCCTGGAGGAGGAGATTCGCAGCCTCATCAACATGGGCACTTGGGAGCTGGTCGAACGCCCGCTGGGGGTAAACATCATGAAGAACCGGTGGGTGTTGACGACGAAGTACCATGTCAACAACACTGTCGAGCGCGAGAAGGCGAGGCTGGTCGAGAAGGGCTTCACGCAGGTGTACAGCGCTGACTACGACGAGACTTTTGCGCCGATGGGCAGCTACGTCACGCTGAGGATCTTCCTCAGCATCGTCACCATCCTCAACCTCAACCTGATGCAGCTCGACATGAAGAACGCCTTCCTGCAGAGCAAGCTCGACAGGGTGCTCTACATGTCCCAGCCGGACTACTTCAACGACGGAACCGGCCGAGTGTGCAAGTTGCTGAAGAGCCGGTACGGCCTGAAGCAGTCACCGCTGATGTGGTACTTGGCGCTCAACGACGTACTGGTCAGCGCCGAGTGGAAGAAGAGCCAGGTCGACGAGGCTCTGTACTTCAAGGTCGGCGACGACGTAGTGGCCTGCTGGGTGTTGGTCTACGTCGACGACCTGCTCGCCGCCAGCAGCAGCACCGAGATGCTGAAGGAGCTGCTGGAGTCCGTCTTCGAGCTGCGTGAGATCTCGCCGGTGCAGAAGTACCTCGAGCTGGAGATCGTCCGCGACAGGTCGGCGGGGAAGCTATGGCTGCACCAGCAGGGCTACGCCGACAAGCTGCGTAGGCGCTTCATCGACGAGGAGCACACTGAGCACACCCTGAAGACGCCGGTCTCGGTCGACGCCTACGCCGAGCTCACCTTCGACGACGAGGAGGCACAGGAGCGACAGGAGGAGAAGTACCGGCAGAAGGTCGGCTCGTTGCAGTTCGCGGCAACGACGACAAGGCCGGACATCGCCTTCGCTTGCAGCCAGCTGGGGAGCAGCCTCACGGTGAGGAGCAACCAGCACTGGCGCGAGGTCGACCGCTGTCTCGCCTACCTCACCAACACGCATGACACCGCCCTGGAGTTCGGCGGTGGACCTGAGTCGCTGGAGTTGGTCAGCTACGTGGACGCCGATGACACCGGTGACAAGCAGAACAGGACGAGCACGGGCGGCTACATGTTCGTCTACGGAGGGGCCGCAGTCTCCTGGTCGAGCCAGCACATAAAGTGCGCGACGATGTCGTCGACCGAGTCGGAGTACGTGGCGGCCACCGAAGCCGGCAAGGAGGGACGCCGGCTTCGCTTCCTCCTCGCTGAGTTCCGGCAGCTGGATGCCGAGAAGCCGACCGTCCTCCGGGTGGACAACAAGTCGGACATCACGGTTGCCGAGGGCATGGGGTTGACGGGCAACCTCAAGCACATGGAGCGGCGACAGGCCTGGCTGCAGCACATGGTGAAGCGTGGGAAGTTTTCACTGAAGTACATCCCGACCGCTGACCAGCCGGCCGACTTCCTGACGAAGGCGCTGCACTATCCGGCCTTCAACCGGTGCTCCGTTGCCATTCCCCAGGTGCGCTTAGTCGACGCGGGCGACGGGGACAACGACGTGCAGCAGTAGGTGCCATGCCCTCCTGCATGGCTGGTGCGGTGACTGGCGTGCTGTGTGTTGGGTGCACGCCGACGAGCTATTTTCCGAGCAGTGATGCCGTGTGGGCTGGGGGCCCAAGCGTGAACGCGGCAGGGGAGTGTCAACGGGAGTTGTTGTTGGCCCCATCCTTGCTTGGGCGGAGCCGACTTCGTGGTTAGGTGTACGAGAGGTACAGCCGACTCGCAGCAGTGGGCGACGCCGACTTGGGCAAGCTGGTCGACGGAGGTTGGTCGAGTCGCACGGGGCCACTGCAATGCCGCCGACTTGGGACGCCGGCGGCCGACTTCAACTGGTGGTCGGCGATGTGGCGCGTTGTCCTGGAGGTCGGCGCCGACTTGCAAGGTCGCTGACTTGCAAGGTCGCTGACTTGCAAGGTCGTCGACTTGTGAGGTCGCCAACTCGGGAGGTCGCCGACTTCAAGAGGTCGGCCTAAACCCTAAACCCTTCGAGTAGCCGACTTGGGTGGTCGGCTGACAACTGCGCTGGTCGACATGGAGCTGGTCGACCAGGAGTGACGTCGACCTGGAGCTGGTCGACCTAGGGTGTGGTCGACCTGGTGAGGCCGACTTGGAGTGGTCGTCGACTTGGGAGGTCGACGTGCACATACAGGAGCAGCTGGTCAACGTGGTTTCCCGATCGACCGGGTTACCTAGGTGACGAGGCTCTGCGGAAGAGTGCGACGGTCGCCCAGGCGATGTTGGCGAGGCTGACCTCGGGGGTGGTATCCCGAGGTCGACGTGGCGGATCAGGTGGAGTCGTCAGCACGAGGATGACACGGTGTGTGCGTTGTGCAGGTGACGAGGCTTAGCCTGCCAATCATCTGCGAGCACCTGCGAAGTAGGTGCGCTGCTGTTCTGCGGGAGCAACGCTTGCACGCCGACAACCTGCAGCGTTGGCACGCCGTCGACTTTGCACCGCTGGAGCGTGGTCGACCAAGTCGTGCTGGAACGCGGTCGACCATGCTGCGCTGGTATTCGACCGACCTGAATGCTAGCTCTGATGTAGTCTTGTCCTGCCAACTTCATTGTACCATTGTTGTCAACTTTCTCTAGTGAAACTCTTGCCAAATTGCCCGGTGACCTAGCAAGCAGTGTGTGCACAAGGAAAACGACTAAGGAACAGAGAACACAGAGATCACACGAGCATCCGTGCCTAGCCCATAGTCTAGCTCCCATTGTAGTAGTTATCTCCGCAGTATCTCGTGCGTCGGAGGAGAGCTGGCGCCGCACACCTTCCCCGCCACGAGCTCGGACGCCATGGAGGCACTGGCTGTCGTGCACATTGACTTGTGCAGGCCATTTCGGGTGGCTGCCAATGATGGCAGCTTGTACTTCCTGCTGCAGAAGGATCGCCACACTCGGTTTCTGTGGGAAATACCGGTCGCTAAGAAGAGCGAGGTGCTACGGGAGTTTTAGAGGTGGCTGGTGCTGGTGGAACGACAGACGAAGAAGTTGGTGCTGTCGCTCCGCTCCGACCGAGGCGGGGAGTTCCTCGAAATGGATTTCTCCACCTTCGTCGACAGAAAGGGCATCGTCCACAACCTGACGTGCCCCTACACTCCATAGCAGAACGGTATGGCTGAGCGGGAGATGCGCACGGTCGTCGAGTCCGTGCGGACGATGCTGCTGCACATGGGCGTGCAACACCACTGGTGCACCTCGCTCTTCGACAAGCTGTCTGGGTGCGCAACTGCTTGGAGCGGTCGACAACGCCATCCGAGACGACTCCGTACCAGCTGCTGACCGGAAAGAAGCCCGACCTCATGCTGGCGCGGGTGTGGGGCTGTATGGTGAAGTTTATGGTTCCCGAGCAGCAGCGTGGTGGGAAGCTGGCGCCGAAGGCTCGCTGGGGGCTTCACCTGGGTGTGTCGCCGAAGAGCAAGGGCTGGGAGGTGCTTGACCTGACCGACAACAAGGTGGTCACATCCGTCAAGGTGATCTTCTATGAGACGCTATCGCTGGAGGTGTGGAAGGCAAGGTATGGGCCGGCGTCGGGGCGGACGTAGGCACACCCGCCGACGGACACCTCTACGGCGACGGTTCCACTCCTCGCCGAAGTCGACTAGCCTGCTGATGGAGACGTTGCGGAGGTTCTTCCCCTGATCTTGCTCCTACACCCCCCTCCCCCCCCCGTCACAGATCGGCCTGCCTCGACGCCTGTGTCAGCCGCCGGCGATGAGTGGAGCCTTTTGGCGTCGCCTGTGGCGCCGACCAGCGGCATCGCCGACGCTCGACAAGGCTCCAAGCTCGTTGACCATGGTGGGGAGCAGCAGAGAGGGGAGCCGGTCGAACAGGAGGCAGCGGCAGGGGTGCAGTCGACAGGGGAGCAGCAGCCTGGGAGTTCGACAGGGAAGCTGTCAAAGTCAGTAGCAGGCGAGCAGCCGGTCGAAGGGTTGAAGCAGCTGGTTGACGACGATGATGCCGACGAGGAAGGGGAGCAGTCGGCGGGAGAGGAGTCCACCGACAGTAATGTGGTGGAGTTTCCGGTCGAGATGTCTTCGCTAGAGCTGCGAAGCTCTGGTCGAGCTCGACGGCCGCCGGATCGGCTGAGATTCCACGCCTGCCTGCCACCAGCTGCCTTCACTACAGTGTACGACGAGGTCGACGGCGACCTGTTGTACGATGACGCCGAGGAGGGTGAAGAACTGCCGGAGCTCGACCCCAACGTGCATACCAACCCCGAACACCGCTGGGACATCGCCACGATGACGGTGAAGGAGGCGCTGGCGAGCTGGAAGGGTAAAGCAGTGAAGACTCCCATGGACGAGGAGATTCGTAGCCTGATCAGCAATGGCACGTGGGAGCTGGTCGTGAAAACACGCAGGGTAAACATTATGAAGTACCGGTGGGTGCTGACGACCAAGTACCGCATCGACGACACCGTCGAGCACGAGAAGGCGAGGCTGGTCGTGAAGGGCTTCACGTAGGTGTACAGTGCCGACTACGACGAGACGTACTCGCCGGTGAGCAGCTACGTCACGCTGAGGATCTTCCTCAGCATCGTCGTCATCCTCGACCTTAACCTGATGCAGCTCGACATGTAGAACGCCTTCCTGCAGAGCAAGCTCGACAGGGTGCTCTACATGTACCAGCCGGACCATTTCGACGATGGGACCGGCCGGGTGTGTAAGCTGCTGAAGAGCCTCTACGGGCTGAAGCAGTCGCCGCTGCTGTGGTACAGGGCTCTCGACGGTGTGCTGCTGGGCGCTGGCTGGAAAAAGAGCCAGGTCGACGAGGCGCTCTACTTCAAGGCCGTCGACGACGGAGTAACCTGCTGGGTGATGGTCTACGTCGACGACCTGCTCGCCGCCAGCAGTAGCACCGCGATGCTGAAGGAGCTGAAGGAACTACTGGAGGCCGCCTTTGAGCTGTGTGAGATCTTGCCGATGGTGAAGTACCTTGGGCTGGAGATCGTGCGCGACAGGCCGGCCAGGAAGCTGTGGCTGCACCAGCAGGGCTACGCCGATAAGCTGCGCAGGCGCTTCATCGACGAGGAGCAGGGTGGATGAGTCCCGAAGATGCCGGTTTCGGTCGACGCCTACGCCGAGCTGAAATTCGACGACGAGGAGGCGCAGGAGCGCGAGGAGGAGGAGTACCGGCAGAAGGTTGGCTTGGTTCAGTTCGCGGCGACGACGACGAGGCCGGACATCGCGTTCACGTGCAACAAGCTGGGGAGCGGCCTCACGGTGAGGAGCGACCAGCATTGGCGCGAGGTCGACCGCTGCCTCGCCTATCTCGCCGACACCCGCGACACCGCTCTGGAGTTTGGCGGTGGACCAGAGTCGCTGGAGCTGATCGGCTACGTTGATGCCGATGATGCGGGCGACAAAGCAGAACCGGACGAGCACGGGAGGCTACGTGTTTGTCTACGGAGGGGCCGCTGTCTCATGATCAAGCTCGCGCATCAAGTGCGCGACATTGTCGTCGATCGAGTCGAAGTACGTCGCGGCCACGGATGCAGGCAAGGAGGGACGTCGACTTCGTTTCCTTCTGGCGGAATTCAACCTGCTTGACGCTAGGAAGCTGACCGTCCTCCGCGTCGACAGCAAGTCGGCAATCACGGTCGCTGAGGGCTTGGGGCTGACGGGCAACCTCAAGCACATGGAGCGACGCTACGCCTGGCTGCAGTACATGGTGAGGCGCCGGAAGTTCGTGCTGAAGTACATCCCAACCACCGAGCAGCTGGCAGATATCCTGATGAAGGCTGCATTTCACGGCTTTAAACCGGTGCTCTGTCGCCATCGGCCAAGTTCGCCTTGCCGACGTCGGCGACGGCGACGATGAGATGTAGCAGTAGGTGCCGTGCCCTTCTGCACGGCTGGTGCGGTGACGGCGTGCTGTGTGTAGGGTGCACGACGAGGACGAGTTCTCTCCGTGGAGTACTGTCGTTTGGGCTGGAGGCCCAAGCGTGAGCGCGGCAGGGGAGTGTTAACGTGAGTGGAGTGTTGGCCCCGCCCTCGCTTGGGCAACGCCGACGACTTGGTCGGATGTACGAGAGTAGTAGCCAACCGTTCACAGTGGGAGAGCTGCTCGACATGATATCGTCGAGCTGCAGCGGACCGCTGTGGTGTTGCTGTTGACTAGGGAGCTCCACACCTGCAACTGACTGGTCTGGGCGATGGGTGGGCCGTTGACCAGGAGGGGCAGTTCGACCGAGAGGTCGACGGAGCAGTCTGTCGACCAGCAGCTCGACCGGGAGGTCGACAGAGCAGTCCGTCGACCTGCAGTTCGACCGGGAGGTTGACGAAGCAGTCCGTCAACTTGACAAGTGAGCAGCGGTCGACGAGGGGAGCTCGGCAACATCAGCGGACAGTTCTGATCGACGGAAGGGGTTCCGTCGACCAGGGGGTAGCTCGACGGGAGCTGTGGTCGATCAAGGGCACCTGGTGGTCGACCAGAGGGAGCTGTGGTCGACCAGAGGCACCTGGTGGTCGACCGGAGGCACTGGTGGGTCGACCAGAGCACCTGGTGGTGTCCAGGTCGACTGGGTAACCTGCTCGACGAGTTCTGCGGAGACACGCGAATGTCGTCGAGGTCGCGATGGCGAAGGCGACGTCCGGCTGGTACCCCGAAGTCGATGTGGCTCGTCGTGCGCACCTGCGAGCGTGCGCACTGCTGCCATCTACGGGTGCAACGCTGGACAGCCGCACTGCTGCAGCGGTGACACGCCGTCGACCTGCTGCGTTGGCAGGTCGCTCTTCTGAAGTACTGGCGCGGCTCCTTTACGCAACGCTGGCAGGCGTTCAACCAAGCTGTGCTGGCGGTCGACCAGGCTAGCTGCAGGGTTGCTAGGTGCTTGATGTAGTCATTGTTGTCATTGCTTGTTAGATAACTCTGTAATTCCAACTTTGCCGATTTCTCCCGTGAATGCGCAAGCACTAAAGAACTAAGCAAAACTACGATCACTCCTAATAGTTCGTGCCAACCCCCGTTGTCTAGCTCACTACCGTTGTAGAGTGACTCTCCGCGGTGATGATGGTTGCGCCTGATGCTCCACGTCGACCTTGGGATACCATGCCAAGGTCGCCTTCGCCATCAGAGCCTCGACGACGGTCGCGCACCCCCTCAGGACCTCGTCGATGAGGTAACTTGGTCGACCGTGTTGACAGCCGATCACCCTGGTCGACGACCTCCTTCGTCGGCTGGTGCTCCGTCGAAGACCATCCTTGTCGACGGCCCGTTTGTCAACCGACCCGATCAGCCGTTGTCGTCGAACTCTCGTCTTTGTCAGCTGTTTGCAAGTCCCGTGGAGGATGAAAAACTGCTTCGTCGACATCCCCTATAAAACTAGCCACCAGCTCTCGTGGACGGCGACCTCACATTGGTCTTCTACAGATCAACCCACTCCGTCGACCAGTACGTGTTGACCTCTGCGGATGGTCGGCTGCACGCGACTACGAAGTCGACTTCGCCCAAGCAAGGGCGGGGCCATCACCCAATTCCCATCAACGAGCATCTAGCGCCAAATACCACGATAGCAGCAACTGCTTCAGCACGTACAAGTTCTTCAGCAGCTTGCACACGCGGCTAGTCACGTCGTCGTAGTAATCCGACTGGTACATGTAGAGCACGTGGTTCAGTTTACTATACAGGGAGTCGTTCTTCGTGTTGAGTTGCATTAGGTGCAAGTCGAGGACGGCGACGATGCTAAGGAGATGATCCTTAGCGTAACGTCCCCCATCGGCGACTTCGCAGTTATCCTACGTAAGTCGACCATCTCCGTCAACCTGCTCGCCAAATTTGGCATCGCCTGCTACACACAGTCGGCTGCACCTATGGCACACCTGACTATGAATTCGGCTTTGCCCAAGTGAGGGCGGGGTCAAACCATTGGTATATAAATTCCAAGGAAATGTAATTTTGGGATCTCACAAAAAGGCCCGTAAAATATAGAAGGGACGAGGATAGCGGGGAAGGTTAAGAGGCCTTTCAAATTGTACATGGATTTCAAGAGAAACCCCCAAACTTCACCCATAAAAATTTGGTGAAATCCTAAATATTTGTCCCTCACAGTTGAGGGCTTCCGAAAAAAAAAAAAAAAAAAAACATATAAAATTCAGGAGCAGGAAATTTTGCTCTTCAATTTGCATGCATTAGCGATATTTTCCCCACAATCGAGAGTTCTGACTCAGAACAAATTGGAAAAGGAACTCCAACAACAGAGGAGATCAACATATGTGCGTCTTAGTGCCCTCCTCATAGGTAACAAGATGTGGTAACGCATGGTAAGTATACACAGATAAAATGTAGAATTTCTATGTAAAAATCCCTTATAAATCTCAGAACGTCATCGCAAGTGTATCATATGGCATGTACCTACAATCATGCATATTTTATATATAGGAGTATGCTTGCATTTGTATAAGACTCGATCGCTGATACTAACGTTATCCTATATGCTGTAACTGTTGTTTCGTGCATCGCGGATGCGTTTCTGTTCAACCTTTTCTCGTCGCTGGGAATTCCTGCCGCGTCGGGTGGTTCTCACACCTGTTTTGGGGGGACTCTGATAACGTTGTGGCGGAGTTCCGAGTGCGTTTGCCCCATGATCCGAGGCCTTGGATCCGTGTGCTCCGGATTCCGAAGGGCTTGGGCGCAAGGCTCCGCCGCATACGACAAGGCCAGCCGCTCACAATTCCGCGCCCACCTGACCGTGAAAAATGTGTTCCAACCAACCTGCCCGTGACCCTTTGTGCCAGTGATGTTTGTCGCGAATGACATTTTTCGCCATCGTAACTCTTTGGCCGACAAGTGACGACCGCCGGTCACATGGCCGGTTGCGACCAACTGGTCTTCTCTGCGTCGTTATATGCTTTAACTCGGTTTTTTTTTTTGCTGCCACCTTAAAGCTGCAGCAGGTGTGTTCCTTTATACCATTGATTTTATGTGTTTTATGAATAATATGAGTACAAGTGTAGCATCCTACGTTTGCTCATTGTGTTTTATAGCCATTGTTTACCAAGTGTAGGTGTTCTGCACACGTGGCCATGGCAACAGTTGTTGTCAGAGTCCCAAGGCTGGAAGAGCCAATAAGCGTCGAGTAGGGAACTTTCTCCCAGTTGTTTTTTTTTTTTTGCGGGAGAATCATCCAGCCCAGGGTTGGATGACCAGATCCGGACACGGGCTTCTGTGTGTGGTGGATGGGTATGAATGGATGTTTTCGTGCTCATTTGCTCCTTTTCATTTGCATTTCATGCTCCGCAAGCTCTTTGAGATATTTTCATCCAACACCTGTTAGTCCACCAGCGTAGTCTTTTAAGCCTGCTTGGCCCACTGGCAGAACATTGGCATCCTCGACGTAGTGACGTAGGTCGTATAGAGTGGGTTTTTTTTTTTTGGGTCAGCCCGGTTAGGATAACTGCAGTCGCACTTGTTAGGTCGCTTATGTAGGCGCATATGTGTGTGGTAGAATATTTTGTCGGTAGAACTGTTTGTATTTGCCCGGAACAATTGTCGTAGGTCGCCCGCTCTTGTAGCCGGACATCTTCGACGTTAGGCTTTTTTTATCGGTAGAAGTATTCGCTCCCAATCCATAATATCGTCGAACCCACAAAAGTTTTGTACAAGCATAAGGGTTCCGTAGATGATTATATCCGTATAATGGTAGGAACTTATTTTCGTTGTTTCGTTGTAGAGAATTAAAGCGGTAGAACAAAGGGTGACAGAGCTATACGGTACGGGACAGTCAGGCGACCCTGTATACGCAAGTTGTAGGCGCAGATATATGTAAACGCAAGTTGTAGGCGGTGTTCGAAGACCAATGTGCATACGTCTGAAGCACAGACTCTCTTACGGCTTCTGCGCTTAGCCCACTAAGCATTCTGCCTATGTTATCTGCACACTTGCGAATCGTTACCACCTACCGCGGCTGACACCATCCGATTCTTTCGTCTAGTCTCGGTTGCTAGCTAATAAATTAGGAATCTGTGAATGGCCGACAGCTCGGTCCACTCTCGCCCCATGGCAGCCCAGGGCGCAGAGGATGGAGAAGAAGACCTGGAGGACGATGAAAATACTGACCAAGACTACGCACAGGATCACGAGAACGATAGCGAGTTTGAGGCGACCGAGGAGGATTTGTTTCAGGGTGATCTCTACGAACCATCCGTCCGGATTCAAGTCCAGGGGAGTGAAGAAGGGAGTGAAGGGTCGGGAGGCGATGGAGTGCGCCCACGACCCGGTGCGCCCGAAGAACGGTACGAGGAGGATGGAGATCACTCTGACGCAGAAGAGGAGGGAGAATCATCGCCGGGACGACGACGACCTCCCGATTCTGCGAGCCATGTTGAGCAGGCTGCGGCCCCCGGAAATGCGCAGCGGCAGACCGACGTTGCGGAAAAGGAGAGCAGGACCCGGCGTTCAACAATCCCGCTTCGACTGATAGAGGCCGGCACGAGAAGGCACTATTGTTTCCACTTTCTACACTTCAAGTGGTGGGTGATAATCTTCATGGCAACGATGGTAGATGTCCCTGTGGCAGATAGGCTGGCTCCCTCTCTGCACGACGAGGTTGGGTTTCATATGAGCAATAACTTGGGAAATGATGGGTGGTCGTGCAGCTCTGACGAGTGGCAGATTCATCTGCACGGGACGCGAGTCACGGAATGGAGGCTCGGCCGATACATCGAGTATCTCTTCTGCGAAACTGACGAGTAGGTAAAGTTTTTGCGTGGAAAAATGCGGCCAGACGTCGAGAAATATGTGGGGAAGGAGGCAAAAGGGTGCACGGCTTCAATGATCAAGGCAAAGATGAACGCAATGGGATGCCTTGCCAGATGCGAGGCGAGGCTCTACGGCTTCTCCATGACACTGACCAAGGACTGGATCAAGGATGCTCAGGATTATCTCAAAGTCAAGCTGAAGGATCTGAACGACGAGCAAGTCTCGTGAGTAACATATACGTGTGCTTTCTGTTTTTGTGAATGTTGATCTACATGGTTTACATAATTACTGTGCTATTCTATGCAGGGATGGTCGAGATCAAACCCGTGGATCAATTGGTGATTGCTATACGGGAAGCCAGTATAGGACGCTGCATCTTACTGTTCTGCGAAAAGAGCTCCTAGAGATCTGGTGGCGGACGCCTCCGTCACAAATCTCGCTTCCTCTCTGGAAGGCTCTGCAAGTCCCGGTTATGATGCACCTCGGACACCAATTTCTCGGAAGAGGGTGCAGCATTCGAAAGATTCGCCTTGGGAACCTGTTTGTCCGCATGACGCGGAGCACATCACACCTCGACGACTATCTGGACGTTTTCGTACTCGTCGTTGTTTCCAGGAAGTCGAAGACCAACCCCAACAACAAGCTGAGTCATCAGTTTCTTGCAAGGCATAGGGACTGGCGGCTCTACGGAATGGGCCATGTGTTCCTGTGGCTTCATTTCATCTACGACCTTGTTCCTCTGCGCTACGGCCTCGGTATCGTCGAGCCTCTCGACTTTTCTGAACCGATGTTGTGGACTAAAGCGCACCTCTTCTTTTATTTGAAGAAGGGCGACCAGGGAAAGCAGAAGCAAGACGAGATGCACTACAAAACGCATAACACCTGGATTAAGTGGGCCATGACGAAGGCGAGATGGATTCTGAGCAAGGTGACACATGCATTCCACAGATCCGGAGCGCAACAACTCCATGACGACGGTTGCTCCGACAACGATATCGGCACTCTGGGCGGATGGGCGCAGGGGGAGTTGCGGAGGTGTTATGTGTTCGGCATTCCGTTCCAGCCGGTTTGGCTACTGGCAGGATTCAGTGGGGATCGTGGAGACTACTACATCGGCAGAGCCCGCGCCAAGCTTCTGCGGCATAAGGATAAGGAGAAGGATGAGTGGTTGCAGCTCTTGGATCTCTTGAGGCTTCACATTTTCCCCTGGGTCGAAGAGGGTTGGAAGAAGGTACGTGCTAGTGTACAGTCTTCGCGTTCGTAGCTTAATTTTGATACGCAATTATGAACCGTCGCATTTCTCCTGCATACTCGTCCCGTCAGGTCGAAGAATGGAACGCTGCGCAGACCGATCCGCTGAAGAGGCACTATGCGGGGGCGAGGTTCCTTGAGACCCTCGCGAGCATCGGACGCCTCGTTGTTGCACAGGATCTGGCTATGATGTGGGCGTTCTGCCATCAGCACGGCGTGAGAAACCCGCGGTGCAATTGCGAGAGGCATCCATATGTGCAGATGAGCCCCTTGTGCAACCACCCGCTGTTCCAAAAGTGGGCGTACCTGGTCGCTATCTCTCACTTCCAGGGCGAGAAGCTTCGGGCAACTGGCCAAAGCACCGCCAAAGCAGTAAGTGCCTGCTATTAGTGGTAGAGAGAGGGAGTTATTCGTTCATGCTGAGTTCTGCCGTGTTGGTTTCTGCAGGACGCTATCTTTCGCACGACCGCAGAAGAGAAGATGCAGAAGATGCACCTCACCGCCAATATGCTCAGGGAGGAGCTTGGGATTTTGAGAGGACGTGAAATGCAGTTGGCGATGGAGAACGCTGAACTGAGGGAGAAACTCGCCGCTGAGCGAGAGGACAAGGCTCGGGTCATTGCAGAGTTCGAAGCATACAAGAGGTCTGTTGCGGCCAGGGATGACGCGGCAAACACCTCTGCAGAGATCGACGGATCGTCGAAGAGCGCGGGAACAGGAGCAAACCAGGCAACGGACGCATCCAAAGCACCAGTTGCCGTGGAAGAATTCTTCGTCGTGGTCGTTGTGTCTTGGCCCGAAGCCACCACTGTTGCTGCTGCCTGGAAAGTGTGGGTGCAGCCAAGCCTCATCATGGGCGGCAGGTCACTGCGCGAAGTCTTTGCAGAGTTCGACCGGTATAAGAAGAAAAACAAGAATTCTAGCTTCATCACCGCATATTCCCGGTTCGCTGACAAAGGTACGCCCGGGATGGGTGTGGGTGCATGCGAGCGAAAGATGCGTCGCGTGCATCGTGTCATGGTTTCCGTGGAGACGCTAAGAAAAGACAGCTCCGAGGCGGCGACCGCAACGGCCATTAAGCTGCTGGACGAGGTTTTACTCGTGTGCAACTTCACGGAATTCACCAACGGCCTGGCGGTGCTGCATGAGACTCCGCCCATCAAGAAACAGAAGACCGGTTCGTCGACGGAAAAGAGGACCGTCAACGACTTGGCGCAACGCAGAGTGGGCTGGCTGTTAGCCAAGAAGGGCCTTCGCGACCAGGAGTGGGCAACTTTGCTGTTTGGGGATGATGAGGGGGAGGAGATCCACAAGGAACACATGGCGGAGGAGAAGGCGGAAGAGGAGAAACAACGAACCGCTGCGGCGAAGAAGGCGGAACGGGAAAAGGCGAAGGGCGAAGCGTCGAAACGCTAGGAGCAGAAATGAGGGGGCATGTACCTTTAGGGTGGGGCGGTTTAGTTATTTGGGTACTTTATTCCGGTTGTACTGAATATGCACTACAGGCACTTGTCTGACTCTGTAGAAGCCCGATTTGGGGCTTGTATGCCACCTTCTTCCCTGGACGCGCTGTTTTTCGTAGAATGTTTTTCTGGTCTATGCATTGAAGCACACATCGATGGTATACACCGGGCGAAATTCTGCGAACTCATGTCGTATACGATGTTATTCTATAGAGCGGCGTCGATGAATTCACTCTCATAATTGTAGATGTGTGTTCTTAGGCCACTTGGTAGACTTTTTCGTGGATGTATTCAATCTCAGCATATGTTTCTGGGCAAAGGAGTGTCATATTCTACTAGTAGCAACGAAGATCCTATCCATGACGGTAGATATTATCCATACGTGGGTTTTTCTGCGGTATAGTGTCGTTTCCAATTTGCCTCCAGAATTTGGCGTCGAGGAATTCAATCTCCATAGCAGAAAGGTCTGTGCATAGGAATACCGTATACGATTCTTAACAAGGTGCTCCCTAAGACAAGATGTTATGCGATTGTTTAGCCCCATACTTCTACCTCCTCGTAGAAGCCGAGTATTAAACGTAGATTAAGTGTCGTAGAAGGCCGTCCTGCCGTCAATTATTTTATTCGGCTGGCCCTCCCTTTGATGGCGAGTTCTATCGGCTGCATTGCTAGCTCCATACGCGCCCTACAAATTTCGCGAGTGTAGTGAAGGTTTGCATAGCAAAAATACATCTCTCATTGTATTGTATACAACAACACCTATATTTATACACGGTTAAAAAAACACGGAAAGGAAAATCTATTTCTATTGCGGCACTAACAAGACCTCCAAAGAACCCGTCTGCCTCTATCACTCCTGCCCGCCAGTGCTGGTGTTCTCCTCCGTCGACGCATCCTTCGTCGCGTTCCCCTTCGCGGACGATTTCTTGGTTTTCTTCTCCTTATCCGCCCCTGTTGTGGTGTCCCGGCCGCCCAACTTCTTCTGCAGGACTCCGAGGCAGACGCCCTGGTGCTGGCGAAGGCCTCTTGATGCCATGCTGCATAGGCACCAAGAGGTCACCACCTTTGCCACCACCCTCGTCATCCGCTTCGTATCCCCGGCCGCTCGCGACTCTGCCGGAAGCGCTTTCAGCAGCGCATCCGACAGGGGCAGAATCCACGCTTCCTTGTCATGCTCCTGATCCTTGACCGACCTCATCGCCTCAACCGCAACGCAAGCAACCGAGGCTGCAAGCGTCGCAAGGGCATCGAGGACGGCAGAGGACACATCGGCCGCAGAAGATGACGAGGCAGCCGACGAGGCGGTGGCAGCAGTGGACGATCTGGCAGCAGAAGATGCCATGGCCGTAGAAGTTCCACGTGCAGCTGATGTTGCGCCCGTCTCCCACTGGGTCTGGTCCACATTCGTGGATGCGGCCCACATTACAGACAACGTGGCGGCAAGTCCGACTGCGTATTCTTCCGTCGAATAGCCGTTTTCACCCTCCACGCCTCCCACCATCTTCTGCCATGCAGTTATTCCGACACCAACGCAGGCAGCTACCTGAAAGCCATCCCCCTGCTGCTGCCGAAGAGCCGTGTTGGTTTGAACGAGTGAGAATCTGCACAAGACACCAGTGTCGCAAGATCAGAACCATCGAACTTCGCGGGTGTTTAGAAGTTGCAACTGTCCATCACATAAACACTCACCTGTCCGGTTTGTCCAGGTGGAGCTCGTTGATGACGCTCCACACCCTTGTTGGAAGCCACGTTGTGAAGTCGAGGTCTTCCCGCCACTTGTTAATACGGTTTGGATTCATGCCGTATGCCTGCATGTCAATATCCGGGAAATAGAACTTCCAGCAGACTGCGACCGTGTATGCCCTCTCCCACACCGTTTTGTGAGAGCCGAGGTTCCGCTTCCGGCCACCGACGGTCTGCTCAGACGTCCACTTCTGCAAAGCTCCCTCGCCCCGTTGAGAGAACCCGCTTCCCCTGAACGGCAGGCAGACACCCAAAGTCTTACCCTTGTCGTCCACTACGGCGTTTTTCCTGTTGTCACACTTGTCGATCTTCATCCCTTTCTTTTCCCCTGGGATTATCGGTATCAACTCCTGTATACCAGCTGCACGCCGTCTCTTAGCCGCATGACCCTCCGGCTCCCTGTCCTCCTGTCTAGGCCGCCTCCTGGACACCTCTACATTCTGTCCGGGAACAATAGCCACGCCCTCTGCTACATTCGCCTCCCCGCTCTCAATCAACAGCAAACTCCCCAGGCCCTCAGCTATTTCCTCCTCGACTCCCTTCCAGGTCCCCTCCCCCTGCATGGCCAAATCCTCCTCTTCCATCTCTCGTGCCAATCGTTCCGTCTCTTCAGCCATCGCCTTTGCCTTTGCCTCTAGTTGCCGCTGCTGTTCCACGTAGGATGCAAGTCTGGCCCTCTTCTCTGCTCGGCACTGCTCCGCCTTCTGCAGGCGCTCCATCTCCTGCTGTTTCGCCCTCTGCCGCCGCTCGGCCTCCTCTGCCCCCTTCTTCTGCGCCTCCTCCTTCTGCAGGCGCTCCATCTCCTGCTGTTTCGCCCGCTGCTGCCGCTCGGCCTCCTCTGCCTCCTTCTTCTGCGCCTCCTCCTTCTGCAGGCGGTCCAATTCCTGCTGTTTCGCCCTCTGCTGCCGCTCTGCCTCCTCTGCCTCCTTCCTCTGCCTCTCCTCCTTCTGCAGGCGCGCCATCTCCTGCTGTTTCTCCCTCTCCTGCCTCTCGGCCTCCTCTGCATCTTTCCGCTGCGCCTCCTCCTTCTGCAGGTGCGCCATCTCCTGCTGTTTCTCCCTCTCCACCCGCTCTGCTTCCTCTGCCTCCTTCCTCTGCGCCTCCTCATTTTGCTGGTGCTCCTTCTCCTATTGTTTCTCCCTTTCCTCCCGATCGTCCTCCTCAGCCTCCTTCCTCTGCGCATCCTCTTTCTGTCGCCGATCTACCTCCGTTGCCTTCCTACCCTGCTCCTCCTTTTGCCGCCGCTCTGCGTCCAATCTCAGAACTACTGACAGCCGCTTTTCCACCTCACTTAGTATCCCCTCCTTCCACCCCTTCATCCCCGTCTTCATCTCCTTCACAGCCTCCATCACTTCCTTCATTCCCGCCTCCACCTCCTTCTGCCGTCGCTCTTCCTCCTGATGTTTCTTCTTCCTCCACCGCTCTGTGGCCTCTACATCCTTCCTCTTCTCCTCCTCCTCCTTCCGCCATTGCTCGTCCAGTTGTTTCTTCTTCTGTCTCTCCTCGTTGTCCGCCACTTGTTTCCTCTTCGTGTCCTACTGTTGTCGCCGCTCCGCGTCCTCTTGCCTTGCCTTCTTCTGCCGCTCGGATTCTTCTCGCAAAACCGCGCTCAGCCTCCTCACAATCTGGTTTACCATCCCATCCTTCATCTCCTTCATTTCTGCCTTCATCTCCTTCATCATCGCCTCCTTCATCTCCTTCATTCCCTCTCTCATCTCCTTTTGCCGACGCTCTTCCTCCTGCTGTTTTTCCTTCTTCCGTCTCTCTGCGGCGTCTGCTTCCTTCCTCGTGGCCTTCTGCCTCCGCTCCTCGTCCTGCAGTCTATCTCTGTTCCGCCGCTCAGAGTCTTCTCTCAGAACCTCTCTCAACCTCTCTTCCCCCCCTTTAACGTGCCCTCCGCCATCCCCCCTCCCGACTGACGAACCTGATCACTCACCCTTACGATACTCTCCCGCAAGTTGGAGAGTCTCGTGTCCACCTGCTCGCGAAACCTGGCCGCCGTTTCAGCTTGGCGCCGCCGTTCCTCGTTTCCATGGCGGACTTCTTCCAGGTTGGCCAGGGCGTCGCGGTAGTAATGGACGGTCAGATCGGCCACGTCGCAACTGATGCTGCTGTTGCGGGCCGCCAAGTTGCAGAACGTCTGCGTCACCATTCGGGCTAAGAGCGTCAGACGACGCGTTACATCTGCCGGGCTTATGTCCCAGCTTTCGGCCTCGACGAACCTGTCACCTTGTTCGACCAGGACTGTACTCGTGCGCTGCAGCATCCGCCGTATTGCCTCTCTGCCTCGACCCACTCTACCTGCCAAAACGCTTCTGCCACCCCGCCTTGGCCGAGATTGCTCTCCTCTGCTCTCTGGTGAAGGGTAGGCCGCCTCTGCCTGTTGAGATCCACTGTATCCCTAGGCGCCCCATCGTCTGCCACTCTCCATGGCCCCTCTACCCCGGTTCCTGGTCCCCGCGTCGGACTTCCTCCCAAAAATATCCGGACTGCCGGATGTACCGTATCCTCCTCATCCTGCTCCTCTTCTGTTTCCAGCGCATCTCCCTCGTAGTGCCCCACTCCAGCCTCCGGGACCACACGAACCTCCTCCATAGTATTTTGACGCTCTGTCTCTGCCATGCTCTGCGTCTCTCCGTATGCGAATACCTGCGACGCTGCCTCCTCGTCATGCTGCCCCTCTTCCTCTGTGATGATGTGCCCCTCAGCACCCGCCGTCTCCCGTCCCTCTGTCTGTATCATTTTATTCCCATCTGAACCCTCCTCTCCATCTGGCTTCCTACGTGCGTCTCCCTCAGCCTGCTTCTGCTCCTCGGCCTCTGCCATCTTCTGCGCCTCACCCTCCGCCTTCTGCCGCGCCTCTACAACAGCCTTCTTCCGCGCTTTTGCCCGAGCCAGTTGTAATGCCTCTTCCGCAGCCTGTTTCTGCTCCTCTGCCTCCGCCTTCTGCCGCGCCGCTGCTTCTGCCTTATTCCGCGCCTCTCCTTCCTTATGTGCGTCTGCCTCCTCCATATGCAGCGCCACTGCCTTATCCTTCTGGCTCACCGCTGCCTCTGATTCCTTCTGCGCCTCTGCCTCAACCATCTTCGGCGCCGCACCCTCCTCCTTCTGCTGCGCCGCTGCCTCTGATTCCTTCTGCGCCTCTGCCTCAACCATCTTCGGCGCCGCACCCTCCTCCTTCTGCTGCGCCGCTGCCTCTGATTCCTTCTGCACCTCTGCCTCAACCATCTTCGGCGCCGCACCCTCCTCCTTCTACTGCGCCGCTGCCTCTGATTCCTTGTGCGCCTCTGCCTCAACCATCCTGGGCGCCGCTCTGTCATCCTTCTGCTGCGTTGCTGCCTCTGATTCCTTATGTGCGTCTGCCTCCTCCATATGCAGCGCCGCTGCCTTATCCTTCTGGCTCGCCGCTGCCTCTGATTCCTTCTGCGCCTCTGCCTCAACCATCTTCGGCGCTGCACCCTCCTCCTTCTGCTGCGCCGCTGCCTCTGATTCCTTCTGCGCCTCTGCCTCAACCATCCTGGGCGCCGCACCCTCATCCTTCTGCTGCGCTGCTGCCGCTGATTCCTTATGTGCGTCTGCCTCATCATTCTGCTGCGCCACTGCCTCATCCTTCTGGCTCGCCGTTGCCTCTGATTCCTTCTGCGCCAGTGCCTCCACCACCTGCAGCTCGACTGCCTCCGACGTCAGCTCTGCTGCTGCACCCGCTTCTTTACGCACGACTGCCTCCGCACTCTTGACCGCCTCTGCACCCACCTTCTGCTGCGCCGCAGCCTCTGCTTCCTTTGGCGCCCCGTCCTCTGCCGTAAGTGCCGCCTCTGCATCGACGAACCGATGGGCCGCATCCTCTGCTTTCTGGTGCGCCTCTACCTCCGCCATCTTATGAGCCTTTGCACTCGCGTTGCTCTGCGCCTTCTTTTTCGCCTCTCCCGAATTCTCTAGCACGTCGACGTCCCCTCTCCGGGCCTCTTCAGCCGCCTTCCGCTTTACGCTGGGCAAGCGAACTTTCACGTATCCCCTATCCTCCTCGATATGCTGCCGCACATTGCTGGCGAGCTCCTCTCCTGCCACTCCCACGTGTGCCCTTGCAGCGGCTCGTGCCCCACGCTCCCATGCTTGACGTATGTCTCCTGTTCCCGGGAAAGAGACGATAGGATCGGTGTCGCCATCACGGCGCCGTTGCCTCTCTTCAGCCCGTCTCCTCTTGGCTTCTGCTTCGGCCATCCGCTTATCATCAGCCGCCTTCCTCCACTGCTCCTCTGCCTGTTCGACCTGACTTGGCAGCTGTGGATCTTCTACACCCTCCTCGCCTTCATCTGCTACACTTGCCAAGTCGGTCTCCGTCCGTGCTTCGCGTTCCGGCGGCCTCCTAACCCGATCAGCAAACCTGAGCTGCCTAACTCCAGACCTAACACGCTCGTCCGCACGGGCTGACCTTGATGTCGGGCCACTCAGTAGTGCACCCCCCGGTGCAGGTCGGCGGGAATATGAAATTTCCCCCACTCTTGGATTTGCGTCCCGGTTTGCGGCAGGTACGTCTCTCTGTCCCTCTACCGCTTCGGATCTGTTCTGTGCCGCCGGCTCCATGGTATCCTCGGACCGTTCCGGTGCGCTCTCCACCACTCGAGCCTCATGGGTCGTCATGACTGCATCCGGGGCGGGACGGAGCTGGACTCCTTGCAGGTCGAAGAAGGCCCTGCAGGTCGACTCCAGCATACTCCGAATTTCTTTCGCGCTGTTTTTCCCCTTCCCTAAGGCGATCATCGGCTCTGCAGTTTGAATCGCCATGACATTCCCCCATTTGTCCAGCAACTTGCTGAACAGATGGGTAACGTGCAGCCCGGAACCCACTTGCCTCTGTCCCTGAACCTTGTTGATCTGCAACATGTGCGTGAAAAGGTGGTTGTCAGACACTCCCGTAACATTTTACAAGCTTAATATCATACAACGCTTAAATCATAAAAATAGAGGCTCCTTACCCTGCCTTCCTCCAGAATCAGTTCCTCTAGGCGATCCCTCAAATCTTTCTGCACCGCTTCGGCGTGGCTGCCAGAGACCCTGCGACCTCGGCTGTATTCCACATCTAGTTGTCGAATAAGCCAGCTGCAGGGCAAGGGGGTCGCAAATAATCAATAACATGCGTCCATACAAACCGCACATCTGATTAAGGAGTGACACTTACTCGAACACCTCCTTGGCATGGTCGCTGTGGCGATGGGTTGGGATTGGAGATTTAGGGTCGAAGTGTAGCACACGCGTACGGTACTTTCCGCGGGGATGTGCTAACAAATCTTGCGGGTTCATCAGCACCATGAGACTGATCGTCGTCGAGTGAACAACAGGGACTCTGCGGTACATCGAAGCTTGGATTAGCAAGATAAGCTGGTGGCATCGACAGACGTTGCGGATCCATGTCAAGAAACTCACTCTGATATCATGGGTATTAAAACCATCTGGTAGTCCAACATCGACCGATGTTCGCTGCCACAACTGGGGACACGCGGGACGGCAGACCTCAAACGCCGATGCTCGGTAGGAGCCAGAATCTGTATGTCCCTGCGAACGCGAGGATCCCCGATCTTGTCCTTGGCAACCTCCCTGCATCCAAGCCGACATGTCGCAGAGGTAAGAAGATAGCAGGTGCGTGTCTAAAAATACAAGGGTTTAACGTGCCGATGAAGTCGGCGTGCATTACAAACCGCGCTTGGATACATACACAAGGCCAAAAAGTAACAACGCCTCGTTCCACTCTTCCTGACGAGCGATTAACATTTCATAAGATTCCCGCCCTAGTCGTGCAGACAATCCGCAGCCATCTGTGATTAACTGGGACAACATCGCGTAAGTAAGCCAAAAGATGGCAGGTAGCTATACGGATACTACCATACACTGTCCGCCTGCGGGATTTGAGGCCGACACTAGAATGAGAGGGAAGCTTGTGAGGAGGCTAGTTGTGGAACCAAGACTCAAATTGGAATGGCGAGAATGACCTTGAGCTTTGGTGCACCCACCCTGATAACAACTTCTGCTTCGCTGGTAGAATTGGTTGTGCTCTCGTCCTCACAGAAGGTGGGAAAGGCTTTGCTACAAACGCCAGGCGTAGTAAGACTTTTCTGCCCCCTACATCAAAATATTAGGCTTCTCACCATTTCCCTTCGAACATCTGCGAACTACTCTTTGCATCCTTCTGCAGTGATTGGCCTATTTGTCGCCAGATTGTTCTCCTAAATGTTCTACTTCAGTTGCTGGTTGGTTGATTGCCAACCTTATATGACATGTAAGCATATTGCATGTTCTGCGGTGCATTGCATGGTCTCAGCTTTGCCTCGACCTAGTACGAAATGGTGACGGGCAGCCCCTAAAAAAAAAGAAAGGTGTCCTGTGACAGGTTCATGACAGGCTGCCACGTATAACTATCCCATCCGCATGGTTCCCTTCGCAACGTGGAAATAGAGCAGTCTCTGCGACCTGTCACACGTGTCAGAAACCGAATGACCGTGTACATCCCACAGTACCGCTATAGGGGTACTCGCGTAGCACATATAGTGCTAGTTTTTGTAACCCATAAAACAAACACAAGCATGAACTTTGCATGATTAGCACACCCAATTCTAAAACGGATAATCCTATAAGTGTGAGATGAGTGCCCTATCAATAAGGGCTCATTAGCACCCGTATAACAATGGCATTTAAATACAAAACAAATGTTGTACATTTCAACAAAGTGATCTGCTCCCGCCTGCAGAGAAGAGCATGAAAAACATATCAAACCTCTACGAAATGAGGTGAATTTCATAGGGGAGTCTGGAATATGTGTGATGAAAGTCCCCTTTGAAAATCAGATCATTTGCCCAAGGCTAAGTGGGTGATTTCTGTTGCAACCTGATTCCAGGCAATTCTGCACAGAATTCTGCAGACTGCTGCACAACAAGGCTTAAAAACAATATCAAACCTTGGGCAAATAAGATGAACTTCAAAGGGGAGTCTGGAATATGTGTAATGAGAGTCCCCTATAAAAATCAGCTCATTTTCCCAAGAATAAGTGGGTGATTTCAGTTGCAACCGGATTCCAGGCAATTCTGCACAGAATTCTGCAGACTGCCGCACAACAAGGCTTAAAAACCATATCAAACCTTGGGCAAATGAGATGAATTTCAAAGGGGAGTCTGGAATATAAATGGTACGAGTCCCCTATAAAACTCAGCTCATTTGCCCAAGGCGAAGTGGGTGATTTCAATTGCAGCCTGATTCCAGGCAATTCGGCACAGAATTCTGCAGACTGCTGCACAACAAGGCTTAAAAACCATATCAAATCTTAGGCAAATGACATGAATTTCAGAGGGGAGTCTGGAATATGTGTGGTGAGAGTCCCCTATAAACATCAGCTCATTTGCCTAAGGAAACGTGGGTGATTTCAATTGCAACTCGATTCCAGGCAATTCTGCACAGAATTCTGCAGACTGCTGCACAACAAGGCTTAAAAACCACATCAAACCTTGGGAAAATGAGATGAATTTCAAAAGGGAGTCT
The DNA here is from genome assembly GCA_947471745.1 of Closterium sp. Naga37s-1. Classification (NCBI taxonomy): domain Eukaryota; kingdom Viridiplantae; phylum Streptophyta; class Zygnematophyceae; order Desmidiales; family Closteriaceae; genus Closterium; species Closterium sp. Naga37s-1. The sequence goes on from CANJKZ010000006.1 coordinate 523,122, forward strand.
GGAATATGAGTGGTACGAGTCCCCTATAAACATCAGCTCATTTGCCTAAGGATAAGTGGGTGATTTCAGTTGCAACCTGATTCCAGGCAATTCTGCACAGAATTCTGCAGACTGCTGCACAACAAGGCTTAACAACCATATCAAAACTTAGGCAAATGACATGAATTTCAGCGGGGAGTCTCGAATATGTGTGGTGAGAGTCCCCTATAAAAATCAGCTCATTTGCCTAAGGAAAAGTGGGTGATTTCAATTGCAACTCGATTCCAGGCAATTCTGCACAGAATTCTGCAGACTGCTGCACAACAAGGCTTAAAAACCATATCAAACCTTAGGCAAATGAGATGAATTTCAAAGGGGAGTCTGGAATATGAGTGTTACGAGTCCCCTATAAACATCAGCTCATTTGCCCAAGGAGAAGTGGGTGATTTCAATTGCAGCCTGATTCCAGGCAATTCGGCACAGAATTCTGCAGATTGCTGCACAACAAGGCTTAAAAACCATATCAAACCTTGGGCAAATGACATGAATTTCAGAGCGGAGTCTGAAATATGTGTGATGAGAGTCCCCTATAAACATCAGCTCATTTGTCTAAGAAGAAAAGGGTGATTTCAATTGCAACCTGATTCAAGGCAATTCTGCACAGAATTCTGCAGACTGCTGCACAACAAGGCTTACAAACCATACCAAACCTTGGGAAAATGAGATGAATTTCATAGGGGAGTCTGGAATATGTGTGATGAGATTCCCCTATAAACATCAGATCATTTTCCCAAGGATAAGTGGGTGATTTCAGTTGCAACCTGATTCCAGGCAATTCGGCACAGAATTCTACAGACTGCTGCACAACAAGGCTTAAAAACCATAGCAAACATTGGGCAAATAAGATTAATTTCAGAGGGAAGTCTGGAAAATGTGTGATGAGAGTGCCCTATAAACATCAGCTCATTTGCCCAAGGCGAAGTGGGTGATTTCAATTGCAGCCTGATTCCAGGCAATTCGGCACAGAATTCTGCAGACTGCTGCACAACAAGACTTAAAAACCATATCAAACCTTGGGCAAATGACGTGAATTTCAGAGGGGAGTCTGGCATATGTGTGATGAGAGTCCCCTTTAAAAAGCAGCTCATTTTCCCAAGGCGAAGTGGGTGACTTCAATCGCAGCCAGATTCCAGCCAATTCTGCACAGAATTCTGTAGACTGCTGCACAACAAGGCTTAACAACCATATCAAAACTTAGGCAAATGACATGAATTTCAGCGGGGAGTCTCGAATGTGTGTGGTGAGAGTCCCCTATAAACATTAGCTCATTTGCCTAAGGAAATGTGGGTGAATTCAATTGCAACTCGATTCCAGGCAATTCTGCACAGAATTCTGCAGACTGCTGCACAACAAGGCTTAAAAACCATATCAAACCTTGGGCAAATGAGATGAATTTCAAAGGGGAGTCTGGAATATGAGTGTTACGAGTCCCCTATAAACATCAGCTCATTTGCCCAAGGAGAAGTGGGTGATTTCAATTGCAGCCTGATTCCAGGCAATTCGGCAAAGAATTCTACAGACTGCTGCACAACAAGGCTTAGAAACCATATCAAACCTTGGGCAAATGAGATGCATTTCAAAGGGGAGTCTGGAATATGTGTGGTAAGAATCCCCTATAAAAATCAGCTCATTTGCCCAAAAGAAGTGGGTGATTTCAATTGCAGCCTGATTCCAGGCAATTCGGCACAGAATTCTGCAGACTACTGCACAACAAGGCTTAAAAACCATATCAAACCTAGGGCAAATGAGATGCATTTCAAAGGGGAGTCTGGAATATGTGTGGTAAGAATCCTCTATAAAAATCAGCTCATTTGCCCAAAACAAGTGGGTGATTTCAATTGCAGCCTGATTCCAGGCAATTCGGCACAGAATTCTGCAGACTGCTGCACAACAAGGCTTAAAAACCATATCAAAACTTGGGCAAATGAGATGAATTTCAAAGAGGAGTCTGGAATATGAGTGGTACGAGTCCGCTATAAACATCAGCTCATTTTCCCAAGGAGAAGTGGGTGATTTCAATTGCAGCCTGATTCCAGGCAATTCGGCACAGAATTCTGCAGACTGCTGCACAACAAGGCTTAAAAACCATATCAAACCTTGGGCAAATGAGATGCATTTCAAAGGGGAGTCTGGAATATGTGTGGTAAGAATCCCCTATAAAAATCAGCGCATTTGCCCAAAACGAAGTGGGTGATTTCAATTGCAGCCTGATTCCAGGCAATTCGGCACAGAATTCTGCAGACTGCTGCACAACAAGGCTTAAAAACCATATCAAACCTTGGGCAAATAAGGTAAATTTCAGAGGGGAGTCTGGGATATGTGTGATGAAAGTCCCCTATACAAATCAGCTCATTTGCCCAAGGAGAAGTGGGTGATTTCAGTTGCAACCTGATTCCAGGCAATTCTGCACAGAATTCTGCAGACTGCTGCACAACAAGGCTTAAAAACCATATCAAACCTTCGGCAAATGAGATGAATTTCAAAGGGGAGTCTGGAATATGAGTGTTACGAGTCCCCTATAAACATCAGCTCATTTGCCCAAGAAGAAGTGGGTGATTTCAATTGCAGCCTGATTCCAGGCAATTCGGCATAGAATTCTGCAGACTGCTGCACAACAAGGCCTAAAAACCATATCAAACCTTGGGCAAATGAGATGCATTTCAAAGGGGAGTCTGGAATATGAGTGGTACGAGTTCGCTATAAAACTCAGCTCATTTGCCCAAGGCGAAGTGGGTGATTTCAATTGCAGCCTGATTCCAGGCAATTCGGCACAGAATTCTGCAGACTGCTGCACAACAAGGCTTAAAAACCATATCAAACCTTGGGCAAATAAGATGAATTTCAGAGGGGAGTCTGGGATAGGTGTGATGAAAGTCCCCTATACAGCTCAGTTCATTTGCCCAAGGAGAAGTGGGTGATTTCAGTTGCAACCTGATTCCAGGCAATTCTGCACAGAATTCTGCAGACTGCTGCACAACAAGGCTTAAAAACCATATCAAACCTTCGGCAAATAAGATTAATTTCAGAGGGGAGTCTGGAATATGTGTGATGAGAGTGCCCTATAAACATCAGCTCATTTGCCCAAGGCGAAGTGGGTGATTTCAATTGCAGCCTGATTCCAGGCAATTCGGCACAGAATTCTGCAGACTGCTACGCAACAAGGCTTAAAAACCATATCAAACCTTGGGCAAATAAGATTAATTTCAGAGGGGAGTCTGGAATATTTGTCATGAGAGTGCCCTATAAACATCAGCTCATTTTCCCAAGGAGAAGTTGGTGATTTCAATTGCAGCCTGATTCCAGGCAATTCGGCACAGAATTCTGCAGACTGCTACGCAACAAGGCTTAAAAACCATATCAAACCTTGGGCAAATGACGTGAATTTCAGAGGGGAGTCTGGCATATGTGTGATGAGAGTCCCCTATAAAAAGAAGCTCATTTTCCCAAGGCGAAGTGGGTGACTTCAATCGCAGCCTGATTCCAGGCAATTCTGCACAGAATTCTGCAGACTGCTGCACAACAAGGCTTAACAACCATATCAAATCTTAGGCAAATGACATGAATTTCAGCGGGGAGTCTCGAATATGTGTGGTGAGAGTCCCCTATAAAAATCAGCTCATTTGCCTAAGGAAAAGTGGGTGATTTCAATTGCAACTCGATTCCAGGCAATTCTGCACAGAATTCTGCAGACTGCTGCACAACAAGGCTTAAAAACCATATCAAACCTTGGGCAAATGAGATGAATTTCAAAGGGGAGTCTGGAATATGAGTGGTACGAGTCCCCTATAAACATCAGCTCATTTGCCCAAGGAGAAGTGGGTGATTTCAATTGCAGCCTGATTCCAGGCAATTCGGCACAGAATTCTGCAGACTGCTGCACAACAAGGCTTAAAAACCATATCAAACCTTGGGCAAATGAGATGCATTTCAAAGGGGAGTCTGGAATATGTGTGGTAAGAATCCCCTATAAAAATCAGCGCATTTGCCCAAAACGAAGTGGGTGATTTCAATTGCAGCCTGATTCCAGGCAATTCGGCACAGAATTCTGCAGACTGCTGCACAACAAGGCTTAAAAACCATATCAAACCTTGGGCAAATAAGATTAATTTCAGAGGGGAGTCTGGAATATTTGTCATGAGAGTGCCCTATAAACATCAGCTCATTTTCCCAAGGAGAAGTGGGTGATTTCAATTGCAGCCTGATTCCAGGCAATTCGGCACAGAATTCTGCAGACTGCTACGCAACAAGGCTTAAAAACCATATCAAACCTTGGGCAAATGACGTGAATTTCAGAGGGGAGTCTGGCATATGTGTGATGAGATTCCCCTATGAAAAGCAGCTCATTTTCCCAAGGCGAAGTGGGTGACTTCAATCGCAGCCTGATTCCAGGCAATTCTGCACAGAATTCTGCAGACTGCTGCACAACAAGGCTTAACAACCATATCAAATCTTAGGCAAATGACATGAATTTCAGCGGGGAGTCTCGAATATGTGTGGTGAGAGTCCCCTATAAAAATCAGCTCATTTGCCTAAGGAAAAGTGGGTGATTTCAATTGCAACTCGATTCCAGGCAATTCTGCACAGAATTCTGCAGACTGCTGCACAACAAGGCTTAAAAACCATATCAAACCTTGGGCAAATGAGATGAATTTCAAAGGGGAGTCTGGAATATGAGTGGTACGAGTCCCCTATAAACATCAGCTCATTTGCCCAAGGAGAAGTGGGTGATTTCAATTGCAACTCGATTCCAGGCAATTCGGCACAGAATTCTGCAGACTGCTGCACAACAAGGCTTAAAAACCATATCAAACCTTGGGCAAATGAGATGCATTTCAAAGGGGAGTCTGGAATATGTGTGGTAAGAATCCCCTATAAAAATCAGCGCATTTGCCCAAAACGAAGTGGGTGATTTCAATTGCAGCCTGATTCCAGGCAATTCGGCACAGAATTCTGCAGACTGCTGCACAACAAGGCTTAAAAACCATATCAAACCTTGGGCAAATAAGGTAGATTTCAGAGGGGAATCTGGGATATGTGTGATGAAAGTCCCCTATACAAATCAGCTCATTTGCCCAAGGAGAAGTGGATGATTTCAGTTGCAACCTGATTCCAGACAATTCTGCACAGAATTCTGCAGACTGCTGCACAACAAGGCTTAAAAACCATATCAAACCTTGGGCAAATGAGATGCATTTCAAAGGGGAGTCTGGAATATGAGTGGTACGAGTTCCCTATAAAACTCAGCTCATTTGCCCAAGGCGAAGTGGGTGATTTCAATTGCAGCCTGATTCCAGGCAATTCGGCACAGAATTCTGCAGAGTGCTGCACAACAAGGCTTAAAAACCATATCAAATCTTAGGCAAATGACATGAATGGGAGTCTGGAATATGTGTGGTGAGATTCCCCTATAAAAATCAGCTCATTTGCTTAAGGAAAAGTGGGTGATTTCAATTGCAACTCGATTCCAGGCAATTCTGCACAGAATTCTGCAGACTGCTGCACAACAAGGCTTAAAAACCATATCAAACCTTGGGCAAATGAGATGAATTTCAAAGGGGAGTCTGGAATATGAGTGATACGAGTCCCCTATAAACATCAGCTCATTTGCCCAAGGAGAAGTGGGTGATTTCAATTGCAGCCTGATTCCAGGCAATTCGGCACAGAATTCTGCAGACTGCTGCACAACAAGGCTTAAAAACCATATCAAATCTTAGGCAAATGACATGAATTTCAGAGGGGAGTCTGGAATATGTGTGGTGAGAATCCCCTTTAAAAATCAGCTCATTTTCCTAAGGAAAAGTTTGTGATTTTTATTTCAACTCGATTCCAGGCAATTCTGCACAGAATTCTGCAGACTGCTGCACAACAAGGCTTAAAAACCATATCAAACCTTGGGCAAATGAGATGCATTTCAAAGGGGAGTCTGGAATATGAGTGGTACGAGTTCCCTATAAAACTCAGCTCATTTGCCCAAGGCGAAGTGGGTGATTTCAATTGCAGCCTGATTCCAGGCAATTCGGCACAGAATTCTGCAGACTGCTGCACAACAAGGCTTAAAAACCATATCAAATCTTAGGCAAATGACATGAATTTCAGAGGGGAGTCTGGAATATGTGTGGTGAGAATCCCCTTTAAAAATCAGCTCATTTGCCTAAGGAAAAGTGGGTGATTTTTATTTCAACTCGATTCCAGGCAATTCTGCACAGAATTCTGCAGACTGCTGCACAACAAGGCTTAAAAACCATATCAAACCTTGGGCAAATGAGATGAATTTCAAAGGGGAGTCTGGAATATGAGTTTTACGAGTCCCCTATAAACATCAGCTCATTTGCCCAAGGAGAAGTGGGTGATTTCAATTGCAGCCTGATTCCAGGCAATTCGGCATAGAATTCTGCAGACTGCTGCACAACAAGGCCTAAAAACCATATCAAACCTTGGGCAAATGAGATGCATTTCAAAGGGGAGTCTGGAATATGAGTGGTACGAGTTCCCTATAAAACTCAGCTCATTTGCCCAAGGCAAAGTGGGTGATTTCAATTGCAGCCTGATTCCAGGCAATTCGGCACAGAATTCTGCAGACTGCTGCACAACAAGGCTTAAAAACCATATCAAATCTTAGGCAAATGACATGAATGGGAGTCTGGAATATGTGTGGTGAGAGTCCCCTATAAAAATCAGCTCATTTGCTTAAGGAAAAGTGGGTGATTTCAATTGCAACTCGATTCCAGGCAATTCTGCACAGAATTCTGCAGACTGCTGCACAACAAGGCTTAAAAACCATATCAAACCTTCGGCAAATGAGATGAATTTCAAAGGGGAGTCTGGAATATGAGTGGTACGAGTCCCCTATAAACATCAGCTCATTTGCCCAAGGAGAAGTGGGTGATTTCAATTGCAGCCTGATTCCAGGCAATTCGGCACAGAATTCTGCAGACTGCTGCACAACAAGGCTTAAAAACCATATCAAACCTTGGGCAAATGAGATGCATTTCAAAGGGGAGTCTGGAATATGTGTGTTAAGAATCCCCTATAAAAATCAGCGCATTTGCCCAAAACGAAGTGGGTGATTTCAATTGCAGCCTGATTCCAGGCAATTCGGCACAGAATTCTGCAGACTGCTGCACAACAAGGCTTAAAAACCATATCAAACCTTGGGCAAATAAGATTAATTTCAGAGGGGAGTCTGGAATATTTGTCATGAGAGTGCCCTATAAACATCAGCTCATTTTCCCAAGGAGAAGTGGGTGATTTCAATTGCAGCCTGATTCCAGGCAATTCGGCACAGAATTCTGCAGACTGCTACGCAACAAGGCTTAAAAACCATATCAAACCTTGGGCAAATGACGTGAATTTCAGAGGGGACTCTGGCATATGTGTGATGAGATTCCCCTATAAAAAGCAGCTCATTTTCCCAAGGCGAAGTGGGTGACTTCAATCGCAGCCTGATTCCAGGCAATTCTGCACAGAATTCTGCAGACTGCTGCACAACAAGGCTTAACAACCATATCAAATCTTAGGCAAATGACATGAATTTCAGAGGGGAGTCTCGAATATGTGTGGTGAGAGTCCCCTATAAAAATCAGCTCATTTGCCTAAGGAAAAGTGGGTGATTTCAATTGCAACTCGATTCCAGGCAATTCTGCACAGAATTCTGCAGACTGCTGCACAACAAGGCTTAAAAACCATATCAAACCTTGGGCAAATGAGATGAATTTCAAAGGGGAGTCTGGAATATAAGTGGTACGAGTCCCCTATAAACATCAGCTCATTTGCCCAAGGAGAAGTGGGTGATTTCAATTGCAGCCTGATTCCAGGCAATTCGGCACAGAATTCTGCAGACTGCTGCACAACAAGGCTTAAAAACCATATCAAACCTTGAGCAAATGAGATGCATTTCAACGGGGAGTCTGGAATATGTGTGGTAAGAATCCCCTATAAAAATCAGCGCATTTGCCCAAAACGAAGTGGGTGATTTCAATTGCAGCCTGATTCCAGGCAATTCGGCACAGAATTCTGCAGACTGCTGCACAACAAGGCTTAAAAACCATATCAAACCTTGGGCAAATAAGGTGAATTTCAGAGGGGAGTCTGGGATATGTGTGATGAAAGTCCCCTATACAAATCAGCTCATTTGCCCAAGGAGAAGTGGGTGATTTCAGTTGCAACCTGATTCCAGGCAATTCTGCACAGAATTCTGCAGACTGCTGCACAACAAGGCTTAAAAACCATATCAAACCTTGGGAAAATGAGATGAATTTCAAAGGGGAGTCTGGAATATGAGTGTTACGAGTCCCCTATAAACATCAGCTCATTTGCCCAAGGAGAAGTGGGTGATTTCAATTGCAGCCTGATTCCAGGCAATTCGGCATAGAATTCTGCAGACTGCTGCACAACAAGGCCTAAAAACCATATCAAACCTTGGGCAAATGAGATGCATTTCAAAGGGGAGTCTGGAATATGTGGTACGAGTTCCCTATAAAACTCAGCTCATTTTCCCAAGGCGAAGTGGGTGATTTCAATTGCAGCCTGATTCCAGGCAATTCGGCACAGAATTCTGCAGACTGCTGCACAACAAGGCTTAAAAACCATATCAAATCTTAGGCAAATGACATGAATGGGAGTCTGGAATATGTGTGGTGAGAGTCCCCTATAAAAATCAGCTCATTTGCTTAAGGAAAAGTGGGTGATTTCAATTGCAACTCGATTCCAGGCAATTCTGCACAGAATTCTGCAGACTGCTGCACAACAAGGCTTAAAAACCATATCAAACCTTGGGCAAATGAGGTGAATTTCAAAGGGGAGTCTGGAATATGAGTGTTACGAGTCCCCTATAAACATCAGCTCATTTGCCCAAGGAGAAGTGGGTGATTTCAATTGCAGCCTGATTCCAGGCAATTCGGCACAGAATTCTGCAGACTGCTGCACAACAAGGCTTAAAAACCATATCAAACCTTGGGCAAATGAGATGAATTTCAAAGGGGAGTCTGGAATATGAGTGTTACGAGTCCCCTATAAACATCAGCTCATTTTCCCAAGGAGAAGTGGGTGATTTCAATTGCAGCCTGATTCCAGGCAATTCGGCATAGAATTCTGCAGACTGCTGCACAACAAGGCCTAAAAACCATATCAAACCTTGGGCAAATGAGATGCATTTCAAAGGGGAGTCTGGAATATGAGTGGTACGAGTTCCCTATAAAACGCAGCTCATTTGCCCAAGGCGAAGTGGGTGATTTCAATTGCAGCCTGATTCCAGGCAATTCGGCACAGAAATCTGCAGACTGCTGCACAACAAGGCTTAAAAACCATATCAAATCTTAGGCAAATGACATGAATTTCAGAGGGGAGTCTGGAATATGTGTCGTGAGAATCCCCTTTAAAAATCAGCTCATTTGCCTAAGGAAAAGTGGGTGATGTTTATTTCAACTCGATTCCAGGCAATTCTGCACAGAATTCTGCAGACTGCTGCACAACAAGGCTTAAAAACCATATCAAACCTTGGGCAAATGAGATGAATTTCAAAGGGGAGTCTGGAATATGAGTGTTACGAGTCCCCTATAAACATCAGCTCATTTGCCCAAGGAGAAGTGGGTGATTTCAATTGCAGCCTGATTCCAGGCAATTCGGCATAGAATTCTGCAGACTGCTGCACAACAAGGCCTACAAACCATATCAAACCTTGGGCAAATGAGATGCATTTCAAAGGGGAGTCTGGAATATGAGTGGTACGAGTTCCCTATAAAACTCAGCTCATTTGCCCAAGGCGAAGTGGGTGATTTCAATTGCAGCCTGATTCCAGGCAATTCGGCACAGAATTCTGCAGACTGCTGCACAACAAGGCTTAAAAACCATATCAAATCTTAGGCAAATGACATGAATGGGAGTCTGGAATATGTGTGGTGAGAGTCCCCTATAAAAATCAGCTCATTTGCTTAAGGAAAAGTGGGTGATTTCAATTGCAACTCGATTCCAGGCAATTCTGCACAGAATTCTGCAGACTGCTGCACAACAAGGCTTAAAAACCATTTCAAACCTTGGGCAAATGAGATGAATTTCAAAGGGGAGTCTGGAATATGAGTGGTACGAGTCCCCTATAAACATCAGCTCATTTTCCCAAGGAGAAGTGGGTGATTTCAATTGCAGCCTGATTCCAGGCAATTCGGCACAGAATTCTGCAGACTGCTGCACAACAAGGCTTAAAAACTATATCAAACCTTGGGCAAATGAGATGAATTTCAAAGGGGAGTCTGGAATATGAGTGTTACGAGTCCCCTATAAACATCAGCTCATTTTCCCAAGGAGAAGTGGGTGATTTCAATTGCAGCCTGATTCCAGGCAATTCGGCATAGAATTCTGCAGACTGCTGCACAACAAGGCCTAAAAACCATATCAAACCTTGGGCAAATGAGATGCATTTCAAAGGGGAGTCTGGAATATGAGTGGTACGAGTTCCCTATAAAACTCAGCTCATTTGCCCAAGGCGAAGTGGGTGATTTCAATTGCAGCCTGATTCCAGGCAATTCGGCACAGAATTCTGCAGACTGCTGCACAACAAGGCTTAAAAACCATATCAAATCTTAGGCAAATGACATGAATGGGAGTCTGGAATATGTGTGGTGAGATTCCCCTATAAAAATCAGCTCATTTGCTTAAGGAAAAGTGGGTGATTTCAATTGCAACTCGATTCCAGGCAATTCTGCACAGAATTCTGCAGACTGCTGCACAACAAGGCTTAAAAACCATATCAAACCTTGGGCAAATGAGATGAATTTCAAAGGGGAGTCTGGAATATGAGTGGTACGAGTCCCCTATAAACATCAGCTCATTTGCCCAAGGAGAAGTGGGTGATTTCAATTGCAGCCTGATTCCAGGCAATTCCGCACAGAATTCTGCAGACTGCTGCACAACAAGGCTTAAAAACCATATCAAACCTTGGGCAAATGAGATGAATTTCAAAGGGGAGTCTGAGATATGTGTGATAAAAGTCCCCTATACAAATCAGCTCATTTTCCCAAGGAGAAGTGGGTGATTTCAATTGCAACCTGATTCCAGGCAATTCTGCACAGAATTCTGCAGACTGCTGCACAACAAGGCTTAAGAACCATATCAAACCTTTTGCAAATGAGATGAACTTCAGAGGGCAGTCTGGGATATATGTGATGAGAGTCCCCTATGAAAATCAGATCATTTTCCCAAGGCAAAGTGGTTGATTTCACAAGAAACATGGTTCCAGGCATTTCTGCACAGAATTCTGCACCCGCCTGCAGAATATAACATGAAAAGCATGGCAAACCTTGATGAAATGAAGTGAAAACTGGATGGGGATCTGGACTAGGTGTGATGACAGTGCCCTATCAAAATGGGCTCATTTGCCCAAGGAGAAGTGGGTGATTTCACCTGACACATCACACCAGGCAACTCAGCACTAACTTCCTTACAAGAAAAAGTCCACCAAATCAGTTTGCATAGAGTTGAAAATGTTCAGGGGGGCTGGAACAGGTGTCATAACACTAACAATGCAAAAAAATATGGTCACCACATAACACATATGTGTGATGCCCAGAGAATGACTTTACATGTGCTATGAGCAACCTTAGTTGACCCAAAAGTGACAAAATGTAACAAATTTGACAAAATAACAAACTCATGCCCGCTGGTAGAGGACATCAAGGAGATGCTGGAAATTCATATTTGTGTGCAAATGACCAACAAATTATGGAGTTATGAGCCAAACCATATAGAATTTTGAGTTAGCCATTTTGACATTCTGCTTGTCAGAATTACACCAAAGTGTCAACAACAAAGTTTATATACAAATACTGTAGAACAGTGGTTGCGATGTCGCTTTCGTGCGACCGTCGATAATCAAACCGGTAGTGTAACCACTCTTGCACCCATTTCGTTGCGCCATCAATTGGTTTGGATTTTAGAAGGTCCAACACCCTTTTGCGCCGAATCCGAGTCAAATCCGTCTCGCCACGGGCAAAATGGAGTTTCGCCAAAAAAAATGAATCCCGGTCGAAGCAGAGGATCCGAGTGCTGCTTCCGCCTTTGGCCCACCCTTCCCCCGTCAGGTGGTTTGGATTTCTAGGGTGGGGGCTGCATCAGGCTGGCGAGCTTGGTTAGGGCGGTTCAGCTCGCGTCCAGGGCGTTCGGGTGCCCGGGGTGTAACACCACCGAGGCTGCTACTGGGCACAAAATGACGCTACCCGGCCGAATTGAACCCGGTAGGGAGGCGAGGCTGTTAACTTTTCGTTTTGGGGCACCCAGAAAAAAAAGAGTGACTCGCGCGCGCCTCTTGGCCCGGGCTGAGGGGCACTCGCCATTTGCAGGGTAGGCCGGGTAGTACTGGTGACACACTTCACAGAGCCGAGGAATTCAGGACGTGGGCCCAATCGAGTTGATCGGCTCGATCACACCCCTATCAATCATTTCCACGAAGCCCGAAAGCCAATTTCATGCAATCAGGGGCAATACATTGAACCCAGGTTACAGGGAGTTGTTGAGCTCGTGAAGCTGTCGTGCATGAATTCTTCATAGTGTAATTTGCGACATTACATGGAGACAAGAAATTCGCAATGTCTTCGTTTTGGCCAAAATTGGGACGAAAGAATAAGGAAATGCTGACGCGCTTGCGGGGCACTCGCCTTGAATTCTCTAGGAATATCAGCACTGATCGGGCGGCGCGAGCAATGCAATCACAAGCAATCCGAACAGATGAGGCCCGATCAGGTCGGCGCCGATCAGAGGCTATCTGGGCCACGTTCAAAGTACGCGGTGCAGATCGGCCCGATCTAAGTGCAATTGCATCAGTTTGGGGCAATCCACCACTTCCAAGAAGCCGCAGAGGTAATCTGAGGAAATTGCATACAATCCAGGGCAATCTGTCGATTGCAATCGGAAATCCGATCGATTGCGATCGATCGCCCCGATCTGACGCAATCGCTTGCGACCAAATTTGCGAACGGTAACCAATCCTTGCGAAACTTATCACTGGTCGCAGCACCATCGGATATCGCAAAACGCGAACCCAAAAAAAGGCTATATTGTAATTGCGCGATACAGATTTTTCGCAAGGCGTCGCCAACTTTGCAGGGAAGGTACGGGTGAATAGCGTGGTGCCCGTGCGGCTGATTCTCACTTCCTCGAGATTCATTGTCTGATCGCGCGGTTCGGGACGCAATCGACAGATTGCCTCAGATCAGGGCAATCCCACTCAATTCGATCCGACCCGATCCGATCGGATGATATGAGGCGACCGATCACCCGATCTGCACCACGTCCTAATCTGACTCCAAGAAGGCACGGAAGTTGGCTTGGTTCTCTCGCTTCCAGTTAGCACTTCAGGCGTTGGCCGATGCCCATTTTGTTCCCAATCTGCACCCCCGTTTCAAACGAAGCACCTTCACTAATATCCAGAAATCATATCTAGTGGCTGAAGGTTCCCACGAACCGGTTTTGAGGAGCTTGTAAGTAGTAGTACTACTAGTGGCAATCTAGCGATGCGGGAGACTCTCATGATGCGCTTGAAGCGCTTGCTGCGGTCAGTGCTGGGGCTTGCATGGCTTGTCGTCCTTGCCACGCCCATCACAATGGTCAATGGCAGAGTGGCAGTCCATTCCTCACAAGGTGAGGCCAGGTCGCTCTTACTATAACACCTCCGCAGGGACCATTCCCACTGCTCTTTTTCCCTCAGATCCAGTCCGTGTGCCAGAACAATTGTACCTAATCCGTTGGAGCCTTCTTCCCCCATCCTCCACTTGTTGTAGTGCCATTCTTGCAGGAGTGCCAGGTGGCATGGGGCCAGACCATCGCTGGGTGGGGTGGCACGGCGCCTGACTGCACCACTGCTACCGGCATCACATGCGACGCGACTGGCATGATTTTGTCAATGTGAGGAGCATGACAATTTGAAGCAGTGGCTTTCAAATGATGGCGACAGGGCTTAACCCTTTCAGACAATAATTCAACCCAAAAATTGTAATACTGCACACGGTGTGAACCTCGTACTAACTGTAATTGGTTGTTGGGAGTAAATGCTTTCTGTATGCGGACCACGTACAATATACATTCGCAGTATGATTTGAAGTAAGTACAAAGCACGTACTGTATTGCCAGGTGAAGAGTAGCTTGTTTGTCGCAGAACCTATACTTATATAGTTCGTCAGTACTATGTGCGCTCTACCTTAAGACAATGTGTAGGCATTGTGTTTACTTAGTATTTCCACCAAACAAATTTGGGATGTTTGATGACAGCCTTGTAACGTCTTCATTCTTAGACTAGTAGTCACCTAATGATAAGACTATGCTGTAACCAACACTTCTGGAACTCTGTCCACACCTTCCATTTACCTTGAAATTGACTCAATTGATGTTGTTTCGTGTGCTTTGTTTGTGTCCACAGTACCGTATCAAGCAGGACACTGAGTGGCAGCATTCCAACTAGCATTGGCTCGCTCACCCTACTTACTCTCCTGTAAGCTGCACTCTTTTCCTGCCATTTCACGTTTACCAGAGGGGGGTGATATCCTGTCTAATGTGGCATAGCAGTTTAGATCTTGAATATAATGCATAGCTTGCTATCGCGGAACCTTCTTTGTCAACCGTGCTTGTCTCATGCCAGAGGCGTTACTACTAATATCAGCTTGACCCCTCTCTGCATGATTGATGTTGGTGCAACCCTACGGTTTGCACTCGGCTTGTTGTCCGTGTGCGTGCATGCGTGTGTGCATGGAATGGTATGAGGGCATGGGATAATATATATTTCATACTTATAATAGTGTGTGTATGATGGGTCATAATGTCGAGTGTGTGTGTCGAGTCAATAGCGAATTATCGCTAGTCGCGTGTAACGCGGTCATTTTGTGTGTCCCGCGCGGTTTCTATTTTGTCGTGCGCGGTTTCTATTTTGTCGCTTGTCGAACGTTCGGCGTGTCACAGGTGTGTGCAGCAGACCCATCAAGAACTCAAGGATGAGTTTGTGATGAAGAACCCGAGCCCTGGTGTCACCATTCAAGTGATCGCGAAGCTTGCCAAAAGGGTACACCTCAAGAAATTGAAGATAGTTACATTACTTTGTGTAGTGTAACATTTCACTTGGTGTAGGCCCTAGTGAAGGGTAGTTTCGAGACCCTTCTTGGTTGGGGACAGTGTGGCACTGTTCCACATCACTGTACCTCGGCTCTTGGGGTTTGTAGGAGCTGGGAGTCATTCCCAACTCGAAACGCTTGCTAACTCTTCCTATCTTGTGTTCTAAGACTATGTTGCTGCAATAGTGCCGTTCGTTCAAACCGACGCTGTGTCGTCAATTCTTAATGAAATTGTGCGATCTAAATTGCCTATTGTACGCGACGTTACGGCGCTCCAGATCCAAGTTGAATGAAGTCATTTGGAGTTGTGAGCAGATCGCTATGAACGTTTGAAGCTGCTGTGCAGAAATCCGACTGTGCACTCTATCTTTCGTTTTAGGCACATTGGAGCCTACTCTGACTACAACAATTGACCTGGTAAGTACATAGTCTAATACGCATATATATCAGCTTGACCCCTCTCTCCGCAGGTAGATATACTCATATTTGTTTGGCTTTCCACCCGCGTGAAGGCATTCTCATTTCCCCATCTTTGCTTCCCTCTTCTCATTGCCTGCCAAGATGCCATGCTAGAAGCGTGATGACACGGTATTCATATACGAATCGCGCCTCTCTTCTCCTAGCATAAATATCTCTTCCTAAGTCTACTTGTATCATCCTTGGATCGTCTCTAATTCTATATTCTTGGAATCTTTCTTCCTATCTTCTCTCATCTACGAATCTGGAGTTAGGCATCTCTGGGCTTAGCTTTCTCTATTCCACTGCAATACTCTATTCTCTTAGCTACGGTGCATCTCCTTACGGGCTAGGCCGGCCAGGCCAGCCGCGCTGTGCGTCGCTGCGCCGTAGCATTGTTTCACGGGGGCAATGCAGGAAGTCGAGAGAAGGTGGTAGCAAAGGTGGGAAGACTGTGAAGGACGCCGACTGGACGAAGCCGGCTCGGGACAACGACTATGGTGAAGACGGTTGACGTCAAGGACGGTGGGAGTGCAGGGTATGTGGTAAGCCCGACCACCTTTCCTACGACTTACCCAATTGTGAGGAGTTCGACAACAACAGTTCCCAGTCTGACCAATCTGCCGCGGAGAGATGAGTAAATGGTGCGACGCGAGCGGGGTAAGACACATGCCATGAGATGCATCTGGTAAGCAGAAATGACGCCAACAATGGCTTCATTCGCGTGATATATTGTAGTGGCTTGCACATCTTGCCAAGGATGTCCCACGGGAACGTGGATGTGGCGTCATCTTCCCTGATGTAGCTGCCCAAACTTTGAAACCCCTAGACCGTCAGCGCTCAGCGGAACTCCTTGGCAGATTGTGAGTCCAGGGGGGCTGCTTGGGACCACGCTGCACACACTTCCCTGGATTGTGACTGAGACCTATCGTTGCGAGGTCCCTCATGAAATGGTTGAATGCTGCTGCACACGCTGCTGCTTCACCAATGAAGATGGCGCCATTCGCCGTATGCAAGGCATACTAACGACTAGAATGCCACAGCTATTTACAGGAGGTATGGGTGCATGGCGGCTGAGAACAGGAGTGGCCCCAAGGTTCTGACCACTTAACTCTGTAAGGGGGGTTCAGACAAGGTTGCATTGAGGTAGAGGATGGGCCTGCATGGGCTCCATTCATCTCGCCCCATCCTGCCCGTGCACCACAAGATTACAAACTTCATCTGCTCTGCTCCCAAGCTGTTGCGTGACGCTGCGACATATGTGGGTGCTAGCGGGCCCTTGTCCAGATTTTGAAAAATCGCCCACTCACCCATGCCGCGGACCCCAGTGAGCTTGCTCGCTCACAACCGAGAGCCAACTGTGTTTTGGCAGCAACAAAAATCTCTGCACTCGTTGCAACCTTGCAGGTAGGGTTATTGCAGGGCGGGGAAGCGCCCAGCCAGCTAGCGCAGGGGGTCCTGGATATGAGAGATATTGCATTGAAGGTTGTGAAGGTTGTGAAGGTTGGATTCCCGTGAAGGTTGTGTGTGTTGCTGCATCTGTGGTCCGCCAGTTGTGGCAGACACAAGTGGAATTCTCACAGTTCTTTACAGCGGATCAAGTCTAGGAGCCCCCCCCCCTTGCCTTTGTACACCCTCTCTATGAGCGTAGGCTTAGTCGATGATGTGTACCATCGTTGTTTGTCCTGTTTCTTCTATTGCTTGTCTCCCTTTTTCTCTTGCCACCCGAAATGCCGAAGGCCAAAGGCTGCTGGCGCGCACTGCTGGTGAACTCAAACAACAGACTGCAACCCTAAAAATCTGAAGTGTTGTGACCACTCAATCTCTGTTCTTGACCTAGTGTTTGTAGCTGCACCCCCATCTGCGTCAACTGCCTCAGGAATCTGGTCAACTCTCAATTTAACGGTTCCATTCCTGCTGAGATTGGTCTACTAAGGCAGTTGGTCTCATTGTAAGGCAAAAAGTTTGTAGTGTTGCTCGAGTACCCATTACTTGAGCTGGACCTTGAAAATGGGCAAGTCATAAGCGGCACAATTGAAATTGAGCAGAGTCCGCATTGCGTCCTCTCCATAAAGCCTCTAGTCTTTCAAATTGCTGAGCTAGTGAGTTGAGTCTCAAATACAATATCCGTTCCTGTGTCAACCCCTATGTCAAATGGCCGTCCCAATGTCAACCCCTATGTCAAATGTGCTGTTGTTTTAATCTC
Source organism: Closterium sp. Naga37s-1 (assembly GCA_947471745.1). NCBI lineage: Eukaryota > Viridiplantae > Streptophyta > Zygnematophyceae > Desmidiales > Closteriaceae > Closterium > Closterium sp. Naga37s-1. The sequence continues at coordinate 540,909 of CANJKZ010000006.1, forward strand.
GTTCATGATTTCTATTCTTCCCTCTCTTCTGCCACATTTCTTGCTCTGCGACAACTGGCAAAAGAGCCTTTTCTAACTATCTCTACAGAATGATGCATTTGCACCTCTTGGGGTTTCATCACTCACACTTCATTCACTCACATCTACTGTTTCTCCATTCAGGAGACTCTATTCCAATCAGCTCACTGGCTCCATTCCTTCTGAGATTGGTTCCTTGAAAAATCTTGTAGAACTGTAAGGCCTGCATTTTTTCATTTCTCCTCACATTTTCCCTTGGTTTACATTGTTCCTCTCCTCTCCTCTCTGTTTCGCTTCAGAAAGTTCAAACGAATGGTGAAATGATTCGCTGCTGAATCTAGGGCCATTCGTGCTGCTTTCTTCTCTCCTTCACTATTCACTACTCATCCTGCCACTTTGTAGTCCCTTCTGTGCTGTACTGTCCTGTTCTCGTCCGCCTACACCTGAGTCTGTCACCATTGACTCAACTGGATAGCTCTCACAAGGAAAGTTTTAGTCCAAAACCCTAGTAACACCTACCTTTCTCACCACTTACGTGGCAAGTGCCACGTTCACATCCGAGGAGTGATGCCCCTCGGGTATGTCACTGGTGGCCATAAGACAAGTCTCAACTCGCTACTCTCTGCCACTGCCTTTGTCCCTTGGGCTATGCCTCTTACCAGGTACCTCAATTCAAATGGGCTCAGTGGACCTATCCCTGATAGGATCACTTCCCTTGGAAAATTGACATACATGTAGGAATTGCAATTCCTCACTCCTACCCCCCCACACACTTGTGAATACCACCTTCTCCCCTCGTCTCCTCTCACCACTCTGCTCTGATTATCTCCGTCTGTTCATCTCTTTCTGCTCTGGTCCTCTTTTATTCTTCTTGTTCGCTTCATCTTAGTCTCCCGTTTCTAATCACAACACTCGGTATTCACAAATTTTCACTTCCCAATTAATTCGATGGAACCTTGCCATATAACCTTGCCAACATTCATGTTATCCTTCATAACTATTCCATCGTGTCAATTGCACGTACTTTGAATCATACCAGTAGAGTGTACCACAAGAAATCTCAACATTCTCCTACCATAATGATGTTTCTGATTTCCTTACCCTCTTAATTGCATGCACCCTCTCCTCTCCGGAGAGGCTCTTCTTCACCCTTCTCTCCTTGATAGGCTGATGAACAACAACCAGTTGACCGGCTCTATTCCTTCTGGCATTAGTGCACTCAAAAGTCTGATAAAACTGTAATATGCAATCTCCCTTCCATTCCTTGCCGCTAACTCCCTACATGCCCGCAATTCCTCTCATATAAATTTATCACCACTACCGTCCATGGCTCTACCTCCCTTGTGTCTTGGATCTTGTTGCTTGTGTGCATATTACCCGAATCAGATGTGTAGTTTTTCTACAATTGATTTCACTGTTCTGTCCCTTCTCTTCACTCCCATTTCTTTTCCATCAAATCACTAGGCTTCTGTTGAAATCCCTTGCCTTCCTTTTGTGTCTTGAATTCCTGGCTTTATGTATCCTGGCTCCATTCACAATTCATCACTTTGTATGTCGTGAAGTGCTGTCGTGTCGTCTCATATATTCATCTTCCTTTGTTCAATCCATCTCTCTCAAACGGTCGAATAATATCAAGCGATTACAGGCATACAGGTAATTTTCCAAAAAAAAACGGCGTATCTTTGTTAGAGAACTGTTGTGGCTAAGAAAAAAAAGGGAAAAACAAGGCCGGATACATGTTCAATCGTGCCCACAAGTGCATGCATGCAAGGAGGGGTTCGTCCTCTCCATAATGGTACCTTTCGCCATCAATTTGGACCCACACATCGGCCGTTCTTTTTTTCAGAAAAAAAACACATCGGGGAACCCTTTTAAACCGTTTTCAACGGCCGCATTTTACGGTACCGATTTTTGCGGTAAAATTTCAACAATACGGTCGTTTTTTTTAACCCTTTTCCCCCGGAGCGCCCACTGCTAGGTTATGCACCTGGGTCGCTAGGTTGCGCTTCGTCATGTAGCCAACTGCTTGCCCTTGTTGCAACGCCACCAACAAGCACTGGCAAAATTGTTGCAGCAATTTCTCTCTGTCTCAAATGGTCTGTATATTGAAACATCCAAGCACAGAAAGACAAGCAAGTGGGTCAGGTAAGTCGAAGCTTGCTAACAAGACAAGCTGAGAAACAAACAAAAAGACATTCAGAATTCTCTTATGCCCCTCTTGCCTGTTTCACAAGATACACCTACTCACTTTAAGCAGGCGATGCATTTGTCTTACCATATGCTCGTTCCACTGCTTGCTTTCCAACTTTCAGTGCACCTTCCAGCAATAAGCTTTCAGGCAGCATCCCTGTTCCTATCAGTGGTTTCACTCAACTCAGTAACATGTGAGTCACACAAGTGAAGTGCGTAAGAAGGCAAGTGCGTACAACCATACAGGTACTGAAATGCACATGCTCAAAAGGCCGATACAGAAGGCAATTACTACCATACCATACCACATACCGTACATTGGCAGGTAGGGATGGCATGTTGGCACAGGGACAGACTGAGCGACTGGTATTTGCAGTGACTGGTATTTTCAGCAGCTTGTATTACTGAAAAAAACATTTTTTTTTCCCACTGCCCTGGAAGCAAGGGTCTGCTGTCACTGTCACTGCAATGTGCCGTCCCAGCATATGATATCAATGGATTATTACATGTATGCCCTCTCTGTGGCAACTGAAAAGGGTGCTTCTTATTGAGCGGATGCTCTCTGCTGATGAACACTGGGTTGCACCAGTGGCACAAAGACCAGCAGGTGCGAGCCAAGCCTGGCCGGACGCTCTCCTGAAGGAAATTTATGAAGGAGATTTGAGATTCAAACCGCATTGCAAAAATGCAGGGCAGAAGCACCAGTGGCCAAAGCACCAGCAGGTGCGTGCCTACATATCCATGTTGCGACTGGTGGGAGTCAAACTGGCTGTAAGGAAGACATAAATGGATCAGGTATGGCCTGGTCTTTTCTGTCACGAGTAGGAACATCAAGTGCCGGGTGTCAATGAATCATGTTAATTTAGCTTGGTCAGGCATGGGCTTATCTATATCCTTAGACTGTGCTGTGGATGATGACAGGCTGCGAGACCAATCATAGGCCTTCCAGAGGCTGACCACAGACCATGCCGCACAAGGATTTCAGCCAAATTTTGCTTGACATATAATGTGTCATGTGCCATTGTAATGAGGCGACTTTTTATTTGACTCAAAACTAACCATGTATGGAAGCAAGAAAGTGCATACCTGTATAAGTTGGAAAAAACCGCTTGTTTGGAGTTGCGTATTGAGTTTATATGCATATGAAATTTGTACCCTGCGGATTTTTCTAAAATTCGCCAAATTTCGCTCGGCTGACCGGAAAAAAAATAAGTTGACATCGCGATCTGGCGAACTAAAATTTGAGTCTCGAAACTCGGACCTGAGTTCGCGCATTGGAAATGCAACATCGGATCTGAATTTCGAGATTGTTTAGTGGATCATCCCCTCCTATCCACCGCTCAACAACCCTTCCAACCCATCGAATTTGTTGCCAACTTCTACCAGATTCATCCTCCCCACTCAATGTCGCCGCTTTTCCCTTCGATAATCTCTGCATTCGATTTCTTCCTCCCCTTCTTATTTCACTTGCGACGAATGACCTACTACAGCAGCAGTTAGGTAGTGGACTAATACAGCAGCTCCAGTTTCCATCTCTTGGCCTAGCATCTAATCTGCCCGGGGGAAATGTTTTTCCTGCCCGGGCAAGCGGATTCTTGTGCGTACCAGGCCCCTACCGGCCAGCGTTTGCATTTAGATGCTAGCGTTTATACGAAAGCGTACTAGACGCGAAACGCGTTTTTTCCAACTTAGATACCTGTGTGATGTTGGTCGACACAAGCATCTTTCAGAGGGTGTTCCTTGGATTGGCTCACCTTATTAGCATTTTAAGGATTCTTGGCTAGGCTGAATAAGCAATTAAGCCACTTCTCCTCCCCCCTCATCACTGCTACATATGCCTCTGATGGAATCCCATAGACCTTTTCTTCCATTCAGGGCACTCAATAACAATCAGCTCACTGGCTCCATCCCCTCTGAGATTGGTTCCTTGACAAAACTCTCGTCAATGTAAGCCCCACCTTCCTCTTCTAATGATGATTGATTCCTGCCCATCCTCATTGATTTATTGACTCACTTTGTTCCAACTTTTGTCACTCTTTCTATCTCCTAAATTCACATAGCCTTGTTTCTTGTTGAGTTGTATTTGTGCCACATCGCTACCTTCATTCGACCAACATTACTGTGAGACCTTGGTATCTGCATTTGATGTTCAGTTCCTTTGGGTCCAACCAGCTTTCAGGCAGCGTTCCATATGGCATCAGCGCTCTCACTAGACTCACTTTCTTGTGAGTTATGCACATTGAGTCCACAAGGCTCCCAAATACCACCAAGTCAACTGGATCAGTCATATTGGTGTTCTTTGGCTTGGTCTGCAAGTAATGAATCAACCCAGGCTGAATTATACTACAGCAGTCCCAACTGGAATGAGAAATCCGTAGCAACAGACGGACCCAGACAACAGACAAACTGGATAAGGCATGTGTACACACATGCGTTTCTGAAAGAGGGAAGACGGGACAAACTCGGACCTGAACACCATGAGCCTACAGAGAATTATGAACCTCTTTTGATGCTGGATTGAAGGTCCTGGGCGAGAATTTATTCATACTCAATTCTGGGCCAGTTAGATTTTGGTTGGGCCAGCCTGGTTTTGAACTTTACTCATGTTTGGTTCAGATGTGCGCCTTTCAAAGTGCAATCTCAATTCTGGCTCACCACAACGACCTCACAACAAGAATTTCCGGACTAAACTGGCATCCAAGCAGTTTCACCTGCTATTTGATCACTGGTGTGTCAGAATGATGTAATTGTCTAGCCTGCAGTGGGGTACTCTATAGCGAGTACAACCCAATTAGGGTTTCATATATGTATCTCAACTGCTGCTAGTGCAAACTCTCTTTCTGCTTCTAAACTTTTCTTCGTTCTTGTGACATGGTATCAGAGCCTTTCCTTCCTTGGCCTGTGGGCCCACCAACCTGCTTCCGCTGCTACTTGATCTGTCGCACGCCCCGTGGCGTGCGACGTATTTTTCATCCCGCCGCGCGCCTCTGGCGCGCGCCCCGAGGCGCGCGGCCCCTTTTCTTCCTGGCCCGCCGGCCCCGCTGGACCTGCGCGCCCACCCCGTCGACCCTCGCGTCGCCTCAGGGGACCCGCGCGCCACCCCTGGAGCCGTACGCGACCCCCCCGCTGCCTCGTCGCGGCGCCCTGGGGAGCCGCGCGCGGCCCCTCGGTGCCCCGTGGTGGCGCCCTGGGGGCCTCGCGCCACCCCTGGAGCCGTACGCGACCCCCCCGCTGCCTCGTCGCGGCGCCCTGGGGAGCCGCGCGCGGCCCCTCGCTGCCCCGTGGTGGCGCCCTGGGGGCCGCGCGCCACCCCTGGAGCCGTGCGTGACCCCCTTGCTGCCCCGTGGTGGCGCCCTGGGGGCCGCGCGCCGTCCCCCTCGCCGTCCCCCGCGCTCCTGCCCCGTGCCACCCGTTTTAGGGTTTGGGGGTGGGGAGTGTAGGGGTGGCGGTTGTGGGGGTGCCGGTTGTGTGCGCCGTCCCCTACTCCTCCTCCTCCTCCGTCTCCCGTTGCTGCAGCTGCCGCTCAGGGGGGTGGGTGTGTGGGAGCCGAAGGAGTGGTGCTAGGGGGGTGACGTGGGAGTGGAGCTAGGGGTGCAGCAGGGGGTGTGTGCTAGGGGCGTGGGGCAGTTGGCGGAGGTTGAGCGGAGGTCGCAGTCGTGTCGCCAGCAGCACCAGTAGTCCGGAGGCTACAATCTCCGGTAGTCGCCAGCCGCCTGTGGGTCAGTTGCTCCAGTCAGGAGGCTACAATCTCCGCGGAGCCAGTTACTCCTGTAGTCCGGGCCATTGCTTTGGTAGCCACTGAGCCAGCAGCTCCTGTGTGTCTGCAGCTTCCGCCGTCGCCTCCCATCTCCTCTCCTCTCACAGTCCCTCCTCCTCCTCACATGCCCTCTGTGACTACCTCTAGCTTTACTTGGGCCTGTGAACTATTTTATGACTGCTTGTTGTGTTGATTACACCCCACTTTGGCTATGGGGGTGTGTCAGAATGATGTAATTGTCTAGCCTGCAGTGGGGTACTCTATAGCGAGTACAACCCAATTAGGGTTTCATATATGTATCTCAACTGCTGCTAGTGCAAACTCTCTTTCTGCTTCTAAACTTTTCTTCGTTCTTGTGACATGGTGCCCCTGCCTGTCCTGAATTCCTGCCTATTCCAAACAGTTCTGGGACTAACAATATGCTTTCTGGATCCATCTTTGACCAGATTCTTCCCTTAAAAAATCTCCGATTTCTGTAAGCCCTTCTTTTGCTATATAGCATGTAATGTTCTTCCTGGTAGATGTGACCCATTATTGCTTTCTGTCTTGACTCACTCCCTAGTTCTTCTGTTGGCCTCTCTTTCTCTTTGCTTAAAAAAATTGAAGATGATGTTTACGCCCTTTCCATTCCTATCACATCATCATGCGTCTGCATTTGAATTACTGCATTTGAATTACTCTGCTGCCTGCCCTTTAACTTTCAGAGACATTTCGATGAACCAGTTTGAAGGCAGTATTCCTCAAAGTATTTCCAGTTTTACTGCCCTCCAGTTCATGTGAGTGAGTGTCACGCAAAATGTTGTGTGTATTACGAAAGTCCTTGATGTTACTGTGTGGGTTCGAGTCATGTTGCATTGGTTATATGAACCACGCACACTGTGTAAGAGTAAACCCCCCTTGGCTTTTGGGAGTCCAGCTGCCCCAACTTCTCAAGAAGGCTCTCATGCATCCGGAAAACAAAAAATGCAGCCCCACAATTATGTGGCAGGCAAAACGGCAGATTTGATGCAGATTGGTGCAGACAATGCCTTCCAGCGTGGACCTGGCAGGCTAAACCAAGGCGATTGACCTAGCACTTATGTAGTTTGTGAGCTTGGAGTCTTGGGTCCCACACTAATCTGGCCCGGCTAGAACCGGTGCCGTATCAATAATACCATTCCGTGTCGCCCAGCTTTAGCTGAGTCCTCTCCTCGAGGCAGCTTGGTTCCACGGGGTGATGAGCCGGTTTTGGCTCGAGCTGAAACAGCTTAGGCTGGGCCGCTACTTATCCCTATTATCCTGTATTGAACGCCAGTGACTTCACTATTGCAACATAAGCTTATTACATGTGTGTGTGTGTGGTGTGGTGGAAAATTTTTCCCATGTGCAGGCTCCTTGTATTGTAGTTCTTGTCCAGCCAGGTTTGCGGAGCGAGCATTTTCTCCCTCACCACTGTGTCTTCAGCAATTGCTTCTATTGGCATCCCCTCTGATTTTTTCTCTACTCAGTGGTTGTAACAACAATAAATTTGTTGGTCCCATCCCTCATACAATTACTACCATGACAGCAGTCACTGCCATGTAAGCCTTTCCCTTTCTTGCTCATTTGGCTTGGCTGCTTTGCTCCTGTTGGGCTCCTCCTGCTTACTTGTTGCATTGTTTCGCTTTTGGTTATCCCTTCTCACACAAAGACTGATTGTTATTGGCTCCTCTGAGCTACCTGCTATCTAGATGCTATACTAGAATATCACTGCGTTGCACACCAAAATTTTATGGGCTCAGTGCCACTTGGTTGGGATTGAAAGTTTTCCCTCATGTAAAGAGCAATTTGCCATATCAGCTATGACTGACTTTGGTGACCTCACTCACACAATCATCCACTCCTGCTGCCATTGCTCACTTCGCCTTGGCCCTCTGCTTCTGGGTTCCTGGGCCATGCCATTTACCAGGTATTTCCATGTCAATAAGCTCAGTGGATCCATCCCTGCTGGCATTGGTTCCCTCACAAGTTTGACGTTCCTGTAAGGCCTTGTGTATTCACCCACTTCCTCGTGCAAACATGCTGAGCACATCTCGTGCACTTTATCTCTTCTCCAACTGTTATTCTCGATGCCATTTGTCATTTACAAGAATTTATTTATTCTTATTATGCTTTGATTGCCAAGTGAACAGTAGGACCAATAATTATGATACTTCAAGACGTACTCGTATCTTTTATGATACTTCAAGCAAAGGATTGAGATGGTGCTAGGTTCTTTGCACCAGCTCATCATTGCCGAGACAACATTTTCCACCAATGGTTTCTGAGAAACCAGTCCAAGTCAACCGACAGCTGCGAAAAGCTCACACCTGACAGCTGGCCCCTGACGGACTGTAGATGAGTTTTTTGTTGCAACAATGAGATGAGCTCTTACGAGTGGATGTTTTATGCACCTCAAATTCCGTTTTCAAGTCTCAAAAAATTATGACATGGCTCCTGCGAGCCTTTTCGTGTCGTGTTGCCCCCCCAGCCCCTGAGGTGAAAATCAGTATACACTTTGCACCGAATGTCCTGTTATCTCTTCAGATACTCCTTTATTTTCCCTTCTGTTCCCTCACCCTTCCAACCCTTCATTGTGCTCGTGTTCTCGTGGTCGTACCATTCTTGATTGCTATCTTGCATTATATTTCAACCTCTGTTAAGCATCTGCTTCGTGTCTTTAAATTTCAGTGACTTTTCTAACAACGAGCTTTCAGGCAGCATTCCTTCTAGTGTTGGTTCCCTCCGCCAACTCCTGTTCCTGTAAGTCTCACACAAGTGTAGGGAAGGTTCTACCCATGTGCAAGGGCCGTGCCAGGACCCACCTGTCACGGGCCATGGCCAACCTGTGACATGCCATGGCTGGGTCCCGTCATCTGGTTCCTATGGCCCCACCCTATGATTCTATGCCCGGCCTATCATGAACCAGCTGGCCTGTCCGTGCCACATATACTCATCACATTGCCACATAATATAAAGGCATTCTTTGTTGTGCATTGTGAACGATATTCACTGCTCCACTTGAGGCAGATCCACCCTTTCTCTGCTCTGTGCGTCCTCAGCTCCCTTCCCTCTCCTCCTTCTCTCGGATCACTTCTCCCTTCATTTTTCTCTGCTCTACCCTCCCTGCCTCTCCCTTATCCCCTCTCCCCATTTCCAGTTCTCTTCTCTCCCTGCCGAATGTCGTAGGCTTGACTGTTGGCATCTTCTCTCCTCCCGCCACTGTACCCGTTAATTGTCTCCGCTTTTCACTCCATACCCATTTGCTTTGCTTTCGCTTCCGCTTGAACTTCTCTTGAACCACGTTTGATTTCCTGGATGATTCCCTTCTCCGTTCCCCTTCACCATTGCTCCTTCTCGTGTCAGGTATCTCCAAGAGAATCAACTATCAGGAACCATTCCCGACTCCATCAGCTCCATCATCAGCATGACGAGCCTGTATAGTTATCTTGCCCGCTGGGTGTGCAAAAGAAGAAGAAACAGTGAGCAAGTGCCATGCAACGGAAGTAAACAAGTATAATGAAAGCTTTAAGCTTTGTTTCATCGGTAGCTATTCTACCAACGTTCCTCTTCACACATCATCCCCCATGATTAATTCGCCCCACCCCTCCTTACTTGGCCACTATGTGCTGGTGGTCTTGTGGAATTCCTACCCCTTCCAATTTGAGCCTTCTGCCCTACCTATCCAGAGGCCCTGAAATATGTGTGCACTGGGTCTCGGTTGTGAAAAAACTTGTTTCAGGGTTAGTGCTTTCAAGCCTGGTGCCTCCTCTCCATGACTCCAATGTCGGAAATCCTGGTTCCCCCTTTTTTCCAGTCCTTTTTACTCTTCCCTGTGGGATGATACTTGCATGGTTGCACCACGGTAGTATGTGACGCAACCAGCTCTCCAGCAGCATTCCTTCTGACATCATATTACTCCACCAGCCTATTGTCGCGTGCATCTCTCTGCCTCTCACTAGTGTTTTCCTCTGTCCCTTCCTATCACTCACACTTGTACCTCCTCTTACCTGCACGCCTTCATCGCAGCAATTTCACAAATAATCAGCTTTCAGACAGCATTCCTGCTGCCTTGTCCGCACTCGTGAAGCTAAAATTCCTGTGAGTTTCACACACATTGTGGCGCATGCATGCAATATCGGTCACACAAGTGCCTCCATTGCAGCACACACTCAACTACTCCCCCAACATCACTTTTAGAAGCCACCTGTCTGTCCCAGTGGCAACCCAAAAAGACGTTTCATGCCAAGGCAAAATTCGTCTATTTTTGGGCCGTTCCAGCCTGCATCACAGACCTTTCAGCAGCCATGGAACTCATCTTCTTCTTTTCCATTCTCCCTCAGGCTGCTGAACAACAATCAGCTTACCGGCCCCATACCTTCTGGCAGAAATGAGCAAGAGGCGAACACGAACGTGTTCGCGTTCGCCCCTGCACGAACACCGCCGTTCGGCGAACCGAACAGTGTTCGGTTTGCCGAACAGCTTTAAAAAAGGGTGTTCGCTGTTCGCAAGTGAAGGCGAACACCATGTTGACGCAGGCGAACACAAACGTGTTCGTGGCAAACACATTCGTGTTCGCCCCGGGACTACTTTCACTAAAGTCACACGTTTGTGGATTGAGCACTGTTGACATTTGTTAGGTGGCTGTAAGGTCCAAATAGAGTAAAAATCAAATCGTTGCACATTCCCTCCCCCCAACCCCCAAGCCAGTCCCGCCTCGCTTCATCCATGCTAGTGCCAGGGTGTGACGGCGAAATGCTAGATCTGCATTTAAGCAACGGCAAAATGCTCGATCTGCACTTAAGCAACGGCGAAATGCTAGATCTGCACTTAAACAACGGCAAAATGCTAGATCTGCACTTAAGCAGCGGCGAAATGCTCGATCTGCACTTAAGCAACGGGGAAATGCTCGATCTGCACTTAAGCAACGGGGAAATGCTCGATCTGCACTTAAGCAATGGCGAAATGCTCGATCTGCACTTCAGTAACAGCGAAATGCCAAATCTGAGCCCAAACACCAAGGCCCGCGACCTCAAAATTGGTGGCGGGCCTATTCGTCAACGAACACATTGGTGTTTGACGAAGGCAGGTGTCGAACACGAACACGTTCTGTTCGACGCGCCTCGGCCAGCTGAGCCGGGCGAACGGCGAACATGTTCGGGCGAACACCGAACACGTTCGCCACGAACAGTTTAGGCCAGTTCGAGGCGAACCGAACAGGAGTTCGTTATATTGCTCATCCCTACTTTATGGCATTAACGTGCTCACAAAACTGATGGATATGTATGATGTCGCATACCTCCCTTGTGGCTATCCATTGCTCAGCCTATCATTTCTCACCAGCACAGCCATCACCGAGTTGCTTTGCTCACTTTACCTAGTTTCTCATTTTCTCATCAAATTCTTGCCTCATCAGTTCGCTCGATAACAACCAACTCTCTGGGCCCATCCCTGCCTCTCTTGGCCCCCGGTGAGCGCCTGCTCTTCCCGCCACTGGTGAGCACCTGCCTTGTTAGCGCGCTGCCGCGCCGCCTGCCTGCCTGCCTGCCGGCCTGCCTGCCTGCCTGCCGGCCTACCTGCCTGCCTGCCTGCCTGCCTGCCTGCCGGCCTGCCTGCCTGCCTGCCTGCCTGCCGGCCAGCCTCGCCTGCCCTGCCCGCGCTACTACTGCTACTACTGGCTGTGGCCAGATGCAGCTCCAGCGGCGTCCGCGTGAGTCTCTCACGCCTTAGCAGCTTTGTGAGTGGTACGCCAGTAGGGGTTGTGGTGGTCGCAGTCGTGGCTGTCGCCCTGGAGCTGGTCCGTCGGGAGCGTCTGGCACTAGCCAGCTGCTACTCCAGCGGCGTCCGCGCGAGCCACTTACGCCCCAGCAGCTGCGTGAGTGGTACGCTCAGAGTAGAGGGTCTCTGAGCACCGTACGCTGCCAGTACGTCATTTGCACCGGTGCTCGGACTGGTCAGACCTGCGGGACACTTAGTCATACACAGTCCCGCTGCTTTGCCCGTCTGAGCGAGGCCTGGCGTACCCAGTTTGGCGACGAGGCTGAGCTCCCCTCTTGGCTTGAGCTACTTGGGCGGAGGGTAGATATCTTTGCTCTTGACTATGATGCTATTCTCACTGCCATGTATACATTGCCTACTAGTGCTGACCGTGCCTGTTACCTGTGCGTACCGCCTGGCCCAGGTATAGAGCCTGCTGCTCTAGGTGCTGGTGAGGCTGCTGCTCTGGATGCTTGTGCGTCTCCTGCTCTAGGTGATGGTGAGGCCGCTGCTCTAGGTGCTAGTGCGTCTCCTGCTTTAGGTGCTGCTGAGGCTGCTGCTCCAGGTGCTGGTGAGTCTGCTCTCTCTGGTACTGCGCCTGCTGCGGCCTTGCACAACTTCACCCTTGACTCAGGAGCTTCCCGCTCCTTCTTTCGCGACTGCACCACACTCACGCCGCTTAGTCGGCCAGTTGCAGTCTCCCTGGCAGACCCCTCTGGGGGTCCAGTCCTTGCCCACTACTCCACGGTTCTGCCGTGTCCGGCCGCCCCGTCTGGCTTGCTGTCAGGTCTCTACCTCCCCTCGTTCTCTACGAACCTGGTGAGTGGAGCTGACCTCCAGGATGGGGGGGTTGACCAGTTCACTCCTGCGAGTCAGCGAGTGACTCACTGTACGTGTGCTCGGACGGGCCGACACCTGGCCACGTTTACCCGTGAGCCTGGCTCGAGCCTGTACACCCTGACCACTGAGTCCCCTCAGGTAGCTGCGTCTGCGTCTGCGTCAGGTCAGTTGTCGGCCCCCTGCTCGTGTCGCGCCTTGTCGCATCAGACCCTCCTTTGGCACCACCGCCTTGGTCACCCCTCGGTGCAGCGCCTTCGTAGCATGCACCGCCGTGTCCTTGTCTCTGGTCTTCCCAGGGTTCTCCCTCCCCTCCCACCCTTGCCTGCTCCTCCCTGTCTTCCCTGTGTCGAGGGGCGGCAGCGCGCCGCTCCTCACTCCTCCTCGTTCCCTCCCACAGAGGCTCCCCTGCAGACTCTCCACCTGGACGTGTGGGGCCCAGCCCGCGTCCGTGGACAGAGCCACGAGCGGTACTTCCTGCTGGTCGTCGACGACTACACGCGTTACACCACGGTCTTCCCCTTGCGCACCAAGGGTGAGGTCCCTGATGTTTTGATCCCTTGGATCCGCGCTGCTCGTCTCCAGCTCCGCGAGCGGTTCGGGACGGAGTTTCCCGTTCTGGTCTGCACTCTGACAGAGGTGGTGAGTTTTCCTCCGACCTCTTGGCAGCCTTCTGTGAGGAGCACGGCATCACCCAGTCGTTCACGCTTCCGGCCTCTCCGCAGCAGAATGGGGTTGCTGAGCGCCGCATTGGCTTGGTCATGGAGGTCGCTCGTACGTCCATGGTCCATGCGGCTGCCCCCCATTTTCTGTGGCCGTTTGCGGTCCAGTACGCCGCGCATCAGCTCAACCTCTGGCCCCGTGTCTCCTTGCCGGAGACCTCGCCCACCCTGCTGTGGACGGGGAAGGTTGGCGATGCGTCGCGTTTCCGGGTCTCGGGTTCTCGTGCCTTTGTCCGCGATACCACCGCGGACAAGCTCTCCGCCCGCGCTGTTCCCTGTGTCTTCCTTGGCTTTTTCCCTGACGCGCCTGGTTGGCAGTTTTACCACCCCACCTCGCGTCGTGTCTTCCCCTCTCAGGACGTCACGTTTGATGAGTCGGCTCCCTTTTACCGTCTCTTCCCCTACCGCACTGCCCCTCTCCCCCCCCCCCCCCGCCGCTCTTCCTCGCTCCAGGTGCTACCCAGGTAGACCCCCTCCCCGCTCCCGGTCCTGCTCCTTCAGGTGTGTCTCAGGTAGACCCTCCTCCCTTGCCTACGCCGGTTGAGGTCACTTGTGACTCAGGTCCTGCTTGGGGTGCTGCTTCTGGGAGTGCTGGGCCTGGGGGTGCTGAGTCTGGGGGTGCTGAGCCTGGGGGTACGCGCCTGGCTGGCAGTTTTACCACCCCGCCTTGCTCCGAGTCCTGCCCTCTCAGGACGTCACGTTCGACGAGTCGGTTCCCTTTTACCATCTCTTCAATTACCGCACTGCCCCTCTCCCCCCCCCGCCGCTCTTCCTTACACCAGGTCCTCCCCCGGTAGACCCCCTCCCCCCTTAGGGTCCTGCTCCCTCAGGTGTGTCCCAGGCAGACACTGTCGAGCCTGTCGAGGTAGCGGTTGACTCTGGTGCTGTGTCTGGGGGTGGTGCTACTGGCGGTGTTGAGCCTGAGCGTGCGGAGCCTGGGGGTGCGGAGCCTGGGGTGCGGAGCCTGGGGGTGCTGAGCCTGAGCGTGCGGAGCCTGGGGGTGCTGAGCCTGAGCGTGCGGAGCTTGGGGGTGCTGAGCCTGAGCGTGTGGTGTCTGGGGGTGCTGAGTCTGGGGTTGCTGAGTCTGCAGGTGCTGAGACTGGGGGTGCTGAGTCTGCTGGAGATCCTGCAGGTGCCTCGTCTCGGCGGGAGCCTCTCTCTCCACCGCAGCTGCGCGAGTGGTTTGCTCGCCACTGGAGACTCAAGCGAGGTGCTGCTGGAGCTGGAGCTGCTGGAGGTCCTGCTGGTGCAGGAGCTGCTGGAGGAGCTGGAGCTGCTGGACCCGGAGGTGCTGCCAGAGCTAGAGCTGCTGGAGGTAATGCTGGTGCTGGTGCTGCTGGAGGTGCTGGAGCCGCAGGTGCCGGAGGTGCTCGTACTGGAGGTACTGGAGCTGCTGAGACTGGTGGTGCTCCCGGAGTTGGAGCTGGAGGCGCTAGTGTTGTTGCTTCTGGAGGTGCTACTGGAGCTGGAGCTCCTGGAGGTGCTGGAGCTGGTGGTGCTGGAGCTGGTTAAACGTGCGCTGTCATTTTCGTGGCAGTACTTCGACATTTGGTTAAACGCGCGCGACATTTACGTGGGGCAACACCACGGGAACTACACGGACTTTTCAAGGGGTACGAACGACTTACGACGAACCTAAGAAGGCGGCAGCAACGGTGAAGGGGGGAGAGACAGCTGTGTCAAACTCATATGCTATAGTCTGTGTAGGCTCTAGTGGGGTAGTTCATATGGGGTACAACACTTTAGGGTTTCCTACTTGTACTCCTCATGCTGCTCAATGCACTCATTCCTCGTTCTTATTTTCACATGGTATCAGAGCAGAATCGTTCCTAGGGCCCACCGAACGTTCCGCCCTGCCCTAACAGAATTTTTTTCCTACGCTGCCCCTGCAGCCGCGCGCGCTGCCCTTGCAGTCCGCGTGCTGCCCCTGCGAACGTGCTGCCCCTGCAGCCGTGCCTGCCCCTGCAGCCCGTGGGCGCTGCCTCTGCAGCCCGCGCGCCGCCCTGCCAAGCCGGGCGTCGCCCCTGCAGCCCATGGGCGTTGCCCCTGCAGCCCGCTCGCCGCCCTGCCGAGCCGCGCGCCGCTCCTGCTCGTCGCGACGCCCCTGCAGGACCCGCGCAGCGTCGCCCCTGCTCGTCGCGGCGCCCCCTGGTCGTCACCCCTGCTTGTCGCGGCGCCCTCGGGGCGTCGCCCCTGCTTCTCACGGCGCCCCCTGGGCGCCGTCCCTGCTTGTCGCGGCGCCCCCTGAGCGCCGTCCCTGCTCGTCGCGGAGCCCCCTGCCGCAGTCGCGACCCCGCCCTGCAGCAGCTCCCGCGGAGCCCCCTGCCGCAGTCTCTGCCCCGCCCTACAGCAGCTGCCGAGGAACCCCCCTGCCGCCGTCGCTGCCCAGCCCTGCCGCTGTCGCGGCCCCGCCCTGCAGCTATCGCGGCCCCGCCAGGCCACCAACGCGGCCCTGCCTTGCCGCTATCACGGCCCCGCCCTGCAGCAGCTGTCGCGGCCCTGTCCTACCACCGACGCGGCCCTGCCCTGCAGCCGCTATCGCGGCCCCGCCGTCGCCGCCATCGCGCGCCTACCCTGCCGCCGCCCGCCGAGCGCCGGCCCTGCTCGCCCGGCGAGCGCCTGCCCTTCCCGCCACCAGTGGCACCTGCCCTACCCGCCTCTGGTGAGCACGTGCCCTACCCACATTTCCCGCGCGCCTGCCTTACTAGCGCGCTGACGCGCCAGCCTGCCTGCCTGCCTGCTGCGTCTGTCTGCCAGACGAGCCGCGCCGCCCAGCTGAGCCGCGCCGCTAAGCCGCGCCGAGCCGCCCAGCCGAGCCGCGTCGTGCTGCCGGGCTGTGCAGCCCTGCTCTACAGAGCCGCACTGCCCTGCTCGCGCTGCAACTGCTGCTACTGCTGTTACTGCAGCTACTGCTGCTACTACTGCTACTGCTGCTACTGGCGGTGGCCAGATGCAGCTCCAGCGATGTCCGCGCGAGTCTCTCACACCCCAGCAGCTTCGTGAGTGGTACGCTAGTTGGGGTTGTGGCGGTGGCCGTCGTGGCTGTCGCCTTGGAGCTGGTCAGTGGGGAGCATCTGGCAGTGGCCAGATGCAGCTGCAGCGGAGTCCGCGCGAGACGCTTACGCCCCATCAGCTTCGTGAGTGGTACGCTCAGAGTAGAGGGTCTCGGAGTACCGTTCGCTGCCCGTATGTCATTCACACAGGTGATCGGGCTGGTTAGGCTTGCGGGACGGTTGGTCACACACAGTCCCACTGCTTCACCCGTCTGAGCGACGCCTGGCGTACCGAGTTTGGCGACGAGGCTGAGCTCCCTGCCTGGCTGGAGCTGCTTAGGCAGAGGGTCGATATCTTTGCTCTTGACTATGATGATATCCTCACTGCCATGTATGCATAGCCTACTAGTGCTGAGGGTGCCTGTTTCCTGTGCATACCGCCTGACCCAGGTATAGAGTCTACTGCTCTAGGTGCTGGTGAGGCTGCTGCTCTAGGTGCTAGTGCGTCTCCTGCTCTAGGTGCTGGTGAGGCTGCTGCTCTCGGTGCTAGTGAGTCTACTGCTCCAGGTGCTGGTGAGTCTGCTCTCTCTCGTACTGCGCCTGCTGAGGCCTTGCACACCTTCACACTTGACACAGGTGCTTCCCGCTCCTTCTTTCGCGACAACACCACCCTCACGCCGCTCAGTCGGCTGGTTGCAGTCTCCCTGGCAGACCCCTCTGGGGGTCCAGTCCATGCGCACTCCTCCACGGTCCTTCCGTGTCCAACGGTCCCATCTGGCTCGCTGTCAAGTCTTCACCTCCCCTCGTTCTCTACGAACTTGGTGAGTGGAGTTGACCTCCGGGACCAGTGGGTTGACCAGTTCACTTTTGGAGGTCAACGCGTGACCCACTGTACGTGCTCCCGGACGGGCCGGCACCTGGCCACGTTTACCCGTGCGCCTGGCTCGAGTCTGTACACACTGACTATTGTGTCCCCTCAGGTCGCTGCGTCTGCTTCTGCGTAAGGTCAGCTAGCGGCCCCCTGCTCGTGTCGCGCTTTGTCGCACTAGACCATCCTTTGGCACCACCGTCTTGGTCACGCCTCGGTGCAGCGCCTTCGTAGCATGCACCGCCGTGTCCTTGTCTCTGGTCTTCCCGTGGTTCTCCCTCCCCTCCCTCCCTCGCCTGCTCCTCCCTGTCTTCCCTGTGTCGAGGGGCGGCAGCGCGCCGCTCCTCACTCCTCCTCGTTTCCCCCGACGACTGCTCCCCTGCAGACCCTGCACATGGATGTGTGGGGCTCAGCCCGCGTCCGTGGACAGGACCGCGAGCGATACTTTCTGCTGGTTGTTGACGACAACTCGCGTTACACCACGGTCTTCCCCTTGCGCACCAAGGGTGAGGTCCGTGATGTTTTGATCCCTTGAATCCGCGCTGCCCGTCTCCAGCTCCGCGAGCGGTTCGGGACGGAGTTTCCCATCCTGTGTCTGCACTCTGATAGAGCTAGAGAGTTTTCCTCCGACCTTCTGCAGAGCTTTTGTCATGGGGAGGGCATTCGCCAGACGATCACGCTTCCGGCCTCTCCGCAGCAGAATGGGGTTGCTAAGCGCCGCATTGGCTTGGTCATGGAGGTCGCGCGTACCTCCATGGTCCATGCAGCTGCCCCTTATTTTCTGTGGCCGTTTTCGGTCCGCTACGCCGCGCATCAGCTCAACCTCTGGCCCCGTGTCTCCTTGCCGGAGACCTCGCCCACACTGCGGTGGACGGGGAAGGTTGGCGATGCGTCGGTGTTCCGGGTCTGGGGTTCTCGTGCCTTTGTCCGCGATACCACCGCGGACAAGCTCTCCGCCCGTGCTATTCCCTGCGTCTTCCTTGGCTTTGTCCAAGACGCGCCTGGCTGGCAGTTTTACCACCCCGCCTTGCTCCGAGTCCTGCCCTCTCAGGACGTCACGTTCGACGAGTCGGTTCCCTTTTACCATCTCTTCAATTACCGCACTGCCCCTCTCCCCCCCCCGCCGCTCTTCCTTACACCAGGTCTTCCCCCGGTAGACCCCCTCCCCCCTTATGGTCCTGCTCCCTCAGGTGTGTCCCAGGCAGACACTGTCGAGCCTGTCGAGGTAGCGGTTGACTCTGGTGCTGCTTCTGGGGGTGGTGCTACTGGCGGTGTTGAGCCTGAGCGTGCGGAGCCTGGGGGTGCGGAGCCTGGGGTGCGGAGCCTGGGGGTGCTGAGCCTGAGCGTGCGGAGCCTGGGGGTGCTGAGCCTGAGCGTGCGGAGCTTGGGGGTGCTGAGCCTGAGCGTGTGGTGTCCGGGGGTGCTGAGTCTGGGGTTGCAGAGTCTGCAGGTGCTGAGACTGGGGGTGCTGAGTCTGCTGGAGATCCTGCAGGTGCCTCGTCTCAGCGGGAGCCTCTCTCTCCACCGCAGCTGCGCGAGTGGTTTGCTCGCCACTGGAGACTCAAGCGAGGTGCTGCTGGAGCTGGAGCTGCTGGAGGTCCTGCTGGTGCAGGAGCTGCTGGAGGAGCTGGAGCTGCTGGACCCGGAGGTGCTGCCAGAGCTAGAGCTGCTGGAGGTAATGCTGGTGCTGGTGCTGCTGGAGGTGCTGGAGCCGCAGGTGCCGGAGGTGCTCGTACTGGAGGTACTGGAGCTGCTGAGACTGGTGGTGCTCCCGGAGTTGGAGCTGGAGGCGCTAGTGTTGTTGCTTCTGGAGGTGCTACTGGAGCTGGAGCTCCTGGAGGTGCTGGAGCTGGTGGTGCTGCGGGAGTTGGAGCTGCAGACCTTGGAGCTGGGGGTACTGGTGCTATCTCTGCTGGTTCTGGAGGCGCTGCGCGGCCGCGGCCGTACTTCGTTCCACTCCTTCAGCAGGTTCTTGGTCTCCCGCCTTCTACTGGTCCTACTCCTCCCTTAGAGTGTCCACTGCCTGTCCAGTCGCAGTCGCAGTTACAGCCGGCCTCCCCACTGCCTGGTCCTTCTCCTTACTCTGGGCCGACCGGAGGTTTACGGAGCGTCGTGTGCCCGAGTCTAGTCCCGCGTCGCCTGTTCGCGCTGTTCGCACTGGTAGTCGTGTTCCGCATCCGCGTCCTCCTCCTGTCCCAGGCACGCACTGGATGGGACGTCCGCGTCTACTACTCCACTGCGTGTCCCTCTGCCGTCTCCTCCTGCGTCCTCCCTTGCTGACGGTCCGGACCCGGAGTCTGACTCCCTTCGTGCTGCTAGTCCAAATGTCACGCGTTTCCAGGCCACTGTTGTCACTGACCCTTCGTTTGAGTCCACTGCTGCATCTGCCCTAGTTGCTGAGCTTGATGACTTTGCTGCTCCTTGTCGTCTAGACTACGCCGCTAGCCTTGTTGCTGAGTCTCAGTCTGTCTGTCCTCCGTCCATCGGGGGTGAGTGTGCTCTTGGCATGGATGTGCTTGAGGACAAGCAGGAGGAGTTTCAGTGTTTCACCGCCGCTTTACCTCATCTCGTATCCATGCTGCTTGCACCTGAGGGAGACCCGGATGCACCAGACATCCCGACCCCGCGCTCTTACGCAGAGGCGATGGAGGGTCCCTACTCCTCTGAGTGGCAGACAGCCATGGACACAGAGATGGCTTCCTGGAAGTCCACATGCACCTACGTCGACGAGGTTCCCCCGCCTGGGGCGAACATCGTCGATGGCATGTGGATTTTCAGGGTGAAGCGGCCGCCAGGTTCTCCGCCTGTCTTCAAGGCGCGTTACGTTGCTCGAGACTTCAGTCAGCGACAGAGAGTTGACTACTTTCAGACCTTCTCCCCGACTCCGAAGATGACCACTCTTTGAGTGCTGCTGCACGTCGCCACTCAGCGTGACTACGAGCTTCACTCTCTGGACTTCAGCACAACCTTCCTACAGGGCAGCCTGCACGAGGAGATCTGGCTGCACCTAGCTTCACTGGGTCGTTTCCTCCTAATACCCAGTGGAGCCTCCGGCGGCCAGTCTATGGTCTCCGCCAGGCGCCTCATGAGTGGCACGACACACTAAGGACTACGCTTGTGGATCTTGGGTTTGATCCTTCCACAGCTGACCCCTCGCTGTTTCTCCGCACCGACACTACTCTGCCGCCGTTCTACATCCTCGTGTACGTCGACGACTTGGTCTTTGCTACTTCTGACTCTGAGGGACTCGCCCACGTGAAGTCGGAGCTGCAGAAGAGACACACGTGCACGGACCTGGGTGAGCTACGCAGCTATCTTGGCTTGCAGATCACCCGGGACAGAGCACAGCGCACCATTACTCCGACTTAGTCACAGATGGTGCAGCAAGTCCTTCAGCGCTTCGGCTTCACGTACTCCTCGCCACAGCCCTCTCCTCTGTCTACTCGCCACTCGCTCTCAGCTCTGCCTTCGGATGAGTCCATAGAGCCGAGTGGCCCGTATCCAGAGCTTGTTGGCTGCCTCATGTACCTGATGACCTGCACTCGACTTGACCTGGCATACCCTCTTAGCATCCTGGCACGCTATGTTGCTCCTGGGAGACGAAGCAAGACGAAGCTGCGTAGCGTGCCAGGATGCTAAGAGGGTAAGCAAGGTCAGGTCGAGTGCAGGTCATCAGGTACATGGGGCAGCCAACAAGCTCTGGATACGGGCCACTCGGCTCTACGAACACATCGGAAGGCAGAGCTGAGAGCGAGTGACCGGTAGGCAGAGGAGTACTGGAAGTCGAAGCGCTGAAGGACCTGCTGCACCATGTGAGACTTCGTCAAGGTAATGGTGCGCTGTGCTCTGTCCCCGGTGATCTGCAAGCCAAGATAGCTACGCAGCTCACCAAGGTCTGTGTAGGTGTGTCTCTTCTGCAGCTCCGACATCACGTGGGCCAGTCCAGCAATGTCAGCAGTGGCAAAGACCAAGTCGTCGACGTACACGAGGATGTAGAACGGCAGCAGCGAAGTGTCGGTGCGTAGAAACAGTGACGGGTCAGCAGTCGAACGAGCAAACCCAAGAGCCGCAAGTGTAGTCCTCAGTGTGTCGTGCCACACTCAAGGCGCCTGGCGGAGACCGTAGACTGGCCGCCGAAGGCTCCACTAGGTACCTGCAGAAAACGACCCAGTGAAACCAGGTAAGCGGCGCAGCCAGATCTCCTCGTGCAGGCTGCCTTGTAGGAAAGCAGTGCTGAAGTCAAGAGAGTGAAGCTCGTAGTCACGCTGAGCGGCGACGTGCAGCAGCACCCAAAGAGTGGTCATCTTTGGGGTAGGGGAGAAGATCTCGAAGAAGTCAACTCTCTGTCGCTGACTGAAGCTTCGTGCAACGTAACGCACCTTGAAGACAGGCGGAGAACCCGGCGGCCGCTTCACCCTGAAAATCCACATGCCACCGACGATGTTCGCCCCAGGTGGGGGAACCTCGTCGACGTAAGTGCCTGTGGACTTCCAAGAAGCCATCTCTGCGTCCATGGCTGACTGCCACTAAGAGGAGTAGGGACTCTCTATCGCCTCTGCATAAGAGCGCGGGGTCGGGATGTCTGGTGCATCCGGGTCTCCCTCGGGTGCAATCAGCATGGACACGAGATGAGGTACAGCAACTGCAAAACACTCAAAGTCCTCCTGCCTGTCCTCAAGGACGTCCGTGCCAAGAGCACACTCACCCCCGACAAACGGAGGACAGACAGACTCAGACTCAGCAACAAGACTAGCGGCGTAGTCAAGACGACAGCGAGCAGCAAAGTCATCCAGCTCAGCAACAAGATCAGACACAGCAGTAGACTCAAACGAAGGGCCAGTGACAATAGTGGCTAGTAGACGCGTGACAGTAGGACTAGCAGCACGAAGGGAGTCAGACTCCAGATCCGGACCGTTAGCAAGGGAGGACGCAGGAGGAGACGGCAGAGGGACACGCAGTGGAACAAAGGAAGGACGAAGTGCCATCTAGTGTGTGCTGGGGACAGGAGGAGGACGCTGGCCCGGAACACGACGACCAGTGCAAACAGCGCGAACAAGCGACGCAGGACGAGACGCAGGCTCACGACGCTCTGTAAGACCTCTGGGCTGCTCCGTGTAAGGAGACGGAGCAGGCAGTGGGGAGGCTGGCTGTAACTGCGGCTGGGACTGGTCAGGCGGTGGACACAGTATGGGAGGAGTACAGACTCGACCCAGGCCGACGGGTGAACCTGGCCAGGTGTCTGCCAGACCGGGAGCACGTACAGATTGCCACACGCTGTCCTCCAGGGGTGAAGGTGTCAACCCACTGATCCTGAAGTACAGCGGTGCTCACCAAGTTCGTAGAGAACGAGGGGAGGTGGAGACCTGACAATGAGCCAGACGGACCCGCCGGACAAGGCAGAACAGTGGAGGAACGTGCAAGGACTGGGCCCGCGGAGGGGTGAGCCAGAGAGACAGCAACAGGTGCAGAGAGCAGTGTGATTGTGGTACTGTCGCGAAAGAATCAGCGGGAAGCACCTCAGTCAAGCGTGAAGGTGTGCAGGGCCACAGCAGATGTAGAACCAGAGAGAGCATACTCACCAGTACCTGAGAGAGCAGATTCACTAGCACCTAGAGCAGCAGCCTCTATACCTGGGTCGGGCGGCACACACAGGTAACAGTCACCCTCAGCACGTCTCTGAGACGCCCAATGCTGAGCAAACCACTCACGAAGCTGCTGGGGCGTAAGGGTCTCACGTGGACGCCGCTGCAGCAGCATCGGGCCACCTCCAGAAACTCCCAACTGAGTAGCTGCACCGCGACTGCCACTACGGCCACTACGCTGAGACGCTCAACGCTGAGCAAACCACTCACGAAGCTGGTGGGGTGTAAGGGTCTCACGCGGACGCCGCTGCAGCTGCATCTGGCCACCGCCAGAAACTCCCCACCGAACAGCTCCACAGCGACTGCTACGACGGCCGCCACCACTCCCATTGCTGCCACCACCGTCGCCACCACTCCCACCGCTGCCGTGAAGAGAAGTCATGCGACCAGCAGGGCAGCACATAGGGAAGGAAGGGCAGCGAGGAGGCACTAGGGTAGGTAGGGGCGGTGCACGATCAGGGAAGGGCGGCGCGCGGCCAGAGCAAGGCTGCGCGCTGCTAGAGCAGGGTGGCGCGCGGCTAGAGGAGGGCGGCGTGCGGCCAGAGTAGGGCGGCGTGCGGCCAGAGCGGGGCTGAGCGCGGCCAGAGCAGGGCGGCGCGCGGCCAGAGTAGGGCGGCGCGCGGCTAGAGCAGGGCGGCGTGCGGCCAGAGCAGGGCGGCGTGCGGCCAGAGTAGAGCGGCGCGCGGCCAGTAGCAGGCAGTAGCTCCTAGGGCAGAAGCACCAAGGGCTTTTTTTTTAATTTAATTTATTTATTTTAGGGTTTAGCAGGGCGCACAGGGTGCTGCAGAGGCGGCTCGGGCAGGGCAGAGCATGGCGCCAGCGCGCGCAGGGCAGGGCGCTGGTGCGTTGGCAGGGCAGGGCGCTGGCGCGGGCAGCAGCGCGCACGGGCAGGGCGGCACTGGGCAGCGAGTGCAGGCCCGCGGCGGGCGCAAAACGCAGGCACGGCGGGCGCAAGAGGCGGGCCCGCGGCAGGCGTAGCGGATAGGTGCGGGAGGGGCGAACGGGCGGGCCCGTGACGGGCCTAACGGGTAGGCACGGCGGCGCGAAGGCAGGGCCCGCGGCGGGCCTAACGGGCGGGCGCGGCAGCGGGCGTAACGGGCAGGCGTGGCGGCGCGAAGGGAGGGCCCGCGGCGGGCCTAACGGGCAGGCGGTAGGGCGCGACGCGCAGGGCAGCAGGGCGCTACGCGCGGGCTACAGTAGAGCGCGAAGCGCGGGGCAGCAGAGCGCGACGCGCGGGCTGCAGCAGGGCGCGACGCGCAAGGCAGCAGGGCACGGGGCAGGGCAGGGCGTGCGCGAGGCAGCGCGACGCGGGGCAGGGCAGGGCGTGCGCGCTGCAGCGCGACGCGGGGCAGGGCAGGGTGTGCGCGATGCAGCGCGACGCGGGGCATGGTAGGGGGCATGCTATGCTAGGACCTGCTCTGATACCATGTCAGAAGAATGAACGAGGAATGAAATGACTAACAGCAGGATGGGTACAAGTGCTAACCCTAATTGGGTTGTACCCCACTTCAGCCTACACAATGAGCAACATATAAGTTTGACATTAACACCCGGTTTTTTTCTGGTTTTCATTTCGGCACAGCATGCGGGAAGTTTTCTGTTGTGTTTTCTTGAAGGGGGGAGAAAGTGCAGCCATTTTCAGGTGCATGCAACTTAGTAGAGAACTGTTCAGGTGCATGCTATCCCGTCGTGTTTCTCCCTCTGCTGCCACTGTTCGCACACCTCCGCCACTAAAAACACTGTTCGGTCAGGGGATGCAACCCGCACAACACGAGCAGCACAAGCAACACACGCAACACGCAAAATCGGCCTAGTAGGGAAGCCTGAAAAAAAAAAAAAAAAAAAATCAACTCCTAGGGAACCTAGACATTGTTCAGGAGGCATGGGAACCTGTCAGAACGCATATAGCATATACTTTTGTGTAGGCTGTAGTGGGGTATCCCATAGGGGGTACAACCCAATTAGGGTTAGTACTTGTACCCACTTCATTCATAGTTCATCCACTCTTGTTTCTTCTCATGGTATCGAGCAGGTTCCCTAGTGGGAACTGATCCTAGGGCCCACCATCGAAAAATTTTTCTGCCCGAAGCGCGCTCCGCTTAGGCCCGAGTCGCGCCTCGGGTCCTCTCTCTACCGTCGCGGCCTCCCTCGAGCCGTCCTTGCTCGGCCGTCGCCGCCCTTAGCGGCCCGTCGCCACCCTACGCGGCCCGCCCGCCGCCCTTTTGACGCCCGCCCCGGCCACGTGAGCCGCCCGTCCCGTGCGACGTGGCCCCTGCGCCGCCTGTCCTGGCCCGTCGCCACCTGACGCGGCCCGACGCGGCCCGTGCGCCGCCTGTCCCGGCCCGTCGCCGCTCGTCGCGGCCCGTCGCCGCCCGGCCCGTCGCCGCCCGTCGCGGCCCGTGCGCCGCCTCCCCCGGCCCGTCGCCGCCCGTTGTGGCCCGTGCGCCGCCTGTCCCGGCCCGTCGCCGCCTGGCTCGTCGCCGCCCTACCCTACCTGCGGCCCCGCCGCCCTACCTAGCGGCCCCGCCGCCCTACCTAGCGGCCCCGCTGCCTCACTCGGCGGCCCCGCCACCCTACCTGCGGCCCCACCACCTCGCTCTCGGCCCCGTCACCTGCTGCAGCGCCGCCCGCCACCCTAGCCGCCCGAGCCGTCTCACCCGGCCGAGCAGCTGACCGCCGTGCCGCCCTTCAGCAGCACAACCGAGCCGCCCGACAGCAGAGCAGCCGAGCCGCCCGGCAGCCGAGCCGCCCTGCAGCCGAGCCGCCCAGCAGCCGAGCCGCCCAGCAGCCGAGCCGCCCAGCAGCCGAGCCGCCCAGCAACCGAGCCGCCCAGCAGCCGAACCGCCCAGCAGCCGAGCCGCCCAGCAGCCGAGCCGCCCAGCAGCCGAGCCGCCCAGCAGCGGAGCCGCCGACCCGCCGAGCCGCCCAGCAGCTGAGCCGCCGAGCCGCCGCGCCGCCCTCCTTCCGGGCCGCCCGACCTGCCCAATCTGGTGAGCACAGCGCCTTTTCACTGCACTGCCCTCACCCTACTGTTTGCGCTGCTAGTCGTCTAGGGTCATGGCTACCCCTAGTGTTCTCGTCTTTGACGGTGAGGGTCGGGCCATTGACTTTGAGGTCTGGGTAGATGACCTGCAGCTGTTCTTACAGTGCAATAGGGCAGACGGCCTCTCTCTCTTTGACCTCACCTCTGGCGCCTCCACTGCCCCTGCTGCTGATGCTGACGCCACTGTTCGCTCCCAGTGGGCCACGCGCGACGCTGCTGCACGTCTTGCTGTGCGTCGCCACCTCCCTACCTCCGAGCGTGCGCACTTTAGTCAGTACAAGAGTGCTCAGACCTTGTACGACGCTGTAGTTGCGCGCTAATCCTCCCCTGCCACTGCTGCACTGAGCCGTCTCATGCTACCGTACCTCTTTCCTGACCTTGCTGCCTTTCCCACAGTCGCTGACCTCATTACGCACCTCCGCACTAGTGACACTCGCTACCGAGCTGCACTCCCTCCTGACTTCTGCGCCAAGAACCCCCCCCCCATGTACATCACTCTTTACTACATAGTCACTCGCCTTCCTGACTCCCTTCGCGTAGTCAGGGACCACTTTCTCTCTGTCTGTCCCACCACTCTCACTGTTGACCTCCTCGAGAAGTCCCTCCTAGCGGCCGAGAAGAGCATAGTCGCTGTAGGGGCCTCTCGTGGTGACCCGCGCACCCCCATCTTTGAGGGGTGTTCCCCCTCCCCCCTTCTGCCCTCTGTTGCCTCTGCTGCTGCGGCCAACCTCCTTGGTCTTGAGTCGGTCGGTGTGGCGTCTGCCCCTAGCGGGAGACGCCGCTCTGGCAAGGGCAAGGGGGGCAAGGGCGCTGGAGGAGCGAGCGGGGGCGGTGGAGGTGGAGGTGGCGGCAGTGGGGGGAGTGGGGGTGGCGGTGGGAGTGGAGGTGGGGGTGGAGGGGTCGGTGGCGGCAGTGGAGGCGGAGGTGGCGGCGGCGGTGGCGGTGGGAGCGGAGGTGGCGGAGGAGGCGGCGGTGGAGGCGGAGGCGGAGGCGGCGGCAGTAGCGGAGGCGGCGGAGGCGGCGGAGGCGGCGGGGGTGGCGGTGGTGCTGGTCGCGGGTCTTCGCAGAGGAGTGGCTCCGGTGGTGGCTCGCGCCAGCAGCAGCAGCGTGGTCGTGACACCCTGTCCCCTCAGCAGCTTCGTGAGTGGTACACTGCGCGTCAGCGGGGTGGGGGTTTTGGTCCGTGCTCCTACGTTTTGCGCACCGGCGACCGTGCGGGTGAGCAGTGTGGGGGTGCCCACCCCACCCAGCGCTGCTTTGGCCGCCTGACGGACGCGTGGCGTCACCAGTTCCCGGAGGCCTCAGAGATCCCTCGCTGGGGCGAGCTGTCCAGGGCGGGTGTTGCCATCTATGATCTTGACTTTGATGCTATTCTCTCTGCCATGTATGCTGTGTCTATTAGTGATGAGGGTGACTGTTACCGGTGTTTCCCGCCCGATCCGGGCATTGAGACTGCTGCGCTAGGTCCTGGTGAGGCTGCTGCCCTAGGTGCTTGCGACGCTGCTGCTCTAGGTGCCCGTGTGTCTGCGTCCTCAGGTACTGGTGAGTCTGCGCTCTCAGGTACTACGTCGGCTTCGGCCTCCCTCACCTTCACCCTTGACTCTGGGGCGTCTCGCTCCTTCTTTCGGGACTGCACCACACTCACACCGCTGAGTCGGCCGGTTGCAGTGTCTCTGGCTGACCCCTCTTGGGGTCCTGTCCTGTCTCGCTTCTCCACAGTCCTCCCGTGTCCGGCGGCTCCCTCTGGCACCCTGTCTGGTCTCTACCTCCCCTCGTTCTCTACGAACCTGGTGAGTGGTGCTGACCTCCAGGATGCGGGTGTACACCAGTTCACTCCTGCGCGTCAGCGGGTGACGCACTGTACAGAGGCTAGCACAGGCCGACACCTGGTTACGTTTACCCGTCAGCCGGGGTCGAGCCTGTACACACTGACCACTGCGTCTCCTCCCGTTACTGAGTCTGGTAGAGTCGCTTCGTCGGGTCGGGTGTTTGCTGGAGCGTCCAGGTCTGGTCCTGAGTCTGCCCCCTGTTCGTGTCGTCTCCTGTCTCACGAGACTCTCCTCTGGCATCACCGTCTTGGTCACCCCTCTCTGCTTCGGCTCAGAGGCATGGCCTCCCGTCTTCTAGTGTCTAGTCTCCCCCGGTCCCTCCCTCCCCTTCCTCAGGGCCCTGGCCCTACCTGTGTCCCCTGTGTCGAGGGGCGCCAGCGTGCTGCCCCTCACTCCTCCCAGTTTCCTCCGACAGAGGCCCCGTTGCAGACGCTTCACATGGACGTGTGGGGCCCAGCCCGCGTCCGTGGGCAGGGTCACGAGCGCTACTTCCTACTCGTTGTTGACGACTACTCGCGTTACACCGCAGTCTTCCCCTTGCGCAGCAAGGGTGGTGTCACTGAGGTGCTGATCGACTGGATCCGCGCAGCTCGTCTCCAGCTCAGGCAGAGCTTTGGCTCCGACTTTCCTGTTCTGCGTCTGCACTCGGACAGAGGCGGGGAGTTCTCCTCTGGCCTTCTGCGAGCCTACTGTCGTGCACGAGGCATCCGTCAGACCTTCACGCTTCCGGACTCTCCGCAGCAAAATGGGATTGCTGAGCGCCGCATTGGCATGGTCATGGACGTCGCTCGTACGTCTATGATGCATGCGGCTGCCCCCCATTTTCTGTGGCCGTTTGCGGTGAGGTACGCGGCGCATCAGATCAACCTTCACCCTAGGGTCTCCACGCCGGAGACCTCCCCAGCCTTGCTGTGGACGGGGAAGGATGGCGATGCGTCGGCGTTCCGGGTCTGGGGATCTCGGGCGTTTGTCCGCGACTTGTCTGCGGACAAGCTGTCCCCTCGTGCTGCTCCTTGCGTCTTCCTGGGGTTCCCCCCCGACGCGCCTGGGTGGCAGTTTTACCACCCCACCTCTCGCCGTGTTCTGTCCTCCCAGGACGTCACGTTCGACGAGTCGGTCCCCTACTACCGCCTCTTCCCCTACCGCACTCCGTCCCTCCCCCCGCCCCCGCTCTTCCTTGTACCAGGTCCCCCCCCGGTAGACCCCCTCCCCCCTCAGGGTCCTGCCCCTTCAGGTGTGTCCCAGGTAGACGCAGTCGAGCCTGTCGAGGTCACTGGTGACTCTGGTGCTGCTGAGGGTGCTGAGCCTAGGGGTGCTGAGACTGGGGGTGCTGAGCCTGGAGGTGCTGAGCCTGGGGGTGCTGAGTCTGGGGGTGCTACGCCTGGGGGTGCTGAGCCTGGGGGTGCTGAGCCTGGGGGTGCTGAGTGTGGGGGTGCTACGCCTGGGGGTGCTGGGTCTGGGGGTGCTGAGCCTGGAGGTCCTCCGCCTGGAGGTTCTCCGCGTGCTTCGTCTCGTCGGGAGCCACTCTCTCCACACGAGCTGCGCGAGTGGTTTGCCCGGCGCTGGAGCCGTGCTGCTGGTGCTGGAGGTTCTTCGGCTACTGAGGGTGCTGCTGTTGCGGGTCCCGGAGGTGCTCGTACTGGGAGTACTGGAGCTGCTGGGCCTGCAGGTTCGACTGGAGCTGGTGTTGCTGAGGGTGTTGGCGCTGCGGCTACCACTGGTGGAGCTGCTGGAGGTGCTGCTGGAGCGGGTGCTCCTACTGGGGGTACTGGTGCTGTCCCTGCTGTTTCTGGCGTCGCTACGCGGCCTCGACCGTACTTCGTTCCACTCCTGCAGCAGGTTCTTGGTCTTCCGCCTTCTGCTGGTCCTCCTCCTCCCTTGGAGGGTCCACAGCCTGTCCCGTCGCAGTCACAGCTACAGCCTACCTCCCCTTTGCCTGCTCCTTCTCCCTACACTGGTCCTACTGGAGGTCTTACTGAGCATCGTGAGCCTGCGTCTCGCCCTGCGTCGCCTGTCCGTACTGCTCGCGCTAGTGGTCGTGGTTCGCGTCCGCGTCCTTCTCCTGTCCCTGGCACGCACCGGATGTCTCTGCGTCCGTCCACTGCTCCTCTGCGTGCCCCTTTGCCTTCTCCTCCTGAGTCCTCCCTTCCTGCTCTTCCCGACCCGGAGTCGGACTCTCTTCGTGCTGCCAGTCCTACTGTCACGCGTCTCCTTGCTACTGTCGTCACTGACCCTTCTTTCGAGTCTACTGCTGCGTCTGCCCTAGTTGCTGAGCTCGTCGACTTTGCTGCTCGCTGTCGCCTAGACTACGCTGCTAGTCTTGTTGCTGAGTCTGAGTCTGTCTGTCCTCCGTCCGTCGGGGGTGAGTGTGCCCTTGGCACGGACGTCCTTGAGGACAGGCAGGAGGAGTTCCAGTGTCTGGCAGCTGCTTCACCTCATCTCGTGTCCGTACTGCTTACCCCTGAGGGAGACCCGGATGCACTTGACATCCCGACTCCGCGCTCTTACGCGGAGGCGATAGAGGGTCCCTACTCCTCTCAGTGGCAGGCAGCTATGGATGCAGAGATGGCTTCCTGGAAGTCCACAGGCACCTACGTTGACGCTGTCCCCCCTCCTGGGGCGAACATCGTCAGTGGCATGTGGATCTTCAGGGTGAAGCGGCCGCCGGGTTCTCCGCCTGTCTTCAAGGCTCGTTACGTGGCTCGTGGCTTCAGTCAGCGGCAGGGAGTTGACTACTTTCAGACCTTCTCCCCCACCCCGAAGATGACCACTCTTCGGGTACTGCTACACGTTGCTGCTCACCGTGACTACGAGCTGCACTCTCTCGACTTCAGCACTGCTTTCTTGCAGGGCAGCCTGCACGAGGAGATCTGGCTGCGCCGCCCACCTGGCTTCACTGGGTCTTTCCCTCCTGGTACCCAGTGGAGTCTCCGGCGTCCAGTCTACGGTCTCCGCCAGGCGCCACGTGAGTGGCACGACACACTGAGGACTACGCTTGCGGCTCTTGGGTTTGCTCCTTCTACTGCCGACCCGTCGCTGTTTCTGCGCACCGACACCTCTCTGCCGCCGTTCTACATCCTCGTGTACGTCGACGACTTAGTCTTTGCCACAGCTGACACTACTGGACTCG
Organism: Closterium sp. Naga37s-1; assembly: GCA_947471745.1. Classification (NCBI taxonomy): domain Eukaryota; kingdom Viridiplantae; phylum Streptophyta; class Zygnematophyceae; order Desmidiales; family Closteriaceae; genus Closterium; species Closterium sp. Naga37s-1. Next base: position 571,692 of record CANJKZ010000006.1, read on the forward strand.
CCCACGTGAAGTCCGAGCTGCAGAAGAGACACACGTGCACAGACCTGGGTGAACTGCGCAGCTACCTTGGCTTGCAGATCACCCGGGACAGAGCACGCTGCACCATTACCCTGACTCAGTCACACATGGTGCAGCAGGTCCTTCAGCGCTTCGGCTTCACGTACTCCTCGCCTCAGGCCACTCCTCTGCCTACTCGCCACTCACTCTCAGCTCTGCCTTCGGATGAGTCCGTAGAGTCGAGTGGCCCGTATCCAGAGCTTGTTGGCTGCCTCATGTACCTGATGACCTGCACACGACCTGACCTTGCATACCCTCTTAGCATTCTTGCACGCTATGTTGCTCCTGGGAGACACCGACCAGAGCACATGGCTGCTGCGAAGAGGGTGTTGCGCTACTTGTGCAGTACGTCGGGCATGGGGCTAGTGCTTGGAGGGCGGAGTCCAGTGGTCCTCACTGGGCACGCGGACGCTTTTTGGGCTGACGACCAGGCTACGCAGCGGTCGTCACAGGGTTACACTTTCAGCCTCGGTTCCAGCTCTGTTTCGTGGCGGGCTACTCGCTCGTCTTCTGTTCTCGGCTCCAGTTGTGAGGCTGAGATCTACGCTGGGGCCATGGCTGCCCAGGAGCTTCGCTGGCTCGCCTACCTGCTGACCGACCTTGGAGAGCCGCCTCGTTCTCCTCCAGTCCTGTACGTAGACAACAAGGCCATGCTGGCCTTGTGTCGAGAGCAGAGACTGGAGCACAGAACTAAGCACATTGCTCTTCGCTACTTACTTGCTCGTGAGCTACAGCAGCGTGGTCAGTTGCGGCTTGCGTACGTGGCCTCTGAGGCCAACACTGCTGATGTCTTCACCAAGGCTCTTCCGCCTTGTGATCATCAGCGCTTCTGCACCCAGCTGGGTCTTGTCCCTGTCTTGCCTCACTTGCTCACCCCTTGACCTTGCTTGTACTGTTACATATATATATACCTGCTCTTGCTTGTCTAGCCTTATCTATATATATATGTACTCCTGCATGTGAACTGGCCTTCTGGCCTTGAACTTGTGCTCAGAATGTGTGGTGACGTTGTGATCCACCCTGAGCTTGCCTTGCTTTGCTTTGCTTGACTGGTCTTGTGACCCCTTGTTCTCCCCCACTTTGCCTATGGGGGTGTGTCAGAACGCATATAGCATATACTTTTGTGTAGGCTGTAGTGGGGTATCCCATAGGGGGTACAACCCAATTAGGGTTAGTACTTGTACCCACTTCATTCATAGTTCATCCACTCTTGTTTCTTCTCAGAACCGTCCTGGTGTTTAGGGTTGATGTCTCGTAAGGCAGTGGAAAAAAAAAAAAAAAAAAAAAAAAAATCTAGGGAACCTTGACTTGTTTTTCAGAAGAGATCAACCCTAAACACAGGAACCGCCCTGGTGTTAAAACCCGCGTCTCATATTTCTTCCTTCCAACCAAGAGTAATACGGTCGAAACCTCGTAATACTCGACCGCGTTGCGACGGTTCCCGACATTGGACGATACCCTTCTCGCCAATTAGTGTGTTATCCGCAACCAAACTTGTTCGTAAGTCACCTGTTATCTGGTCCGAAAGGCGAGCTAATAGATTGCTATATCCCTGTTTCTGTGTATGGGTCAGCATCTTGCTCGCGGAGGTACATACCTAGGAACCATACGAAGCGGAGGTAATAAGAATGACAGCTGAGAGTTTTGCTCAGCTTTTCCTGGTGAAGGGGGGATTGTCTTGTCGTTTCAAATGGTCGCATGGAAGTGCGATACTGCAGGAGGTGTTTTCTAGGTGTGTTAGCTATCCATGCCTGAGGGGCTCGTTTGGCTTTTGCGTAGACGAACTGAGGTTTCGTCTCTGTTTTCCAAACTGCTTGTCACAAAACTTGCCTATCGTTACCCAATCACATCCGCTTTAGCCCAACCAAGTGTAATACACTAGGAAATTTGAGACGCGGGTTTTAAGGGTTGATTCCTCCCGAGTCGCATGCGTTTCCAATTGGGTTTTATATTTTTTGCCCGTTTTTTGTCAGGTGTGTTTCGATATGTATTGGCAGTAAGGCTGCGACTGGTGTGGTTGGACGACGAGTTTGTGCGAGAGCTGCGCCAGCTGGTGTCAGTCGCATGGGTAGCATCCTGTCAAACTTATATGCTATACTCTTTCTAGGCTGTAGTGGGGTAGACAGTATGGGGTACAGCTTTTTAGGGTTTCATATTTGTACCCAACTCATTTCCTAGTTCATTCATTCATTCCTCATTTCTTCACATGGTATAGAGCAGGTTCCCTAGTGGGAACTGTTCCTAGGGCCCACCACTGAAAATCGATTAAAATTTTTTTTTTTCTGCCTGGAGAGCGGGTCGCTCCTGACCGAGGCGCGCCCTGTGTGCCGTCCTCCCCTTAGCGGCCCGTCGCGCCCTCTCACGGCCCCTCTCGCGGCCCCGTCGCCGCCCTTAGCGGCCCCTCGCGGCCCCACCCTACACGGCCCCGTCGCCGCCCTCTCGCGGCGCCGTCGCCGCCATTAGCGGCCCCGCCGCCGCCCTTAGCGGCCGCGTCGCCGCCCTTCGCGGCCCCGTCGCCGCCCTACACGGCCCCGTCGCCGCCCTTAGCGGCCCCGTCGCCGCCCTCCAGCGGCCCCGTCGCCGCCCTCCAGCGGCCCCGTCGCCGCCCTCTAGAGGCCCCGTCGCCGCCCTCTTAAGGCCCTGCCGCCGCCCTCTGTCGGCCTCGTCGCCGCCCTCTAGCGGCCCCGTCGCCGCCCTCCAGCGGCCCCGTCGCCGCCCTTCGCGGCCCAGCCGCCGCCCTTTGCGGCCCAGTCGCCGCCCTCCAGCGGCCCCGTCGCCGCCCTTCGCGGCCCAGCCCCCGCCCTTTGCGGCCCCGTCGCTGCCCTCCAGCGGCCCCGTCGCCGCCCTTTGCGGCCCCGCCGCCGCCCTTTGCGGCCCCGTCGCCGCCTTCTCCGCCGCCGCCGCTGCCGCCCCGGCCCTGCCGCCGCCGCCGCCGCTGAGCCGCAGCTGCCGTCGAGCCGTCGAGCCACCGCCGCAACTGAGCCGCCGCCGCCGCCGTGGAGCCGCCGCTGCCGCCGAGCCGCCGCCGCCGCTGTCGAGCCGCCGCCGCCGTCGAGCCGCCGCCGTCGAGCCGCCACCGTCGAGCCGCCGCTATCGAGCCGCCGCCGCTATCGAGCCGCCGCCGCCGCCGAGCCGCCTTCGAGCCGCCGCCGCCGCCGCCGAGCCGCTGCTGCCGCTGACGAGCCGCCGACGCCGCAGATCCGGCCCTGTTCCTGCCGGCGCGCCCCGGCCCTACCCACCCGGACTGGTGAGAGCACTCCCGAGCAGCGCCTTTGCCACTGCGCTGCCCCTAGCCTACTGCTCTCACTGCTAGACTGCTGCTGTCATGGCTACCCCCAGTGTCCTTACCTTTGATGCTGAGGGTCGGGCTGTTGACTTTGAGGTCTGGGTCGATGACCTGCAGCTTTTCCTACAGTGCGATAGGACAGACGGACTCTCCCTGTTCGATCTCACTTCTGGTGCCTCTCCTGCCCCGCCTGCCGATGCTGACAGCAACAGTGGGCCACACGCGATGCTGCTGCCCGTCTTGCTGTGCGTCGCCACTTACCGACCGCTGAGCGTGCGCATTTTAGTCAGTACAAGAGTGCTAAGACCTTGTACGACGCTGTAGTTGCACGCTACTCTTCCCCTGCCACTGCTGCCCTTAGCCGTCTCATACTGCCGTACCTGTTCCCTGACCTCGCCGCCTTTCCCACAGTCGCTGACCTCATTACGCACCTTCGCACTAGTGACACTCGCTACCGCGCTGCGCTTCCTGCTGAGTTCTCCGCCAAGAATCCCCCCCCCATGTACATCACCCTCTACTACATAGTCACCCGGCTCCCTGACTCCCTTCGCTCGTCAGGGACCACTTCCTCTCTCTTTGCCCCACCACACTCACCGTTGACCTCCTCGAGGAGCGCCTCCTGGCAGCAGAGAAGAGTATAGTCGCTGTAGGAGCCTCTCGTGGTGACCCTCGTACCCCCTTCTTTGAGGGGTGCTCCCCCTCCCCCCTCTTTCCCTCTGTTGCCTCTGCTGCTGCGGCCGACCTCGTTGGCCTCGAGTCGGTCGGAGCTGCGTCTGCCCCTAGCGGGAGACGCCGCACCGGCAAGGGCAAGGGGGGCAAGGGCGCTGGAGGAGCTGGCGGGGGCGGTGGAGGTGGCGGTGGAGGCGGTGGAGAGGGTAGGGGTGGTGGTGGGAGTGGTGGCGGGGGTGGAGGCGTCGGTGGCAGCAGTGGGGGCGGAGGAGGCGGCGGCGATGGCGGTGGGAGCGGAGGAGGCGGAGGTGGCGGAGGCGGCGGAGGTGGCGGCGGCAGCGGTGGAGCGGGTCGCGGCTCTGCGCAGAGGGGTGGCTCCGGTGGTGGTCAGCGCCAGCAGCAGCAGCGCACTCGTGAGACCCCGTCCCCCCAGCAGCTTCGTGAGTGGTACGCTGGGCGTCAGCGGGGTGGGGGTGCTGGTCCCTGTACCTACGTCCTTCGTACCGGTGACCGCACTGGTGAGCAGTGCGGGGGCCCGCACTCCACCCAGCGCTGCTTCGGCCGCCTGACGGACGCTTGGCGTCACCAGTTCCCTGACGCCACGGAGATCCCTCGCTGGGGCGAGCTGTCTAGGGCGGGGGTTGCTATCTTTGATCTTGACTATGATGCTATTCTTGCTGCCATGTATGCTGTGTCTACTAGTGATGAGGGTGACTGTTACCTGTGTGTTCCGCGTGACCCGGGCATTGGTGAGGCTGCTGCTCTAGGTGCTGGTGAGGCTGCTGCTCTAGGTGCTAGTGAGTCTGCTGCCCCAGGTGCTGGTGACTCTGCTCTCTCAGGTACCACGTCGGCTCAGGCCTCCCACACCTTCACCCTTGACTCGGGCGCTTCCCGCTCCTTCTTTCGAGACCGCACCACACTCACGCCGCTTAGTCGGCCAGTTGCGGTCTCCTTGGCAGACCCCTCTGGGGGTCCTGTCCTTGCCCACTTCTCCACTGTCTTACCGTGTCCGGCGGCCCCTTCTGGCACCCTGTCAGGTCTTTACCTCCCCTCGTTCTCTACGAACTTGGTGAGTTGTGCTAATCTATAGGATGGGGGGGTTTACCAGTTCACTCCTGCGAGTCAGCGAGTGACCCACTGCACGTGTGTTCGGACGGGCCGACACTTGGCCACGTTTACCCGTCAGCCGGGGTCGAGCCTGTACACACTGACTACTGGGTCTCCTCCGGTTGCTGCGTCTGGTCAGGTAGCTGCGTCGGGTCAGGTGTCTGCTGCGGCGTCCAGGTCTGGTCCTGAGTCTGCCCCCTGCTCGTGTCGTCTCCTGTCTCACCAGACTCTCCTCTGGCACCACCGCCTTGGTCACCCCTCCCTGCCTCGTCTCCGAGGCATGGCCTCCCGTGTCCTTGTCTCTGGTCTCCCCCGGTCCCTCCCTCCTCTTCCTCCAGGGCCTGCCCCTACCTGCGTTCCCTGCGTCGAGGGGCGGCAGCGTGCTGCTCCTCACTCCTCCGAGTTTCCTCCGACAGAGGCCCCGCTGCAGACGCTTCACATGGACGTGTGGGGCCCAGCCCGCGTCCGTGGACGGGGTCCGAGCATTACTTCCTGCTGGTGGGTGACGACTACTCGCGTTACACTGTTAGAATCTAGAATGGAACGAGAATGATCAAACTAGGAATGATGGGGATACAAGTAGGCAACCCTAGCAAAGTTGTACCCCCTAAGGCTAAACCCACTATAGCCTACACAATATAAACATATAATGTTTGACACACCCCCATAGGCTAAGTGGGAGACAACCAGATGGTCACAAGACCAGTCAAAGCAAAGCAAAGCAAGCTCAGGGTGGATCTCAGGGAAACCAAACAAATTCTGAGCACAAGCAAGTGGTCACAAGACCAGTTCACATGCAGGTTGATAATATAACAAGAGATACAGTGATCACAACCTAGCAAGAGCAGGCATGCAGGTATATATATAGAGATCACAGTACAAGCAGAGTCAAGAAGTAAGAAAGTGAGGACCAGTAGGCACAAGGCCTAGAACAGTACAGAAGCGCTGATGGTCACAAGGCTGAAGCGCCTTGGTGAACACATCAGCAGTGTTGGCCCGAGTGGCCACGTAACGCAGACGAAGCTGACCGCGCTGCTGCAGCTCTCGAGCAAGGAAGTAGCGCAGAGCGATATGCTTCGTTCTGTGCTCCAGTCTGTGCTCCTCACACAAGGCAATGCCAGCCTTGTTGTCAACGTACAGCACTGGAGGAGAACGAGGCCGCTCTCCCAAGTCGGTCAGCAGGTAGGTGAGCCAGCGTAACTCCTGTGCAGCCATGGCTGTGGCGTAGATCTCAGCCTCACAACTGGAGCTGAGAATAGAAGACGAGCGTGTAGAACGCCAAGAAACTGAACCAGAGCCAAGACTGAAGGTGTAACCCTGAGACGACCGCTGAGTAGCCTAGTCGTCAGCCCAAGAAGCGTCTGAGTGCCCAGTGAGTACAACTCGGTCTCGTCCTCCAAGCACTAGCCCCATACCCGACGTACTGCACAAGTAGCGCAACACCCTCTTAGCGGCATCCATGTGCTCCTTCCGGTGACGGCCAGGAGCAACATAGCGTGCAAGGATGCTAAGAGGGTATGCAAGGTCAGGTCGAGTGCAGGTCATCAGGTACATGAGGCAGCCCACAAGCTCTGGATACGGGCCACTCGGCTCTACGGACTCATCCGAAGGCAGAGCTGAGAGCGAGTGACCGGTAGGCAGAGGAGTGGCCTGAGGCGAGGAGTACGTGAAGCAGAAGCGCTGAAGGACCTGCTGCACCATGTGTGACTGAGTCAAGGTGATGGTGCGCCGTGCTCCCGGGTGATCCGCAAGCCAGGATAGCTTGTCAGTTCACCCAGGTCTCTTCTGCAGCTCCGACTTCACGTGGGCGAGTGCCGCAGTGTCAGCAGTGGCAAAGACCAAGTCGTCGACGTACACGAGGATGTAGAACGGCGGCAGCGAAGTGTCGGTGCGTAGAAACAGCGACGGGTCAGCAGTAGAAGGAGCGAACCCAAGAGCCGCAAGTGTAGTCCTCAGTGTGTTGTGCCACTCACGCGGCGCCTGGCGGAGACCGTAGACTGGCCGCCGGAGGCTCCACTGGGTACCAGGAGGGAACGACCCAGTGAAGCCAGGTGGGCGGCGCAGCCAGATCTCCTCGTGCAGGCTGCCCTGTAGGAAAGCAGTGCTGAAGTCAAGAGAGTGGAGCTCGTAGTCACGCTGAGCGGCGACGTACAGCAGAACCCGAAGAGTGGTCATCTTCGGGGTCGGGGAGAAGGTCTGGAAGAAGTCAACTCCCTCTCGCTGACTGAAGCCTCGTGCAACGTAACGCGCCTTGAAGACAGGCGGAGAACCCGGCGGCCGCTTCACCCTGAAAATCCACATGCCACTGACGATGTTCGCCCCAGGTGGGGGAACCTCGTTGACGTAGGTGCCTGTGGACTTCCAGGAAGCCATCTCTGCGTCCATGGCTGTCTGCCACTGAGAGGAGTACTCACCCGCGATCGCCTCAGCGTAAGAGCGCGGGGTCGGGATGTCTGGAGCATCCGGGTCTCCCTCAGGGGCAACCAGCATGGACACGAGATGAGGTAAAGCAGCGGCAAAGCACTCAAACTCCTCCTGCCTGTCCTCAAGGACGTCCGTGCCAAGAGCACACTCACCCCCGACGGACGGAGGACAGACAGACTCAGACTCAGACTCAGCGACAAGGCTAGCGGCGTAGTCGAGACGACAAGCGGCAGCAAAGTCAACTAACTCAGCGACTAGAGCAGACGCAGCAGAGGACTCAAAGAAAGGGTCAGTGACAACAGTGGCGAGGAGACGCGTGACAGTAGGACTGGCAGCACGAAGGGAGTCAGACTCCGGGTCAGCAAGAGCAGGAAGAGAGGACGCAGGAGGAGACGGCAGGGGGACGCGCTGAGGAGCAGAGGAAGGACGAAGCGCCATCTGGTGAGTGCCTGGGACAGCAGGAGAACGCTGACGAGGGACACGACGACCAGTTTGAGCAGCACGAACAGGCGACGCACGACGAGACTCGGGCGACGCAGGACGAGACTCAGGCTCACGACGCTCTGTAAGACCTCCAGTCGGACCAGTGTAAGGAGAAGGACCAGGGAGTGGTAAGGCAGGAGGTAACTGTGACTGCGAGTGGACTGGCGGAAGACACTCTAAGGAGGGAGCAGGACAGGGAGGAGGCGACTGACCAAGAACCTGCTGAAGGAGTGGAACAAAGTACGGCTGCGGCCGCGCAGCGCCGCCAGAACCAGCAGAGAGACCACCAGTAGGCTCAGCTCCAGGGTCTCCAGCTACAGCGCCCGCAGGACCACCAGTAGCTCCAGCAGCGCCAGCACCTCCAGCACCAGCAGCAGCTCCAACTCCAGGGCCCGCAGCACCAGCAGTAGCTCCAGTAGTAGCAGCACCTCCAGCAGCTCCAGCAGCCCTAGCACCAGCAGCACCTCCAGCAGCTTCAGCAGCACCAGCAGCACCACCAGCACCAGTAGCACCTCCAGCAGCGTCAGCAGCACCAGCAGCACCTCCAGTAGTAGCAGCACCTCCAGCAGCTCCAGCAGCACCAGCACCAGCAGCACCTCCAGCAGCACCACCAGTAGCAGCAGCACCTCCAGCAGCTCCAGCAGCTCCAGCACCAGCAGTACCTCCAGTAGCGCCAGCAGCACCGCCAGCAGCAGCAGCTCCAGCACCAGCAGCACCTCCAGTAGCGCCAGCAGCACCGCCAGCAGCAGCAGCACCTCCAGCACCAGGGTCCGCGACACTAGGAGCGCCACTCCGGAGACTGCAGCGTCGAGCGTACCACTCTCGGAGCCGCTGGGGAGAGGGCAGCTCCCGCCTAGGAGGGGAAGCACTAGCACCAGCTCCAGCAGCACTCCTAGCTCCAGAAGCACCTCTCCTGAGGCTGCAGTACTGTAAGTACCACTCACGCAGCTGCTGTGAGGAGAGAGCTCCTCCAGGTGTAGCACTCCCAGGCTCAGTACCTCCAGACTCAGCACCCCCAGACTCAGCACCCGCAGGCTCCGCACCCCCAGGCTCAGCACCCCCAGACTCCGCAACCCCAGGCTCCGCACCCCCAGGCTCCGCACCCCCAGGCTCCGCACGCTCAGGCTCAGCACCCCTAGCAGGACGAGAGTCGACAGCTACCTCGACAGGCTCAACCGGGTCTACCTGGGACACACCTGAGGGAGCGGCACCCTGAGGGGGGAGGGGGTCTACCACAGCAGCACCTGGCGCGAGGAAGAGAGGCGGGGGGGGGAGCGGGGCAGTGCGGTAGGGGAAGAGGCGGTAGTAGGGCACCGACTCGTCAAAAGTGACGTCCTGAGAGGGCAGGACACGGCGCAAGGTGGCGTGGTAAAACTGCCAGCCAGACGCGTCCGGGACAAAGCCAAGGAAGACACAAGGAACAGCGCGGGAGGAGAGCTTGTCCGCGGACGTATCGCGGACAAAAGCTCGAGATCCCCAGACCCGGAAACGCGACGCATCGCCAACCTCCCCCGTCCACAGCAGTGTGGGCGAGGTCTCCGGCAAGGAGACACGGGGCCAGAGGTTGAACTGATGCGCAGCGTACCGGACCGCAAACGGCCACAGAAAGTGGGGAGCAGCCGCATGGATCAAGGAGGTACGAGCGACCTCCATGACCAAGCCAATGCGGCGCTCAGCAACCCCATTCTGCTGTGGAGAGGCCGGAAGCGTGAACGACTGGCGGATGCCGTGCTCCGCATAGTAGGCTGCCAAGAGGTCGGAGGAGAACTCACCACCTCTGTCAGAGTGCAGACGCAAGACAGGAAAGTCTGAGTGGAACCGCTCGCTGAGCTGGAGACGAGAAGCGCGGATCCAAGGGATCAAGACATCAGGGACCTCACCCTTGGTGCGCAAGGGGAAGACCGTGGTGTAACGCGTGTAGTCGTCAACAACGATCAGGAAGTACCTCTCGTGACCCTGTCCACGGACGCGGGCTGGGCCCCACACGTCCATGTGGAGCGTCTGCAAGGGAGCAGTCGTCGGGGGAAACGAGGAGGAGTGAGGAGCGGCGCGCTGCCGCCCCTTGACACAAGGAAGACAGGGAGGAGCAGGCGAGGGTGGGAGGGGAGGGAGTACCCGGGGAAGACCAGAGACAAGGTACCGTTTGTGCATGGCACGAAGGCGCTGCACTGACGGGTGACCAAGGCGGTGGTGCCAGAGGACGGTCTCGTGTGCTAGAGAGCGACACGAGCAGGGGGCAGACAGCTGACCTGAAGCAGACGCAGACGCAGCTACCTGAGGGGACTCAGTGGTCAGTGTGTACAGGTCCGACCCCGGCTGCCGAGTGAAGGTAGCCAGGTGACGGCCCGTCCGCGCACACGTGCAGTGTGTCACGCGCTCGTAGGCAGGGGTGAACTGGTGGACACCCCCGTCCTGGAGCGCACAACCCGCCACCAAGTTCGTAGAGAACGAGGGGAGGTGGAGACCTGACAGTGTGCCCGACGGAACCGCAGGACAAGGAAGGACAGTGGAGGAGGTCGCAATGACCAGACCCCCAGAGGGGTCAGCAAGGGAGACAGCAACTGGCCGAGCAAGCTGCTCAAGGGCAGTGCGGTCACGAAAGAAACAGCGAGAAGCACCTGAGTCCAGTGTGAAGGTGTGGAGTGCCTCAGTAGACTCAGTACCAGGGGGGGCAGACTCACGAGTACCTAGAGCAGCAGCCTCACCAGCACCTGGTGAAACAGACACTCTAGCACCTAGAGCGGCAGCCTCACCAGTACCTAGAGCAGTAGACTGGATACCGGGGTCAGGCGGCACACACAGGTGACAGGCACTCTCAGCACTAGTAGACAATGCATACATGGCAGTGAGGATAGCATCATAGTCAAGAGCAAAGATATCTACCCTCTGCCTAAGCAGCTCCACCCAGTCGGGGAGCTCAGCGTCGTCGCCAAGCTCTGTACACCAAACGTCGCCCAGACGGGCGAAGCAGTGGGACTCTGTGTGACCACGTGTCCCGCAAGGCTGACCAGTCCGGACACCTGTGCGAATGACGTACGGGCAGCGAGCAGTACTCAGTGACCCTCTACTCTGAGCGTACCACTCACGAAGCTGCTGGGGCGAAAGAGCCTCGCGTAGATGACGCGGCTGCTGCACCGGGCCACTACAAGAAGCTCCCGAACTACCCACTCCAGGACGACTCCCACTACTGCCACCCCGACAACCCCAACTGGCGTACCACTCACGAAGCTGCTGGGGCGTGAGGGACACACGCGGACGGCCCTGGAGCTGCATCTGGCCTTACCAGGTGCAGCAGGAGAAGCAGTAGCAGCAGCAGTAACAGGAGTAGTAGTACGGGCAGGGCAGTGCTCACCAGTGGTGGGAAGGGCAGGCGTACGAGCGGGGCGACTGTGCAGTGCCACAGCGGCCGCTCCAGGGGCGGCTGCTCCAGGGGCGGCTGTTCCAGGGGCCAGGAGCGGCTCCTGCAGTGGCAGCTGCTCCAGGGGCGGCTGCTACTGTGGCCAGGGGCGGCTGCTGCAGGGGCGGCTGCTCCAGGGGCGAGGGGCGGCTCCTGCAGTGGCGGCTGCTCCAGTGGCCGGCTGCTCCAGTGGCCAGGGGCGGCTGCTGCAGGGGCGGGTGCTGCAGGGGCGGCTGCTCCAGGAGCCAGGGGCGGCTGCTGCAGGGGCGGCTGCTCCAGAGGCCAGGCGCGGGTTAGGTCAGGGCGACTCAGCGGGCAGGGGCGACGCGCGGGCAGTGGCGACGCGGCGGGCAGGGCGACGCGGCGGGCAGTGGCGACGCCGTGGGCAGGGCGACGCGGCGGGCAGGTGGCGACGTCGCGGGCAGGGCGACGCGGCGAGCAGGGGCGACGCCGCGGGCAGGTGACGACGCGGCGGGCAGGTGGCGACGCCGCGGGCAGGGCGACGCGGCGAGCAGGTGACGACGCCGCGGGCAGGGCGACGCGTCGGGCAGGTGGCGACGCCGCGGGCAGGTGGCGACGCCGCGGACAGGTGGCGACGCCGCGGGCAGGCGGCGACGCCGTGGGCAGGGGCGACGCCGCGGGCAGGTGGCGACGCCGCGGGCAGGTGGCGACGCCGCGGACAGGTGGCGACGCCGCGGACAGGTGGCGACGCCGCGGGCAGGCGGCGACGCCGCGGGCAGGGCGACGCGGCGGGCGGCGAGAGCCTGCAGGGGCGGCGCGCGGTCGGGCAGAGGCTGCGCGCGGGCCTGACGGGTCTGCAGGGGCGGCTCTCGGGCCTGACGGGCCTGCAGAGGCGGCTCGGGGGGGGCCTGACGGGTCTGCAGAGGCGGCTCGGGGGCCTGACGGACCTGCAGGGGCGGCTCGAGGGCTGTACTAGCTTGCAGGAGGCAGCGCGAGGGCTACAGGACGGCACTCGGGCAGACCGAAGGGCGGGGCGCGCGAGGGCGCACGAGCAGAGAAAGGCGCACGAGGGCACACGAGGGCGCACGAGGGCGCACGAGGGCGCACGAGCAGAGAAAGGCGCACGAGGGCGCACGTAAGGTAGGGCGCACGAGGGCGCTTCTAGCGGAATAGTGGGCCCGTAGTAGAAAGCGGTCCTAGGTAGCAACCTAGGCTCGTGATACCATGTTAGAATCTAGAATGGAACGAGAATGATCAAACTAGGAATGATGGGGATACAAGTAGGCAACCCTAGCAAAGTTGTACCCCCTAAGGCTAAACCCACTATAGCCTACACAATATAAACATATAATGTTTGACATACACCACAGTCTTCCCCTTGCGCAGCAAGGGTGAGGTCACTGGGGTGTTGATCGACTGGATCCGCGCTGCTCGTCTCCAGCTCAGAGAGGGTTTCGGCTTGGACTTTCCTGTTCTGCGTCTGCACTCCGACAGAGGCGGAGAGTTCTCCTCTGACCTTCTGCGAGCCTTCTGTCGTGCACGAGGCATCCGCCAGACGTTCACGCTTCCGGCCTCTCCACAGCAAAATGGGATTGCTGAGCGCCGCATTGGCATGGTCATGGACGTCGCCCGTACGTCCATGATCCATGCGGCTGCCCCCCATTTTCTGTGGCCGTTCGCGGTTCAGTACGCGGCGCATCAGATCAACCTTCAGCCCCGGGTCTCCATGCCGGAGACCTCCCCTGCTCTGCGGTGGACGGGGAAGGTTGGCGATGCGTCTGCGTTCCGTGTCTGGGGATCTCGGGCGTTTGTCCGCGACTTGTCTGCGGACAAGCTGTCCTCCCGTGCTGTTCCCTGCGTCTTCCTTGGCTTCCCCCCTGACGCGCCAGGTTGGCAGTTTTACCACCCCACCTCGCGCCGTGTTCTGTCCTCTCAGGACGTCACGTTTGACGAGTCGGTTCCTTACTACCGTCTCTTCCCCTACCGCACTGCGTCCCTCCCCCCGCCGCCGCTCTTCCTCGCGCCAGGTCCCCCCCCGGTAGACCCCCTCCCCCCTCAGGGTCCTGCCCCCTCAGGTGTGTCCCAGGTAGACGCAGTCGATCCTGTCGAGGTAGCTGTTGACACTGGTGCTGCTAGGGGTGCTGAGCCTGCGGGTGCGGGGTCTGGGGGTGCTGAGCCTGGGGGTGCTGACTCTGGGGGTGCTGAGACTGGGGGTGCTGAGTCTGAGGTGCTTAGCCTGGGGTTGCTCAGCCTGGGGGTGCTGAGCCTGGGGGTGCGGAGCCTGGGGGTGCTGAGCCTGCTCGTGTGGCGTCTGGAGGGACTGGGCCTGGAGGTCCTTCGGGTGCTTCGTCCCGGCGAGAGCCCCTCTCTCCACAGGAGCTGCGCGAGTGGTTTGCTCGGCACTGGAGCCGTGCTGCTGGAGCTGGAGGTGCTGCCGGTGTTGGAGGTTCTACTGCTGCTGAGGGTGCTGGTGCCGCGGGTCCCAGAGGTGCTCGTCCTGAGGGTCCTGGAGCTGCTGAGTCTGCGGGTGCTCCTGGTGCTGGAGCTGGTGGTGCTGCTGGCGTCGGTGCTGCTGGTGCTGCTGGAGCTGGAGCTGCTGCGTCTTCTCGTGGTCCTAGTGGAGCTGGAGCTGCTGGGGGTGTTGGCGCTGGAGGTGCTACTGGCGCTGGTGCTTCTGAGGGTGCTGGAGGTGCTGGAGTTGGCGCTGCTGGAGCTGGGGGTGCTACGGGTGCTGGTGCTGTTCCTGCTGGTTCTTGTGGCGCTGCGCGGCCGCGGCCGTACTTCGTTCCGCTCCTTGAGCAGGTTCTTGGACTTCCGTCCTCTCTTGGTCCTGCTCCTCTCTTAGAGTGTCCGCCGCCTGTCCAGTCTGAGTCACAGTTACAGCCAGCCTCCCCACTGCCTGCTCCTTCTCCCTACACTGGTCCTACTGGAGGTCTTGCTGAGCGTCGTGAGCCTGCGTCTCGTCCTGCGTCGCCTGTCCGTGCTGCTCGCACTAGTGGTCGTGGTTCGCGCCAGCGTCCTCCCCCTGTCCCCGGCACGCACCGGATGTCTCTGCGTCCTTCCACTGCTCCACTGCATGCCCCTTTGCCTTCTCCTCCTGAGTCCTCTCTTCCTGCTCTTGCTGACCCAGAGTCGGACTCCCTTCGTGCTGCCAGTCCTACTGTCACGCGTCTCCTTGCTACTGTCGTCACTGACCCTTCCTTTGAGTCCACTGCTGCGTCTGCCTTTGTTGCTGAGCTTGTCGACTTCGCTGCTCGCTGTCGTCTAGACTACGCTGCTAGTCTTGTCGCTGAGTCTGAGTCTGTCTGTCCTCCGTCCGTCGGGGGTGAGTGTGCCCTTCGCACGGACGTCCTTGAGGACAGGCAGGAGGAGTTCCAGTGCTTTGCTGCTGCTTCACCTCATCTCGTGTCCATGCTGCTGGCCCCTGAGGGAGACCCGGATGCACCAGACATCCCGACTCCGCGCTCTTACGCGGAGGCGATAGAGGGTCCCTACTCCTCTCAGTGGTAGGCAGCCATGGACGCAGAGATGGCTTCCTGGAAGTCCACAGGCACCTACGTCGACGAGGTTCCCCCACCTGGGGCGAACATCGTCAGTGGCATGTGGATTTTCAGGGTGAAGCGGCCCCCGGGTTCTCCGCCTGTCTTCAAGGCGCGTTACGTGGCTCGAGGCTTCAGTCAGCGGCAGGGAGTTGACTACTTTCAGACCTTCTCTCCCACCCCGAAGATGACCACTCTTCGGGTACTGCTGCACATAGCCGCTCAGCGCGACTACGAGCTTCACTCTCTTGACTTCAGCACTGCTTTCCTACAGGGCAGCCTGCACGAGGAGATCTGGTTGCGCCGCCCACTTGGCTTCACTGGGTCTTTTCCTCCTGGCACCCAGTGGAGCCTCCGGCGGCCAGTCTACGGTCTCCGCCAGGCACCTCGTGAGTGGCACGACACACTGAGGACTACACTTGTGGCTCTTGGGTTTGCTCCTTCTACTTCCGACCCGTCGCTGTTTCTGCGCACCGACACCTCTTTGCTGCCGTTCTACATCCTTGTGTACGTCGACGACTTGGTCTTTGCCACAGCTGACACTGCTGGACTCGCCCACGTGAAGTCCGAGCTGCAGAAGAGACACACGTGCACAGACCTGGGTGAACTGCGCAGCTACCTTGGCTTGCAGATCACCCGGGACAGAGCACAGCGCACCATTACCCTGACTCAGTCACACATGGTGCAGCAGGTCCTTCAGCGCTTCGGCTTCACGTACTCCTCGCCACAGGCCACTCCTCTGTCTACTCGCCACTCGCTCTCAGCTCTGCCTTCGGATGAGTCCGTAGAGCCGAGTGGCCCGTACCCAGAGCTTGTTGGCTGCCTCATGTACCTGATGACCTGCACACGACCTGACCTTGCATACCCTCTTAGCATTCTGGCACGCTATGTTGCTCCTGGGAGACACCTCCCTGAGCACATGGCTGCAGCGAAGAGGGTGTTGCGCTACTTGTGCAGTACGTCGGGCATGGGGCTAGTGCTTGGAGGGCGGAGTCCAGTGGTCCTCACTGGTCACGCAGACGCGTCTTGGGTTGACGACTTGGCTACGCAGCGGTCGTCACAGGGTTACACCTTCAGCCTTGGTTCCGGTTCTGTTTCGTGGCGGTCTACCCGTTCTTCTTCTGTTCTCAGCTCCAGCTGTGAGGCTGAGATCTACGCAGGGGCCATGGCTGCACAGGAGTTACGCTGGCTCACCTATCTGCTGACTGACCTCGGAGAGCCGCCTCGTTCTCCTCCAGTTCTGTACGTAGACAACAAGGCCATGCTGGCCTTGTGTCGTGAGCACAGACTAGAGCACAGAACGAAGCACATTGCTCTTCGCTACTTCCTTGCTCGTGAGCTACAGCAGCGTGGTCAGCTGCGACTTGCTTACGTGGCCTCTCAGGCCAACACTGCTGATATCTTCACCAAGGCACTCGCGCCTTGTGATCATCAGCGCTTCTGTACTCTGTTAGGTCTTGTACCTACTTTGCCTCACTTGCTCACTTCTTGACCTTGCTTATACTTTGACCTATATATACTTGCACTTGCATGTTTAGCTTTATATATATATCTCTGCATGTGAACTGGCCTTGTGGCTCTTGAACTTGTGCTCAGAATGTGTGGTGACGTTGTGATCCACCCTGAGCTTGCTGTGCTTTGCTCGACTGGTCTTGTGACCCCTTGTTCTCCCCCACTTTGCCTATGGGGGTGTGTCAAACTTATATGCTATAGTCTTTCTAGGCTGTAGTGGGGTAGACAGTATGGGGTACAGCTTTCTAGGGTTTCATATTTGTACCCAACTCATTTCCTAGTTCATTCATTCATTCCTCATTTCTTCACACATCCCGTGACAAACAGTGGTTTTCGTGGCGGAGGAGTAATAACAGAGGGAGAAACATGACTAAGTTGCATGCACCTGGGCCCAGTTCGGCAGGCATTCTCGCCATTATCGCCATTATGGGCATTTTTAACGCCCCCCCAAAAAATGGCCCCAAGAAACAGACTCTAGTTGCAATGAAACTTCGTAAAACTGGGCCCGAGTGTTCGGATGGCAATAACTGAGCCAAGATTAATGGCATCAACCGAAAACGACACTTCGGAGAAGCCTGTATACAGCCGCGCTGATGGAGCGCAAAATCAGTGTTTTGGCAGCCTGGGCAACCCTGCAAACCAGCGGTAGACGTCGAAAAAAATCGGCCAAGGGAAACTGTCCGTTCGATGTGTTAGTGATGGTGTGTTGGTGATGTGCAATTTTCCAGTGGGCACGAAGAGGGGTGAGAAAGACCGGGAATTGTTTTTTTCAGGGCAAGGTGTGATTGCCCCGAATCAATGATCCCCCGCATGGTGCGGGACCTCGAGGCCGCATGGTTCGGCGGATGAGAAAATGGACAGTTTGCCTGAGAAATATGGTTCGAGGAAGGTTCCACTGGTGGAAAATGCCTGCGTTAAAAGGGGTGTTCGGCTGGCATTCCATTATTGTCTGGTTCGGCAATCATCCGCTTATGTCGAGCCTAGATAACATTTCACGCGCTTATCAAAGAAGGTTCCAGGGTGGTCGGTTTACTGTAGCCCAACCGGGGAAACCGTTTTTTTAATGCCTGCCGAACCGGGCCCTGAAATTGGCCGGAGAAAGTGCGCTGCACTGTTCTTTCCTTCACATTTTCTCGGCATGATTCTGACTTTGTCAGAATGCGGCAGCACGAGAGACGGCTACGATCGCGACCTTGAAATCAACGTCCATGAGCAGCCGTTATTGAATCTTGCATCAGACTGTTCCCTCCAAAATCGCATCAGCATTCAACCGTCAGATCTTTTCCTGCCTGATCGACGGCCCACATTCCAACTTCTACCTCATTTTGGGCCGGTTCAACCGCGTCCGTCAGATCGAAATCTGACTACATCGACAGCCTTAGTTCCAACCTTTCTTCAAATTGGAGGCAATTTCAGCCGTCTGATTCACTTAGGCTTGCTAATGTGGGACTCATTTCACTACACAGCTGCCTTATTTAGGAGGTGGGAGAGTGTAAGGATATACAAATCCTTACTGAGGCACTCGTTAGCGAGGTCATCCCGAGGGTGGTGCGATGAACCTGTTCGGCCAAATTCGTCGCACCGAACCACTCCCGAGTCGGCCCCGCTCCAATCGCAACCATCACCGAGCCATCTTCGCCCTACATCTTCGCCTAGCTAGGATTTCCCCTATTTAGGCCTCGCTACTTTCATTGTGTCGTCTTTTGAGTTCATTCTAGAATATTCGTTATTCTGCAGACTCTGCAAGTTCATTCATAACATAAGTACAACTAACACACTCCTGCCTGCCGCATTACCTTCCGCACGCCCAGCTTTCCTGCCACCGCCATCCGTTCCTTCTCTTCTCTTCCTCGCAGCTTTCAGCACGCACTCCCCGATCTCCCGCCTTCGGCCCGCCAGCGGCTGCCGGGTGGGCGGCATGCTAGGCGCGGCTGTGGGGTCGCGCGTGGCGGTCGTGGTGCGGGGAGCAAGCCCCGCTATTGCTGCTCGTGTAGTTGTCATCCGATTAGCCGCGAAGCCAGCAGCAGCCATCGAGAGACGCTCGGGGCCGGCGTTTATTCGCACCATGTTGCTCACCAGCAGCGGCACTGCCTACAGAATACAACTCCCCACCCACGCACCTGCATTTCTAAAACGAACGCCGTTCAGAGGTCCTTCTCCGCGCAGGCCCCCATTTTCTTCGTTCTCGCATTCGCGCCACCCCCGCGATCGAGAGCAACCATTTTCCCATTCACCACCGCGCTCGACTACTAGCCGCTCCTGGCTTCAGCCCATTCACTACCGCAGTTCAGAACTCAGAATTGTTTCTCCTCCGCACGCGCTCGAGTTGCGCGGGGGGTGCGGTGGCGCGCAGGGGGGAGCTGCGCTGAGCGGAGCAGCGCGGCTGATGACGTCAGCTGCTTGCGGGCAAGCGAGCAGCAGTCGCGGTAGCGTGGGATTGGGGGGGGATGAGCGACGGGGTTTGCAAGGGGGAGCGCGAGGGGGAGCACAAGTGGGAGCGCAGAGAGAAGAGCAGCAATCAGGGCGGCAGGTTGGTGTCAGCACGGAGGTGGGAGGGAAGGGGGAGGAGGCTAGCAAGGGACGCGAGACAAGAGAGACAAGCCAGAGCAGAGAGAGAAGAGCGAGCGGAGAGAGTGGGGAGAGAGGAGGCAAGTCCAGCAGGCAGTGGCGGCGGCTGTGCTACTACCACACTCAAGGGAAGTGCACTCTCAGCGCGGACAAAGACCACCTGAAAAGGTTCTCGCACGACCTGCCCGACCTGTCGATGCGGGCGGGGCAGCTGAAAAGGGTGCGAAAGCAGGCGTTTGAGTACTTCCTGGTGCTGGACCTGGAGGGGCGCGTGGAGATCCTCGAGTTCCCCGTCGTGCTGCTCTGCGCTCGCTCCCTGCAAGTCGTCAGCCACTTCCACCGGTACGTGCGATGCTCAGGATCACCACACTGACATTGTGCAACCAACCATGCGGCAATGCACCCATACACCCATGCACGCACTTCAGCCGAGCTCCTACCGCTCGCACATCCTTTTCAGCAAGAACCTGTCTGCTGCTGCGAGTCCCATCCGCCCTCCTCCCATCGACTCTCAGTGGCGAACCTCACATCTCTCCATGTTTCGCCCTGCATGCTCCCCCTCGCCCTGCAGCTTTGTGCGCCCTGACCTCATGACAGAGGAACGGCAGGCGGAGTACATCGGAGGGAAGTACGGGCCGTGGGGACTGGCCAGGTGAGCACTGCACTGCACTGCACTGTCTGCACATCGCATGCGCATCGCTGCAACGTCGCTGTACTCTTACCACATCACAATGGTCCTCGTGCCTGCCCTTGCCGTCGCCCAACAAGCACCACCACTGTGGTCACTTGGAAACGTTTGGCTTCACCTTCACTTGCTTCTCCATCTCTGCCTCTCCTCCCTCATTCCCCTTCCCTTCACACGCGCTCTTCCATTTCTTCCCTCCTCTCCCTTGTGAGTGACTCCATCAACCCCCTCCTGCTGTGTCTCTGTGTTCACCAGGGTGTGGCATGACACTGCCATCCCGTTCGCTCAAGTGCTGGCGGAGTTTGAGCAGTGGCTGGAGCAGCACAACCTGCTGGATCACAGTAGCAACACTTCCACCACCACCTGGAGTGCGGAGGATGCTGTGGAAGCGGGTAGAACGGAGGAGGAGGAGCGTGATGGTGCTGCAGCATCAGCATCAGCATCAGCAGCGGCAGCAGCAGCAGCACAAGCGCTGGGCCATGGGCCGGGGTTACGGTCGGCGATAGTGGTGACATGTGGCAACTGGGATGTGAAGAGCAAGATAGTGGAGCAGTGCCGTGACAGCCAGGTGCCGCTGCCCACCTACTTCCTGCAGTGGACCAACCTCAAGGACGTGTATCTCAACTTCTACAAGCGCAAGGTGTGTCACTGCCCCACTGCGCACGAGTTGAGGTCAGTGAGGTCAGGCTTGTGGGTTTCGTGAAGCTCGTCTACTTCAACGTTCTCCTCCCGCCTGCGGGATTTGTGAGGCTAACCTTCTTACACCCTTCTGTTTACTGCTGATCCATCCACCTGTTGGACCGGTCGTCCCGATGCTCTCTCTTGCCTTTTTCCTCCACAATGCGCCAATGTTTATCGACGTCAACGATGCTTCTATTCCACGGGGCATGTCATCGCATCCCATGGCATGCCATGGGATGGCGTGGCATTGCATGGCGTGGCATGGCATGGCATGGCGTAGCGTGGCATGGCATGGCATAGCGTGGCATGGCATGGCGTGGCGTGGCATGGCATGGCGTGGCGTGGCATGGCATGGCATGGCATGGCATGGCGTGACGTGGTGTAGCGAGGCGTGGCATGGCACCGCATGGCATGGCATGGCATGATGCCGCATGGCATGGCATGGCATGATGCCGCATGGCATGGCATGACACCGCATGGCATGGCATGACATCGCATGGCATGGCATGGCATGACACCGCATGGCATGGCATGACGCCGCATGGCATGGCATGACATGCATGTCATGACACCGCATGGCATGGCATGGCATGGCATGGCATGGCACGGCATGGCATCGCATGACACCGCATGGCATGGCATGGCATGGCTTGGCATGGCATGGCATGGCATGGCATGGCACCGCATGGCATGGGATGGCATGACGCCGCATGGCATGGCATGACACGCATGGCATGGCACCGCATGGCATGGCATGGCTTGGCACGACATGGCATGGCATGGCATGACACAACATGACACCGCATGGCATCTATGTTGCGCCTGACGCGTCAGGCGTTTTTGACGCTGGCGTCTGGACGCCCCGTCCAGACGCTTGACGCCCGGTGTCCTCTGCCCTGGACGCCCGCTTGACGCTAGTCCGGGCCTAAGTGGAGAAAGACGCTGGGGCGGCCCTGCGTCCTGCGTCCGGACGCAGCGTCCGGACGCAAAGACGCAGGACGCGCGTCCGGACGCAGGACGCAGGGCGGAATTTTTTTCGGGCAGACCGAAAAAATAAATTTTCCGCGATCGCGAAATTGACATTCGCGATTTCGTCGCGAATGTCAATTTCGCCAAAATTCGACCCCCCCAGCCAATTTCGACCCCCAAAACCAGCCATCTAACCCATTTGTAACCCACGTAATGCAAATTTGAATTGGAATCCAACCCCTCCCCACCGCTCAACATCTAGAAAACCCAACCTTTGTGGCCCACCACCACCACAAAGCCCATTTAGTTCATGAAACCTCTCATTTGTGCTCACTTTTCTCACAACCCAATTCTCTTTCAAAAACCCTAGTGGTTTTAGCCCCTTTGCTCTCACGACCGTTATGGCTAGCTCTAGCAATCCCTCGTCTTCTAGCGCATCGAAAGATGTCCTTCCCAACGGCGATACTCCCCCCAAGCGTTTCACCAAGGATGGCGTTGAGAAAAAACCGCAAAGCCCTAATCACCATATTTATAAGTATTTTTGGACCTTCGACGATCCGACCAAGAAGGGGAAGCAATGCGAGTGCCTTTGGTGCGGGAAAGAGTTCGCCTTTAGTAGTAGCCGATGCACCCAGCATCTCGCCGAATGGAACGACGAGAACGTGCGGCGCGACGGAGGAATTGTTTGCGCGAAGGTTCCTAAGCGCGTTTCGGACGCCATTCGCGACGGGAAGGAGAGCAAGATTACGGCGCGCAAGGAAAAGGAGAGGGCGGCGGACGCGGCGCTCAATGCAGTGAGCGGCGGAGGCAGTGCGGGACCGAAGGCTAAGAAGGGGCGGATGGAGGATTGGTATGGCGAGGGGGGGAAGACGGCGAAGCGTGCGGCCGACAAGGCAGTTTGCCTCTACTTCGCGGGGACGCGCACGGCGGAGCGTCAGTCCGAGCACCCGCTCTTCCTCAACATGCTGCGCGCCGTTGCTGCCGCTGGTAGCAGCTACGTCCCCCCCAAGCGTGACTTCGTTGGCGGCCTCGGGCTGCAGGAGTGCAAGCGGCGAATTGAAAAGGGGTTGGAGCCCATTACGAAAACCTGGACGGAGACCGGCGTGACGATTGCCGGCGACATGATGCGGGATAAGAGCGGGCGCGTGCAGATGAACATCATTTGTATCAACGACAGCGGCGCGGTTTTCCAGGAGGCGGTCGACTGTAAGACTGGGGCGTTCATCGTGAGCATCCTGCAGCCGATCATCGAGTAGATTGGGCCGCAGCACGTCGTTGCTGTGTGCACGGACGGCGGCATCAACTACGTGTCCGCCGGCAAGAAGCTGCAGAAGATGTACCCGCATCTCGAGATCGTTCCCTGCGCCACTCACGTGCTCGACCTACTGATGGAGGACATCGGCGAGATGGATTGGGCGCAGGATGTCGTCACTGTTGCGAACGACATCATCTCATACGTGCGCAGCCACACGTGGACGCGCGCCTTCCTGCGGTGTCCCGAGCTGCACGGCGAGGAGAAGTTGCTGCAGCCGCTGTGCCCGGCGGGCACGCGCTTTGGGACGAACTACATCGCTGTGTCGCGGCTGCTCAAGATTCGTCTGCATTTGACGGGGATGGTGACGCACATGAACTGGGAGGAGAAGGGAGGTAGCACGCAGACTGGAAAGACATTTGCGGCGTCGGTGTTGAATGTGGAGTGGTGGAAGAAAGCGGAGACATTCGTGAAGGTGATGGAGCTGCCCTACAAGGTGATGAGGCGGACCGATGGGGAGGCGAAGGGGAGGATGGGTGAGTTGTACGGCATCATGCTTCAGCTGACGGAGGAATTGCGGGAGCTGTTGGACAAGGATGATTGTGGGCTCAAGAGGGCGGATAAGGATGGGGTGAAGGAGCACTTGAGGCGGCGTTGAGACGAGAGCTTGGCCTGCCCCCTTCACGTGGTTGGCCGGATTCTGAACCCGGCCAACCAGGAGGAGGGGATCTACCATAAGGACGTCGAGTGCACCAGGGTGATGAAGGCGTGGCTCCAGCGCTCGCGAGCATTCGTCGACAAGTATTGGAAGAGCGGCGGCGACACTAAGGGGACGATGAAGGCGCTGCAGGAGGTGATGCTTGCGATACTTGAGGGCAAGGGGTGCTTCGGGTCTGAAGAGGCGACAGAGGGCCGGGCGGAGATTAAGGCCGGGAAGGGGGACATGGTGACGTGGTGGAAGGTGAACAGCTGGGAGTACCGCGACCTGGCTGGCCTTGCGTGCCGGGCGCTTTCACAGCCCGTCTCCGCTTCACCATGCCAGCGCGGATGGTCCACGTGGGATGGCGTGCACACGGCGCGCAGGAACAGGTTGGGTTCGGAGAAGGTCCGCGACCTTGTGTTCGTTGCGCACAACTGGAACGTTGTGCACAACCACCACAAGGGTGCGGCCGGTGCGGGGCCGAGTGGGGAAGTCAGGAAGGCGGGGATAGTGGAGAGGAACATTCCCCCCCTTCCCCTTCCTGAGGGGTACAAGCTTGAGGAGGATGGAGAGGTGGAGGTGGATGAGGATGACATCACCTTCGACGAGTACAAGGAGCAGGAGGACATGGAGAAGGAGGAGGAAAAGGAGATGGAGAGCGAGGAGGTGGAGGATGAGTGATGCATGTTAGTGTTAGTATGCATGCTAAACCACCCTTGGACTAAATGTGATTATGGAAATTTTGCAACTCACCTTCATGCTTGAGTGTTGAGGTTGAAATTCTGTTTTTGCGGAGAAATTTTGCCATGAAAGTGTGCTACGGTCCCCCCCCCCCCCTTCCCTCTGCCCTATAACTTTTTTTGGCTGCCCGGGGGGTTTTTTTAGGCTGCCCGGACCTGCGTCTTTTGCTGCGTCCCGGGGGCCAGAAACTAGCGTCCAGCGTCTGGACGCATGCGTCTGGACGCATGCGTTCAGGACGCTGGACGCGTCTTTCTCCACGGGGGTCCGGGCAGGGCAAAACTTTTCCCGGGCAGGGGTAAAAAAACCTGCCTAGTAAGGATACGCAGGGATTAGAATACAAGAAGTTAACCAAAAGTTATAAATACTCCAGACTAAGAGTTGACATAATTTCTTAATCGCGTTAACCTAATTTTAGCTTGGAAGGTTTAGTAGCGTGAATGGCGTATTCTAGTGTAAGGAATGCTTGGCAATGTCGTGAGAAACAGATCTGTGTAGTGTTGACCTAGATCTGGTTCTCTAGTTTAGTTCGGGGTCGACCTGGTTGGGAGAAGTAGATGTGGATGGGTACAAATGTGTGGGGGGGAATAAATGTGGGTTGCGTTTTTTAGGTAAAAAATGCAACCCCCAGTTGGCGATCTCATCGCAATTCTGGTCGCGATGAAATCGCGAGTAAATTTCGTGCGGGGAATTTTTTTTTTCGGGCTGCCCGATTTTTTTTTTCCCGAACGTCCAGCGTCAAATTGATTTGACGCATCCAGCGTCCGGATGTGAACGTCCGGACGCTGGACGCTGCCCTTCCAGAGCGTCAGGCGCAACATAGCATGGCATGGCATGGCATGGCATGGCATGGCATGGCATTGCATGGCATGACACGGCATGACACTGCATGACACCGCATGGCATGGCATGGCATGGCATGGCATGGTACGGCATGACACCGCATGGCATGGCATGGCATGGCACGGCATGACACTGCATGGCATGGCATGCGCAGGCATCGGGCATGATGCCAATGATGAAGGGGCTGCAGATGGCGCCCCTGGGCACGCACCACGTGGGGCTGGACGACGCACTCAACATCACGCGGGTGCTGCAGCGCATGCTCTCCCACGGCGCCCTCATCCGTGCCTCCGCTCGCCGTGTTGGCCCGGGACCCTCCGATGTGGAGTATGCGTTCAAGAGGAGAGTCAAGTGAGGGGGCTGCTCGGTTGCTGCTTCCACGCACTCTAGTCGCCCCAGGGCGCGACAATAGGAGTGGATGGTGGTGTGGCAGTGATGGTGTGAGTCACAGTTTAAGGGGGATGCTGTGCTACGTGGGATGGCATGTGCAGGCTATGCCCAGGGTGATGGGTCGGGTGGAAGGAGTGGAGTGGCGGCGGTGTGATGGTGTGCAAGCAAGTGAAGAGTTGCCTTCATTTTTGTCCCAATTCTATCAAGGGAAGTTGTCATGTACCGTCATCGCCCGGATATAAGACATATATGTCTTATCTCATACACTAGAAAGAATGCTTGGGTTATCTTGTATTT
The DNA here is from genome assembly GCA_947471745.1 of Closterium sp. Naga37s-1. NCBI lineage: Eukaryota > Viridiplantae > Streptophyta > Zygnematophyceae > Desmidiales > Closteriaceae > Closterium > Closterium sp. Naga37s-1. The sequence goes on from CANJKZ010000006.1 coordinate 597,250, forward strand.
GGGGAGGTTTTGGGTGTCTTATAATTCTTATAAATGGAAACTTTTTAAACTACTTAGAATATTTTTTACACTTCTTGAAAAGAGTTTCTCGTTATGAGTGTGGATGTTGCTCTCAAATGTTGTTTTACAAGTTTGTTAGAATTGTAGCCTGAGTAGAGTTCACAGTAGGGGGTACATAACTTTTCTCGACTCTTGCCTTGTACTCCCCTCTCCCTTACTACCAATCATTCCGCTATGTAACTTCTGAGATGGTATCATGAGGTTGACTCCTAGGCCTTTTAGTCCTAGTTAGTCCATCGAGCCTATTAAGGCCCCGCCCCTCCCCATTCTGTCGCGCTTAGGCAGGCCACCGTGGCCCGTTTTTCCCCACGCGCTTTAACGGGCCGTCGCTCTTAGACAGGCCATCGCGCTTAGGCAGGCCCGTCGCGTTTAGGCAGGCCGTCGCAGTAGTGCGCCACTGCACGCCACGCCAGTGGGCCCCGTATAGCCGCGATTGGTAGGCCCCCAAGGGCCCGTTCTGCCACGTCCTGCCAGCCCGCGCGCACGCACAGCCGCCACGCACGCACAGGCCACGCGCGCACGCGCAGCAGCCGCGCACGCAGCAGCGCACGCCTGCTTTGCGCTCAGCCGCCAGCAGCAGCAGCAGCGCAAGCGCCCGCAACCGCCAGCAGCATCAGCAGTGCTAGTGCCTGCAGCCGCCAGCAGCAGCAGCACTGCTAGCGCCTGCAGCCGCCAGCAGCAGCCACACTGCTAGCGCCCGCAGCCGCCAGCGGCAGCAGCTACCGCCGCCCAGTCAAGCTCGCACGTTCCAGCAGTGCGCGTCCTAGCACTTGCAGCGCGCACTACGAACTGCCACACCACCCCACCCAGCAGCGGGCTCTTCCCCCTCCACCGTTGCTGTGCTCGCGCTTTGAGACGATTTTCCTGCCATAGGCATCTTCCACGGCGGCTGGCAGCCGCTCTTCTCTCCGTTTGCTAGAGTAGGTTTTTTGGTCTCCTCCTAAACTAGGTTTCCGACCGACGTTTTTCAAACCTGGCGCTCCAAGCTCCGCTCACTCCAAGCTTCGCTCGTCTGTAGCTCGACGCTTCTAACTCCGGCCGCTCTTAGCCTGGCCACTCCTAGCTCCGGTCGCGCCTAGCCTGGCCACTCCTAGCTCCAGCCACTCCTCTCCTGGCCGCTCCTAGCTTCAGTCGCTCCTAACACGACCGCTTCTAGCTGTTACTATGGAGTCCTCCCGCCGCCTACGTTTTGATGCGGAGGGCCGTCCTATCGACTTTAGTACGTGGCTCCGCCAGGCTCAGCGCCACCTTACTAGTCAGCGCCAGGACGGTGCCACCTTGTACGCCCACGCGTCTGGCACGCTCCGGGCCCCTGCACGCCCCGGCCCTTTGCCTACTGAGCCTGCTCCCACTTCCGAGGCGCAGGCGGACTACGACCGGCGTTTCCTGGCGCGTGACGTCTGGGACTCTCGCGACGCTGCCGCCGCTCTCGCGCTGACGGACCTTCTCCCACCGACTAAGGCCGTTCACTTCTCCCAGGTCGAGACTGGGAAATGGTTGTTATGATGCTATCGTTGCGCGTTATTCCACCCCTTCCTCTGCCTCCCTCAGCCGCCTCCTCATGCCTTTTGCGTTTCCTGACCTTGGGTCGTTTGCGACTGTCTCCGAACTTGCCACTCACCTGCGTTCCCTCGACACTAGCTACCGTGCAGCCTGCACTGAGGCTCAGCTTCTGCTTGCCCCCCCTCCTATGTGGCTCACCGTGCACTGGTTAGTCACTCGCCTCCCTGACCGCCTCTCCTCTGCCCGTGACGTGCTTCTTCAGAAGCACCCCAGTGAGCTTACGATCGATCTTCTTGAGACCACTCTCTCGAAGATCGAAAGTAACCTCCTCTCCGTTGCCTCTGCCACTGACGCAGTAGCTCCCCGTCTCTTTGAGGGGTGTGCTGTTCCTCAGCTTCCCACCTTCACTGCTACTCGTGCCACTGCTGCGGTGTCTGTCTCTGATAAGACTGCAGGTGTTTCTGCCGTTGGTTGGCAGAAACGGGGCAAGGGTGGCAAGAAGGGGGGGAAGGGGGGTGGTGGCAGTGGAGGTGGAGGAGGTGGAGCTGGGAGTGGCAGTGGTGGCAGCCGAGGCGGTACTGGTGCTCCTGGAGGAGGAGACCCTGAAGGCGGTCCTGGACAGGCGGGCCCGTCAGGTGGAGTTGTTGCCGCGAGCGGTGGTTCGGGAGCTTAGTAGCAGCAGTCACAGCAGCAGCAGCCACAGCAAGGACAGCAGCAGCAGCAGCAGCAGCAAGGACAGCAGCAGCAGCAGGTGCCGCAGCAAGTTCAGCCGTGGGGGCCCCCGCAGCAGTGGGGTCCGCAGCAGCACTGGGGCCCCTCGCAGCAGTGGGGACCTGGAGGACCAGGGAGCACTGGCCACAGCGGCAGCTCTGCCAGCTGGGGCCCCCGCCCCCGTGGGCGCGACTTCGTCCCCTGCGACTACTTGATCCTCATGGGACCAGGTAGTCCTTGTGTCTGCGGGCGCGGTGATCACTCTGCAGCGCGGTGCTTCTGCCGCCTCGACGACCTCTACCGTGCGTGTCACGGTCACGCGGGACGTACCCCGCGCTGAGCACAACTGCTTGCCCGTAAGATTCCTGTATTTGAACTGTCTAGGGCAGAGTGAAGCACATGAGGCTCGTCAGTATGCTTTGTATGCTGATGTTGATTATAGTGCTGATGAATCTGTTTGTTCGCGTGTTCTTAGACTAGGATCATTGCTTGTTGCTAGTGTAGACTTTTGTCTTTCTAGTCTAGGTGCTTGTGTTGCTGCACTAGGTGCGTGTGTAGCTACCAGACCAGGTGCACCTCCGGCTGAGGCGTCCCTGTCCTTCACGCTGGACTCTGATGCGTCTCAGTGCTTTTTTCACGACCACACGATGCTCACACCGCTCCTTGCTCCTATTCCGGTAGCTCTGGCTGATCCTTCCTCAGGACCAGCCGTTGCGCGCAGCTCCACCACCCTCCCGTGCCCTGTGGTCCCCTCTAGTGTTCTACGCAGTCTCCACATCCCCTCGTTCACTCGGAACTTGGTGGGTGTTGGATACCTCCAGGACAAAGGGATCACTGTTACCTTTGTGGGGGGTGAGAGGACTGCAGTATGTACGGATGCTATCACCGGTGCTGTTTTGGCCACGTTCACCAGGGAGCCCCGCTCCGACCTCTACGTTCTCCACACCGAGCGCTCCCTGGTTGCTTCCTCCGCTCAGGTCGCTGCGTCCCTTCCGGTCCCAGTGTCTAGTCCGGTTGCTTTGTCTGGTCAGGTAGTGGTGTCTGATCAGGTTGCTGCGTCTTGCTCCTGTCGGTCCCTAGTCCACCCGACCGTCTTGTGGCACCACCGCCTTGGCCACCCGTCGCTCCCCCGCCTCCGCAGCATGGCCAGTCACATTCTTGTCTCCGGTCTTAGTATTGTCTCCGGTCTCCCGCGCATCTTTCCGTCGCTCCCTCCCTCGATTGCTCCACCTTGCACTCCTTACGTCGCCGGCCGCCTGCGCGCCACTCCGCACTCCTCCTCCCTTCGTCCGGCCACTGCTCCCTTCCAGACTCTCCACCTAGACGTCTGGGGCTCTGCCCCTACGCTGGGACCCGAGAGGGAGCGCAACTTTCTAGTGGTCGTTGACGACTACTCCAGGTACACCACGGTGTTTCCTCTTGCGAAGAAGTCCGAGGTGACTTCTACGCTGATCCGGTGGCTTCTTGCCACTGAGGGCACTCGTGGTAGTCGTGTCCGTTGTCTCCACTCCGACCGTGGGGGTGAGTTTCGCTCCGGCGTCCTTGCCGGGTTCTACGGCGAGCAGGGCATCAGACAGTCCTGGACGCTGCCGGAGTCCCCACAGCCGAATGGGGTTGCTGAGCGCCGCATTAGCTTGGTCATGGACATCGCCCACACGTCCATGATCCATGCCCGTGCGCCCCATTTTCTGTGGCCCTACGCGCTGCGCTACGCCGCGCACCAGCTGAACCTCCAGCCGCGTGTCTCGTGGCCAGAGGTTTCACCGACCAGTCTTTGGACCGGGTCCCCTGGTGTTGGGTCGCCTTTTCACGTCTGGGGCTGCCTTGCGCTTGTCCGCGACACCTCTGCGGACAAGCTGTCGGCTCGCGCCATCCCCTGTGACTTCCTTGGTTTCCCGGTGGGCTCTCCCGACTACTCTTTTCACCACTTGGCCCTCCACCAGTTTCTAACTCTCGTGACGTCCAGTTTGACGAGTCAGTTTCCTACTACACCCGGTACCCCTGTTGAGGTCTCCCGGTTCCCCCTCCCCCCCTCTTCCTCGCACCCTCTCCTCCCCCTGCTCCCGCTCCTCCGGTACCCCCGCCCCCCCCTGGTCCTGCCCCGTCAGGTGTGTCTCACTCTACCCTTCTACCCTCGGTCGTACGTGAGGTAGCATCTCCCTCCCCGCAGTTCTCCTCACAGTCCCTTCAGCAGCTTTCGGCACTTCTGTGACAGGTTACTGTGGACTCCGAGGGTGTTGGAGCTAGAGGTGCTGCCACTGGAGGTACTCGTTCTGGGGGTGCTCTTTTGAGGGGTGGTGGAGCTGGAGGTACTGGCACTGGAGGTGCTAGTTTGGGGGGTGCTGGAGCTGGAGGTGCTGGCGCTGGAGGTGCTAGTTCTAAGGGTGCTGGCGCTGGAGGTGCTGGCGCTGGAGGTGCTGGCGCTGGAGGTGCTAGTTCTGAAGGTGCTTGAGCAGGAGGTACTAGCACTGGAGGTGCTAGTTCCGAGGAGAATGGAGCTGGAGGCACTACTCCTACGCCTCCCCACCGCCACGACACACGTCTCCAGGCGGCTCGTCGACGTGAGCGAGAGGAGCAGGAGCGGTTGGAGCAGGAGAGGCAGGAGCTGCGGCAGTTGGACCTGCAGGAGCAGCAACAGCAGCAGCGTTCGCCGCAGTCGCCACTTTTGCAGCAGCTGTTCCCACCAGTGAGTGGCCTTCGGGCCCTTGGTCTTCCCTCCGCTCCTCCTGTCCCCTCACAGTCTTCTACCGCGTACGGCCCTACATTTCTTCCTCCGGACTCGGCTCCGGCTATTTTCTCTCCTCCTCAGTCACAGTCGCTTCCCCCTGTTCTCCCGCACGACTGGACTACTCGTTGTCCTCCGCGTCCTCGACCCTCGTCTCCTTTTGACGACCTCCACACTGTCTTGTTTCGTTCTAGTCCTCGTCATGCTCCGTCTGTGTCTACTCTCCCGCCACCCCCTTACGTCGTCTCTCACTGTCTCCTCTCACCCCATTACTGGCTACTAGCGTGCTGTTCTTCCTGCTGTCTCTCGTGTTCTCGCCTCTCTTGTCACCGACCCTCCTGCCTCTCCGTCGTCTGTCTCGGCTCTTACTGCCGCTGTCGCTGACTTTACTGCCACCCGCCGCCTTGACTTCACCACGTGTGTGGTGGCTGCTCCGCCTGCCCGTCCTCTGTCCGCTGGGGGTGAGATTGCCCTTGGTTGTGACGTCCTAGAGGATAGGCGGTTTGAGCAGGAGTTCTTGGCAGCCGCTTCTCCCTCTCTCTGTGCCATGCTGCTTTTCCCTGAGGGAGACCCCGCCGCCCTTGACACACCGACTCCTCACAGGTACCGTGAGGCAGTGTCAGGGCAGTGGTCCTCTCAGTGGAAAGCGGCTATGGATGCAGAGATGGCGTCTTGGAGATCCACAGGCACCTACGTTGATGCAGTTCCCCCTCCCAGGGCGAACGTAGTCGACGGCATGTGGATCTTCAAGGTGAAGCGGCCGCCTGGATCGCCGCCTGTCTTCAGGGCACGCTACGTGGCTAGAGGTTTCAGTCAGCGTGAGGGAGTTGACTTCTTCCAGACCTTCGCCCCGACCCCGAAGATGACGACTCTTCGTGTGTTACTTTACGTTGCAGCACAGCGTGACTACGAGCTGCACTCCCTCGACTTCTCCACTGCTTTTCTCCAGGGCAGCCTGCACGAGGAGATCTGGTTGCGTCGTCCTCTTGGCTTCACTGGCACTTTCCCGCCTAGGACCCAGTGGAGCCTGAGACGACCAGTCTATGGTCTCCGCCAGGCGCCCCGTGAGTGGCACGACACGTTATGCAGCACTATTGCTGACTTCGGTTTCCATCCTTTGTCAGCCGACCCGTCGCTGTTTGTTTGCAGGGGCTCCACTCCCTTCTTTGTTCTTGTCTACGTTGATGACTTAGTTTTCGCTACAGTGGACAGGGTTGCTTTGGCTGAGGTGAAGTCCGAACTGTAGAAGAGGCACACGTGCACTGACCTTGGTGAGCTGCGCCGCTACCTTCGCTTGCAGATCACCAGGGACAGAACCGCTCACACCATTACACTCTCACAGTCACACATGGTGCAGCAGGTCCTTTTGCGGTTCGGGCTTCAGCACTCCACCACACAGCCTAGTCCTCTTGCCGTTGACCACAGACTCACCGGCCCGTTTCCCGACGAGCCCTTTGAGTTTAGTGGTCACTACGCCAGTTGTATTGACCGGTCACTACAACTCTTCGTACGCCGACGACGTGGAGACCCAGCGGTCTACTCAGGGGCACTGCTTTAGTTTGGGTGCTGGAGCTGTGTTGTGGAGGTCTACTAGGTCGTCGTCTGTGGCTTCGTCCAGTGCAGAGGCAGAGATCTACGCTGGTGCCATGGCGGCGCAGGAGCTTGGTTGGTTGACTTTCTTGCTCACTGACCTTGGTGAGAGGCCTCGCTCTGCACCGACCTTGTTCGCTGACAACAAGGCCATGATCCTCCTCTGTCGAGAGCCTCGACTGGAGGGCAGAGTGAAGCATATCGACGTGAGGTACTTTCTCCTACGAGAATTGCAGCGACGCGGTCAGGCTCGCTTGGACTTTGTGGCCTCAGCGGCCAACACAGCAGACATTTTCACCAAGGCCTTAGCGCCTAGTGACCACCTCAGGTTCTGTCTGCAGTTAGGCTTGACTCTGGTGCTCGGTTGCTGTAGCCTTGTTCTTGTTGCTTGCTCTGGTTGTCCTTGCATACATATTTTAGTGAACTTTTGAACTGGCCTTGTGGCCGCTTTCTTGTGCTCAGACTGTATGATGACTTCGTGATCCACCCTGAGCGTTGTGTCGTTGTGTCGTTGTTTCGCTTGACTGGTCTTGTGACCATTTGTGTCCCTTGCTTGCTTTGGTGCCCCCTCACTTAGGCTATGGCGGTGTGTCAAATGTTGTTTACATGCTTGTTAGAATTGTAGCCTAAGTAGGGTTCACAGTATGGAGTACATAACTTTTCTCGACTCTTGCCTTGTACTCCCCTCTCCCTTACTACCAATCATTCCGCTACGTAACTTCTGAGAGTTGCGAAGGTTTAGGGTTCGGCAACCATTGTTCGGGAAGCCACGCCATGGAGAATACTTGCAGAGGCAAATTTGGTAGTTCCTAAGTCAGCACTTGGAAGAATTCGCGTACCGCAAGGGTAAAAATGTACGCGGTAACTCAAGTTTCACTATATTATATTGCAGTCTCGATTATAAGACATATATGTTGTCAAATTATATGCATGTTATATATGTGTAGGCTGTAGTGGGTGTGAAGAAATGAGGAATGAATGATGAACTAGGAAATGAGTTGGGTACAAATATGAAACCCTAGAAAGCTGTACCCCATACTGTCTACCCCACTACAGCCTAGAAAGACTATAGCATATAAGTTTGACACACCCCCATAGGCAAAGTGGGGGAGAACAAGGGGTCACAAGACCAGTCAAGCAAAGCACAGCAAGCTCAGGGTGGATCACAACGTCACCACACATTCTGAGCACAAGTTCAAGAGCCACAAGGCCAGTTCACATGCAGAGATATATATATAAAGTTAAACATGCAAGTGCAAGTATATATAGGTCAAAGTACAAGCAAGGTCAAGAAGTGAGCAAGTGAGGCAAAGTAGGTACAAGACCTAACAGAGTACAGAAGCGCTGATGATCACAAGGAGCGAGTGCCTTGGTGAAGATATCAGCAGTGTTGGCCTGAGAGGCCACATAAGCAAGTCGCAGCTGACCACGCTGCTGCAGCTCACGAGCAAGGAAGTAGTGAAGAGCAATGTGCTTCGTTCTGTGCTCTAGTCTGTGCTCACGACACAAGGCCAGCATGGCCTTGTTGTCTACGTACAGAACTGGAGGAGAACGAGGCGGCTCTCCGAGGTCAGTCAGCAGATAGGTGAGCCAGCGTGACTCCTGTGCAGCCACGGCCCCTGCGTAGATCTCAGCCTCACAGCTGGAGCTGAGAACAGAAGAGGAACGGGTAGACCGCCACGAAACAAAACCGGAACCAAGGCTGAAGGTGTAACCCTGTGACGACCGCTGCATAGCCAAGTCGTCAACCCAAGACGCGTCTGCGTGACCAGTGAGGACCACTGGACTCCGCCCTCCAAGCACTAGCCCCATGCCCGACGTACTGCACAAGTAGCGCAACACCCTCTTCGCTGCAGCCATGTGCTCAGGGAGGTGTCTCCCAGTAGCAACATAGCGTGCCAGAATGCTAAGAGGGTATGCAAGGTCAGGTCGTGTGCAGGTCATCAGGTACATGAGGCAGCCAACAAGCTCTGGGTACGGGCCACTCGGCTCTACGGACTCATCCGAAGGCAGAGCTGAGAGCGAGTGGCGAGTAGACAGAGGAGTGGCCTGTGGCGAGGAGTACGTAAAGCCGAAGCGCTGAAGGACCTGCTGCACCATGTGTGACTGAGTCAGGGTAATGGTGCGCTGTGCTCTGTCCCGGGTGATCTGCAAGCCAAGGTAGCTGCGCAGTTCACCCTGGTCTGTGCACGTGTGTCTCTTCTGCAGCTCGGACTTCACGTGGGCGAGTCCAGCAGTGTCAGCTGTGGCAAAGACCAAGTACACGAGGATGTAGAACGGCGGCAAAGAGGTGTCGGTGCGCAGAAACAGCGACGGGTCGGCAGTAGAAGGAGCAAACCCAAGAGCCGCAAGTGTAGTCCTCAGTGTGTCGTGCCACTCACGAGGTGCCTGGCGGAGACCGTAGACTGGCCGCCGGAGGCTCCACTGGGTGCCAGGAGGAAAAGACCCAGTGAAGCCAGGTGGGCGGCGCAGCCAGATCTCCTCGTGCAGGCTGCCCTGTAGGAAAGCAGTGCTGAAGTCAAGAGAGTGAAGCTCGTAGTCGCGCTGAGCAGCTATGTGCAGCAGTACCCGAAGAGTGGTCATCTTCGGGGTGGGAGAGAAGGTCTGAAAGTAGTCAACTCCCTGCCGCTGACTGAAGCCTCGAGCCACGTAACGCGCCTTGAAGACAGGCGGAGAACCTGGGGGCCGCTTCACCCTGAAAATCCACATGCCACTGACGATGTTCGCCCCAGGTGGGGGAACCTCGTCGACGTAGGTGCCTGTGGACTTCCAGGAAGCCATCTCTGTGTCCATGGCTGCCTGCCACTGAGAGGAGTAGGGACCCTCTATCGCCTCCGCGTAAGAGCGCGGAGTCGGGATGTCTGGTGCATCCGGGTCTCCCTCAGGGGCCAGCAGCATGGACACGAGATGAGGTGAAGCAGCAGCAAAGCACGAGAACTCCTCCTGCCTGTCCTCAAGGACGTCCGTGCCAAGGGCACACTCACCCCCGACGGACGGAGGACAGACAGACTCAGACTCAGCGACAAGACTAGCAGCGTAGTCTAGACGACAGCGAGCAGCGAAGTCGACAAGCTCAGCAACTAAGGCAGACGCAGCAGTGGACTCAAAGGAAGGGTCAGTGACGACAGTAGCAAGGAGACGCGTGACAGTAGGACTGGCAGCACGAAGGGAGTCCGACTCTGGGTCAGCAAGAGCAGGAAGAGAGGACTCAGGAGGAGAAGGCAAAGGGGCACGCAGTGGAGCAGTGGAAGGACGCAGAGACATCCGGTGCGTGCCGGGGACAGGGGGAGGACGCTGACGCGAACCACGACCACTAGTGCGAGCAGCACGGACAAGCGACGCAGGACGAGACGCAGGCTCACGACGCTCAGCAAGACCTCCAGTAGGACCAGTGTAGGGAGAAGGAGCAGGCAGCGAGGAGGCTGGCTGTAACTGTGACTCAGACTGGACAGGCGGCGGACACTCTAAGAGAGGAGCAGGACCAAGAGAGGACGGAAGTCCAAGAACCTGCTCAAGGAGCGGAACGAAGTACGGCCGCGGCCGCGCAGCGCCACTAGAACCAGCGGGAACAGCACCAGCACCCATAGCACCCCCAGCTCCAGCAGCGCCAACTCCAGCACCTCCAGCACCCTCAGAAGCACCAGCGCCAATAGCACCTCCAGCGCCAACACCCCCAGCAGCTCCAGCGCCACTTGGACCACCAGAAGACGCAGCAGCTCCAGCTCCAGCAGCACCAGCAGCACCGACGCCAGCAGCACCACCAGCTCCAGCACCAGGAGCACCCGCAGACTCAGCAGCTCTAGGACCCTCAGGACGAGCACCTCTGGGACTAGCGGCACCAGCACCCTCAGCAGCAGTACAACCTCCAACACGGGCAGCACCTCCAGCTCCAGCAGCACGGCTCCAGCGCCGAGCAAACCACTCTCGCAGCTCCTGTGGAGAGAGGGGCTCTCGCCGGGACGAAGCACCCGAAGGACCTCCAGGCCCAGTCCCTCCAGACGCCACACGAGCAGGCTCAGCACCCCCAGGCTCCGCACCCCCAGGCTCAGCACCCCCAGGCTCAGCAACCCCAGGCTAAGCACCCCCAGACTCAGCACCCCCAGGCTCAGCACCCCCAGACCCCGCACCCGCAGGCTCAGCACCCCTAGCAGCACCAGAGTCAACAGCTACCTCGACAGGATCGACTGCGTCTACCTGGGACACACCTGAGGGGGCAGGACCCTGAGGGGGGAGGGGGTCTACCGGGGGGGGACCTGGCGCGAGGAAGAGCGGCGGCGGGGGGAGGGACGCAGTGCGGTAGGGGAAGAGAAGGTAGTAGGGAACCGACTCGTCAAACGTGACGTCCTGAGAGGACAGAACACGGAGCGAGGTGGGGTGGTAAAACTGCCAACCTGGCGCGTTAGGGGGGAAGCCAAGGAAGACGCAGGGAACAGCACGGGGGGACAGCTTGTCCGCAGACAAGTCGCGGACAAACGCCCGAGATCCCCAGACACGGAACGCAGACGCATCGCCAACCTTCCCCGTCCACCGTAGAGCAGGGGAGGTCTCCGGCATGGAGACCCGGGGCTGAAGGTTGATCTGATGCGCCGCGTACTGAACCGCGAACGGCCACAGAAAATGGGGGGCAGCCGCATGGATCATGGACGTACGGGCGACGTCCATGACCATGCCAATGCGGCGCTGAGCAATCCCATTTTGCTGTGGAGAGGCCGGAAGAGTGAACGTCTGGCGGATGCCTCGTGCACGACAGAAGGCTCGCAGAAGGTCAGAGGAGAACTCTCCGCCTCTGTCGGAGTGCAGACGCAGAACAGGAAAGTCCGAGCCGAAACTCTCTCTGAGCTGGAGACGAGCAGCGCGGATCCAGTCGATCAACACCCCAGTGACCTCACCCTTGCTGCGCAAGGGGAAGACTGTGGTGTAACGCGAGCTGGGAGTAACGCTCGTGACCTTGTCCACAGACGCGGGCTGGGCCCCACACGTCCATGTGAAGCGTCTGCAGCGGAGCCTCTGTCGGAGGAAACTCGGAGGAGTGAGGAGCAGCGCGCTGCTGCCCCTCGACGCAGGGAACGCAGGTAGGGGCAGGCCCTGGAGGAAGAGGAGGGAGGGACCGGGGGAGACCAGAGACAAGGACACGGGAGGCCATGCCTCGGAGACGAGGCAGGGAGGGGTGACCAAGGCGGTGGTGCCAGAGGAGAGTCTGGTGAGACAGGAGACGACACGAGCAGGGGGCAGACTCAGGACCAGACTTGGACGCCGCAGCAGACACCTGACCCGACGCAGCTACCTGACCAGACGCAGCAACCGGAGGAGACCCAGTAGTCAGTGTGTACAGGCTCGACCCCGGCTGACGGGTAAACGTGGCCAAGTGTCGGCCCGTCCGAGCACACGTGCAGTGGGTCACTCGCTGACTCGCAGGAGTGAACTGGTGAACCCCCCCATCCTGTAGATCAGCACCACTCACCAAGTTCGTAGAGAACGAGGGGAGGTAAAGACCTGACAGGGTGCCAGAAGGGGCCGTCGGACACGGTAAGACAGTGGAGAAGTGGGCAAGGACAGGACCCCCTGAGGGGTCTGCCAAGGAGACCGCAACTGGCCGACTAAGCGGCGTGAGTGTGGTGCGGTCTCGAAAGAAGGAGCGGGAAGCGCCCGAGTCAAGGGTGAAGGTGTGGGAGGCCTGAGCCGACGTGGTACCTGAGAGAGCAGAGTCACCAGCACCTGGGGCAGCAGACTCACTAGCACCTAGAGCAGCAGCCTCACCAGCACCTAGAGCAGCAGCCTCACCAATGCCCGGGTCAGGCGGAACACACAGCTAACAGTCACCCTCATCACTAGTAGACACAGCATACATGGCAGCAAGAATAGCATCATAGTCAAGATCAAAGATAGCAACCCCCGCCCTAGAGAGCTTGCCCCAGCGAGGGATCTCCGTGGCGTCAGGGAACTGGTGACGCCAAGCGTCCGTCAGGCGGCCGAAGCAGCGCTGGGTGGAGTGCGGGCCCCCGCACTGCTCACCCGTGCGGTCACCGGTACGAAGGACGTAGGTACAGGGACCAGCACCCCCACCCCGCTGACGCCCAGCGTACCACTCACGAAGCTGCTGGGGGGACGGGGTCTCACGAGTGCGCTGCTGCTGCTGGCGCTGACCACCACCGGAGCCACCCCTCTGCGCAGAGCCACGACCAGCTCCACCGTTGCCGCCGCCACCTCCGCCGCCTCCGCCACCTCCGCCTCCTCCGCTCCCACCGCCACCGCCGCCGCCTCCTCCGCCCCCACTGCTGCCACCGACGCCTCCACCCCCGCCACCACTCCCACCACCACCCCCACCCCCTCCACCGCCTCCACCGCCACCTCCACCGCCCCCGCCAGCTCCTCCAGCGCCCTTGCCCCCCTTGCCCTTGCTGGTGCGGCGTCTCCCGCTAGGGGCAGACGCAGCTCCGACCGACTCGAGGCCAACGAGGTCGGCCGCAGCAGCAGAGGCAACAGAGGGCAAGAGGGGGGAGGGGGAGCACCCCTCAAAGAAGGGGGTACGAGGGTCACCACGAGAGGCTCCTACAGCGACTATACTCTTCTCTGCTGCCAGGAGGCGCTCCTCGAGGAGGTCAACGGTGAGTGTGGTGGGGCAAAGAGAGAGGAAGTGGTCCCTGACCGAGCGAAGGGAGTCAGGGAGCCGGGTGACTATGTAGTAGAGGGTGATGTACATGGGGGGGGGGATTCTTGGCGCTGAACTCAGCAGGAAGCGCAGCGCGGTAGCGAGTGTCACTAGTGCGAAGGTGCGTAATGAGGTCAGCGACTGTGGGAAAGGCGGCGAGGTCAGGGAACAGGTACGGCAGTATGAGACGGCTAAGGGCTGCAGTGGCAGGGGAAGAGTAGCGTGTAACTACAGCGTCGTACAAGGTCTTAGCACTCTTGTACTGACTAAAATGCGCACGCTCAGCGGTCGGTAAGTGGCGACGCACAGCAAGACGGGCAGCACCATCGCGTGTGGCCCACTGTGAGCGAACAGTGCTGTCAGCATCAGCAGGCGGGGCAGGAGAGGCACCAGAAGTGAGATCGAACAGGGAGAGTCCGTCTGTCCTATCGCACTGTAGGAAAAGCTGCAGGTCATCGACCCAGACCTCAAAGTCAATAGCTCGACCCTCAGCATCAAAGGTAAGGACACTGGGGGTAGCCATGACAGCAGCAGTCTAGCAGTGAGAGCAGTAGGCTAGGGGCAGCGCAGTGGCAAAGGCGCTGCTCGGGAGTGCTCTCACCAGTCCGGGTGGGTAGGGCCGGGGCGCGCCGGCAGGAACAGGGCTGGAACTGCGGCGTCGGCGGCTCGACAGCGGCAGCAGCGGCTCGGCGGCGGCGGCGGCTCGACAGCGGCGGCTCGACGGCGGCGGCTCGACGGCGGCGGCTCGACGGCGGCGGCTCGACGGCGGCGGCGGCTCGACAGCGGCGGCGGCGGCTCGGCGGCAGCGGCGGCTCCACGGCGGCGGCGGCGGCTCAGCTGCGGCGGTGGCTCGACGGCTCGACAGCAGCTGCGGCTCAGCGGCGGCGGCGGCGGCAGGGCCGGGGCGGCAGCGGCGGCGGCGGAGAAGTCGGCGACGGGGCCGCAAAGGGCGGCAGCGGGGCCGCAAAGGGCGGCGACGGGGCCGCTGGAGGGCAGCGACGGGGCCGCAAAGGGCGGCGGCTGGGCCGCGAAGGGCGGCGACGGGGCCGCTGGAGGGCGGCGACTGGGCCGCAAAGGGCGGCGGCTGGGCCGCGAAGGGCGGCGACGGGGCCGCTGGAGGGCGGCGACGGGGCCGCTAGAGGGCGGTGACGGGGCCGACAGAGGGCGGCGACAGGGCCTTAAGAGGGCGGCGACGGGGCCTCTGGAGGGCGGCGACGGGGCCGCTGGAGGGCGGCGACGGGGCCGCTGGAGGGCGGCGACGGGGCCGCTAAGGGCGGCGACGGGGCCGTGTAGGGCGGCGACGGGGCCGCGAAGGGCGGCAGCAGAGCCGCGAAGGGCGGCGACGGGGCCGCTAGAGGGCGGCGACGGGGCCGCGAAGGGCGGCGACGCGGCCGCTAAGGGCGGCGACGCGGCCGCTAAGGGCGGCGGCGGGGCCGCTAATGGCGGCGACGGGGCTGCGAGAGGGCGGCGACAGGGCCGTGTAGGGTGGGGCCGCGAGGGGCCGCTAAGGGCGGCGACGGGGCCGCGAGAGGGGCCGTGAGAGGGAGCGACGGGCCGCTAAGGGGAGGACGGCACACAGGGCGCGCCTCGGTCAGGAGCGACCCGCTCTCCGGGCAGAAAAAAAAAAAAAAATCGATTTTCAGTGGTGGGCCCTAGTAACAGTTCCCACTAGGGAACCTGCTCTATACCATGTGAAGAAATGAGGAATGAATGATGAACTAGGAAATGAGTTGGGTACAAATATGAAACCCTAGAAAGCTGTACCCCATACTGTCTACCCCACTACAGCCTAGAAAGACTATAGCATATAAGTTTGACAGTGGGGTAGCCAATATGGGGTACAACCCCATTAGGGTTTCCTATTTGTACCAAACCCTGATCTAGTCAATCCATTCCTACCACTAGATTCTAACATGGTTTCAGAGCACTAGGTCCGTAGGACCGTCTAACCCACCTACCGTTGCGGTTACCGCGCTACCCCACGTGTTGTCCTGCGCGCGCCTTCCCCTGCCTTGCCTTGTGACGTGCTGCCCTGCGCGCACCGTCCTGCAGCCCTCCCGCTGCCTACTGTTGCCCTAGCTAAGCGCGCACCGCCCTGCAGACCCGTAAGGCCAGCGCGCCGCCCCTGCAGGCCCGTAAGGCCAGCGCGCCGCCCCTGCAGGCCCGTAAGGCCCGCGCGCTGCCCCTGCAGACCCGTAAGGCCCGCGCGCTGCCCCTGCAGGCCCGTCAGGCCCGCGAGCCGCCCCTGCAGGCCCGTCAGGCCAGAGCGCCGCCCCGCCCTGCAGCCGATGCGGCCCCACCAGGCCGCTATCGTGGCCCCGCCCTGCCGCTGACGCGGCCCCGCCCTGCCGCTGACGCGGCCCCGCCCTGCCGCTGTCGCGGCCCCGCCCTGCTGCCGACGTGGCCCCGCCAGGTCGCTATCGCGGCCCCACCCTGCCGCCGACGCGACCCCGCCCTGCCACTGTCGCGGCCCCGCCCTGCCACCGACGCGGCCCCGCCAGGTCGCTGTAGCGGCCTCGCCCTGCCGCTGACGCGGCCCCGCCCTGCCGCCGACGCGGCCCCGCCCTGCCGCTGTCGCGGCCCCGACCTGCCGCCGACGCGGCCCCGCCCTGCCGCTGTCGCGGCCCTGCCCGGTCGCCGACGCGGCCCCGCCTGGCCCCGCCCTGCCGCCGACACGGCCCCGCCCTGCCGCCGAGACGGCCCCGCCCTGCAGCAGCTGCCGCGGCCCTGCCCTGCCGCTGTCGTGGCCCCAGCCCTGCAGCTGACGCGGCCCTACTCTGCAGCCGCTGTTGCGGCCCCGCCGTCGCCGCCTTAGTGCGCCTACCCTGCCGCCGCCCGCCGAGCGCCGGCCCTGCTCGCCCTACGAGCGCCTGCCCTTCCCGCCACTGGTGAGCACCTGCTCTACCCGCGCTTCCCGCGCGCCTACCTTGTTAGCGCGCTGCCGCGCCATCTGCCTGCCTGCCTGCCGCGCCTGCCCTGCCCGCGCTGCTACTGCTGCTACTTCTGTTACTCCTGCTAGGCTGCTGCTGCTGCTACTGCTGCTACTACCGCTACTGCTGCTACTGGCGGTAGCCAGATGCAGCTGCAGCGACGTCCGCGCGAGTCTCTCACGCCCCAGCAGCTTCGTGAGTGGTACGCTAGTTGGGGTTGTGGCGGTAGTTGTCGTGGCTGTCGCCCTGGAGCTGGTCAGTCGGGAGCGTCTGGCAGTGGCCAGCTGCAGCAGCAGCGGCGTCCGCGCGAGACACTTACGCCCCAGCAGCTTCGTGAGTGGTACGCTCAGAGTAGAGGGTCTCGGAGTACCGTTCGCAGCCCGTACGTCATTCGCACAGGTGATCGGGCTGGTGAGGCTTGCGGGACACTTGGTCACACACAGTCCCGCTGCTTCGCCCGTCTGAGCGACGCCTGGCGTACCGAGTTTGGCGACGAGGCTGAGCTCCCCACCTGGCAGGAGCTGCTTAGGCAGAGGGTATATATCTTTGCTCTTGACTATGATGCTATTCTCACTGCCATGTATGCATTGCCTACTAGTGCCGACGGTGCCTGTTACCTGTGCGTACCGCCTGACCCAGGTATAGAGCCTGCTGCTCTAGGTGCTAGTGCGTCTCCTGCTCTAGGTGCTAGTGCGTCTCCTGCTCTAGGTGCTGATGAGGCTGCTGCTCCAGGTGCTGGTGAGTCTGCTCTCTCTGGTACTCTGCCTGCTGAGGCCTTGTACACCTTCACACTTGACTCAGGTGCTTCCAGCTCCTTCTTTCGCGACAGCACCACCCTCACGCCGCTCAGTCGGCCGGTTGCAGTCTCCTTGGCAGACCCCTCTGGGGGTCCAGTCCTTGCGCACTCCTCCACGGTCCTGCCGTGTCCGGCGGTCCCGTCTGGCTCCCTGAAGCGTTCGACCTCCAAGAGTGAACCCGTCAACCCACTCACCAAGTTCGTAGAGAACAAGGGGAGGTGAAGACCCGACAGTGAGCCTGACGGAACCGCTGGACACGGCAGAACCGTAGAGGAGTGCGCAAGGACTGGGCCCCCAGAGGGGTCCGCCAGGGAGACTGCAACCGGTCGACTGAGCAAGGCCTCAGCAGGCGCAGAACCAGAGAGAGCAGACTCACTAGTACCTGGAGCAGCAGACTCACTAGCACCTAGAGCAGCAGCCTCTATAGCTGGGTCGGGCGGCACACACAGGTAACAGTCACCCTCAGCACTAATAGTCACAACATACATGGAAGCAAAGATAGCATCGTAATCAAGATCAAAGATAGCAACACCAGACTTAAGCAGATCAGCCCAGCGAGGGAGCTCATTGGCGTCAGGAAACTGTGCACGCCAGGCGTCAGACAGGCGACCGAAACAGCCGTGCGTCGCGTGTGGCAGCCCGTACGTCTCCCCACGACGCTCGCCGGTGCGGAGAACGTAAGCACAGGGACCAGCACCCCCAGACCTCCCACGCCCAGTGTACCACTCACAGAGCTGCTAGGGCGACGGGGCCTCTCGGGAACACGACTGCTGCTGTCGCTGGCTACCACCAAAGCCTCCACGATGCGCGGCTCCACCCCGACCAGCACCACCGCTGCCACCACCCCCACTGCCGCTGCCGCTGCCGCCCCCACCTCCACCGCCGCCACCGACGCCCCCACTCCCGCCACCACCCCCACCTCCACCCCCATCCCCTCCGCCTCCTTTACCGCCACCACCGCAGCCCCCGCCGTCCCCTCCACCACCCTTGCCCCCCTTGCCCTTGCCGCTGCGGCGCCTCCCACTAGGAGCAGACGCAACCCCGACCTCCTCGGTGCCAACGAGGTCGACAGCAGCAGCAGAAGCAACAGAGGGCAAAAGGGGAACGGGGGAACACCCCTCAAAGAAAGGGGCGCGAGGTTCGCCGCGAGAAGCTCCTACAGTGACTATGCTAGTCTCAGCTGCAGTGAGGCGCTCCTCGAGCAGGTCGACGGTGAGCTCCGTGGGGCAAAGGGAGAGAAAGTGGTCCTTGACTGAGCGAAGGGAGTCAGGGAGTAGGGTGACGAGGTAGAAGAGGGTGATGTACATGGCGGGGGGGGGGGGGTTCTTGGCGCGAAACTCGGAAGGAAGCGCAGCGCGGTAGCGGGTGTCACTAGTGCAGAGGAGAGTTTTGAGGTCAGCGATTGTGGCAACAGCGGCCAGGCCAGGGAACAAGTATGGCAGCATGAGGCGGCTGAGGGCAGCAGTGGCAGGGGAGGAGTAGCGTGCGACGACAGCATCATACAAAGACTTAGCAGTCTTGTACTGGCCAAAGTGCGCGCGCTCAGCAGACGGCAGGTGACTACGAACAGCAAGGCGAGCAACAGCGTCAAGAGTAGTCCACTGCGAGCGAACCGTACTGTCAGCATCGCCAGCAGGTGTAACAGAGGCGCCGGACGTGTGATCGAAAAGCGAGATTCCGTCCCTAGAGTCGCACTGAAGATAGAGCTGCAGGTCATCTACCCAAACGTCAAAATCGACCGCACGACCCTCAGCATCGAAGGTCGAACAGTAGGGCTAGCCATGGCGGCAGTAGCAGCAGCAGTAGCAGTAGGGCAGGGCAGCACGGCTCGGCAGGGCGGCGCGGCTGGGCAGGGCGGCGCGGCTCGGCTGGGCGGCGCGGCGCGGCATGCAGGCGGGCGCAGTGGCGCGCTTAGCAGGGCGGGCGCTTACCAGGGGCGGGTACAGGGCAGGGCCGCGACTGGCGGTTAGGTCAGGGCCGCAACGGGGCGGTTGTAGGGCAGGGCCGCGACGAGGCGGCGGTAGAGCAGGGCCGCGACGTGGCGGCAGTAGGGCAGGGCCGCGACAAGGCGGCTGCAGGGCAGGGTCGCGACGGGGCGGCGATAGAGCAGGGCCGCAACGAGCGACTGAGGGCAGGGCCGCGACGGGTGGCGGCAAGGCAGGGCCGCGACTGGCAGCTAGGTCAGGCCGCGACGGGTGGCGACAAGGCAGGGCCGTGACGGGCGGCTAGGTCAGGGCGGCGACGGGCCGTTAGGGCAGGGCCGCGACGGGCTGGGAAGGCAGTAGGGCAGGGCGTGCGACGGCGCAGGTGAGGCAGGCGCGAGATGCGCTTCGGGCAGGGCAGGAAAAAAAATCGTGGTGGGCCCTAAAAAAACGTTCCCACAAGGGAACCTGCTCTGGAACCATGTCAGAAAGTAGGAATGAATGATAACTAGAACAACAGCAGTACAAAGTTTGTATAGCAAAACCTAATTGGGCTGTACCCTATAAGGAGTGCCCCACTACAGCCTAGAGCATATAAATGCATAGTTCTGACAGGAGGCATCAACCCTAAACACAGGGAGGCATGGATTTAGGGTAGATGCCTCCCTCGGATGGCATGCCATCCGATAGGGTTTTAGTTTTTCTCTGCCCAGGGCAGAAGGTCGTCAGAGGGTCGTCTGGCTTGACGACCCATTTCCGCTGAGAGATACGACCAAAGTTCAAACCCATGAAGTCAAAAAAAAATATATATCATAATTCACTCTAAAGGACACACGCCCTAAGGTTTCAACTTGAAGTTTCTTGAACTAGAGTTTGTCAAGAACAGGGTAACCAGGTTGAGAAAACTTCTTTCTCGTGACCAGGGCTGTCGATTCTGTTGAAGAGAAAAGGCCTCGCCCTTGCTTGGGCGAAGTCGACCAGGCATTTCGGAACAGAACAGTGTTCGTTTCGTGGTCGTCGACGACTTCGGGGACTTTTATCTGTGTGCGACGAGTCGTTTGTTGACGAGATTAATTGGTCGAGGTAGAAGTGTTTCCTCTGCTCAATCAAAGTCCTCGTCTAGGAGGAGCTCATCAACGGGAGTAAAGCGGCGTCGAAGACGAGCCTTTCTGATAGACGAAATTGGCATAATTGGTGTTTTGACGGATTGCCGGTACAGAATTTAGTTCGACGAGTGTTTCGTCGAGCAGAGCGATTCTGGTCGACCAAAATTACTTGGCTAAAAAAATTGCAATGTGCGCGAATTTCGCCCAATCTCGAAACAACAAATTTCGACCAATCAGGTAATTTCGGAAATTGTACTCCCTAGAAGAATTCGATTCAGTAAGGAAACTGAGCCTGAAAAACGTTTTTACTAATAGTAAAAACGTGCACAACTATGAACGTTGTGAACCTGAGCAACTACCAACTCAGGTGAAATATGCATGTGTTTGTCGTTTCACCTGCCGTTGCTGACTCGACAGATTCAAGTGCTTGTCGAGGAACATTTCTACAGGGTTCGTTGGTCTAGTGGTTGGGATTCTAACATCGTTGTTTTTGCTATTTGGTTCTCCTTGCTCCTACCATATTCTTGTTCAATTAACTTTTGCTAGTAGAACTATGCTTGAATCCTACCAAGGCAACCAACTTCACTCCTGAGAATCACTGCCAGAGATCTGACCGTGTGTCCCACGCTAGTTAAGCTCTCCCGTAGAAGAGTATTCTCCGCATGGTGCGGTGAGCGTGGATGACCCCGCGTTAGAACCTTCAGATAGCCGACTTCTGCGTTCATTACCTAAGTTGTTAGGCTGGCAGCCCGTCTTAGTCGCCATGGTCGACCCCGTGGTCGAAGCAGGTGTTGAAGATACCTTGCAGGCGAGAGAGGCTGGTGTTCGGGCACGCCACACCACAAGGCTGGCGGGTACGGCGAGGTAGACTTGGAGATTCTATGCCTTGGAACTCGTGCGCAGTGGGGGCGTGAGCACCCCCCTCCCCGTGCAGAAGTGGACGATGCGTCCACCTCTCCCCGACCCGTGCACAACGAAGGTGATGGCGGAAATGTTGTCGGGGGTGAAAGCACGAGGGTTCGCGGAGTGATTTGACCCACCAACATCAGCATTGGCGGAGTGCAGGCGCAAGTGGTGCGATCGTCTGCGACTGGAGGCAGCTCAAACGGCAGCGTCGATGGTCGACGTTAATCTCCTCTTCGGAGTGGAGTCCGGCCGACTTCGGCGACTCATGCATCGGCTGGTCGAGACTGAGGCATCGCGCCGACATACGGGTATTTTTTTTTTTTCGCCGGACAAGATCGCTGTGCCGAAGCTGCTCGAAGGTCGACACGACTTGATCACATGGATCGAATCCATCGGGCCTCAGCTGGAGATCGCCGGATTGAAGAAATTCGTTGACGGAACTGTTCTGGCGCCGGACGAGGAGGATGTGGAGCTCTGGTCAAAATTTCTGCTCACCTTCTGACCTTTATGGTGATTTGGAGGTGTTGCTCGCCTCTGGTGCAAGTCGCATTGAAGTCGCGCAGTCTTCGAGTAGATGCTGGCTACCAAGCGTGGCAGTACATAATGCACACCTACAAAGTGACCGACGATCTCTACATCAGTCAGCTGGAGAAGAAGTTGACCAACATTCGGATGGGGGAGCAGGAAACGGCCACCGAGTATTGCAATCAAGCGCGGCGAGTTTGGCCGATCTGCGGATGGCCGGCGTTGACTACTCAGTGGCGTCCTATGTTACTCATGTCATCAATGGCCTCCCGTCGGGCTACAGTCTGATGCGCCAGATGCTGACAATTCCCGGCACGGGCGAGACTCTGAACAAGGACTCGCTTTCAAGCCATATCATCCAGGACGAGTTCATGCAGGAGTCTGAGCGACCTGCAGAAATGCTTCCGCAGGCCAATTACGTCGCCTCGACGAAGCAGGGACGCCAACAGGGGCAGCGTGGGAAGTCCGGCGGAGGCGGTGGCTGGAAGTCGTCGAACGCGAAATAGACGGAGGGCGCCGACCGCGGGAAGTTGGCAAAAGGTGGAGATCGCGGTAGTAGCGGCTCGCGTCAAGAAGGCCGCCGTTGCTACATCTGTGATGCTCCCGACCACCTCTCGTACGACTGCCCCGACCAAGACAAGTTTGACGACGACCGGGACGCGAACCGCAGAAAGGGAGAAGGTGGCCGTCGTCATCGGGGCAACCAGCCACGCAAGGAGAAGCAGCGTTAAAGACGACTTCGACGAAGGATGCTGACTCCTTTGGCGGCAATGCTCGTGGCGAGGAGGCTTCATGCTCGATGATCAACGTGGTGGAGCCGACGATCTCGCTGGCGCTGGAGGCTGGTGAAGACTTCAAGGCAGTCTCTGCTGCTGTGCAGGCCAATCTGACTGTTGTGCGGCTGCTCCCACCATCTGATGGGGACGAAGGAGGCCTTCGTCGACATGCAGCCGAGCGGCGACGTTCGCCAGGTCCGCGGCTTCAACGGGGCACTTCAGATGTGAGAGTACGACGGCTTATGCTGGCTTTGCTAGCTTGCCTAGACTTTATTTGTCAAACATATATGACATAGACTGTGTAGGCTATAGTGGGGTAGACAATATGGGGTACAACACTTTTAGGTTTTCCTACTTGTACCCACCTGACTTCTAGTTCAATCATTCCTCGTTTTACTTCTCACATGGTTTCAGAGTAGGTTCCCTAGTGGGAACGTTTTTTTTAGGGCCCAACGCGATTTTTTTTCATGCCCTACCTGAAGCGTGCCTCGCGCCTGCCTCACCTGCGCCGTAGCGCGCCCTGCCCTACTGCCGCTCGTCGCGGCCCTGCCCTAACGGCCCGTCGCAGCCTTGACCTAGCCGCCCGTCGCGGCCCTGCCCTACCGCCTCACGTCGCGGCCTGACCCGCCGCCCTTCGCGGCCCTGCCCTGCCGCCCCTCGTCGCGGCCCTGCCCTGCCGGCCCACGTCGCAGCCCTGCCCTGCCGCCCCTCGTCGCGGCCCTGCCCTGCCACCTCTCGTCGCGGCCCTGCCCTGCCGCCCCACGTCGCGGCTCTGCCCTCGCCGCACCGGCCATAGCGGCCCTGCCCTGCTGCCACTTGTCGCGGCCCTGCTCTCCGCCGCTCGTCGTGGCCCTGCTGGACCGTCGCCTCATCGCGGCCCTGACCTGCAGCCGCCTCGTCGCGGCCCTGCTCTGCAGCCGCCAGTCACGCGCCTGCCCCACCTGCACCTGGTAAGCACCTGCCCTACCCGCGCACCTGCCCTGCCTGCCGAGCCGCGCCGCCCAGCCGAGTCGCGCCACCCAGCTGAGCCGCGCCGCCCAGCCGAGCCGCGCCGCCCTGCCGAGCCGCACCGCCCAGCAGAGCCGCGCCACACTGCCCTACTGAGCTACTGCTGCTACTACTGCCACAGCTGCTATTGCCGCCATGGCTAGCCCTAAAGTCCTTACCTTCGATGCTGAGGGTCGTGCAGTCGACTTCGATGTCTGGGTAGATGATCTACAGCCGTTCCTTCAGTGCGATAGCAAGGATGGAGTCTCGCATTTTTATCTCACGTCTGGCGCCTCTGCTGCACCTGCTGCCGATGCTGATAGTACAGTTCGCTCGCAGTGGACTACTCATGACGCTGTTGCTCGCCTTGCTGTTCGTAGTCACCTGCCTTCTGCTGAGCGCGCGCACTTTGGCCAGTACAAGACTGCTAAGTCTTTGTATGACGCTGTCTTAGCGCGCTACTCCTCCCCTGCCACTGCTACCCTCAGCCGCCTCATGCTACCGTACCTGTTCCCTGACCTGGCCGCCTTTGCCACAGTCGCTGACCTCATTACTCACCTCCGCACTAGTGACGGCCGCTACCGCGCTTCGATTCCCTCCGAGTTCAACGCCAAACCCCCCCCCCCATGTACATCACCCTCTTCTACCTAGTCACCCGTCTCCCTGACTCCCTTTCCTCGGTCAGGGACAACTTTCTCTCCCTTTGCCCCACTGAGCTCACCGTCGACCTGCTAGAGGAGCGCCTCACTGCAGCTGAGAAGAGTATAGTTTCTATAGGAGCTTCTCGCGATGGGTGTTCCCCCATTCCCCTTCTACCCTCTGTTGCATCTGCTGCAGTCGGCCTCCTTGGCGCCGAGGAGGTCGGGGCTGCATCTGCTCCTAGTGGGAGGTGCCGCAGCGGCAAGGCCAAGGGGGGCAAGGGTGGTGGAGGGGACAGTGGGGGCGGCGGTGGTGGCGGTGGAGGAGGCGGAGGGGGTGGGGGTGGAGGCAAGGGTGGTGGCGGGAGTGGGGGCGTCGGTGGTGGCGGTGGAGGTGGTAGAGGCAGCGGCAGCGGCGGTGGAGGTAGCAGCGGCGGCGGTGGAGGTAGCAGCGGCGGCGGTGGAGGTGGCGGCGGTGGTGGTGCTGGTCGGGGTGGAGCTGCGCAGCGTGGAGGCTTTGGCGGTAGCCAGCGCCAGCAGCAGCAGCGTTCCCGCGAGACCCCATCGCCCCAGCAACTTCGTGAGTGGTGCGCTGGGCGTGGGAGGTCTGGGGTTGCGGGTCCCTGCACTTACGTTCTCCGCACCGGCGGGCGCCGTGGGGAGACGTGCGGAGGGCCACACACGTCGCAGCGCTGTTTCGGTCGCTTGTCTAACGCATGGCGCGCACAGATTCCTGACGCCACTGAGCTCCCTAGCTGGGCTGATCTGCTTAGGCAGAATGTTGATATCTTTGCTCTTGACTATGATGCTATCCTTGCTGCCATGTATGCTGTGACTATTAGTGCTGAGGGTGACTGTTACCTGTGTGTGCCGCCTGACCCACGTATAGAGTCCGCTGCTCTAGGTACTAGTGAGGCTGCTGCTCTAGGTACTGGTGAGGCTGCTGCTCTAGGTGCCAATGCGTCTGCTGCTCAAGGTGCTGGTGAGTCTGCTCTCTCTAACACTACGCCTGCTAAGGCCTTACACACCTTCACACTTGACTCAGGTGCTTCCCGCTCTTCTTTCGCGACAGCACCACACTCACGCCGCTCAGTCGGCTACCAAGGTCTTCCCCTTGTGCACCAAGGGTGAGGTCCCGGATGTTTTGATCCCTTGGATCCGCGCTGCCCGTCTCCAGCTCCGCGAGCGATTCGGAACGGAGTTTCCCGTCCTGCGTCTGCACTTTGACAAAGGTGGAGAGTTTACCTCCGACCTTCTGCAGAGCTTTTGTCGTGGGGAGGGCATTTGCCAGACGTTCACGCTTCCAGCCTCTCTGCAGCAAATGGGGGTTGCTGAGCGCCACATTGGCTTGGTCATGGAGGTCGCTCGTACCTCCATGGTCCATGCGACTGCCCCCCACTTTCTGTGGCCGTTTGCGGTCCGCTACGCTGCGTATCAGCTCAACCTCTGGCCCTGTGTCTCCTTGCCGGAGACCTCGCCCACACTGTGATGGACGGGGAAGGTTGGCGATGCGTCGGTGTTCCGGGTCTGGGGTTCTCGTGCCTTTGTCCGCGATACCACCGCGGACAAGCTCTCTGCCCGTGCTATTCCGAACGTCTTCCTTGGCTTTGTCCCTGACGCGCCTGGCTGGCAGTTTTACCTCCCCACCTCGCGCCGAGTCCTGCCCTCCTAGGACGTCACGTTTGACGAGTCGGTTCCCTTTTACCGTCTCTTCCCCTACCGCACTGCCCCTCTCCCCCCCCCCCCTCCCCCGCCGCTCTTCCTTACACCAGGTCCTCCCCCGGTAGACCCCCTCCCCCCTCAGGGTCCTGCTCCCTCAGGTGTGTCTCAGGTAGACGCTGTCGAGCCTGTCGAGGTAGCGGTTGACTCTGGTGCTGCTACTGGGGGTGGTGCTGCTGGGGGTGCTGAGCCTGGGGTTGCTGAGTCTGAGGGTGCGGAGCCTGGGGGTGCTGAGCCTGAGGGTGCGGAGCCTGGGGGTACTGAGCCTGAGCGTGCGGAGCCTGGGGGTGCTGAGCCTGAGCGTGTGGAGCCTGAGGGTGCTGAGCCTGCGGTTGCTGAGCCAGGGGGTGCTGAGTGTGCTGGAGTTCCTACAGGTGCCTCGTCTCGGCGGGAGCCTCTCTCTCCATCTCAGCTGCGCAAGTGGTTTGCTCGCCGCTGGAGACTCCAACGAGGTGCTGCTGGAGCTGGAGGTGCTACTGGAGCTGGAGCTGCTGGAGGTCCTTCTGGTGCTGGTGCTGCTGGAGCTGGAGGTGCTGCCGGAGCTGGAGCTGCTGGGGGTACTACTGGTCCTGGTGCTGCTGGAGGTGCTTGAGCCGCTGGTCCTGGAGGTGCTCGTACTGGAGGTACTGGAGCTGCTGGGGCTGGTGGTGCTACCGGAGTTGGGGCTGGAGTCGCTGGTGTTGTTGCTGCTGGAGGCGCTCCTGGGGCTGGAGTTGCTGGAGGTGCTGGAGCTGGTGGTGCTGCGGGAGTTGGAGCTGCAGACCTTGGAGCTGGGGGTACTTGTTCTGTCTCTGCTGGTTCTGGAGGCGCTGCGCGCACGCGGCCGTACTTCGTTCCACTTCTTCAGCAGGTTCTTGACCTCCCACCTTCTACTGGTCCCACTCTTCCCTTACTGTGTCCACAGCCTGCCCCGTCGTAGTTGCAGCTACAGCCAGCCTCTCCACTGCCTGGTCCTTCTCCTTACTCTGGGCCGACTAGAGGTCTTACCGAGCGTCGTGAGCCTGAGTCTCGTCCTGCGTCGCCTGAGTCTCGTCCTGCGTTGCCCGTTCGCGCTGTTCGCACTGGTAGTCGTGTCCCGCGTCCGCGTCCTCCAGCTGTCCCAGGCACGCACCAGATGGCACTTCGTCCTTCCACTGCTCCAATGCGTGTCCCTCTGCCATCTCCTCCTGCGTCCTACCTTGCTGACGGTCCGGACCCGGAGTCTGACTCCCTTCGTGCTGCTAGTCGTACTGTCACACGACTCCTGGCCACTGTTGTCACTCACCCGTCGTTTGAGTCCAGTGCTGCGTCTGCCCTAGTTGCTGAGCTTGTTGACTTTGTTGCCGCCTGTCGTCTAGACTACGCCGTTAGTCTTGTTGCTGAGTCTGAGTCTGTCTGTCCTCTGTCTGTCGGGGGTGAGTGTGCTCTTGGCACGGACGTCCTTGAGGAGAGGCAGGAGGAGTATCAGTGTTTTGCCGCCGCTTTACCTCATCTCGTGTCCATGCTGCTTGCACCTGAGGGAGACCGGATGCACCAGACATCCCGACCCCGCGCTCTTACGCAGAGGCGATAGAGGGTCCCTACTCCTCTCAGTGGCAGACAGCCATGGACGCAGAGATGGCTTCCTGGAAGTCAACAGGCACCTACGTCGACGAGGTTCCCCCACCTACTTCGCTGCCGCCGTTCTACATCCTCGTGTACGTCGACGACTTGGTCTTTGCCACTGCTGATACTGCTGGACTGGCCCTAGTGAAGTCGGAGCTGCAGAAGAAACACACGTGCACAGACTTGGGTGAGCTGCGCAGCTATCTTTGCTTGCGGATCACCCGGGACAGAGCACAGCGCACCATTACTTTGACTCAGTCACACATGGTGCAGCAGGTCCTTCAACGCTTCGGCTTCACGTACTCCTCGCCACAGCCCACTCCCCTGCCTACTCGTCACTAGCTCTCAGCTCTGCCTTTGGATGAGTCCGTAGAGCCGAGTGGCCCGTATCCAGAGCTTGTGGGCTGCCTCATGTACCTGATGACCTGCACTCGACCTGACCTGGCATACCCTCTTAGCATCCTGGCACGCTATGTTGCTCCTGGGAGACACCGGAAGGAGCACATGGATGCCGCTAAGAGGGTGTTGCGCTACTTGTGCAGTATGTCGGGCATGAGGCTCGTGCTTCCTGGCCTAACGACTTGGCTATGCAGAGGTCGTCACAGGGTTACACTTTCAGCCTTGGCTCCGGCTCTGTTTCGTGGCGGTCTACCCGCTCGTCTTCTGTTCTCAGCTCCAGCTGTGAGGCTGAGATCTACGCAGGGGCCATGGCTGCACAGGAGTTACGCTGGCTCACCTACCTGCTGACCGACCTGGGAGAGCTGTTGGATGCACGTCATTCTGAGTGCATGTCATCCTAACGTCTTGCCGAGTGCTCGTGCTATTCATGCGTGCATAGTTTGCATGAGCATATGTCATTGTGCATGGCTGTTGGATATTATCATCTCTGTGTTTTTTTCCAAGTTTAAATGCTTGATCATGCAGGAGAAATCCAGAACTTTCCAACGATACCAAGATCGCCTTATTCCGACCAAGATCGCCCAAATTACAAGATTTCCAAGACTTGGATTTCTTATTACCTTTTGGGGTTATATCTAATTTGGGTGATTACTTGGACATGACTATAAAGGGATCTTTGGTTGGGTGGTTAGGGAAGGCAACTTTGACTTTTGGACTGGGGTGGCTAGAAGTTTCTAGCATGGCTTGCAAATGTTGCAACACCTAGGCAAAATCCAACTAGATTGGATTTTGCATGTGACACCTCAAGGACCTCATGATGAGGGTTGCATCCTTGCTGCTAGGAAGGTTCCTACCATCCTTCCCTAGCTCTTGGAGAACCCCTTCCCTCTCATGGTTCTCTTGGAGTCCCCAACTCCAACTTCCTATGCCCTAGTGCTTGTACTTCCTCCATCATTCTAGTCATGCGGCTGCTGGACGTTTTTACTTGGTTCTCACCCTATAGAACATCTTAACGACTGATTCAATTTGGAGATGGTAGCTAAGCCTAAGGCGCAGCTTCTTACCGAGCGGATTTGCGTTATTGAGAAAAGATTTCGTCGCAAGCTCTCAAATTGATGGATCCAGAACAACAAGAGCCGCCTCGTTCTCCTCAAGTCCTGTACGTCAACAAGGCCATGATTGCCTTGTGTCAGGAGCACAGACTGGAGCACAGAACGAAGCACATCGCTCTGCGTTACTTCCTTGCTCGAGAGTTGCAGCAGCGTGGTCAGCTTCATCTTGCTTACGTGGCCACTTGGGCCAACACTGCTGATATATTCACCAAGGCACTTCAGCCTTGTGATCATCAGCGTTTCTGTACTGCTCTTGACCTTGTTTGTACTGTGATCTTTATACATATACCTGCATGCTTACACTTGCTAGGTTGTGATCACTGTATTGCTTGTTTGCCTTTATATAACTCTTCATGTGAATTGGCCTCGTGGCCATTTGCTTGTGCTCAGAATGCGTGGTGACTTCGTGATCTACCCTGAGCTCGCTTTTCTTCTCTTGACTAATCTTGTGACCTCTTGTTCTCCCCCACTTTTCCTATGGGGGTGTGTCAAACATATATGACATAGACTATGTAGGCTGTAGTGGGGTAGACAATATGGGGTACAGCACTTTTAGGTTTTCCTACTTGTACCCACCTGACTTCTAGTTCAATCATTCCTTGTTTTACATCTCGCATTTTTATGCTATATCTAGCTTGGGTTTTATTTATCATGCATAGATATGCTTGATTTCCTAGGTTAGGTGCATTCCTATATTTTATTATAGTTATAGCACCGGACCAAGTTACGTGTACCGAACTCAAGCCTATTCGGTTTCCACCGAATTGCTTTCTACTGAGTTCGGGAAGGTTCTGTTCGGGACGCTTCGCAACCCTCAGAACATTCGCGTAACACCTGGGTAACTGGCCTTGTGTCGAGACTATATTTAGCCTCGTGTTGCATCCAGGTGGATCATTCAATTACAACTCTCTTTCCTGGGCTCGGTCCTAGATTCTCACATCAAAGCGTCGAAGGCAGAGGCACCGTTGCTCTACAAGGGGAGGCCAGGAAGCAGGTCCTTGTCCCCGACGTACTCTACGTTCCGGGTGTGTACGCGAGCCTGCTGTCTGCTGGCCAGCTCAAGGAGAACGGCGTGAAACTACAGGAGGACGGCAAAGAGATGATGCTGGTGTCTTCTACCGGCTATGTCCTTGGTCGAGCACGCTAATCTGGCAAAATTCTTTGCACCGACCTTCACCCCAGCTCGACGAAGT
This sequence comes from Closterium sp. Naga37s-1, assembly GCA_947471745.1. NCBI lineage: Eukaryota > Viridiplantae > Streptophyta > Zygnematophyceae > Desmidiales > Closteriaceae > Closterium > Closterium sp. Naga37s-1. The sequence continues at coordinate 627,082 of CANJKZ010000006.1, forward strand.
CGATGATGACTTTGACGGAGGTAGTAGCTCTACGGACTATTGCGTCGGCGACGAAGTTGACCCCGGGTATGTTGCACGCACGGCTTGCGCACGTCAGCGTCGACACATTTGAGAGCTCGGCAAAGCATAAGGTCGCTGCCGGTCTGGACATCAAGAGGTCGACCGCATATGATCTGCCGTGTGCCTCCTGCATCGGCGGCAAACTTGCACGGCACAACTTCCCCGACCAAGGATTGGACGCCAAGAATGCGCTTGAGGTGGTGCACATCGACCTCTGCGGGTCATTTCGAGTGGCTGCCAACGATGGCAGCCTCTACTTTCTTCTGTTGATAGATAGGAAGACTCGCTACGAATGGTTGAGGCCGATCGCAAAGAAAAGCGACGTGCTGGTCGTCTTCGAAAAATGGCTGTAGGAGGTGGAGCGGCTGACGTCGAAGACGGTGAAGAAGTTGCGTTTGGACCGCGGAGGGGAGTTTCTCGGTCGTGCCTTCACCGACCTCGTCGAGGACAAGGAATCCTCCACAATCTTACGTGCCCCTACACTCCGCAGCAGAACGGGATGGCCGAGCGGGAGATGTGCACGGTGGTCGAGGCCGTGCGTACGATGCTTCTACACATAGGCGTGAAGCATCATTGGTGGCACCTCGCTCTGCGACAGGCCGTCTGGGTGCGCAACTGCCTCGAGCGTGCTTCCCTACCAAATGGGACAACGCCGCACGAGCTGCTGTTTGAGAAGAAGCCGGATATTATGCTGGCGCGCGTGTGGGGCAGCATGGTGCAGTTCATGTGCGAAGAATCCTATTCTAATGGAGAGCTGAATTGCGTGTGACGCACGGTCAGAGTTATGGCAGTGATTCTGGACAGAGTGTTTGAATGACTTAGTAGAATTCGAGCATAGTTCCCTAAGGAAAATTGATAGAACAAGATTATGGTACAAGCAAGGAGATCCCAAATAGCAAGCACAATGAACCCTGGAGAAACGTTCCTCGACAAACGTTCGACCTTTCCGAGTCAGCAACGCCAGGTGAAACGACAAGCACATGTGTCTTTCTCCTGAGTTGGCAGCTTCTCAGGTTTCCAACGTTCAGAGTTGTTTACGTTTTTACTGTTAGTAAAAACGTGTTTCAGGTTCAGTTTCCTTACTGATTCGAAATCTCATGGGGAGTACAATTTTGAAAATTCTCCGATTGGTCGAAATTTGTTGTTTTGCGATTGGTCGAAATTCGCGCACCTTGCGATTTTCGGAGACAAGTAATTTTGGTCGACCAGAATTTTTCTGCTCGACGATGCCTCGTTCGAGCTTAATTTTGTTGCCCAGCGTTTCGTCGAAACGCCATTTTCTCCAATTTCGTCGACCCGCAAGGCCCGATTTCGACGCCGATTTGCTACCGTCAACAAGTGCCTTGTCGACGGGTAGTTGCGTAGAGCAGAAACAACACTTCAATTTCGACGACTTAATCTTCTCGAAAATCGACCCGTCGACTGAAAGTCCAATCACCTAAACCCGAAAGATTAAAGTCCCTGAAGTCGCCGATGACCACGAAACGAACACCGTTGTGCTCCGAAAAGCATGGCCGGCTTCGCCCAAGCGAGAGCAGGGCCTTTTCTCCTCGACACTCCCTTGCCCAGCTCGAGCTTGGGCCCCCACACACAAGGTCCACCCAGAACGTACTTAATAGAATACAAGGGGATATTTCTCTGGCGTGCATACTCCCGCACGCCAATCACCGCACCAGCCATGTTAGAGGACATGGCACCTACTGCTGCACTTCATTATTGTCATCGCCGATTTCAGCAAGGCGAACCTGGCCGACCGTGACAGAGCACCGGTTGAAGGCCGGAAAATGCAGCGCCTTAGTGAGGAAGTCTGCCGGCTGTTTGGATGTCGGGATATATTCCAGCGCAATCTTCTTGCGCTTCACCATCTGCTGCAACCAGGCGTAGCGTCGCTCCATGTACTTGAGGTTGCCCTTCAGCCCCAAGCCCTCAGCGACTGCGATGGCGGACTGATTGTCCACGTTCAGAGTAGTCGGCATCCCAGCATCGAGGAGCTGGAACTCGGCGAGGAGGAATCGAAGTCGACGAGCCTCCTTAGCCGCTTCAGTGGCCGCGATGTACTCTGACTCCGTAGAGGACAGAGTCACGCACTTGATGCGTTGGCTCATCCAGGAGACAGTTGCGCCGCCGAAGGTGAAAACATAGCCATTCGTGCTGTTGCGCCTGCTTGTCGCCGGCATCGTCCGCGTCCGCGTAGCCGACCAGTTTCAGAGTCTCCCGCCCGCCACCAAACTCCAGAGCAGCATCATGCGTGTCGGAGAGATAGTTGGGGTAGCGATTGACCTCACGCCAGTGGTTGTCGCTCCTCACCGTCAGACCAGATCCCAGCTTGCTGCACGCAAAAGCGATGTCGGGCCGAGTTGTCGTGGCGGCGAACAGCAGCGAACCGACCTTCTGACGATACTCCTCTTCTTCGCGCGACTGAAAGTCCTCGTCATCGTAAGTCAGCTCAGCATACGCGTCGACGGAAACAGGTGTCTTCGGACACCAACGAGTCTGCTCTTCGTCGATGAAGCGCCTATGCAGCTTGTCGACATAGGACTGCTGGTTTAGCCACAGCTTCCGCGCCGGACAGTCGCGCACAATTTCGAGCCCCAAGTACTTCTCGACCGGGCTGATCTCGCGCAGCTCAAAGGCGGCCTCCAGCAGCTCCTTCAGCTCCTTCAGCATCGCGGTGCTGCTGCTGGCGGCGAGCAGGTCGTCGACGTAGACGAGCACCCAGCACGCCACTCCATCGTCGCCAACTCTGAAATAGAGGGCCTCGTCGACCTGGCTCTTGCTCCAACCAGCACCAGTTAGCACAGCGTCGAGCGCAGAGTACCACAACAGAGGGCTTTGCTTCAGCCCATAGAGGCTCTTCAGCAGCTTGCAAACGCGGCCAGTTCCGTCGTTGTAGTAAGCCGGCTGGTCCATGTAGAGCACGCGGTCAAGCTTGCTCTGCAGGAAGGCATTCTTCATGTCTAACTGCATGAGGTGCAGATCAAGGACGGCGACGATGCTCAGGAAAATCCGCAGAGTGATGTAACTTCCGACCGGTGCATACGTCGCGTCGTAGTCGGCTCCGTAGATCTGCATGAAGCCCTTCACCACCAGGCACACCTTTTCGCGGGCAATCGTGTCGTCGACATGGTACTTCGTCGTCAGAACCGAGCGGTTCTTCATGACATTGACGCCGCGCGGGCGCTCCACCAGCTTCCATGTGCCGTTGGAGATGAGGCTTCGAATTTCCTCGTCCATCGCCGCTTTCACCGCCTTGCCTTTCCAGCTCGCTAACGCCTCCTTCACTGTCATGTTAGTGATGTCCCAGCAATGCTCTGGGTCGGCGTGAATATCGGGGTCGAGCTCGGGCACATCAACATCGAACTGCGCATCGTCGAGCAGAGTGCTGTAGGGGAGATCGGCGGGAGGCACGCATGGTAGCTCAGCCTCTCGGGAGGCTTGCCAAAGTTGGAGTGGGTGGAACATCGAACTGCAGGCTTGTCGGCAGAGACTTCCACCACGTCGCTGTCACTGGACTGCACTCCGGTCGATAGCTCCCCATCAGCGCCGGCGATAACTTCAACAACATCGTCCGATGTGCCATCGTCGAACTGCTGCCTCGTCGTCCGCTCCTCTGAAGCGTGCTCCTTGTTCGACGGCTCCTCTGAATTGCGCTTCTCGTTCGACGGCTCCCCTGTCGACGGCTTCTCTGAAACGCGCTTCTCGTTTGACGGCTCCCCTGTCGGCGGAGACCCCTCTCCAACGCCGACTTGTTTGCCGATCAGATTACGTCGACCACCAGCAATGCCGATGGGGCAACGCACCAATGCTCCCCTCATCGCTGGCGGCCGACGTCGATGCCGACTTAGGCAGAGTGGCAGCGAGTGATGGGGGGGAGGCGGGAAGAGGAGGAGGAGGTTTCGACGAGGGAAGAATGGAGGGAGAAGGATCTTCAGAAGGACCATCGTCCTCGGATCCGAGCAACGAAATCGCCGCTGGCGACGGACCCGTCGGCGGAGAAATCTGCGTCCGCTCTGACGCGGGCCCGTGCTCCACCTTCCACTCCTCCAGAGACATCGCCTCATAGAAGATTGCCTCCACGGTTGTGACAATGCGGTTGGTGGTGAGGTCTAGCACCTTCCATCCCTTGCTCTCTGGCGAAACACCGAGGTGAATTCTCCAGCATGCCTTCGGTGCCAACTTTCCGCCGCGCTGCTGCTCCGGGATCATGAACTGCACCATACAGCCCCACACGCACCCCCGCGTGAGATCCAGCTTCTTCTCGAACAGCAGCTCGTACGGGGCCGTCCTCGGAGGAAGTGAAGCCCGTTCGAGGCAGTTGCGCACCCAGACGGTGTGGCGAAGGGCGAGGTGCCACCAGTGATGCTTCACCCCCATGTGAAGCAGCATCGCCCGCACAGCTTCGACGACCGTGCGCATCTCCCGCTCCGCCATGCCATTCTGCTGCGGAGTGTAGGGGCAGGTGAGGTTGTGGAGGATACCCTTGTCCTCGACCAGGTCGGTGAACGCCCTACCGAGGAACTCCCCTCCGCGGTCAGAGCGCAGCCGTTTCACCGACTTCGACGTCTGACGCTCCACCTCCTTCAGCCACTTCTCGAACACTCCAAGCACGTCGCTCTTTTTCGCGATCGGACGGACCCACACAAAGCTAGTCTTGCGGTCCTTGAGGAGGAGAAAATAGAGGCTCCCATCCATGGCAGCCACGCGAAAGGGGCCGCAGAGGTCAATGTGCACGACTTCAAGCGCAGTTTCAACGTCCGATCCCTTCTCCGGAAAAGTATGACACGCCAGCTTGCCGCCGACACAGGAGGTACCCGGCACATCGGCTCCAGTTGATTTCTCGATGTCCAGGCCGATGGCAACTTCATGTTTCGCCGAACTCATAATAGTGTCAATGCCGACATGCGCGAGCCTCGCGTGCCACTTAACCGGCTTGGACTTCGTCGCCGATACGACCGTCCGCAGAGCAACTGCTTCTGTCGCAGATGTAGTCGATTTCGAGGAGCAGGGGCGGAGGTCGGTGCAGAGGACTCGGCCGGTGTAGCGTGCTCGACCGAGCACATCTCCTGCAGCAGATGCGAGCAGCATCTTGTCATCCTCGTTCTGCAGCTTCACGCCGTTTTCCTTCAACTGACCAGCAGACAGCAGGTTCGCATGCACGCCCGGAACGTACAACACGTTGGGGATGAGAATCGGCTTCCTGGTCTCCCCTATTAGAGCAGCTGTGCCACGGCCTTTGACGTTCTGAAGCGCACCGTTGAACCCGCGCACGTGACGGATTTCTCCTCCTGGCTTCATTTCGATGAAGGCCTCTTGCGTTCCCATCAGGTGATGGGAGCAGCCACTATCGAGGAGAACCACAGTCGGATTTGCCTGCACAGCTGCTGCGACCGCCTGGAAGTCAGCACCAGCCTCTGGTGCCAGCGAAATAGTTGGCTCAACCACGCCAACCATCGAACAAGAGGCTTCCGTTCCGCTCGAGGTACCGGCCTCTGATGTCGACGGCGATTTCGACGACGCAGGCTTCTCCTTCCGCGGCTTGTCTCAACGCCGACGATCGTCGTCCCGTCCTCTGATCGACAAGCATGTTCGGACTCTCCGCGGAATCCTTTCTGATCGTCGTCGGACTCGTCGCGATCAGGGCAGTCATACGAGAGATGGTCAGGGTCTCCGCAAATGTAACAGCGGCGTCCTCCTCGACGCGAACCACTGCTTCCGCGATCATTGCCCTTCGCAGACTTCCCGCGATCAGCGCTCTCCGTAGACTTGGTGTTGGATGACTTTCCGCCATTGCCTCCACCTCCGCTCGGCTTTCCACGCTGCCCCGTCTGACGTCCCTGCTTTGTCGGAGCGACGTAGTTGGCTTGCGGAAAGAGCATGTTCAGACTTTCCGCGGAATCCTTTCTGATCGTCGTCGGACTCATCGCGATCAGGGCAGTCATACGAGAGATGGTCAGGGTCTCCGCAAATGTAGCAGCGGCGTCCTCCTCGACGCGAACCACTGCTTCCGCGATCATTGCCCTTCGCAGACTTCCCGCAATCAGCGCTCTCCGTAGACTTGGTGTTGGATGACTTTCCGCCATTGCCTCCACCTCCGCCCGGCTTTCCACGCTGCCCCGTCTGACGTCCCTGCTTCGTCGGAGTGACGTAGTTGGCTTGCGGAAAGAGCATGTTCGGACTTTCCGCGGAATCCTTTCTGATCGTCGTCGGACTCGTCGCGATCAGGGCAGTCATACGAGAGATGGTCAGGGTCTCCGCAAATGTAGCAGCGGCGTCCTCCTCGACGCGAACCACTGCTTCCGCGATCATTGCCCTTCGCAGACTTCCCGCGATCAGCGCTCTCCGTAGACTTGGTGTTGGATGACTTTCCCCCATTGCCTCCACCTCCGCCCGGCTTTCCACGCTGCCCCGTCTGACGTCCCTGCTTCGTCGGAGCGACGTAGTTGGCTTGCGGAAAGAGCTCTAAAGACCGCTCAGACTCCTGCATGAACTCATCCTGGATGATGTGACTCGAAAGCGAATCCTCGTTCAGAGTCTCGCGCGCGCCGGGCATGATCAGCATCCGTCGCATCAGATTGTAGCTAGAGGGTAGGCCATTGATGACATGCGTGACATACGACGCCACCAAGTACTCGAAGCCAGCCATCTGCATGTCAGCCAAAATTCGTCGCGCTCGATTGCAACACTCGGTCGCCGATTCCTGCTCGCCCATACGAATGGTGCCCAATTTCTTCTCCAACTGGCTGATGTAGAGGTCGTCGGTCACTTTGTAGGTGCGTATGATGTACTGCCACGCTTGGTAGCCGGCGTCCACTCGAAGTCGGCACGGCTTCAGCGCGACTTGCACCAGCGGCAAACAGCACCTCGAAATGACCATGAAGGTCAGAAGGTGAGCAGCGCGAAATTCCGCCAACAATTCAGAGTCGTCTTCGTCCGGCATCTCCACCTTGCCGTCAACGAACTTCTTCAATCCGGCAATCTCCAGCTAGGGTTCGATTGACTCAATCCACGTGATCAAGTCATGTCGGCCTTCAAGCGGCTTCGGCACAGCGTCCGGCAAAAATTTGAAGTAGCCGTACGCCGTAGCGATGCCTCCGTCTCGACCAGCCGACGCATGAGTCGCCGAAGTCGGCCTGGCTCCACTTCCCCGAGGAGAAAGGCGTCGACCATCGATGTTGCCGTTCGAGCTTCCCGCTGCTGCCGTTGACCGCAGCACTTGCGCCTGCACTCCGCCGACGCCGACGTCAGCGGCCCGGATCACTCCACGAACCCTCGTGCTTCCTTCGCTGCCGACTTGGTTGCCACCATCGACCTGGTCGTCGACGTCCCCTTCGTTGCGCGCTGGTCGGGGAGTGGCGGGCAGACCATCCGCCACAGTACGGGTCGTTGGATGATCGCGCGCCCACTGCACGCGGGTTCCAAGGAGCAGAACCTCCACGTTCGCTCCGCCGTACTCGCCAGCCACGTGGCGTGCCTGAACATCATCTAACCGCGCCTGCAGGGTATCCTCTAAGCCTGCAGCGACCTCCTCCTGGTCGTCCATGGCGGTCTAGATGGCTGCCGGCCTACAACGACTTAGGTATTGGGTGCAAAAATCAGCTAATATGAAGGTCGCGGGGCCGTTCCACGCTCACCATACCATGCGAAGAATTCTATTCTAATGGAGAGCTGAATTGCATGTGACGCACGGTTAGAGTTCTGGCAGTGATTCTGGACAGAGTGTTTGAATGACTTGGTAGAATTCGAGCACACTTTCACTAAGGAAAGTTGATAGAACAAGATTATGGTACAATGAACCCTGGAGAAACGTTCCTCGACAAACGTTCGACCTTTCCGAGTCAGCAACGCCAGGTGAAACGACAAGCACATGTGTCTTTCTCCTAATTGGCAGCTTCTCCGGTTTCCAACGTTAAGAGTGGTTTACGTTTTTACTGTTAGTAAAAACGTGTTTTGGGTTCAGTTTTCTTACTGATTCGAAATCTCATGGGGAGTACAATTTCCGAAATTCTCTGATTGGTCGAAATTTGCTGTTTCGCGATTGGTCGAAATTCGCGCACATTGTGATTTTCGGAGACAAGTAATTTTGGTCGACCAGAAATTTTCTGCTCGACGATGCCTCGTTCGAGCTTAATTCTGTCGACCAGCGTTTCGTCGAAACGCCATTTTCTCTGATTTCGTCGACCCGCAAGGCCCGATTTTGACGCCGATTTGCTCCCCTGCACAAGTGCCTTGTCGACGGGCAGTTGCGTAGAGCAGAAACAACACTTCAATTTGGACGACATAATCTTCTCGAAAATCGACCCGTCGAACAGAGATAAAAGTCCCTGAAGTCGTCGATGACCATGAAACGAACACCGTTGTGCTCCGAAAAGCATGGCCGACTTCGCCCAAGCGAGGGGGGGGGCTTTTCTCCTCTGTACCATGGTCCCAGAGCAGCAGCGCGGCGGGAAATTGGCACCGAAGGCTTGTTGGGGTCTCCACTTCGGCGTGTCGCTGAAGTGCAAGGTCTCGGAGGTGCTCGACTTGACGGACAATAAAATCGTCACGATGGTCGAAGCGATCTTCTACGAGACCCTGTCGCTGAGGAAGTGGAAGGCTGAGTACGGGCCGGCATCAACGAGGACGCCGTCCGCCCCGCCGCTGGATTCCTCCTCCGCGATTCCTCCGCTGCTCGCCGACGTCGACGAGCCTGATAATGAGGACGTATAGGAAGTCCCACTCCCTCCTCCTGTTGTGCCCTCGTCGGCCGCCGGCAATGAGGGGAGACTTGGTTTGTCGCATGCGGCGCCGACCGATTGCATCGCCGGTGGCTGACGTGACGCCGAGAAGGTCAGCAACGGGAAGCGGCAGATGACATGGGAGCAGTCGGCAGCGAAGCCGACTTTAGAGAAGCCGTCGGCAGAAGCGCCGCCTGCAGAGAAGCCGCCAGCAGAGGCGCCACCTGCAGCGGAGCCATCGGCAGAGAAGGCGATTCTAGGGGAGCAGTTCGACGATAATTCGTCGAGCGACGACATTGTGGAAGTCGTCGGTGCGGATGGCGGCGGTGAAGGGGAGTTATCGACAAGGGAACAGTCCGACGACGAGAACGTGGTAGATGTCGTGGTCGAAAGGGATAAACCGCGCCGTTCTACCCGCCCCAACATCGGCAAGCCGCCGGAGAAGCTGAGCTATTACGCTTGTCTGCCGCCGACGGCCAACAGCACTCTGCTCGACGACGCAGAGGCCGACGTGCATCTGCCCGAACTCGACCCTGACATGCATGCTGACCCAGAGCATCGTTGGGACATCGCCAACATGACGGTGAAGGAGGTTTTGGCGAGTTGGAAGGGCAAGGCGGTGAAAGCGGCCGTGGACAAGGAGATTAAGAGTCTTATCTCTAATGGGACGTGGGATCTGGTCGAGCATCCGCGCATTGTCAACATCATGAAGAACCGCTGGGTGCTTGCGACAAAGTACCACGTCGATGACACGGTCGCCCGCAAGCAGGCTTGCCTGGTGGTGAAAGGTTTCACGCAGGTCTACAGTGCAGACTACGACGAGACGTACGCGTCGGTGGGGAGCTACGTAACTTTGCGGATCTTCCTAAGCATCGTAGCAGTCCTTGACCTGCACCTGATGCAGCTGTACATGAAAAATGCGTTTCTGCAGAGCAAGCAGTATCGCGTCCTCTACATATACTAGCCTGACTACTTCAACAACGGCACCGGTCGTGTCTGCAAGCTGCTAAAGAGCTTGTACGGGCTGAAGCAGAGTCTGCTGCTATGGCACTCGGCGCCCGACGCTGTGCTAACCGGCATCGATTGGAAGAAAAGCCAGGTCGATGAAGCGCTGTACTTCAAGGTCGGTGACGACGGAATGGCATGCTGGGTGCTCATCTACGTCGACAATATGCTCGTCACAAGCAGCAGCACTGCGATGCTGAAGGAGTTGAAGGATCTGCTAGAGGCCGCCTTCGAGCTGCGCATAATCAGCTCGGTTGAGAAGTATCTCGGACTGGAAATCGTGCGCGACCGTCCTGCGAGGAAGCTGTGGCTTCACCAGCAAGTCTATGTCGACAAGCTGCGTTGGCGTTTCATCGATGAAGAGTAGACCGGGCGAGTGCTGAAGACGCCGGTCTCCGTCGACGCCTACACAGAGCTGGTGTTCGACGACGAGGAGTTTCAGTCGCGCGAGGAAGCAGAGTATCGGCAGAAGGTCGGGTCGCTGTAGTTCGCGGCCACCACGACGAGGCCCGACATTGCCTTTGCTTGCAGCAAGTTCGGATCCAGCCTGACAGTGCGGAGTGACAACCACTGGCATGAGGTCGATCGCTGTCTGCACTACCTCGCTGAAACTCGTGACGTCGCTCTATAGTTCGGCGGCGGACCAGAGTCGCTGTGTCTGGTCGGCTATGCAGACCCCGACGATGCTGGCGACAAGCAGGATCGGACGAGCACCGGCGGCTACGTTTTCGTCTTCGGAGGAGCCGCAGTTGTCAAACTATGTGCTGCTTGTTGTGTAGGCTGTAGTGGGGTAGCCCATACGGGTTACAACCCAAATTAGGGTTTGCTACTTGTACCCATCCTGCTGCTAGTTCATCCATTCCTGTTCGTGATTCTGACATGGTTTCAGAGCAGGTCCTAGCCTAGGACCGATTTCTTAGGGCCCACCGAGTAGCGCTACCCCACCCGTCACGCCACTGTGATCGTGTTGCCCTGCCCTGCCCTGCCCTGCCCTGCCCTGCCCTGCCCTGCCCTGCCCTGCCCTGCCCTGCCCTGCCCTGCCCTGCCCTGCCTTGCCCTGCCCAGCCCTGCCCTGCCCTGCCCTGCCCTGCGCTGCCTCCTGCAGCGCGCACTACTTTGCCTGCGCGCCGACTGCTGCAGCGCGCCCTGCTGAGTCGCGCGCCGCCTGCTGCAGAGCGCCCTGCCCTGCCCGCATGTCACGTGGCCGCGTCGCCCTGCCCGCGCGTCGTGCCGCGCGCCCTGCCCGCGGCCGCGCGCTGCGCCGCCGCGCGCCCTGCCCTGCCCGCGAGCCGCACTGCCGCGTGCCCTGCCTTGCCCGCGCGCCGCTGCTGCGCGCCCTGCCCTACCTGTGCGCCGCACTGCCGCGCGTCCTGCCCTGCCCGCGCGCCGCGCTGCCGCGCGCTCTGCCCTGCCCGCGCGCCACACTGCCGCGCGCCCTGCCCAGACTGCGTCGCCTGTTCGCGCTACTCGCACTAGTCGTCGTGTTCCACGTCCGCGTCCTCCTCCTGTCCCCGGCACGAACCAAATGGCACTTCGTCCTTCCTCTGTTCCACTGCGTGTCCCTCTGCCGTCTCCTCCTGCGTCCTCCCTTGCTGACGGTTCGGACCCGGAGTCTGACTCCCTTCGTGCTGCTAGTCCTACTGTCACGCGTCTTCAGGCCACTGTTGTAACTGACCCTTCCTTTGAGTCCACTGCTGCGTCTGCCTTAGTTGCTGAGCTTGTCGGCTTTGCTGCTCGCTGTCGTCTAAACTACGCCGCTAGCCTTGTTGGTGAGTCTGAGTCTGTCTGTCCTCCGTCCGTCGGGGGTGAATGTGCTCTTGGCACAGACGTCCTTGAGGATAGGCAGGAGGACTTTGAGTGCTTTGCAACTGCCGTACCTCATCTCGTGTCCATGCTGATTGCACCTGAGGGAGACCCGGATGCACCAGACACCCCGACCCCGCACTCTTACGCAGAGGCGATAGAGGGTCCCTACTCCTCTCAGTGGCAGTCAACCATGGACGCAGAGATGGCATCCTGGAAGTCCACAGGCACTTACATCGACGAGGTTCCCCCTCCTGGGGCGAACATCGTCGATGGCATGTGGATTTTCAGGGTGAAGCGGCCGCCGGGTTCTCCGCCTATCTTCAAGGCGCGTTACATTGCACGAGGCTTCAATCAGCGACAGGGAGTTGAATTCTTCCAGACCTTCTTCCCTACCCCGAAGATGACCACTCTTTGGGTGCTGCTGCACGTCGCCGCTCAGCGTGACTACGAGCTTCACTCTCTTGACTTCAGCACTGCTTTCCTACAGGGCAGCCTGCACGAGGAGATCTGGCTGCGCCGCCCACCTGGTTTCACTAGGTCTTTTCCTGCAGGTACCTAGTGGAGCCTCCGGCGGCCAGTCTACGGTCTCCGCCAGGCGCCTCACAAGTGGCACGACACACTGAGGACGACTCTTGCGGCTCTTGGGTTTGCTCCTTCCACTGCTGACCCGTCGCTGTTTCTACGCACCGACACTTCGTTGCCGTCGTTCTACATCCTCGTGTACGTCGATGACTTGGTCTTTGCCACTGCTGACACTGCTGGACTGGCCCACGTGAAGTCGGAGCTGCAGAAGAGACAGACGTGCACAGACCTGGATGAGCTGCGCAGCTACTATGGCTTGCATATCACCCGGGACAGTGCACGGCGCACCATTACCTTGACTCAGTCACACATGGTGCAGCAGGTCCTTCAGCGCTTCCGCTTCGAGTGCTCCTCGCCACATACCACTCCTCTGCCTTCCGGTCACTCGCTCTCAGCTCTGCCTTCGGATTAGTCTGTAGAGCCGAGCGGCCCGTATCCAGAGCTTTTGGGCTGCCTCATGTACCTGATGACCTGCACTCGACCTGACCTTGCTTATCCTCTTAGCATCCTGGCACGCTACGTTGCGCTCGGGAGACACTGACCAGAGCATTGGAAGGCTGCTAAGAGGGTGATGCGCTACTTGTGCAGTACGTCAGGCATGGGGCTCATGCTTGAAGGACGGGGTCCAGTTGTCCTCACTGGTCATGCAGACGCTTCTTGGGTTGACGACTTGGCTACGCAGCGGTCGTCACAGGGTTACACCTTCAGCCTTGGCTCCGGCTCTGTCTCGTGGCAGTCTACCCGCTCGTCTTCTGTTCTCAGCTCCAGTTGTGAGGCTGAGATCTACGCCACAGCCATGGCTGCACAGGAGTTACGCTGGCTCACCTACCTGCTGACCGACTTGGGAGAGCCGCCTATTCTCCTCCAGTTTTGTACGTCGACAACAATGCCATGATTGCTTTGCGTTAGGAGCACAGACTAGAGCACAGAACGAAGAACATAGCTCTGCGCTACTTCCTTGCTCGAGAGTTGCAGCAGCGTGGTCAGCTTCGTCTTGCTTACGTGGCCTCTCAGGCCAACACTGCTGATATCTTCACCAAGGCACTTCCGCCTTGTGATCATCAGCATTTCTGTATTGTTTTAGGCCTTGTGCCTACCTGGCCGCACTTGCTCACTTCTTGACTTTGCTTGTACTGTGATCTATATACTTATACCTGCATGCTTACACTTGCTAGGTTGTGATCACTGTACTGTTTGCTCTCCTTTATATATAAATCTGCATGTGAACTGGCCTTTTGGCCATTCGCTTGTGCTCAGATTGTGTGGTGACTTCGTGATCCACCCTAAGCTTGCTTTGCCTTTCTTGACTGGTCTTGTGACCTCTTGTTCTCCCCCACTTCGCCTATGGGGTTGTGTCAAACTATGTGCTGCTTTTTGTGTAGGCTATAGTGGGGTAGTCCATACGGTGTACAACCCAAATTAGGGTTTGCTACTTGTACCCATCCTGTTGCTAGTTCACCCATTCTTGTTCGTTATTCTGACAGCAGTCTCCTGGTCAAGCCAACGCATCAAATGGGCAATGCTCTCGTCGACCGAATCAGAGTACGTCACGGCCACTGAAGTCGGCAAAGAGGCTCGCCGTTTGCGCTTCCTCCTTGCAGAATTCCGCCTTCTCGACGCAAGGAAGCCGACTGTTCTTCACGTGGACAACCATTCGGCGATCACTGCCACAAATGGCTTGGGGCTCAAGGGCAACCTCAAGCATATGGAGCGTCGCTACGCCTGGCTGAAGCAGATTGTGAAGTGCGGGAAGATTGCTCTGCAGTACGTCCCGACCTCCGAGCAGCCGACAGATTTTCTGACGAAGGCGCTGCATTTTCCGGCTTCCAAACGATGCTCCGTTGCAATCAGCCAAGTGCGTCTGGCCGACGTGGGCAACGGGGATGACGAGGTGCAGTAGTAGGTGCTGTGCCCTTCTGCACGGCTGGTGCGGTGACCTGCGTGCTATGAGTTGTGTGCACACAGATGGAATTTCTCCTTGTACTCTATTCCTCTGGGTTCTAGGTGGTCTTCTTGTGTGGGTGCCCAAGCTTGAGCTGGGCAGGGGAGTGTCGAAGAGAAAAGGCCCCGCCCTCGCTTGGGCGAAGTTGACCAGGCATTTCGGAACAGAACGGTGTTCGTTTCATGGTCATCGACGACTTCGGGGACCTTTTTTTGTGTGCGACGAGTCGTTTGTTGACGAGATTAATTGGTCGAGGTAGAAGTGTTTCTTCTGCTTGATCAAAGTTCTCGTCTAGCAGGAGCTTATCGACGGGAGTGAAACAGCGTCGAAGACGAGCCTTTTTTATAGACGAAATTGGCATAATTGGTGTTTCGACGGATTGCTGGTCGACAGAATTTAGTTTGACAAGTGTTTTGTCGAGCAGAGCGATTCTGGTCGACTAGAATTACTTGGTTCCAAAATTCGCACTGTGCGCGAATTTTGCCCAATCACGAAACAACAAATTTCGACCAATCAGGTAATTTCGGAAATTGTACTCCCCAGGAGAATTCGATTTAGTAAGGAAACTGAACATGAAACACGTTTTTACTAATAGTAAAAACGTGCACAACTATGAACGTTGTGAACCTGAGCAATTACCAACTCAGGTGAAATATGCATGTTTTTGTCGTTTCACCTGCCATTGCTGACTCGACAGATTCAAGTGCTTGTCAAGGAACGTTTCTACAGGGTTCGTTGTCTTTGCTTTTTGGTTCTCGCTCGTACCATATTCTCGTTCAATTAACTTTTGCTAGTGGAACTATGCTTGAATCCTACCAAGGCAATCAAGTTCACTTCTGAGAATCAGTGCCAGAACTCTGACCGTGTGCCCCACGCTAGTTAAGCACTCCCGTGAAATTATATTCTCAGCAAATTCAAAGGCAAAAACCCCTCAACATTAAGGGCGGGGTTTGTCAAGGTCCCAAGTTCAGATGGTTGGTTTTGATGACATCTAGTCCCCTTAAAGTGATGTATTTTTGCCGTGTTCCTACAGCCCCTTATGAGGCCAACCTCCTATCAGGCTCGCAAAGAATCACCTACATATTAGCTTATGCCGATGTTTGATTTCCATTTTTGGTGGATTGTGAAGTGCGAGATAGAATTCAAGGGTGATGTGGCGCACGGCAAAGCGAACAGATTGTGATTTTCCTGCCCTGAAATACTTCCATTGGATCTCATTTTGAAAGAAGCGTATGAACACTAGTCCATTGAGTCAATTCCCAAATTTCATATATTTTTGGCGTGCTGGAAGAAATGCACCCCATACCGACAAAGCAAAGATGTGATCGCCCATTTCCAAGGTGACGTGGAGTTTTTTCTCTGCTAAGTCGCGCGCGAATACATCAAGCACAATACTAGATCTTCAATAATAAAAATTGGTGCTTTGTAAAAAAAATCTCGAGTCATGCTAAAGCTGATATGAGGTTGGCCTGCTAAGGGGCCGTAGGAGCACGCCTTTAGGCCCAAAACAAACTAATAAGTGCATGTTTTAAGGCAAACCCAGATTCTTAGTTGAAGTCGTTAGCACTTTCCTTCCGAATCACACCCTCTCTTCTTCCCTCCCTCTCAAAGCCCCCACTCCCCCCCACCCCTCCCCCTTCCACCCCCACTCCCCCTCCTCCTCCCCCCCGCCTCCACCCCTTTCCTTTTCTCCTTCCCCTTCGAATCCTGACCTTTGCGTCAGACGCTTTAACAGGCTACTTCGACATCACAAACCAAACCCAAATCCCCAATGATGACACCTACAGCAACCAGTAGAGCACTCTCCCAAGCGTTCCACCCTTCCTACTGAACCAAACCTACTATCTTAGCTCATGACAGTCAATACAGATCACCTAGTGTTTTGGGCTGAAGTTTACAGGATATGGGATGTGATGAAAAACTCGCAGGGTTACCATTTCGATCAGAAGAGCGGAAATGGCGTACAATAGTGTAAGGAATTTTCTCGCTCTTCCTTACTGCGACCGTCAACATCGCGTAGAGCAGCAGCCGTTGTTCGCCCGTTACTGCTAACGGGGCTTCGCCAACTTCGCGCGCACTGTTTCACCAAACCTCGCACTGCTGGAGCAGCCGAGTCGGCCTACGCTTCAGGACTAGCCCGAACCTCGCGCCAGCATAGCACTAGCTAGGCTCGCACACACCGCGTTACCGTTTGCACATTTCGCGTATAAGTATTCGCTCATGCCTTCGCTCATACTTTGTACTCATTGAATACTATAGTGCAATCCTCGCTACCTCGATTCATTGCACCCATAACAACTAGTTTGGATTAGTATTGGTGTGGCTAGGCTTGCGTAGGGTCTCCCGTAGTTTGATTGCAGGCTCGTAAGTAGAAGCTAAGAAAAAAACATGCATGTATGAAGTTCCTTAGCAAACGGGCACAACACTTGGAAGCCCTGATTTTACGTGCTGACTTTGGCCCCAACACGGATTTGTCCAAGTGCCAGATTTGGCCCCAAATTGGAATTCAAGTGCAAATTTCAAGGCAGCTCGGCTCCCCAAGTTATGGGCCTAGACCTAGCAACAACTCTGCTCGCGGAACAAGGAGAAGGGAGTCGGTGGGCCAGAAGGTGAATGGCCAAATGCTCCGCAGAAAAATCTAGCGACGAACCTTGCCAGAAACAAACTGCTTGTACTTCCAGAACTTCAAACTTGAAAACACTTTTCTAGCATAGTAAGCTCCATACCCCTAGTTCTCGTCAATAGCCCGTGTAGTTACGCCCATCTTCTTGCTCTATGCTAAGACATTGATAGTACATAGAGATGGGCCATTCCTGCCAGTTTTCCGTGCATAACAAACCTAGTTTGATAGCCAGCAGCAAATACAGGATGATGCCTCTATTAGAATAACTCAAATATTAATTGGACTGGATCAGGTGCTAGAGATTTGTTAGTGGAAGTCTTATGGTGAATTTGTTCATAGTGAATGTACGTAACAAGATGAGTAGGATAAAGCATTACATTAAAGGTCCCTACAGTTCTGAAACTTCTGACGTGGCAATTTCCTTTGTCATAACGCATTTCCTCCTCGATTTCGCCCCTGCTCTTGTTCCTTCCCTTGGTAGGCCTCTTCGCGTAGAAATCGGCCTCCCTGTGCCCTTCTTTCCACAGTGCTTGCACGTCGAGGACCGAGGGCATTCCCGCCGCTGATGTCCCACTTCCCCGCAGGTGTCATAGCGTGGTGCCTGAGTGCAGTCGTGCTGGAGGTGCCCAGCCTGGCCGGATCGGTGGCATCTCCGGCGATCCGTGCTCCCAGCTTTTTCCCGCTGTAAAGGCTCCGAAGGCGTGTTGGCCACCTAGACCCCTTGTCGTCTTTCCCCTCCTCTCGTTTTCGCTCTCTCCAGCTCATACAGCTTGCGCCCCATCTCGTATCTGCACACCATTTCGTAGACTTGTTGGAGTGAGGCTTCCCGTCCCATCTCGAACACTTTGCTCCGCAGCTCTTTCACCATGCTCTGATCCAGGCCATTTAGAAACTTCCCAATGAGTCGTCGCTCGTCCGTACACTCCATATCCAACGCCAGCTCTCGCAGCCGTTCGTAGTACCCCAGTAGGGATTCTTCGCCCTTCCGCTCGAAGAATGCGAATTCACGTATCTCGTCCGGGGTTTGCACCAGGAATTGCCGTTTCAAGCTCTCCAGGAACTCCTCGACGATTCCTTAGTCGCCGCCTCCCAGTAGCCGTATTTAAGCAGCAGGTCCTCTTTTGTGATGCGATAATACGTCTCCTCCTCTCCCGCGAGTGTGTTTGAGAGCCCGCGGAAAGACTCTTCCGCCTCCAGCCCGTCCGGCGTCCCAGCGCACGTTATCAATCTGCATGAGATAGTTGCGGAGGTCAGCACCAACGCCCTCTTGCCTGGTGAACCTCTCTGGCACTTTGATCTCCGGCAGGTTAGTGTAGCGCCATCGCTCGCTCGGGTGCGCTGGCGCCTCCCTCTTCGTCGTCCCTGTCGACCTCGTAGGCCGCATGGTTACACCTCGGAGCTCATCGTCCTCTGTCCATCTTCTGCGCTCGACCGACCCCGTCCTCTGCAGGCGCCGGTTTTCCCCTTCTCCCTACTGCTTCCGTGCTTCTTCGGATGCGCAACCCAGTAGATCTCCTTGGCTGCGCCTGCGGAGATAACTACTACAACGGGAGCTAGACTGCGGGCTAGGCACGGGTGCTCGTGTGATCTCTGTGTTCGTTTGTTCCTTAGTCGTTTCCTTGTGCGCACACTACTTGCTAGTTCACGGAGAGAATTGGCAAGAGTTCCACTTAGGGCGTGTGCACTAGCGTTCGAAAAATATCGAACTTTCACGGTAACCAGACTTCGTGAATGTCGCGAACCACCTTCGCGAAGACACTTTAAAGTAGTGTACACTTTCGAGTTTCACGTGTTCGAGTTCTGAATTCCCGCTAGCATTCGAACATCATTTCGGAGCGCGGCTCGGGCTCCAACTTGTGCGACGTTATAGCGTCCGCGGTTGGATTTCGCGTGGCTTCTAACCCAATCATATTTGATGCGACGATGGCGACCCTTGTTGTGAAGTGAAGCGCGGGACGACTTGCTCGAGCATTTTGTACAAGACTTCGCGGCTAAAGTCAGAGTTCGAAAATGGGTGTTCAAACTACATCGATGACGCTAATTCGATCTCAACGTTTGATTTTCACAGTATCGAGTAATAGTGCACACGCCCTTAGGAATAGTTCAGAACAATGGTGCAACAACCTTGGCATGCAAGACTACATCAGACCTAGCAAAGCTGCTAGTCAACCTCCAGCGCAGCACGGTCGACCGCGTGCCAGCACGACTTGGTCGACCACGCTCCAGCAGAGCAAGGTCGCGGCTTGCCAACCTTGCAAGTCCACGGCGTGCCAACACTACAGCAAGTCGGCTGCACAGCGTTGCACCCGCAGAACAACTGTGCACCCGCTTTGCAGGTGCGCGCAGCTGATTGGTGCACTCTTCCTTGTCACATGCACAGTGCAGACGCCCAGGTCGACTCCACGCCAGCGCCTGTGCCCACCAGCCACGTCGACCTCGAGATACCACTTCCGAGGTCGACCTCGCAGACTCCACCCAGGCGACACTCGCACACATCGCCTATGTATCCCGGTCGACCGGGCAACCACGCCTGGTCGACCAGCTCGGTCGGTCGCCGGCTGTACAGGCCCGGTGTCCCCAATGTCCGGCGCCCACCACCTTGGCGCCCTGTTGCTCAACGCCCAACTTCTCAGCGCCCTACTCCTCGACGCCCTCTAGCTCGGCGTCCCCAGTCTCCCGTGTTGAGGTCGACGTCGGCCCCTCCTTTGTCGACCACACCACCCTGGTCGACCACCAAGTCGACAACAATCCTGGTCGACCGGCTCCACGTCGACCAGCATAGCTGTCAGCCGACCACCCAAGTCGGCTTCTCTAGGTCGGCGTCACCAAGTCGACGCCCTACACGTGTCGACCTCCCAACTCGACCTCCCCGAAGTCGGCGCCCTCCCGAAGTCGGCGCCCTTGCAGTGACCCCGTGCAGGTCGACCAACCCCGTCGACCAGTTCACCCACTGCTGCAGGTCGGCTGCTCCCCTTACACCCGACCACGAGGTCGGCTCCACCCAAGCGAGGACGGGGCCACACCCAACTCCCGTTGACAGCGCCTACGGGGCGGAGCACGATATACTTCGCTGCGACCGGTCTCCGTTCCGATCGATACTCTCCCCGACTCAGGCGCTCCCTGCGTCTCTTCCCGCGGCTCCTCCTGCTTATTACCTGTGTCCATGATCTTCTCTTTCTGTGTTGACTCATATCGCCCAAGCAATCGCAAGAGACTTAGCCGCACATCTTGTTTGATTGTTGAAAAATCCCTTGATCTAACGACAGGCTCCTCTCTCTCTGGCTATTTCTGCTAGGAAAGTAGCACACACCATTCCAGTACATCGAGGAAACAAACAATCAAGCAAGGAGTTCAGAGTAGGCTAGCTAACTATGTACAGTGCAGATCTTGGCTAGCTACTGACTTCTTGCAGGGGGCGTGGGGTAAGGCAAGAACCTGCACATACACACACCAACATCAAACACATACAGCAAGCAAAGCATACACCATCCGACATGCACTTCATCTCAGCCGCCCAACCAGCCCACAAATGTACAAATACGATCTGCACCATCCGTGCTCCTAGGCTCATAACGTGTCTCCACGATCACTTCGCTTCACGTGAAACCACCATCATGGCTGCCATCACTGTACACGCGGGGCGTCTCCATTCATCCCGCACTAGCTTGATTACCCATACACTCTATTTCTACAGCTGTCACCCCCGAATGTCCGTCACCGCTTCGCTGCACGCCTTCCCGTTACTATACTCCGTGCTACACCATGTACACCTCATATCATGCGGAACAGAAACCATATTCTTTCCTTTTTCGTGTGACAATGGACTAGACTTATTTGAGACATTCTCTCCCACTGCCAAACCCCCCACACTATGCACCCTTCTCGATGTTGCCGCTCGAGATGGCATAGAGGTTGACAGCATGGTTGTGTCTTCTGCATTTCTCCAAGGGGTCCGTCGAGAGGACATCTATATGGAGCGGCCCGAAGGATTTCCAGCTCCTTTTTCACCAGGCACTGTTTGGAAGCTGAATCAGCCAGTGTATGGCCTCAAGAAAGCACCCCAGGAATGGCACGACAAGCTCAAGAGCACGTTAGGGTCCCTCGACTTTCACCCATCCACCTCTGACCCCAGCCTCTCCATCCGAGCAACACCATTTTGCTTCTTCATCCTGGTTTATATCGATAATATGATCCTTGTCACCAAGGATCAGACTGAGTTGGATGTAGTCAGAACCGCACTTGGTGAGAAGATGACCATGAAGGATCTTGGGAAGCTGACGAATTATTTGGGCATGGAAATCACAAGTGATTGCACGGCCCGCACCATCACCCTCTCGCAGAAGTTTTACATCAACAACATTCTGACGCGGTTCAAGATGCAGGAAGCAGCATCAATGCCTGCCCCACTCTCTCTGCAGCACCAACTCACTGCACTCTCTGTTCCCTCACCTGAGCCCTGTGATGAGCCTTACCCCGAGCTCCTTGGATCCCTCATGTACGCGATGATGTGCACTCGACCGGACTTGGCCTACCCAGTCAGTGCACGGTCTCGCTACGTTACACTTGGTCGCTTCACTCGCCACCACTGGTCTGCCGCCAAGCGGGTCCTTTGCTATAGGACACATAGGATTATGTTCTCACACTTGGCAGCTCTTCCCCTGTTCGCCTTAAGGGGTACAGTGACTCGTCTTATGCTGATGACCAGAGTGATCGGCGCTCTTCTCAAGGGTATTGCTTTACCCTTGGCAGTGGCGTTGTAAGTTGGCGCTCCACTCAGTCAAACTCAGTCTCACTGTCGACCTATGTGGCAAAGCTGTATGCCGGGACCATGGCTGCCCAAAAGGCTCGTTGGCTCTCCTTCCTGCTGACAGAACTTGGGTATCCTCAACCAACCCCAACGCTTCGGTGTGACAACGAGAGTACTACTCAGATCACCAAGGACCCGTCTTCCACGGCCGTACCAAGCACATTGAGGTCCGTCACTTCTTTCTTCGTGGGCTGGTGCAGCGCGAGTAGCTGAAGGCTGAAAACATTGCCTCCGACTGCAACCTTGCTGACTTGTTTACCAAGTCACTTGTTTGCAAGGACCATTACCACCTCCTCTCGTCCATGGGTGTTGGGCCTCCCTGTGGCTGATATGTTGCAGCCTAGTGGGTGTGTTAGACATAGGCTATCAACATTTTGTGCATTACATTCTATATCTTGTAGGTTATTTGTAGGTTGGGTGTAGATTGTAATCCCAACCCGATCTGGTTGGGATTCCCTCGTAATCTAACAAATCTGCCAACTCACCAATTGGAGATTTGCTAGGATTCCCATCCCATCCTTTCCCTAGCTTTGCTCAACCCAACCCTGTTTTTACTTAAGGCCTAGTGCCTTCTCTACTGATCAATCAGTTCAGCTCCAGTTCTATCACAAGGGAGCATGGGTGCAGGAGAGCATGGGAGTATGGGTGCAGGGGAGCATGGGGGAAGGGGAGTGAAACAGTGGGAGAAGGGGAGTGAAACATTGGGGGAAGGGGAGTGAAACAGTGGGGGAAGAGGAGTGAATCCGTGGGGGAAGGGGAGTGAAACAGTGGGGGAAGGGGAGTGAAATAGTGGAGGATGGGGAGTGACACAGTGGGGGAAGGGGAGTGAAACAGTGGGGGATGAGGAGTGAATCAGTGGGGGAAGGGGAGTGAAACAGTGGGGGAAGGGGAGTGAAATAGTGGGGTATGGGCAGTGACACAGTGGGGGAAGGGGAGTGAAACAATGGGCGATGGGGAGTGAAACTGTGGGGGAAGGGGAGTAAAATAGTGGGGGAAGGGGAGTGAAATAGTGGGGGATGTTGCACTGGAAGCGTGGGAGAAGGGGATTGGAAGCATGGAGGAAGGGAGAGTGGAATAGTGGGGGAAGGGGAGTGAAAGCGTGGAGGAAGGGGAGTGGGAGCGTGGGGGAAGGCGGAGTGGAAGCGTGGGAGAAAGGGAGTGTTGCCGTGGGGGAATGGGAGATGAACCATCCGG
This sequence comes from Closterium sp. Naga37s-1, assembly GCA_947471745.1. Classification (NCBI taxonomy): domain Eukaryota; kingdom Viridiplantae; phylum Streptophyta; class Zygnematophyceae; order Desmidiales; family Closteriaceae; genus Closterium; species Closterium sp. Naga37s-1. Next base: position 649,815 of record CANJKZ010000006.1, read on the forward strand.
GAAGGGGAGTGTAACAGTGCTGTATGTTGCATTGGAAGCATGGGGGAAGGGGAGTGCAAGGGTGGAGGAAAGGGGGGTGGAACAATGGGGGAAGGGGAGTGAAACAGTGGGGGAAGGGGAGTGAAACAATGGGGGAAGGAGAGTAAAACAGTGGGGATGTTGAATTGGAAGTGTGGGGGAAGGGTAGTGGAAGCATGGAGGAAGGGGTGGAACGGTGGGGGAAGGGGAGTGAAAGCGTGGAGGAAGGGGAGTGGGAGCGTGGGGGAAGGCAGAGTGGAAGCGTGGGAGAAAGGGAGTGTTCCCGTGGGGGAATGGGAGATGAACCGTCAGGGACGGGGAGTGTAATAGTGATGCATGTTGCATTGGAAGCATGCGGGAAGGGGAGTGGAAAGGTGGAGGAAGGGTGAGTGGAACAGTGGGGGAAGGGGAGTGAAAGCATGGGGGAAGGGGAGTGGAAGCGGGGGGGAATGGGAGTGGAAGCGTGGACAGGGCATGGGGGAGCATAAGAGCAAGGGAGCAGCGAGGCATGGGAGCAAGGGAGGAGCACAACAGGGGAGTAGCGGGGTGTGGGAGGTGAGGAGCATTGCAGCAGGGGTTACCTCCCTATCCATCTCCCTAGGACAAGCTCCCTTGGGGTTGAGAACAGCCTCACTTATAACTCGTAATTGGACATTGAAGTACCCGTACCGGGCCAATTCGATCACAGGCACATGCGATCGTGTGCAGATGGCAAACTATTCGTTTTCGGTTCGATCGTCGGTCACAACGAAATTGATACCTACCCGTAGGCAAGTACTGCACTGAAGGGAGATTGGGGGAGCGGGGTGATCGATGTCAAACTATATATGTGTTAGTTCTGTGCAGGCTATAGTGGGGGTAGCCCATATGGGGTACAACTCGAAGTTAGGGGTAGTACTTGTACCCACATTTCATTCAATGCAATCATTCCTGCTTGCTATCTTGACATGGTTTCAGAGCAGTAGGTCCGTAGGACCGTTTTTTTTTTCGGGCCCACCATACTTAGCTTCCGACTGCTGTTACCGCGTTACCCCACTACCCTGCGTCGCGCTGCCCCGCGCACGCCCTGCCTTGCCTCGCGTCGCGCTGCCTTGCGCACGTCCTGCCCTGCCCTGCCTGGCGTCACCCTGCGTCAGCGCTCTACCCTGCGCCGGCGCCCTGCCCTGCGCCAACGCCCTGCCCTGCGCCAACGCCCTGCCCTGCGCCGGCGCCCTACCTTGTGCCAGTGCCCTGCCCTGTGCTAGCGCCCTGCCCTGCGCCAGCGCCCTGCCATGCGCCAGCGCCCTGCCCTGCGCCTGCGCCCTGCCCTAAGGCAGCCCACGAGTCGCGCGTCGTGCTCTGCTGCAGCCCGCGCGTCGCGCCCTAATGCAGCTAGTCGCGTCGCGCTCTGCTGCCCCTCGCGTCACACACTGCTGCAGCCTGCGCCAGCGCCCTGCTAAACCCTAAATATAATTAAAATTATTAAAAAAAAAGGCCCTAGGTGCTTTTGCCCTAGGAGCTACTACCTGCTGCTGCTTGCTACAGCCCTGCTGTGGCCGCGCGCCGCCCTGCTCTGGCTGCACGCCGCCCTGCTCTGGCTGCGCGCCGCCCTGCTGCTCTTATTGCTGCTGCTGCTACTCGTGCTACTGCCTTCACTCCGTACTGCCCTAGAGGTCGCGCTCCTCCTAGCTTGCCCGCCATGACTTCCCTTTGTCGTACCGGTGGGACTGGTGACGGTGGTGGTGGCAGCAGTGGGAGTGATGGCAGCCGTAGTAGCAGTCACTATGGTGCTGTTTGGTGCGAAGTGTCTGGCGGAGGCCAGCTGCAGCTACGGCGGCATCCGACCTTTACGCCCCAGTAGCTTCGTGAGTGGCTTTACCAGCATGGGCCGTCTCCGAGTCCGGGTCGCTGCCCGTACGTCATTCGCACAGGTTGTCGAGCTGGTGAGACCTGTGGGACACCTGGTCACGCACAGTCCCGCTGCTTCGCCTATATGACTGACGCCTGGCGCAAAGAGTTTGGCGACGAGGCTGAGATCCCCCCCTGGCTTGAGCTGCTTAGGTCGGGCGTTGCTGTCTTTGCTTTAGACTATGACGCCATCCTTTCTGCCGTGTCTGCTTTGCATGATGGTGCTGAGAGTGACTGTCACCTCTGTGTGCAGTACGACTCCGGTATAGAGCTTGCTGCTCTAGGTGCTAGTGAGGCTGCTGCCTTAGGTGCTAGCGAGTCTGCTTCCTCAGGTACTGCGCCTGCTGAGGCCTTGCACACCTTCACGCTTGACTCAGGTCCTTACCGCTGCTTCTTCCATGACAGTACTGCACTCACACCACTCCCTGCACCTATTGCAGTCTCTCTGGCTGACCCCTCAGGGGGCCCAGTTCTTGCACGGTCCACGACTCTGCTTCCATGCCCGGCGGCTTCCACCTCCCCTCGTTCTCTACGAACTTGGTGAGCAACGCAGTTCTCCAGGACCAGTGGGTTGACACCTTTAACCCTGGAGGACAGCGTGTGGCGATCTGTATGTGCTCCTGGACCGGCCGCCACCTGGCCACGTTTACCCGTCGGCCAGGGTCGAGTCTTTACACACTGACGACTGCGCCTCCTCAGGTAGCTGCTACCGGTCAGGTTTCTACGTCAGGTCAGGTAGCCTCCCCTTGTGAGTATCGCTCCCTGTCGCACCAGACTCTTCTCTGGCACCACCGCCTGGGCCACCCCTCCCTGCCACGTCTACGTAGCATGCACTGTCGCCTCCTTGTGTCTGGTCTTCCCAGGTCTCTCCCTCCCCTCCCTACCTCGCCTGTGCCGCCGTGCCTTCCTTGCGTCGAGGGGCGGCAGCGCGCCGCTCCTCACTCCTCCTCGTTTCTCCCGACAGAGGCTCCTCTGCAGACCCTCCACCTGGACGTGTGGGGCCCAGCCTGCGTTCGTAGACAGGGCGGTGCACGGTACTTTCTACTGGTTGTCGACGACTACTCGCGGTACACTACGGTCTTCCCCTTGCGCACCAAGGGTGAGGTCTCTGCTGTCCTGATCCCTTGGATCCGAGCAGTTCGTCTCCGGCTCCGCCGCAGGTTCCGCCAGGACCTTCCTGTCCTGCGTCTGCACTCTGACAGAGGTGGTGAGTTTAGCTCCGACCTCTTGTGGGCCTTCTGTCAGGGGGAGGGCATCGAGCAGTCGTTCACGCTTCCGGGGTCACCACAGCAAAGTAGGGTTGCTGAGCGCCGCATTGGCTTAGTCATGGAGGTCGCTCGTACCTCCTTGATTCTTGCGGCGGCTCCCCATTTTCTGTGGCCGTTTGCGGTCCGGTACGCCGCGCAGCAGCTCAACCTCTGGCCCCGTGTCTCCTTGCCGGAGACCTCGCCCACACTGCGTTGGATGGGGGAAGTTGGCGATGCGTTGCGTTTCCGGGTCTGGGGTGCTCGTGCCCTTGTTCGCGATACGTCCGCGGACAAGCTCTCCTCCCGCACCATTCCCTGTGTCTTCCTTGGCTTTGTTCCTGACGCGCCTGGCTGGCAGTTTTACCACCCCACCTCGCACCGTGTCTTCCCCTCTCATGACGTCACCTTTGACGAGTCGGTTCCTTTCTACCGTCTCTTCCCCTACCTCACTGCCCCTCTCCCTCCCCCGCCGCTTTTCCTCGCTCCAGGTCCCCCTCCGGTAGACCCCCTCCCCCCTCAGGGTCCTGCTCCTTTAGGTGTGTCTCAGGTAGACCCGCCCCCCTTGGCTGAGCCTGTAGAGGTCACTAGCGACTCAGGTGCTGCTGCGGGAGGTGTTGCTGGGGGTGCTGCTTCTGAGGGTGCTAAGCATGCGCGTGAGGTAATGGGGAGTGCAGAGCTTGGGGGTGTTGAGCCCGTCCGTGAGGGGCCGGGGGGTGCGGATCCTGGGGGTGCTGAGTCTACTGGCATTCCTTTGGGTCTCGTTTCACGACGCGGGCCTGTCTCACCACAGCAGTCACGAGAGTGGCTTGCGTCGCGTACCCGCCTGAGGAGTCGTGCTGCTGTAGCTACTTGTCATGGAGGCACTGGGAGTGCTGGTGTCTCTGGTCCTAGAGGTGCTCGTACTGGAGGTACTGGAGCTGCCGGGACTGGTACTGCTCCTGGAGCTGGAGGTGTCGGCTCTGGGGGTGCTGCTCCTGGAGGTACTGGGGCTGGAGGCCCTGGAGCTGGTGCTGTCAACCCGGGCGTTGGAGACCCTAGAGCTGGAGGTGCCTGTTCTGGGGGTGCTGCTGCTCGAGGCCCTGGCGCTGGTCCTATCGACCCTGGAGTTGGGGACCTTGAGGCTGGAGGTGCCGGTTCTGGGGGTGCTGCTACTGGTGGCGCTGGAGTTGGAGATTCTGGAGCTGCTGGAGGCGCTGGGGCTGGAGGTACTGCTGCTGGAGTCCCTGGAGCTGGAGGTGCTGCTGCTGGAGGCGCTGGAGCTGGAGGTGCTGCTGCTGGAGTCGCTGGAGCTGGAGGTTCTGGAGCTGTGGGAGGCGCTGGAGCTGGAGGTGCTGCTGCTGGAGTCACTGGAGCTGGAGGTGCTGCTGCTGGAGGCGCTAAAGCTGGAGGTTCTGGAGATGCTGGAGGCGCTGGAGCTACTGGTACTGGTGGCACTGCACCGTCGCGCCTGCTTTTCGCTCCGCCGTCACCGTCGTCTCTGCCACCGCCTGACTCCGTGCTTCGCCAGGTTCTTAGCCTCCAGTCTTCCACTGGCCTCCCGTTACAGCCCGGCGCACCACTGCCTGCTCCTTCTCCTTACACTGCGCAGACAGACTCACTTACAGAGCGTCGTGAGCCTGCGTCTCGTCCTGCATCGCCTGTTCGCGCTGGTCGTCGTGTTCCTCGTGAGCGTCCGCCTCCTGTCCCTAGCATGCACGCTATGGCGGTTCGTCCTTCCTCTGTTCCACAGCGTGTTCCCCTACCATCTCCTCCTGCGTCTTCCCTGCCTGACGTTCAGGACCCTGAGTCTGACCTGGTTCATGCTGCTCACCCTACGCTCACGCGTCTGCTCGCCACAGTTGTCACTGACCCGTCGTTTGAGTCTGATGCTGCGTCTGCCTTAGTCTCTGAGCTTGTTGACTTTGCTGCTGCCTGTCGTCTAGACTACGCTGCTAGTCTTATTGCTGAGTCTGAGTCTGTCTGTCCTCCGTCCGTCGGGGGTGAGTGTGCTCTTGGCACGGACGTCCTTGAGGACAGGCAGGAGGACTTTGAGTGTCTTGCAGCCGCTGCGCCTCATCTCGTGGCCATGCTGCTTGCCCCTGAGGGAGACCCGGATGCACCAGACATCCCGACTCCGCGTTCTTACGCTGAGGCGATCGCGGGTTCCTACTCCTCTCATTGGCAGACAGCCATGGACGCAAAGATGGCATCCTGGAAGTCCCGAGGCACTTACGTCGATGAGGTTCCCCTCATGGGGCGAACATCATTGATGGCATGTGGATTTTCAGGGTGAAGCGGCCACCGGGTTCTCCGCCTGTCTTTAAGGCTCGTTACGTTGCATGAGGCTGCAGTCAGCGACAAAGAGTTGATTTCTTCCAGAACTTCTCCCCCACCCCGAAGATGACCACTCTTCGGGTGCTGCTGCACGTTGCCGCTCAGCGTGACTACGAGCTTCACTCTTTGGACTTCAGCACAGCGTTCTTACAGGGCAGCCTGCACGAGGAGATCTGGCTGCGCCGCCCACCTGGCTTCACTGGGTCGTTCTCTCCTTGTACCCAGTGGAGCCTCCTGTTATGTGATGCTATCATTTGCATTCACGTCTGTCTGCCTCCCATCATATGTTTGTGCGTTGCATGCGTGGTGTGAGCGTGTGCAATAATTTGTGTTCGGTATGGTTTGGATTCTCTGAGCGTGTGTGAATGTTATTTGGCTTGAGCAGATATCTAAAGTGACTCCTCTGCTCAAGAGCTTTCCGACGAACCAAGAATCGTTGCGATCGGAGCAAGAACGACGAAGTTATAATCGTTGAAGTTTTGATTGGGATGCGACGACTTTGGGAAGTTGTGAAGTGACACAATATGGGGTACAGACTTTTGGGAATGGTTGTCAAACTTATACTCTACAGTTTGTTTAGGTTGTAGTGGGGTAGTCACTATGGGGATCAGTAAGTTTAGGGTTTCCAACTTGTACCAACACTTTCCTAGTGCAACTCACTCCTTCTTTCTGACATGGTATCAGAGCCTAGGTTAGGAACCTAGGACCGCTTACCTAAGGGCCCACCGTTCCGCTAGAGGCGCCCTCGTGCGCCCCCACCGTCTTAGGGCCCTCGTGCGCCTCTCTGCTAGTGCGCCCTCGCGCGTTCTCCCACTCGCGCTGCCCGTTTGCAGCCCGCTAGCCGCCCGAGCGCGGCCCCACGTTTTTAGCGCGAGCAGCCCGCCAGCCGCCAGCGCGGCCCGTTTCTTCTCGCGCGTGCCGGTAGGCCGTCGCGCGTAGGCCCCGCTCGCTCCTAGGCCGATGCTCGACCCGCCGTCGCCCGCCCCCACATCGCAGCCTGTGCGCAGCGGCGATCGCGCGTCGGCTGCTGCAGCTCGCGCTTAGCCGCCGCACGAACGCAGCCGCGGCCCGCGCGCAGCCGCACCCTAGGCGCCGCCGCGCACCGTGCATAGGCCCAACGTCGCGCCGCCCTACCGGCCCGAGCCGCGCCGCGCAGTCCTGCCCGAGCCGCACCGCGCCGTCCTGCCCGAGTCACGCCGCCCTTACCGAGCCGCGCCGCCCCACCTGCAGCAACTGCTGCTTCTGTTCCTGCTGTTACAGCTGTCCTTACTGCGACAGCTCTAGTGCTACTGCTGTTACTGCTACTACTGCTACTGCTACTGCTGCTACTGCTACTGCTGCCACCATGGCTACTCCCACAATTCTCTCTTTCGATGCTGAGGGCCGCCCGGTTCAGTTTGACGCTTGGCTCGACGACCTGCACCTGTTCCTACAGATCACTGCAAAGGACGATATCTCACTGTACGATCACGCGTCCGGAACCGCTCCCGCACCTGCTGAGACTGCTGACAGTACTGCTCGCTCCCAGTGGCAGACTCGTGACGCTCACGCTCGCCTAGCCATTCGCAGCCACCTACCGCTAGATGAGCGCGCGCATTTTGGCCAGCACAAGATTGCCAAGGCACTGTACGATGCTGTAGTAGCGCGCTACTCCTCGCCTGCCTCTGCTACGATCGGCCGTCTCTCGCTGCCCTATCTTTTCCCCGATCTAGCAGCCTTTCCCACAGTCGCTGACCTCATTACTCACCTCCGCACTAGTGACACTCGCTACCGAGCCGCCCTTCCTGATGAGTTCCTATCCAAGAATCCTCCCCCGATGTACCTCGTTCTCTACCACTTAGTCACCCGTCTCCCTAACTCCCTTCGCGCAGTCAGGGACCACTTTCTCGCCCTCTGCCCCACCGAGCTCACCGTTGACCTGCTCGAGAAGCACCTGCTTGCAGCAGAGGCTAGCATAGTCGCTGTAGGCGCCTCTCGTGGCGACCCCCGCACACCCTTCTTTGACGGGTGTTCCCCTCCCCCCCTTCTCCCCTCGGTCGCCTCTGCTGCCGCTGTCGACTACCTTGGTGCTGAGGAAGTCGGCGCTGCGTCTGCTCCTAGTGGGAGGCGCAAGGGCGGTAGGGGCAAAGGGGGCAAGGGTGGTGGCGGTGACAGTGGGGGAGGTGGAGGTGGCGGTGGAGGCGGTGGGGCCGGTGGGGGTTGTGGCGGTGGTGGGGGTGGTGGCAGGGTTGGGGGGGTCAGTGGCAGCGGCGGGAGTGGTGGCGGAAGTGGTGGTGGAGGGGGCCGGGGTGGAGGCGGTGGTGGTGGCGGCAGCGGGCGTGGTGGCGGCGGCTGGGGCGGTGGTCGGGGTGGACCAGCGCAGCGTGGGGGTTCGGGTGGTGTCCAGTGCCAGCAGCAGCGTCTAGGAGAGACCCCGACGCCCCAGCAGCTTCGTGAGTGGTACTCTCAGCATGGGGGGTCTGGGGGTGGAGGTACCTGCCCGTATGTCATCCGCACAGGTGACCGCGCTGGTCAGACGTGTGGGCGGCACCACACGCAGCACCGCTACTTCTACCGTCTCAAGGACGCCTGGCGTGCACAGCTCCCTGACGCCTCTGGGCTGCCCCGCTGGGCTGATCTGCTTAAAAAGAACATTGATATCTTTGCTCTTGACTTGGTGCTATGTATGCGTTGTCTACTAGTGTTGAGAGTGACTCTTACCTGCGTGTCCCGCCCGACCCGGGCATTGCGTCCAGTGAGGCTGCCGCTCTAGGTGCTAGTGCGTCTGCTGCCCCAGGTCCTGGTGAGGCGTCTGCTCTAGGTGCTGGTGAGTCTGGTGCTTCAGGTGCTCGTGCGTCTGCGCCTTCAGGTACTGCGTCCACTGCGGCACTGCACACCTTCACGCTGGACTCAAGTGCTTCCCGTTGTTTCTTTCGGGACCGAACTGCTCTAGCGCAGCTACCTAGGCCTGTTGCTTTCTCCCTGGCTGACCCCTCCGGGGGTCCGGTCCTTGCGACCTCCACCACTGCCCTCCCTTGTCCTGCTGTCCCGTCTGGCACGCTGTCTGGTCTTTACCTCCCCTCGTTCTCTACGAACTTGGTGGCGGGGCCCGCGCTCCAGGACGCGGGTGTTCACCAGTTCACCCCTGCCTACGAGCGTGTGACACAATGCACGTGTGCTCAGACAGGTCGTCACCTGGCTACCTTCACTCGGCAGCCGGGGTCGGACTTGTACACACTGACCACTCAGTCCCCTCAGGTAGCTGCGTCTGCGTCAGCGTCAGGTCAGTTGTCCGCCCCCTGCTCGTGTCGCACCTTGTCGCACCGGACGGTCCTCTGGCATCACCGCCTTGGTCACCCTTCGATGCAGCGCCTTCGTGGCATGCACTCCCGGTACCTTGTCTCTGGTCTCCCCAGGTCACTGCCTCCCCTGCCACAGTCCCCTGCCCCTCCTTGCCTTCCCTGTGTCGAGGGGCGGCAGCGTGCTGCCCCCCACTCCTCTGAGTTCCCCCCGACGGAGGCTCCTCTGCAGACCCTTCACATGGACGTGTGGGGCCCAGCCCGCGTCCATGGACAGGGCGGAGAGCACTACTTTCTGCTGGTAGTTGACGACTACACGCGTTACACCACAATCTTCACCTTGCGCACCAAGGGTGAGGTCCCTGATATCTTGATCCCTTGGATCCGCGCTACCCGTCTCCAGCTGGAGAGGCGCTTTCACACGGACCTTCCCGTCCTGCGACTGCACTCTGACAGAGGTGGTGAGTTTTCCTCCGGCCTCTTGCGGGCTTTCTGTCAGGGGGAGGGCATTGAGCAGACGTTCACGCTTCCGGCCTCTCCGTAGAAAAATAGGGTTGCTGAGCGCCGCATTGGCTTGGTCATGGAGGTGGCTCGTACCTCCTTGATCCATGCGGCTGCCCCCCATTTTCTGTGGCCGTTTGCGGTCCGGTACGCCGCGCATCAGCTCAACCTCTGGCCCCGTGTCTCCGTTCCAGAGACCTCACCGACACTTCGTTGGCCGGGAGAGGTTTGCGATGCGTCCGTCTTTCGGTTCTGGGGATCTCGTGCCTTTGTCCGCGATACGTCCGCGGACAAGCTCTCCTCCCGTGCCGTTCCCTGCGTCTTCCTTGGCTTCCCCTTTGACGCGCCTGGTTGGCAGTGTTACCACCCCACCTCGCGCCGTGTTCTGTCCTCTCAGGACGTCACGTTTGACGAGTTGGTCCCCTTTTACCGTCTCTTCCCCTACCGCACTGCCCTGCCCTCCGCCGCTCTTCCTCACGCCAGGTGCTTCTTCGGTAGACCCCCTACCTCCCCAGGGTCCTGCTCCCTCAGGTGTGTCCCAGGTAGACCCAGTCGAGCCTGTCGAGGTAGCTGTCGACTCTGGTCCTGCGCGAGGTACTGAGCCTGAGCGTGCTAAACCTGGAGGTGCTGAGACTGGGGGTGCTGAGACTGAGGGTGCTGAGCCTGAGGGTGCGGAGTCTGGGGGTGCGGAGCCTGGGGGTGCTGGGCCTGAGGGTGCGGAGCCTGGGGGTGCTGAGCCTGGAGGTGCGGAGCCTGGGGGTGCTGAGCCTGGAGGTCCTGAGCCTGGGGGTGCTGAGCCTAGAGGTCCTGAGCCTGGGGGTCCTACGCCTGGGGGCGCTCTCTCGTCCCAGCAGCTGCGTGAGTGGTACTCTCAGCACTATCGCCGCAGACGTAGTGCTGTGGGAGCTGGGGGTGCTCCTGGAGCTGGAGCTGAGGGCGCTGGAGCTACTGGTGCTGGTGTCGCTGCCGACCCTGGGGTTGGCGCTGGAGGTGCTGCTGGAGCCGCTGGAGGTGCTGCTGGAGCCGCTGGAGGTGCTGGGGCTAGTGGTACTGCAGGGGCTGGAGCTGGAGGCGCTGCCGCTCGTTCTGCTGGAGGTGCTGCGGGAGTTGGAGCCGCCGCTGAGGGTGCTGGTGCTTTCTCTGCTGGTTCTGGGGGCGCTGCGCGGCCACAGCCGTACTTCGTTCTGCTCCTTCAGCAGGTTCTTGGTCTCCCGCCTTCTACTGGTCCTGCCCCTTCCTTAGAGTGTCCACCACCTGTCCAGTCACAGTCACTGTTACAGCCTGCGTCCCCACTGCCTGCTCCTTCTCCTTACACTAGTCCGACCGGAGGTCTTACTGAGCGTCGTGAGCCAGAGTCCCGTCCTGCGTCGCCTGTTCGTGCTGCTCGCACTGGTCGTCGTGTTCCGCGTCAACGTCCTCCTGCGGTCCCAGGCACGCACCAGATGGCACTTCGTCCTTCCACTGCTCCACAGCGTGTCCCTCTGCCGTCTCCTCCTGCGTCCTCTCTTCCTGCCCTTGCGGACCCGGAGTTTGACTCCCTTCGTGCTGCCAGTCCTACTGTCACACTGCTGTCACTGACCCTTCCTTTGAGTCCACTGCTGCGTCTGCCTTAGTTGCTGAGCTTGTCGACTTTGCTGCTCGCTGTCGTCTAGACTACACCGCGAGTCTGGTTGCTGAGTCTGAGTCTGTCTGTCCTCCGTCCGTCGGGGGTCAGTGTGCTCTTGGCACGGACGTCCTTGAGGACAGGCAGGAGGACTTTGAGTGCTTTGCAGCCGCTGTACCTCATCTCGTGTCCATGCTGATTGCACCTGAGGGAGACCCGGATGCACCAGACATCCCGACCCCGCGCTCTTAGGCAGAGGCGATAGAGGGTCGCTACTCCTCTCAGTGGCAGTCAGCCATGGATGCAGAGATGGCATCCTGGAAGTCCACAGGCACCTACGTTGACGAGGTTCCCCCTCCTGGGGCGAACATCGTCAGTGGCATGTGGATTTTCAGGGTGAAGCGGCCGCCGTGTTCTCCGCCTGTCTTCAAGGCGCGTTACGTTGCTCGAGGCTTCAGTCAGCAACAGGGAGTTGACTTCTTCCAGACCTTCTCCCCGACCCCGAAGATGACCACTCTTCGGGTTCTGCTGCACGTCGCTGCTCAGCGTGACTACGAGGTTCACTCTCTTGACTTCAGCACTGCTTTCCTACAGGGCAGCCTGCACGAGGAGATCTGGCTGCGCCGCCCTCCTGGCTTCACTGGGTCGTTTCCTCCTGGTACCCAGTGGAGCCTCCGGCGGCCAGTCTACGGTCTTCGCCAGGCGCCCCGTGAGTGGCACGACACACTGAGGACTACGCTTGTGGCTCTTGGGTTTGCTCCTTCTAGTGCTGACCCGTCGCTGTTTCTGCGCACCGACACTTCGTTGCCGCCGTTCTACATCCTCGTGTACGTCGACAACTTGGTCTTTGTCACTGCTGACACTGAGGGACTCGCCCACATGAAGTCAGAACTGCAGAAGAGACACATGTGCACAGACCTGGGTAAACTGCGCAGCTATCTTGGCTTGCAGATCACCCGGGACAGAGCACGGCGCACCATTACCTTGACTCAGTCACACATTGTGCAGCAGGTCCTTCAGCGCTTCGGCTTCACGTACTCCTCGCCTCAGGCCACTCCTCTGTCTACTAGCCACTCGCTCTCAGCTCTGCCTTCGGATGAGTCCGTAGAGCCGAGTGGCCCATACCCAGAGCTTGTTGGCTGCCTCATGTACCTGATGACCTGCACTCGACCTGACTTGGCATACCCTCTTAGCATCTTGGCACGCTATGTTGCTCCTGGGAGACACCGACCAAAGCACATGGCTGCAGCAAAGAGGGTGTTGCGCTACCTGTGCAGTACGTCGGGCATGGGGCTAGTGCTTGGAGGACGGGCTCGAGTTGTCCTCACTGGTCACGCAGACGCTTCTTGGGTTGACGACTTGGCTACGCAGCAGTCGTCACAGGGTTACACCTTCAGCCTTGGCTCCGGTTCTGTTTCGTGGCTGTCTACCCGCTCGTCTTCTGTTCTTGGCTCCAGCTATGAGGCTGAGATCTACGCAGGGGCCATGGCTGCAGAGTAGTTATGCTGGCTTACCTACCTGCTGACCGACTTGGGAGTGGTGCCTCGTTCTCCTCCAGTTCTGTACGTCGACAACAAGGCCATGCTGGCCTTGTGTCAGGAGCACATACTGGAGCACAGAACGAAGCACGTTGCCCTTCGCTACTTTCTTGCTCGAGAGCTGCAGCAGCGCGGTCAGATTCGTCTTGCTTACGTGGCCTCTCGGGCCAACACCGCTGATATCTTCACCAAGGTACTTCCGCCTTGTGATCATCAGCGTTTCTGTACTGTTCTAGGCCTTGTGCCTACCTTGCCTCACCTGCTCACGTCTTGACTTTGCTTGTACTGTGATCTATATATCTATACCTGCATGCTTTCACTTGCTAGGTTGTGATCACTATACTGTTGTTGTTGCATATATACCTCTGCTTGTGAACTGGCCTTGTGGCCCTTTGCTTGCGCTGAGAATGTGTGGTGACGTTGTGATCCACCCTGAGCTTGCTTTGCTTCTCTTGACTGGGTACGGGCCACTCGGCTCTACGGACTCATCCGAAGGCAGAGCTGAGAGCGAGTGGCTAGTAGACAGAGGAGTGGCCTGAGGCGAGGAGTACGTGAAGCCGAAGCGCTGAAGGACCTGCTGCACCATGTGTGACTGAGTCAGTGTGATGGTGCGGCGTGCTCTGTCCCAGGTGATCTGCAAGCCAAGGTAACTGCGCAGCTCACCCAGGTCTGTGCACGTGTGTCTCTTCTGCAGCTCTGACTTCACCAGGGCGAGAGCCTCAGTGTCAGCAGTGGCAAAGACCAAGTCGTCAACGTACGCGAGGATGTAGAATGGCGGCAGCGAAGTGTCGGTGCGTAGAAACAGCGACGGGTCATCAGTCGACGGAGCAAACCCAAGAGCAGCAAGTGTCGTCCTCAGTGTGTCATGCCACTCACGTGGCGCCTGGCGGAGACCATAGACCGGCTGCCGGAGGCTCCACTGGGTACCAGGAGGGAACGACCCAATGAAGCCAGGAGGGCGGCGCAGCCAGATCTCCTCGTGCAGGCTGCCCTGTAAGAAAGTTGTGCTGAAGTCAAGAGAGTGAAGCTCGTAGTCACGTTGAGCAGCAACGTGCAGCAGCACCCAAAGAGTGGTCATCTTCGGGGTGGGGGAGAAGGTCTGGAAGAAGTCAACTCCCTCTCGCTGGCTGAAACCTCGTGCAACGTAACGGGCCTTGAAGACAGGCGGAGAACCTGGCGGCCGCTTCACCCTGAAAATCCACATGCCACTAACGATGTTCGCCCCAGGAGGGGGAACCTCGTCGACGTGTAGGTGCCTGTGGACTTCCACGATGCCATCTCTGCGTCCATAGTTGTCTGCCACTGAGAGGAGTACTCACCCGCGATCGCCTCAGTGTAAGAGTGCGGGGTCAGGATGTCTGGAGCATCCGGGTCTCCCTCAGGGGCAAGCAGCATGGACACGAGATGAGGCGCAGCGGCTGCAAGACACTCAAGGTCCTCCTGCCTGTCCTCAAGGACGTCCATGCCAAGAGCACACTCACCCCCGACGGACGGAGGACAGACATACTCAGACTCAGCAACAAGACTAGCGGCGTAGTCTAGACGACAGGCAGCAGCAAAGTCAACTAGCTAAGCGACTAAGGCAGACGCAGCAGCAGACTCAAACGACGGGTCAGTGACAACTGTGGCTAGCAGACGCGTGACAGTAGGGTGAGCAGCACGGGTGCGGTCAGACTCAGGCTCAGGAACCGTAGGCAGAGAAGACGCAGGAGGGGACGGCAGGGGAACACGCTGCGGAGGAGAGGAAGGACGACGGACTACAAGGTGGGTGCCGGGGACAGCCGGCTAACGCGAACGAGGAACACGACGACCGGAACGACCAGAACGGACAGGCGAGATAGGACACGACGCAGGCTCACGACGCTCAGTAAGACCCCCTGTCTGCTCAGTGTAAGGAGAAGGAGCAGGCAGCGGTGAGCCAGGCTGTAACGGAAGACCAGTAGACGAAGGGAGACTAAGAACCTGGCGAAGCAGAGACGGTGGCTAAGACAACGGAGACGGTGGAGCAAAGAACAGGCGCGGCTGTGCAGTGCCACCAGCACCAGCAGCTCCAGCACCCCCAGCAGCTCCAGCACCTCCAGCAGCTCCAGAACCCTCAGCGCCAGCTCCTCCAGGACCAGCTCCACCAGCAGCAGCACCCCCAGAACCGGTACCTCCAGTCCCAGGGTCTCCAGCCTCAGTGTCTCCAGCAGCAGCACCCCCAGACCCAGGGTCTCCAGTAGGAGCACCCTCAGGCTCAGCACCTCCAGCCCCAGCAGCTCCAGTACCTCCAGTACGAGCTGTTAAAGTTATATTTAATATATCCTCCTTGCTGTAGTTACTATAGTGTAGTTATCTGATTGTTTGCTTGGTGGTGCACCTGTTTGTTTGCTATATGTACCTTTGGTCCTATAGTGAACCCAACCATTCTCCAATCCTCCTTGGCACAACTCTCTCGACGCTCGCTTGGCCTAGGCTTCTAAGCCTAGGCCCTAACCCGGTTCCTAAGTTAAGATCGTATTGTAACACGAGCACCTCCGGGACCAGCACCACTCCCAACTCCAGTGACGTCAGCAGATGTACCTCCAGCGGCAGAGACCCGAGCTCCAGAAGCGCGACCCTGACGGCGACCGTACCAGTCGTGCAGCTGCTGTGAGGTGACAGGCACATGCGGACGAAGGCGGCTACTCCAAGGAGACCGCGCAACAGCAGACTCAGAACCCTCAGCGCCAGCACCCGCAGCAGCTCCAGAACCTCCAGCGCCAGCACCAGCAGCAGCTCCAGAACCTCCAGCGCCAGCACCCTCAGCAGCTCCAGAACCTCCAGCAGAAACAACTCCAGTAGCAGAGTCACCAGCTACAGCGCCTCCTGCAGCAGGGCCCCTAGCTCCAGCAGCGCGACCCTGACGGCCAACGTACCACTCACGCAGCTGCTGTGGGGAGAGAGGGAGTCGACGACGAGAGTGCAATGGCAAGGCACCAGCGGAGCGACTACGGAGACGGTGGCTCCAGGGAGACTGCTCACCAGACGCCTCAGCGCCCTCAGGTGCAGCACCGCCAGACTCAGTACCCCCAGGCTCAGCAGCCCCAGACTCCTCACGTCCAGGCTCAGCACCTCCAGTCTCCGCACCCCCAGGCTCCGCACCTCCAGGCCCCGCACCCCCAGGCTCAGCACCCCCAGGCTCTGCACCCCCAGAAGCAGCACCCCGAGCAGGACCACCCTCAGCAGGACCTGAGTCACCAGTGACCTCAACCGGCACAGTCAAGGGAGGAGGGTCTACCTGAGACACACCTGAAGGAGCAGGACCGGGAGCGGGGAGGGGGTCTACCTGGGGAGCACCTGGAGCGAGGAAGAGCGGCGGGGGGGGGAGAGGGGCAGTGCGGTAGGGGAAGAGACGGTAAAAGGGAACCGACTCGTTGAACGTGACGTCCTGAGAGGGGAAGACACGGCGCGAGGTGGGGTAGTAGAACTGCCAATCAGGCGCGTCAGGGACAAAGCCAAGGAAGACACAGGGAACAGCTTGTCCGCGGTTGTATCGCGGACAAAGGCACGAGCACCCCAGACCCGGAAACGCGACACATCACCAACCTTCTCCGTCCATAGCAGTGTGGGCGAGGTCTCCGGCAAGGAGACACGGGGCCAGAGGTTGAGCTGATGCGCAACGTAGCGGACCGCAAACGGCCACAGAAAATGGGGGGCAGCCGCATGGATCATGGAGGTACGAGCGACCTCCATGACTAAGCCAATGCGGCGCTCAGCAACCCCATTCTGCTGCGGAGAGGCCGGAAGCGTGGACGTCTGGCGGATGGCGTGCTCCGCACAGAAGGCTGCCAAGAGGTCTGAGGAGAACTCACCACCTCTGTCAGAGTGCAGACGCAGGACAGGAAAGTCCGACCCGAACCGCTCGCGGAAATGGAGACGAACAGCGCGGATCAAGGGGATCAAAACATCAGGGACCTCCCCCTTGCGCTGCAAGGGGAAGACCGTGGTGTAACGCGTGTAGTCGTCGACGACCAGCAGGAAGTACCGCTCGTGGCCCTGTCCACGGACGCGGGCTGGGCCCCACACGTCCAGGTGGAGAGTCTGCAGGGGAGCCTCTGTGGGAGGGAACAAGGAGGAGTGAGGAGCGGCGCGCTGCCGCCCCTCGACACAGGGAAGACAAGGAGGAGCAGGCGAGGGTGGGAGGGGAGGGAGAACCCTGGGAAGACCAGAGACAAGGACACGGCGGTGCATGCTACGAAGGCGCTGCACTGAGGGGTGACCAAGGTGGTGGTGCCAAAGGAGGGTTTGGTGCGACAAAGCGCGACACGAGCAGGGGCCGCTAGTTGACCTAACGCAGACGTAGACGCAGCGACCTGAGGGGACACAATAGTCAGTGTGTATAGACTCGAGCCAGGCGCACGGGTAAACGTGGCCAGGTGCCGGCCCGTCCGGGAGCACGTACAGTGGGTCACGCGCTGACCTCCAGGAGTGAACTGGTCAACCCACAGGTCCTGAAGGTCAGGACCACTCACCAAGTTCGTAGAGAACGAGGGGAGGTGAAGACCTGACAGGGAGCCAAACGGGACCGCCGGACACGGCAGGACCGTGGAGGAGTGCGCAACGACTGGACCCCAAGAGGGGTCTGCCAGGGAGACTGCAACCAGCCGGCTAAGCGGCGTGAGGGTGGTGCTGTCGCAAAAGAAGGAGCGGGAAGCCCCTGAGTCAAGTGTGAAGGTGTACAAGGCCTCAGCAGGCGCAGTACCAGAGAGAGCAGACTCACCAGCACCTGGAGCAGCAGCCTCACCAGCACCTAGAGCAGGAGACGCACTAGCACCTAGAGCAGCAGCCTCACCAGCACCTAGAGCAGCAGGCTCTATACCTGGGTCAGGCGGTACGCACAAGTAACAGGCACGGTCAGCACTAGTAGGCAATGCATACATGGTAGTGAGAATAGCATCATAGTCAAGAGCAAAGATATCTACCATCTGTCCAAGCAGCTCCAGCTTGGTGGGGAGCTTAGCCTCGTCGCCAAACTCGGTACGCCAGGCGTCGCTCAGACGGGCGAAGCAGCAGGACTGTGTGTGACCAAGCGTCCCGCAAGCCTGATCAGCCCGATCACCTGTGCGAATGACATACGGGCAGCGAACGGTACTCAAAGACCCTCTACTATGAGCTTACCACTCATGAAGCTGCTGGGACGTAAGTGTCTCCCGCGGACGCCGCTGCAGCTGCAGCTGGCCACTGCCAGACGCTCCCGACTGACCAGCTCCAGGGCGACAACCACGACGGCTACCGCCACAACCCCAACTAGCGTACCACTCACGAAGCTTCTAAGGCGTGAGAGACTCGCGCGGACGTCGCTGGAGCTGCATCTGGCCACCGCCAGGAGCAGCAGTAGCAGTAGTAGCAGCAGTAGCGCGAGCAAGGCAGGCGCGGGAGGCAGGCAGAGGGCGCGGCAGCGCGCGAACAAGGTAGGTGCTCACCAGTGGCGGGCAGGGCCGGCGCTTGGCGACGGCGATGGCGGGGTCGCAGCAGCGGCTGTAGAGTAGGGCCGCGGCAGCTGCAGGGCGGGGCCGCGTCAGCGGCAGGTCGGGGCCGCGTCAGCTGCAGGTCTGGCGGGGCCGCGTCGGCGTCCGGGCGGGGCCGCGTCGGCGGCAGGGCGCGGCCGTGTCAGAGGCAGGGCGGGGCCGCGTCGGCGGCAGGGCGCAGCCGCGTCGGCTGCAGGGCGCGGCCGCGTCAGAGGCAGGGCACGGCCGCGTCAGAGGCAGGGCGGGGCCGCGTCGGCGGCAGGGCGCGGCCACATCAGAGGCAGGGCGGGGCCGCGTCGGCGGCAGGGCACGGCCGCGTCAGAGGCAGGGCGGGGCCGCGTCGGCGGCAGGGCGCGGCCGCGTCGGCGTCCGGGCGGGGCCGCGTCGGCGGTGGGTCGCGGCCGCGTAAGGGGCAGGGCGGGGCCGCGTCGGCTGCAGGGCGCGGCCGCGTTAGAGGCAGTGCGCGGGGCCGCCTCGGCGGCAGGGCACGGCCGCGTTAGAGGCAGGGCGCGGCCGCGTCAGTGGCAGGTCGCGGCCGCGTCAGCGGCAGGGCGGGGCCACGTCAGCGGCAGGGCGGGCCGCGTCAGCGACCTGGCAGGGCGGCGCTCTGGCCTGCAGGGGCGGCTCGCGGGCCGGACGGGCCTGCAGGGGCGGCTCGTGGGCCTGACGGGCCTGCAGTGGCGGCGCGTGGGCCTTACGAGCCTGCAGGGGCGGCGTGAGGGCCTTACGGGCCTGCAGGGGCGGCGCACTGGCCTAGGGCAGCAGGAGGCAGCGCGAGGGCTGCAGGACGGCGCGCGCAGCGCAGCACGTCACAAGGCAGGGCAGGCAGGCAGGCGCAGGACAACACGTGGGGTAGTGCGGTAACCGCAATGGTAGGTGGGCCCGAAAAAAAAGACTGTCCTACGGACCTAGTGCCCTGAAACCATGTTAGAATTGTTAGAGACTAAGGACGGAGTCTATGAAGATTAGGAGCCGAAATATCTCAAAATCGTTGGGCCTTGTTTCTGGACAGAAAAAGTCGAGTTCACAAGAAACGCCGTCGACGAAAAATTCACGCTTGAAACTTCACCAAACTCAGATATGTTGTAGCCCTAGTCTGTGGCTACAATTCCCAATTTGAATCGTACGATATGGTGAAGTATTTCTTGAGATATCAGTTTCGGCGCACTAGGGGGTATGCTGCCATAGAATCTTAACTCAATCACAAAGTTCACACAATTTTCACACAAGGAAGTGAGAGTAGCAATTAACCAGGTGGGAGGGAAGAGGAGGACGAGAGGGAAGGTCACCAAGGAGTCCCCAACCAAGGAAACCCCATAAGCACACCAAATCTCTTCCCTATAGGAACCCCACTTTTACTTTTGTCACTTACCAACCCATGCCATCCACCTTGCCCAACTTGGCCACACTTGCCAACCTGGTTTAGCTCCTCCCAACCACTTGGCAGCATCTACAGTGATGTTGACGAATTTCCCAACGCCCAAAAGTCTATACCCCTTATGGAGTCAACCCCACAACTTCCCATAGTCACCACAACCAAATATCAAAAGCATACGAACTTCCAACGTTTGTAACTTTCTTGTTCGTGCTCCGATTGAAGCGATACTTGGTTCGT
Source organism: Closterium sp. Naga37s-1 (assembly GCA_947471745.1). Lineage (NCBI taxonomy): Eukaryota > Viridiplantae > Streptophyta > Zygnematophyceae > Desmidiales > Closteriaceae > Closterium > Closterium sp. Naga37s-1. The sequence goes on from CANJKZ010000006.1 coordinate 669,304, forward strand.
CGGAAAGCTCTTGAGCAGAGGAGTCACTTCAGATATCTGCTCAAGCCAAATAACATTCACACACACTCAGAAAAACCAAACCACATCAAACACAAATTCTTGCACACGCTCACACCACGCATGCAACGCACGAGCATGTGATGGGAGGCAGACGGACGTGAATGCAAGTGATAGCATCACATAACAAGAATCTAGCAACAGGAATGAATGCACTATGAAAGAGTAGGGTACAAGTATGAACCCCTAAATGGGGCTGTACCCCATATTGGCTACCCCACTACAGCCTACACATGTATAGCATTCATATAGTTTGACACGCTCCTCTGGCTACAGGTCACTCGCTCTCAGCTCCACCTTCGGACGAGTCCGTAGAGCCGAGTGGCCAGTACCCAGAGCTAGTGGGCTGCCTCATGTACCTGATGACCTGCACTCGTCCTGACCTTGCGTACCCTCTTGGCCTTTTGGCACGCTACGTGGCTCCTGGTAGGCACCGAAAGGTGCACATGGATGCTGCGAAGAGGGTACTGCGCTACTTGTGCAGTACATCGGGCATGGGGCTCGTGCTTGGAGGGCGAAGCTCAGTTGTCCTCACTGGACACTAAGACGCTTCTTGGGTTGACGACCTGGCTACGCAGCGGTCGTGACAGGGTTACACTTTCAGCCTTGGCTGCGGCTCTGTTTCATGGCGGTCTACCCGCTCGTCTTCTGTTCTCAGCTCCAGTTGTGAGGCTGAGATCTGCGCCACAGCCATGGCTGCACAGGAGTTATGCTGGCTCACCTACCTGCTGACTGACTTAGGAGAGCGGCCTCGTTCTCCTCCATTTCTGTACGTAGACAACAAGGCCGCCATTGCCTTGTGTCCGGAGAACAGACTAGAGCACAGAACAAAGCACATCGCTCTGCATTACTTCCTGGCTCGAGAGTTGCAGCAGCGTGGTCAGCTTCGTCTTCCGTTCTCCCCCACTTTGCCTATGGGGGTGTGTCAAACTATATATGTGTTAGTTCTGTGTAGGCTATAGTGGGGTAGCCCATATGGGGTACAACTCGAAGTTAGGGTTAGTACTTATACCCACATTTCATTCAATGCAATCATTCCTGCTTGCTATCTTGACAATTGAGGCCTGGATGAGACGGGGGGAGCAGAGTAAGCATTCTGCTTAGTCTGCAGAGTGCGAGGGGTGTGCGCCTCCGGTAGCAATTTCGCCCCGTAATGGCCATTAGGAATGCGCTTTCACAATTGCGCAGCCTGCCATGTGACGGCACTGTGCGGGCGAGTTTGCGTCACTATCTCGTCCCCTGTTGAGTATGCGGATTGTGCTAGATTACGCCGTGTTCCCGCAAAAACCACATCACATTCCTATTCGCGTTGCGCGTGTTCTTGTAAGCCGTGGCGCATTGTCAAACTTATATGCTATAGTCTGTGTAGGCTGTAGTGGGGTTGGCAATATAGGGTACAACACTTTTAGGTTTTCCTACTTGTACCCACCTGTTTCCTAGTGCATTCATCCCTCGTTCTTTCACATGGTATAGAGCAGGTTCCCTAGTGGGAACGTTTCCTAGGGCCCACCGAAAATCGATATTTTTTTTACCTGCCCGGAGCGCGCTTCGCCCCTGCCCGAGTCGCGCCCCGTGTGCCTGCCCTTCCGTCGCGTCCCCTGCCCTTAGCGGCCCGTCGCGCTCCCTTACGGCCCCGTAGCGGCCCCTCTCACGGCCCCTCACGGCCCCTCTCACGGCCCTTCGCGGCCCCTTCAGGCCCCTCGCGGCCCCTTCGTGGCCCCTCGCGGCCCCTTCGCGGCCCCGTCGCCGCCCTTTGCGGCCCCGTCGTCGCCCTTCGCGGCCCCGTCGCCGCCCTTCGAGGCCCCTCGCGGCCCCTTCTCGGCCCCGTCGCCGCCCTTCGCGGCCCCGTCGCCGCCCTTCACGGCCTCGTCGCCGCCCTTCTTGGCCCCGTCGCCACCCTTCGCGGCCCCTCGCGGTCCCGTCTCGGCCCCGTCGCCGCCTTTCGCGGCCCCTTCACGGTCCTTCGTGGCCCCTTCGCCGCCCTTACCGGCCCCTCCTCGGCTCCTCCTGGGGGCTTCGGTGGCGGCGGTGGAGGCGGAGGCGGCGGCGGCGGTGGCGGTGGGAGCGGAGGAGGAGGCGGTGGCGGTGGGAGCGGAGGAGGAGGCGGTGGCGGCGGTGGCGGAGGTGGCGGCGGCGGAGGTGGAGCTGGTCGGGGTGGCTCTGCGCAGCGGGGCGGCTTCGGTGGTGGTCAGCGCCAGCAGCAGCAGCGCACTCGTGAGACCCCGCCCCCACAGCAGCTTCGTGAGTGGTACGCTGCGCGTCAGCGGGGTGGGGGTGCTGGTCCTTGTGCCTACGTCCTGCGTACCGGCGACCGCACTGGTGAGCCGTGCGGTGGCCCGCACACCACCCAGCGCTGCTTCGGCCGCCTGACGGACGCTTGGCGTCTCCAGTTCCCTGACGCCACTGAGATCCCCCGCTGGGGTGAGCTGCTTAGGTCGGGGGCTGCTATCTTTGATCTGGATTATGATGCTATTCTTGCTGCCATGTATGTTGTGTCTACTAGTGATGAGGGTGACTGTTACCTGTGTGTTCCGCCTGACCCGGGCATTGAGGCTGTTGCTCTAGGTGCTGGTGAGGCTGCTGCTCTAGGTGCTAGTGCGTCTGCTGCCCCAGGTGCTGGTGAGTCTGCTCTCTCAGGCACCACGTCGGCTCAGGCCTTACACACCTTCACCCTTGACTCGGGTGCTTCCCGCTCCTTCTTTCGAGACCGCACCACGCTTACGCCGCTTAGTCGGCCAGTTGCGGTCTCCCTGGCGGACCCCTCTTGGGGTCTTGTCCTTGCCCAATTCTTCACTGTCTTACCGTGTCCGGCGGCCCCCTCTGGCACCCTGTCAGGTCTCTACCTCCCCTCATTCTCTACAAACTTGGTGAGTGGTGCTGATCTACAGGATGGGGGGGTTGACCAGTTCACTCCTGCGAGTCAGCGGGTGACCCACTGTACGTGTGCTCGGACGGGCCGACACTTGGCCACGTTTACCCGTCAGCCGGGGTCGAGCCTGTACACACTGACTACTGAGTCTCCTCCTGTTGCTGAGTCTAGTCAGGTAGCTGCGTCGGGTCAGGTGTTTGCTGCAGCGTCCAGGTCTGGTCCTGAGTCTGCTCCCTGCTCGTGTCGTCTCCTGTCCCACCAGACTCTCCTCTGGCACCACCGCCTTGGTCACCCCTCCCTGCCTCGTCTCCGAGGCATGGCCTCCCGTTACCTTGTCTCTGGTCTCCCCCGGTCCCTCACTCCCCTCCCTCCGGGGCCTGCCCCTACCTGCGTTCCCTGCGTCGAGGGGCGGCAGCGCGCCGCTCCTCACTCCTTAGAGTTTCCTCCGACAGAGGCTCCGCTGCAGACTCTTCACATGGACGTGTGGGGCCCCGCCCGCGTCCGTGGCCAGGGTCACGAGCGTTACTTCCTGTTGGTGGTTGACGACTACTCGCATTACACCACGGTTTTCCCCTTGCGCAGCAAGGGTGACGTCACTGAGGTGTTGATCGACTAGATCCGCGCAGCTCGTCTCCAGCTCAGAGAGAGTTTCGGCTCGGACTTTCCTGTTCTGGCTGCACTCTGACAGAGGCGGAGAGTTTTCCTCTGGCCTTCTAGGAGCCTTCTGTCGTGCACAGGGCATCCACCAGACATTCACGCTTCCGGCCTCCCCACAGAAAAATGGGATTGCTGAGCGCCGCATTGGCATGGTCATGGACGTCACTCGTACGTCCATGATTCATGCGGCTGCTCCCCATTTTCTGTGGCCGTTCGCGGTTCAGTACGCGGCGCATCAGATCAACCTTCAGCCCCGAGTCTCCTTGCCGGAGACCTCCCCTACTCTGCGGTGGACGGGGAAGGTTGGCGATGTGTCTGCGTTTCGTGTCTTGGGATCTCAGGCTTTTGTCCGCGACTTGTCTGCGGACAAGCTGTCTCCCCGTGCTGTTCCCTGCGTCTTCCTTAGCTTCCCCCCTGACGCGCCTGGTTGGCAGTTTTACCACCCCACCTCGCGCCGTGTTCTGTCCTCCCAGGACGTCACGTTTGACGAGTCAGTTCCTTACTACCGTCTCTTCCCCTACCGCACTGCGCCCCTCCCCCCGCCGCCGCTCTTCCTCGCGCCAGGTCCCCCCCGGTAGACCCCCTTCCCCCTCAGGGTCCTGCCCCCTCAGGTGTGTCTAAGGTAGCTGTTGACTCTGGTGCTGCTAGGGGTGCTGAGCCTGCGGGTGCGGGGTCTGGGGGTGCTGAGCCTGGGGGTGCTGAGTCTAGGGGTGCTGAGTCTGGGGGTGCTGAGCCTGGGGGTGCGGAGCCTGAGGGTGCTGGGCCTGCTCGTGTGGAGTCTGGCGGTGCTGGGCCTGGAGGTCCCTCGGGTGCTTCGTCCCGGCGGGAGCTGCCCTCTCCACAGGAGCTGCGCGAGTGGTTTGCTCGGCGCTGGAGCCGTGCTGCTGGAGCTGGAGGTTCTGCTGCTACGGGTCCCGGAGGTGCTCGTACTGGAGGTGCTGGAGCTGCTGGGCCTGGGGGTGCTCCTTGTGCTGGAGCTGCTGGCGGTGCTGGAGCTGGCGGTGCTGCTGGAGTAGGTGCTGCTGGAGGTGCTGGAGCTGTGGCTGTTGGGTCTTCTGGTGGTCCGGCTGGAGCTGGAGCTGCTGGGGGTGTTGACGCTGGAGGTGCTGCTGGCGCTGGTGCTTCTGAGGGTGCTGGAGTTGGCGGTGCTGCAGCTGGGGGTGCTACTGGTGCTGGTGCTGCCACTTGGGGTGCTGGTGCTGTCCCTGCTGGCTCTGGAGGCGCTGCGCGGCCGCGGCCGTACTTCGTTCCGCTCCTTGAGCAGGTTCTTAGTCTCACGCCTTCAACTGGTCCTGCTCCTTCCTTAGAGTGTCCGCCGCCTGTCCAGTCTGAGTCGGAGTTACAGCCCGCCTCCCCGCTGCCTGCTCCTTCTCCCTACACTGGTCCTACTGGAGGTCTTGCTGAGCGTCGTGAGCCTGCGTCTCGTCCTGCGTCGGCTGTTCGTGCTGCTCGCACTAGTCGTCGTGATCCGCGTCCGCGTCCTCCTGCGGTCCCAGGCACACACCAGATGGCGCTGCGTCCTTCCACTACTCCACTGCGTGTCCCTTTGCCGTCTCCTCCAGAGTCCTCTCTTCCTGCTCTTGCTGACCCGGAGTCTGACTCCCTTCGTGCTGTTAGTCCTAATGTCACGCGTCTTCTGGCTACTGCTGTCACTGACCCTTCCTTTGAGTCCACTGCTGCGTCTGCCTTAGTTGCTGAGCTTGTCGACTTTGCTGCTCGCTGTCGTCTAGACTACGCTTCTAGTCTTGTTGCTGAGTCTGAGTCTGTCTGTCCTCCGTCCGTCGGTGGTGAGTTTGCTCTTAGCACGGACGTCCTTGAGGACAGGCAGGAGGAGTTCCAGTGTTTTGCTGCTGCTTTGCCTCATCTCGTGTCCATGCTGATTGCCCCTGAGGGAGACCCGGATGCACCAGACATCCCGACTCCTCGATCGTACGCTGAGGCGATCGAGGGTCCCTACTCCTCACACTGGCAGTCAGCCATGGACGCAGAGATGGCTTCCTGGAAGTCCACAGGCACCTTCGTCGACTAGGTTCCCCCACCTGGGGCGAACATCGTCAGTGGCATGTGGATTTTCAGGGTGAAGCGGCCGCCGGGTTCTCCACCTGTCTTCAAGGTGCGTTACGTGGCTCGAGGCTTCAGTCAGCGGCAGGGAGTTGACTACTTTCAGACCTTCTCTCCCACCCCGAAGATGACCACTCTTCGGGTGCTGCTGCACATTGCCGCTCAGCGTGACTACGAGCTTCACTCTCTTGACTTCAGCACAGCTTTCTTGCAGGGCAGCCTGCACGAGGAGATCTGGCTGCGCCACCCACCTGGCTTCACTGAGTCGTTTCCTCCTGGTACCCAGTGGAGCCTCCGGCGGCCAGTCTACGGTCTCCGCCAGGCGCCCCGTGAGTGGCACGACACACTGAGGACTACACTTGCGGCTCTTGGCTTTGCTCCTTCTACTGCCGACCCGTCGCTGTTTCTACGCACCGACACCTCTTTGCCGCCGTTCTACATCCTCGTGTACGTCGACGACTTGGTCTTTGCCACTACTGACACTGCTGGACTCGCCCACGTGAAGTCCGAGCTGCAGAAGAGACACACGTGCACAGACCTGGGTGAACTGCGCAGCTACCTTGGCTTGCAGATCACCCGGGACAGAGCACAGCGCACCATTACCCTGACTCAGTCACACATGGTGCAGCAGGTCCTTCAGCACTTCGACTTCACGTACTCCTCGCCTCAGGCCACTCCTCTGTCTACTCGCCACTCGCTCTCAGCTCTGCCTACGGATGAGTCCGTAGAGCCGAGTGGCCCGTACCCAGAGCTTGTTGGCTGCCTCATGTACCTGATGACCTGCACCCGACCTGACCTTGCATACCCTCTTAGCATCTTGGCGTGCTATGTTGCTCCTGGGTGACACCGACCAGAGCACATGGCTGCAGCGAAGAGGGTGTTGCGCTACTTGTGCAGTACGTCGGGCATGGGGCTAGTGCTTGGAGGGCGGCGTTCAGTGGTCCTCACAGGTCACGCAGACGCTTCTTGGGCTGACGACCAGGCTACGCAGCGGTCGTCACAGGGTTACACCTTCAGCCTTGGTTCCGGCTCTGTTTCTTGGCGGTCTACCCGTTCGTCTTCTGTTCTCGGCTCCAGCTGTGAGGCTGAGATCTACGCGGGGGCCATGGCTGCACAGGAGCTACGCTGGCTCACCTACCTGCTGACTGACCTAGGAGAGCCGCCTCGTTCTCCTCCAGTTCTGTACATAGACAACAAGGCCATGCTGGCCTTGTGTCGGGAGCACAGACTGGAGCACAGAACGAAGCACATTGCTCTTCGCTACTTCCTTGCTCGTGAGCTGCAGCAGCGTGGTCAGCTGCGCCTTGCTTACGTGGCCTCTGAGGCCAACACTGCTGATATCTTTACCAAGGCACTTCCGCCTTGTGATCATCAGCGCTTTTGTACGATGCTAGGTTTTGTGCCTACTTGGCCTCACTTGCTCACTTCTTGACCTTGCTTGTACTGGGATCTGTCTATATCTGCCCTTGCTTGTTTACCTTTATATATAATCTTGCATGTGAACTGGCCTTGTGGCCTTGAACTTGTGCTCGGAATGTGTGGTGACGTTGTGATCCACCCTGAGCTAGCTTACTGTGCTTTGCTTGATTGGTCTTGTGACCTCATGTTCTCCCCCACTTTGCCTATGGGGGTGTGTCAAACTTATATGCTATAGTCTGTGTAGGCTATAGTGGGGTAGATAATATGGGGTACAACACTTTTAGGTCTTCCTACTTGTACCCACATGTTTCCTAGTGCATTCATCCCTCGTTCTTTCACACGCATGTCATTTGTGATTTCGGAGGGGCCACTCATCCCATGTCGTTCTCGGTGTAATCGCACTCTGATTTGAGCGGCACACAAACGTGAGGCTCAAAGCCATCGGTGGCTGCCGTTAGCACATTACTATCAATGAAGAGCCTATGGTTATCTCTGGCGTCACTACTTACCTCGATGATAACTCCAGCCTGTTCGTCGTCGCCTTACCACCAGCACACGGTCTCGCGTGCGTAAGTATTCATTAGGTCAACTGTTGGTAGGTGAGTGTGTTGTCTCGGATGTCTCACTCGAAATTGTGCAAACAGTCGACCCAGCCCTGGGTTAGGCGTGCGACACCAAATCCGTCGTCACATATTGTCTTGCACACCCACCCACTGTCGATAGTGGTTTCGCGAAGAAGTGTTGGTTCGTGTTGCGAAATGAAGGTTCTTTGGCGAGTCTAGTTTTGACTCAACTTTAGTTTCAGATTCGTAAGCCAATCAGACCAGCCCTTTTTACCTCGACTGCAAAGCACTTGATCCTCTTGAGACCATGACTTTAAGACCGTTGCCCGAGGGGAGGGAGGTCACAGTCAATCGCGGCCGTTCAAGGCAAAGATCCGGCGGTGCCAAGGAGTGCCCCGTAAATTTATGGCCGCGAGGAGCAACTAACTCGTTCTCCTGGTTGGCCTACGTGCAACTCGTCGACCCCATGACATCAGGGCCCAAAATTCAAGGGTGTTTTACCCTTTCTACCCTTGCTATGGGCCGCTTTTCCAGGATTGCCCTGATTTAGTACGTGTATTTGCCAAACGACCCTGACTGTAAAAATGTAGTTTTTGAAATACACTTTCAAAATCAGGCCTCCCCGAGTTTTCCCCTGACGAGTCAGGGTACTTTTTGAAATGCACTGAAACAGACTTCCTTCGTGTCGTTTCTGTGCAACAGGGCCCGTGTGGCCACTCGACCGAGATTGGTTACAAAACTGGCCCCAGCAGTCACTTTCGCACTGTCAGCTCTACAAAACACACCACACCACAAGTATGAGGTAGTGGCATTTGGATTTTGCTCTTGCATTCAGGGTGGTTCCATAAATACCCTTACAAAGACAGAATACTGGCCAAAACACACTGATTAGCACTGGGCAAAAATTTTTTCACCCTGACTGTCAGGCAAAGGGGCCAGGGGGACCCTGATATGGCAGGGTGCCCCGAAACCAATTTTTGGCCCTGCATGACATCCTTCTTCATCCCCCCTCCCCGGGGGGTATTACACCATAATAAACGGGTAGGCTAGAAAATTACCTACGTTACCAGGTGTTATGAATGAACTTTCAGAGTTACTGTGAAATCACTGAATGACGATACGATGAAAGTGACAGGATTTGATAGGAGAAATCCTTGCTGTGCGTGAAGGTCGGACGAATGTGGTTTGGAAAGGTTGCGATTGGAGCGGGGGCGATTCAGGTGTGGGTTGGGTGTGGCATTGTAGGCCGAAGCATATGACGCATGGCCCTCGGGTTGTACTCGCAAAAATGCGCGTACATCAAGGAATTACAATCTCTTACATAGGTAGCTTAATTGTAACTTGGAGGAAGTAGTGAATGTAGTTTTTTTCAACCATATCGTATGTTTTTCCATGCAAACACGCACACATACGACTATGAGCAGTACAGCGTTCTCATTGAGAGTACGGCACCTTTGGAACACGCCACTAGAAATAGGAGCACATCTCCCAACCCTTGATCAGGCTCGTCATTCGGCACCTATCCCTAGCCAGGTGCGCGTCACGGCGCGTCTTGACAAAGTTGAGTGTGCCATGGCGACGGCAGGAGCGCTGCCGTCGCGGCTGCTGGTGCTGGTGGGGTCGGAGACGGGCAACGCGCAGGACGCGGCGGAGCAGGTAGCGCGAGAGGCGGCGCGGCGCGGATACGGCGTGCGCGTGACGTCCATGGCGGACTACCGCGCGGTGAGAGCGGCGCGCTGGGGGAAACGGAGGAGAGTGCGCCGGATGAGGAGGAGAGCGCGAGAGGTTTTGAGGAGAATGAGGTGGTTGAGGGGGCTAGCAGTATTCTGAGAGAGGCGCGGGTAGATGGAAAGGGTTTGGGAGGAATCGAATGAGCGCGAAGATTGCAGTAGGTAATTAACACAGATCCCGGCGCGCAGGCCTTGTTCTTGCACTCATGACTCCTACTCCGCGATGCGCCCCCTCCCCCCTCACCACGAATCCCCCTCCGTGCAACTGCGTGGGTGGCGCGCGTGCAGGAGCAACTGCCCGGGGAGGCAGTGGTGGTGCTGGTTGTGGCCACGGCGGGGCAGGGCGAGGTGCCCAGCAGCATGAAGGTGAGCCATGGGGACCAGGAAGAGCATGAGGGCCACGGAGATTATAAGGGCCAGGGGGATCACGGGGACATTCCAGGGAATAGGGTCCATGCCCACGCACCCCCGCCACACAAATTGCATGCCATGCTACACTGTGGTGCGTTGTTTCAAGCGACGCGCTCTCACCACACCACACCTCGTCCTGCACTCCGCCCGCTCTCCCCTCTCCCCCAGCGCTTCTGGCGCTATCTGCTGCGGCGCTCGCTGCCGCGCGACTGGCTGGGCGGCACGCGCTATGCGGTGTTCGGGCTGGGGGACTCCGCCTACCAGCACTTCAACGTGCGTGCCCTGCCCTGCCCCGCCCTGCCCTCTGCTCTCTCGCCCTCCCCCACCCTCTGCACCCCCATTGCTGCACTGCTCCCAATCCCTTTAAGCCTGTGCTCCTCTTCCCCGCCCCCCTCACTCACTCTCCCGCTGCCAGTCTTGGCGCGCTGCATGCTGCCTCGGCGCCACCTCTGGGCCGCTCATCCGAACCCTTTTCCTCCTCCCTGCAGCCCGTCTGTTTTTTTTGCAATTTGGAAACACATCTACGTGGCTGCTCTTGAATCCCGCAGCCCAAATTGATTAATTTTTGTAGGGTTAACGTGAAGTTTGCACCAGGTGGGCTGTGCTGCTCTCTCATCAAGTCCCCACTTAAATTTTCTGGATAGGTTTGGTATCGGGAGTTCCAAATTGCATGCGGTGATCTTTCAGGTTTGCCGCAGTCGAAAGTTGGACGAGGCCTCTCGCAAGTATTCAGCCAGTTAGATTGTTTGCACAAAGTAAAACCACATGCTTCACGGATCTGTGTTCTACTACACAGCAGAAAACCAAGTCTGCTGCGCGTGGCTCGCAAGTTGGGACACGGGCTCTAAGGGCCCAATGCTTCTCAACGGTGTCATGCCACTCTGCTCTATGCCCTGCCACCATGCCACGGCGTGCAGGCAGCAGCGAAGAAGGTGGATCGGCGCATGATGGATGTGGGCGCCGTGCCTCTGCTGCCCAGAGGGCTGGGAGACGACCAGCACCCCTGTGGGTGAGTGCCCCCTCCCCCATGCTCACGCCCACGCCCGTGCTCCCTCTCCCGCGCTCCCACACTCCTGCAATTCTCCTATCTCTTTAAAATCCCACCATCTCTCCGCATCTCCATCCCCATCGCGTGCACACAACCCCCCCCCCCCCCCTCCCCCCCCCCCCTTTCCCCCCCCACAAAACCCCTAACCCTTTTCCCCCTTTCTCCCCCGTGTGTGCAGGTACGCACCAGCGCTGGACGTGTGGCTGGCATCGCTGTGGGCCGTGCTGCCACCACCGCCACGGCTCCCCTCGGCCTCCTCCGCCCTGCCCCCTGAGGACCGCCCCCGTCTACACGTGCAAGTGCTGCCTGATGCCACCGCAGATACTGCACCGCCACCACACACGGCAGCACCGCCATCCGCCCCTGCACCTGACGCTGGTGGGTGCCCCACTGCCCACCTCACCAGCAGGTCGCTGTCGCTATCGTGTTGGCCCGGCTGTGTCGCCTGCCGCATGGCCTCACTTGCAAACCATGCCCTGCCACCCGCATGTGGTAGGAGCCATCAACTGAATCCCTTTATTGTCGCCCGTTTGTTCGACCCCTTGACCAGCGATAGCAGCGGATGAGTGGGTGGCATGGTCGCACGAGATGGCGGCAGCAGTGGCCATGATGGATGCTGCACTCTCCGCGCCCTGGACGCCCCACTCGCCCTCGCACGCCGGCACTGCCGACGCCACTGCTGCTGCTCCACTTGCTGCTATTTCTGACCAACCACCAGTACTTGAGGCCACCGATGCTGCGTCTCCTGTCACTTCAGCAACAGCAGCAGCAGCAGCAGCAGCAGCAGGTGGTGGTGGTGATGGTGGTGCAGGGGACAAGCAGCCCACTTTCGACCGCCACCATCCGTTCCTCGCAACGCTGGTGAGACACACATGAATCATGATTCCCGCACCCAGCCGTTGTAACCCTGAGCCCTTTGACCAACACCTTCTCTGCTTCTTCTGCCTCTCCTCTCTCTCTCGCCTGCCACATCAATGCCAACTCATTCCGTTTCCTTTCGTTTTCTCCCCACCATGCGTCATGCATGCGCTCATACTAGGGTATACCTGCTCTGCCCCAACCACGCTCACTCCTCCCTCTTCCCTCTTGTCGTCATGCCACTGCGCTTCCATCAGCTTGCAGCGTCTCCCTGTGCTCACAGCACCACTGGCAGGATGTGATGCCTGTGGCTCCCAGCAGCAGGTGGCAAGGGAGGGGGAGATGGAATGGAAGGAGGGGAGGGAGTGAGATGCGTGTGTGACCTGCCATCCTGTGCTGTGCGCGTGGCAGGAGGTGAATCGGCGCATCACAGCAGAGGGCCACTGGCAGGACGTGAGGCACATCGAGCTCGACGCCCGTGGGGTACGCTGCTTCTCCTGTTTCTTGCTGCTCCTCTTCCTTGCTGCTGCAAAACAGTGTGGTGTGCCCCATGAGCTCACTGCCGCTGCTGGGCTGCTATAACAACTGCCCCAGTACAGCCCCACTCCCATCTCTACCGTCCCTGTGATCACCCTCGATATAACCTCCTTCATTGATTCGCCTGTCTCCATCTTTCCTTCACATTTCTTACTTCCTCTCTGTCCCCCTCCCCCCTCCACGTGCCACTGGGCCCCGCATGACTTCCCCAGGGACCGCAGTACTCCCCGGGGGACGTGCTGCACGTGTTCCCCTCGCAGCCACGCTCCGCTGTGCTGGCTCTGCTGCGCCGCTGCCACCTGCACCCACACACACGAATCCTCGTCAGTGCCTCCTGCAACCACGCACACACACTCTCACTTGCACCGCCCTCTCTCACCACCCTCTCTCACCACCCTCTCTCACCACCCTCTCTCACCACCCTCTCTCACCACCCTCTCTCACCACTCTCTCACACGACCCTCTCATTTGCACCAACCACAGAGTCATGGTCGTCCCACCCTGCAATCCACAGGGCTTGCTGTTTGCAACTTCACTCCCTTTACACACACGGCATCTCTCTTAACCCTCTCTTTTCTAACCCGTACCCTGGCTGTTCTCCCTCTGTTCTCATGCCATGCTCTGTGTTATGGGAATGGGTGGAAGGGCCTCTCCGTCCCTTCCTCGCATGCATCTATTCCTCGCATGCATCTATTCCTCGCATGCATCTATTCCCTCATTGCAGCTTCGCCTATTTTGACCTTCCGCCTCTGTCCTTCCCTCCCGTCCCTCCACCTGCCCAGTACAATTGTCAGCGGCAGCACACTCTTTTTCAATGTGCCTGGCAACTTCCTTCCTCCTCTCTCATCATTCGTGTACGCACACCATCCCACCACACCACAGGTGCGGCCAGCAGGCGAGCTCTCCTCCACTGCTGCAGGGGGCACGCCAGTGTCGCTGCTGTCGCTCGTGGCGGCCACACTGGACATCAACTCCGCATCGCCACGCGCCTACTTCTTTGAGGTCAGCATGGCAATGCACCATCACTCTCCCCATGCTGCCCTCCACAACGCAGTCCTCTCTCTGTGCTGTGCACATGCATGGCCGTGGCCCTCTATTCCACCCTATGGACCGTCACTGACCCTCACCCATGGCCAGTGGTTGTACTTGCCTGCCTCCCCTGCCCTCCCACGTGCGTGCCCTGTGTGCCCTGCTGTGTGCGGGGCAGGTGTTGGCGCGCTTTGCATCGGACGAGAGGGAGCGGGAGAAGCTGGCATGGCTGGCATCGCCAGAGGGCCGTGAGGATCTGCACGAGTACAACCAGAGGGAGAGGCGCACCGTGCTCGAGGTAAGGCTGCTCTCCCTCTCCTAGTGACTTGCTGCCCAACTGTTCCAGTTCCCTTGTCTCCTTGCCTTTCGTCACAACCTTATCCTCCCCGCTTGTCCCTCTGCAGTGTTGTCCTGATTCAGAAGCACCCTGTCATCCAGCCCGGTGGCAGCTACATCTGCCTGCCCAGCTTCGTCTAATATTCCCATCCAACCGTGCGCCACCACGCTCTGCACTCTCCCGCTCGCCCCTCTCCCTTCCCCCCCACCAGGTGCTACAGGAGTTCTCCTCCGTGGCACTGCCTCTGCCCTGGCTGCTGCAGCTGTGTCCGCGCCTGCAGCCGCGCTCCTTCTCCATCTCCTCCGCCCCGCTCGCCCACCCTGGTCGCTGCCACATCACAGCAGCGCTCGTGCGCGTCACCACGCCCCTCAAGCGCACGCGCCTCGGCCTCTGCTCGCGCTGGCTGGCTTCCCTGCACCCAGGCCAAGGTCAGTCTGCCTCCTCTTCCCCATCTGCTGGTCACACACGCAACACATCGTTCCAGTCCCGTGCGTGCCCCAGGCAATCTCACATGGCTCCTGGGAAACAGCTTCACTAAATTTGGAATCGATTCCCTCACCCAAATATCACGCCACTTTCCCTCCTTGCCTGCCTCATGCCTCCCTGTTGCCGCTATCCCCATCCATGTGTGCGTGCCTCCGTTGCTCCCCTCTGCCATGCAGCCCCGCCTCTGCCCATCTGGGTCACGCCCGGCACCCTCTCTCTACCGCCCCCCTCCGTGCCACTTGTTCTTGTTGGCCCTGGCACTGGCTGTGCTCCCTTCCGCTCCTTCATCCACCAACGAGCATGCCTTTCACGTGCTACGGCCTCTGCTGATGCGGCTGGTGCAGAAGATGGTGTTGCTGGTGCAGCGGCACCGGTGCTCTTCTTCTTTGGGTGCCGCTCACAGCAGGGCGACTACCTGTACCAGGCGGAGTGGGAGCGCCTTGCAGGCATGCACCAGCAGGCGCGGTTGGATGAGGGAGGCGGCTGGCAGGAGGGGATAGCAGGGAGTGAGAGCGTCAAGGCAAATGGCAGTGTGGGTTGCACTGATGAGGCAGCTGGAATGGATGGGGTGAATGGGGCTGGTGCGGTGGCAGAGGAGTCGAGAGTAATCGGTGCAGGAGGGCAGAGGGAGGGGCATGAGGGCACCCCTCTGGCGCAAGAGAAGGGAGGTGGGCTGTTTGTGGCGTTCTCGCGTGACCAGCCATCCAAGGTGTACGTGCAGCACCTGATTCGAGCGCAAGCACGGCAGGTGTGGCACTTGCTGCAGCAGGGTGCCGCGGTTTTCATTGCTGGCTCAGCCAATAAGATGCCGGCAGATGTCATGCGCTCACTGGAGGATGTGGTGAGGAGGGAGGGTGGGGTGGAGGAGGAGCAGGCGAGGGTATGGGTGAAGGCGCTGCAGCGAGCAGGAAGACTCATGGTGGAGGCATGGTCATGAGTCATGACGCGTGGATGTCTAGGTAGTTTTGAGGGACATGCTGAGTCTGGTAGACCTTGTTGATGGGAACAGTCCTGTGTCCAAGTAGTCTCTTGGATTTCCATGTGGTCTTATTGGTTGCCAGAGAATCTTTATCCAAGCATGTGGAAAGGTGCTCACAACCAGGGCTCTTGCTAACTTTTAAGCAAAAAAAATCGTCTGACCCTCTGTTACGAGTGCAATTGAGTGAACGAACGAGAATTGCACTATCGAAGCAAGAGTCCAAATGAGCGAAGGCATGAGCGAAGAATATATAGTGAAACTACAGTGGTAACGGTAATGGACTGTGGTTGTCGCACGACGGGCCTGGGACTGAGGTTGGGAAAAAGTGTCGAAGCGGAGGCCCGGAGCGCGGGCTACCCGCCGAGCCGTGAGGTCGGGGTGCGATGTGCGAAGGTGGCGGGCGGATTGTCGATGCGAGGGTTGCGAGTGGTAACGGTGGTGACTGTGGTGCTACAGTGATGTACGCGTTGAGCAGGGATGCGAAGTAAGGAAAAGGAATTTTCCTTACACTACCCCCCCCCCCTAAGGAAGTCCTCCTTACGAAAGTGCGTGTACATCCCTGAAATTTCGGCTGCGCAGATACTCGGTGAGGACGGGGTGGTTTTCGATTCTGTCCAGGGGAACCCAATTGTCTTCGGTGGGTGTACGGTCCTTCCAGCGGAGTAAGAACTCGATCCTTCGGGCTCCTCGAGGGTCGCGAACTCTGTGACTCAGGATTTTCTCGGGGGTGATGATTGGTTCAGTTGGTGGTCTTGTCATGCTGGCCGGGCGATTGCGTGGCAGTTGGCTCGTGGACGGGACGTAAGGGCGAAGTAGGCTGACGTGGAATGAGGGGCTGACGTACCAGTCAGCAGGGAGGAGGAGGTGGGCGGTGACGGGTGTAAGCATGTGGCTTATGCGAAATGGCCCGCAGTATCGGGGGCGGAGTTTCGGGGTGATGGGCAGTCGGAGGTTCTGAGTGTCAAGTAAAACTAAGTCGTCGGGCTGGTAAGTGACGGGTCTGCGGTGGCGGTCGGCGTTGCGTTTAGCGATGATGTTCGATTTTTTTTATTGCGTCTACTGCCCGGGTCCGTGCTGCTTGTAATATTTCGGCGAACTGTTGTGCTCGTGGTACTTGTTTGTCGGGATTCGAGGTCATGGGTACTGTCGGGTCTTGTCCGTAGTTTAGGTAAAATTGTGACTGTTGGGTCGTGGCGGATGGCGAGTTGTTGTACGCGAATTCGATTAGTGGCAGTTGCTGTTCCCACGTGGTCGGGTCGTCACACGTGGCCCTGATGAGCTGTTCCATGGTCTGATTTGTCCGTTCTGTCTGTCCGTCGGTTTCGGGGTGGTATGATGAACTGAACTGCAGTCGTGTGCCGAACTGCTGCCACAGGTTCCGCCAGAAGTTGCTGGTGAATTTCGTGTCGCGGTCGCTGATGATCGCGGCTGGTATCCCGTGCAGTCGAACGACGGTGGAGATGAAGAGGCGTGCTGTTTCTTCGGCTGTGATTGATTTTTTGCAGGCTGCGAAATGTGCCATTTTCGTCAGTCGATCGACGACGACCAGGATCGCGTCGTTCCCACTCGCCCCAGCTGGTAACCCCGTGACGAAGTCCATCGTCACCTGCTGCCAAGCACGCTCTGGGGGTGGTATCGGCTGCAACTGTCCCGCCGGCCGCTGTCGTGATGATTTCATGAGCTGACAAGTGGGACACGATGCCACGTGTCGTTGTACGTCGGTCAACATTTCGGGCCAGTAATAATACCGCTGCAGCTGCTGCCGTGTTTTTTCTACTCCGAAATGCCCCGAGGTAACTCCGTCGTGTGCCTCCTGTAACAGTAATTCCCGTAGCAGTGTATACCCAGGCACCCAAATGCGGTCAGTCCCGGTTTTTACGTAATAGACTCCCTTTGCTGCTGCGAACTGCTGCGAATGTCCTCCTGTGAAGAATGGATCCGTTTGGTACCCGTGGGTGAATAGGCCTGTCAGTAGCGGGCTTGTCTGGGCGAGTAGTATTGCGTGGATCTGGGCAGTGGGGCGGGTCAGTGCGTCGGCGATGTTCGAGGCTCCCTTTTTGTAAGTGACCGTGTAGTGAAAGTTGGACTCGAGGAAATCGAGCCAGCGAATCTGTCGTGGGTTGAGGTGTGGCTGTGCGCGAAGGTACTGTAGTGATTTATGGTCTGTCCGTACTGTCACGTCCGCGCCAGTCAAGTAACAGCGCCATACTTTGAACGCGTGCACGATCGCAAGCATTTCGCGGTCGTGTATCGGGTAATTTTTCTCGGGCGGATGCAGTTTTCGTGACTCGTATGCGATAGGCTGTAGGCCATTGCCGAAATCCTGTAGCAGTACGGCTCCGATGGCGATATCGCTTGCGTCGGTAACTACTTCGAATGGGCGGTGTGGGTCGGCGATGCGCAGGACGGGCGGGGAACAGAGAACATTTTTCAGGGCAGAGAAGGAAGCATGCTCTTTCTCCCCCCACGTAAAAACGACCCCCTTCCGCAGTAAGTCCGTCAGTTGGGGCAGTTAACCGTGCCATATCGGGGACGAACCGACGCACATAATTAACGAACCCTAAAAAGCTCTGCAGCTCCGTGATGTTCGTCGGGGGATGCCACGCTTGTACCGTATCCAGCTTCTTTGGGTCGATTTCAACTCCAACCTCCGAAATAACGTGCCCCAAAAATTCTAACCTATCCTGGAAGAACTCGCACTTGGAACCCTTGGTCAGTAATCTGTGCTCGTCTAAAACCTTAAACACTGCTTCTAGATCTGCTAAGTGCTGCTGCTTATCCCGACTGTACACGAGGTGTCAGAATATTATGCTCTAGCCTGTAGTGGGGTGCTCTATAGCGAGTACAACTCTTCTAGGGTTTTGGTATTTGTATCCCCATTCTTGCTAGTGCAACCCTCTTCTTTCTTCTAAACTTTAACATGCTATCAGAGCAGGTCGATCCCCTTGGATCGATCCTGTGGGTGGGCTCACCACCCTGTTGCTTCCGCTGCAACTGCTACTGCTACTCTCTGTGCCGCACGCCCCGTGGCGTGCGGCAGTTTTTCTTCCCGCCGTGCGCCCCGAGGCGCGCGGCGGTTTTCTGCCCGCCGTGCGCCCCGAGGCGCGCGGCGGTTTTCTGCCCGCCGTGCGCCCCGAGGCGCGCGACGGGTTTCTGCCCCGTCACTCGCCGCGTCGCCCCCGGGAGGCGCTGCGACTGGCGACGGGGACCCGCACGTCGCCCCGTCGCGCGGCCCCTGCAGCCCCGTCGCGCCGCCTAGGGGAGCCGCGCGCGGCCCCTGCTGCCCCGTCGCGCGGCCCTGCTGCCCCGTCGCGCTGCCCAGGGGAGCCTTGCGCGGCCCCTGCTGCCCCGCCCCGTCCCGGACCTGCCCCGGCCCCGACCTGCCCCGGCCCAACTCCCGTCGCCCGTCGCGGCGCCCTGGGGGGGGAGTCTACAGGGGGCCGCGCGTTGCCCCCCCCCCCTACCTCCCTACCCTGTTTTTAGGGTTTGGGGGGTGGCGGTTGGGGGGTGGCGGTTGGGGGGTGGCGGGTGTGTGGCGTCGCCTGCTCCTCCTCCTCCTTCGTCTCCCACTGCTGCAGCTATCGCTGAGGGGGGTGGATGTGTGGGAGTGTACGGAGTGGTGCTAGGGGGGTGGAGTGTGAGTAGAGCTAGGGTTTGAACAGGGGGTGTGTGAAATGGGGGTGGGACAGTTGGGGGAGGTTGAATGGAGGCGGTCGTCGTGTCGTCAGCAGCAGCAGCAGTCCGGAGGCTACAATCTCCGGTAGTCGCCAGTCGCCCGTGGGTCCGTTGCTCGTCTGCCGCTACTTTTAGCCGCGGGGCCAGTTACCCCAGTAGTCCGGAGCGCTGTTCCGGTAGCCACTGAGCCAGCAGCTCGTCTGTGTGTCTGCAGCGTCAGCAGTCGCCTCCCATCTTCTCTCCCCCACAGTCTCTCCTCCTCCTCACTTGCCCTCTGTGATAGCCTCTAGCTTTACTTATATTTGTTAACTATAAAACTGCTACCTCTTGTACTTGTGCTCAGAATGTGTGGTGACATTGTGATCCACCCTGAGCTTGTTTTCTTTTGCTTGCTCTGCTGATTACACCCCACTTTGGCTATGGGGGTGTGTCAGAATATTATGCTCTAGCCTGTAGTGGGGTGCTCTATAGCGAGTACAACTCTTCTAGGGTTTTGCTATTTGTATCCCAATTCTTGCTAGTGCAACCCTCTTCTTTCTTCTAAACTTTAAACACGAGGATGTCGTCGAGGTAAACTATTACACATTTATCTAAGAGCGGCCTAAATGCCTCGTTCATGGTCATCTGAAAAGTCGCCGGTGCGTTGGTCAGCCCGAATGGCATCACAGTGTACTCGAACGACCCGTACCTAGTCCTGAAAGCTGTTTTGGCGCAGTCCGATGGTTCGACCCTAATCTGATGGTAACCTCCTCCTAAATCTATTTTCGAAAAAACCCGTGCTGTTCGCAGTTGGTCGATCAGTTCGTCGGCGCGGGGAATGGGGTACTGCGACTTGACTGTTACCCTGTTCAGTGCTCTGTAGTCGATACACATGCGAAAACCCCCGTCTTTTTTCGGCGTGAATAGTATCGGTGCGGCGAACGGTGACGAGCTCGGTCTGATGAATTTTTTCTCTAACAGGTAATCTAACTGCTTCCTTAGTTCGTCGAGCTCGGGCTGTGTCAGTCTGAACTGGCACTGTACGATTGGCTGTGCCCCCGGTTCTAATTCGATTCGGTGGTCATGTGCTCGTTGAGGTGGCAGCCCTTCCGGTAAGTCGTCGGGGAAAATCCCGGGGTATCGTTTCAACAGTTCCTGTAATTCGGGCGGTACGGCTGCCAGCAGTTTCTTGAAATCACTCGGCTGCTCTGCTTCCTCTACTACTGCGATGTCTACTGCGTACACGTCAGCTCCAGCAGCGACAGCCCGTTTCATTGTGATGGCGTTGACGTGTACCGTTGAAGACTCGGGCGACTGCCAGCGTGGTAGCTCGACCCAGTTACCACTACTTCGCACGGTGTAGCTACCCGTCGTCCAGTCAATTCGCAGGTTATACCGTCGCAGCCAATCACGTCCCAGTAAAATATCGTGCCCATCCAGTGTCGTTGCGAGCATTTCCTGTGTAAACCCGAAATTTCCCCCGCAGCGGACTTTGACTCTCTCTACCTTTTCCCGTATGGCCAGTGGCGTGCCGTCGACTAAGCGTGCGTCTATCTCCGGTAAGCAACGGCTAAGTGTCAGCTGCAGTTTTCGTGCGGTTGCGGTATTAACTAAACTGCGGCTTGCTCCTCCGTCGATAAAAATCTTCACTGCTGCTCCCTGTATTTTCCCGTGGATCAGTACTGGGCAATCCGTCGCTGTACCCTCCTTATTCGTCCGAGTCCGATCGATAGCATGAATCGGTACTGTGACTCGGTGAGGGTCGGTGGGGTTGGGCGAGCAGGCAGTCTCGTCAGTAGTTGACCCGATTCCTACTGACTGCTGGCGTTTCCCTGCTTTGGAGACTCCCTCCCCTGCTCTGCTCCGCGGCGCCTTAGCTCCTCTGGGCATTCGCTCTTGCGATGGCCCGGCCTGTTGCAAGCAAAGCAGCGCCCCTTAAACGGCGCGGCAGCTGCATTCGTCGCAACAGCGTGTACAGTGGCATGCTCGATCGGTCCCCGAGGACGATGTCCATAGTAGGACCCCGGTCTTGGACGGCGTAAAATGTCGATTTTCTCGGCGAGCGCGAGAATCTCGTTGAAGTTCGAGAGCCCGCGTAGCATGATTTCGTGCGAGATGTCCGGCTTCAGCCCTCCGACGTAACGGTCCACCCGCTCCGCTTCGTGCATGTAGCCGACTTGCTCGCATAATGCGAGAAAACCACTCGTATAGTCTTGAACCGATCCAAGCTGCCGCCAAGTGCGCAATCTCTGACGCGCCGAAATAGAAGCCGCGATCGGCTCGAAGCGAGCCCGAAGCCCTGCGCACCACGCATCCCACGTGGTGTATTGGGCGGTCTCGCAGAATGAACTCCAGGTGACAGCTGGGCCCGTGGGCCCTTCCTCTTGCGATGGTGGCTCGTAGGCGCGTGGCGACGTCACGATGACTCGCCACCAGTCCATGGCGGGGCCCCTTAGCAGCGAAACGGCATACCGAATCTTCGCTGCATCCGACTCGACGTAATTCGCGTCGAAGAAGACGTTCATCGTGAAGACCCACGATTGAACCGTCGGACCTCCACGCTGGCTCGAGTCGAAGCAGGGCGGGCGTTGCGGCTTGAGTGACATTGGTGCCATAATGGTCTGTTCGCCACTTGTCTCCGCGAACTCCACGTGTCGTCGGGCTTCGCGAGGCTCCCGCGGGCTTGGTGCAACCCTGTTTCCTCCCATGCCAGGCATCGGCTGGGCGGCGCCATCGCTGGCTGCGCCTGAGCGCTGTCTTACGCTGTTGTTATGTGTTGGTGTGCCGGACGAGATGACGATCGGCTCGTCTGATTGTGCAGATGCATTTGTCGGTGCGTGTGGTGGCGCTTGAGTGTTCATCGTTGAATGCTGACGCGCGGAGTCACGTTCCGCCGTGAGCGTCGCAATTTCGAGCGCCGAATCTTCAAGTTGGCGCACCAGACGGTCGAGCTGCTCCTGCGTCAATGTGGCGAGCGTGAATTCGGCCATGGCGGGGGTGTCGGGCGAGCTCAGCGAGAGCCTCGGTCGTGGCCGTGCGTGCTGTTAAAGTTTAGAAGAAAGAAGGGGGATGCACTAGCAAGAATGGGGATACAAATAGCAAAACCCTAGAAGAGTTGTACTCGCTATAGAGCACCCCACTACAGGCTAGAGCATAATATTCTGACACACCCCCATAGCCAAAGTGGGGTGTAATCAGCAGAGCAAGCAAAAGAAAACAAGCTCAGGGTGGATCACAATGTCACCACACATTCTGAGCACAAGTACAAGAGGTAGCAGTTTTATAGTTAACAAATGTAAGCAAAGCTAGAGGCTATCACAGAGGGCAAGTGAGGAGGAGGAGAGACTGTGGGGGAGAGAAGATGGGAGGCGACTGCTGACGCTGCAGACACACAGACGAGCTGCTGGCTCAGTGGCTACCGGAACAGCGCTCCGGACTACTGGGGTAACTGGCCCCGCGGCTAAAAGTAGCGGCAGACGAGCAACGGACCCACGGGCGACTGGCGACTACCGGAGATTGTAGCCTCCGGACTGCTGCTGCTGCTGACGACACGACGACCGCCTCCATTCAACCTCCCCCAACTGTCCCACCCCCATTTCACACACCCCCTGTTCAAACCCTAGCTCTACTCACACTCCACCCCCCTAGCACCACACCGTACACTCCCACACATCCACCCCCCTCAGCGACAGCTGCAGCAGTGGGAGACGAAGGAGGAGGAGGAGCAGGCGACGCCACACACCCGCCACCCCCCAACCGCCACCCCCCAACCGCCACCCCCCAAACCCTAAAAACAGGGTAGGGAGGTAGGGGGGGGGGGGGCAACGCGCGGCCCCCTGTAGACTCCCCCCCCAGGGCGCCGCGACGGGCGACGGGAGTTGGGCCGGGGCAGGTCGGGGCCGGGGCAGGTCCGGGACGGGGCGGGGCAGCAGGGGCCGCGCAAGGCTCCCCTGGGCAGCGCGACGGGGCAGCAGGGCCGCGCGACGGGGCAGCAGGGGCCGCGCGCGGCTCCCCTAGGCGGCGCGACGGGGCTGCAGGGGCCGCGCGACGGGGCGACGTGCGGGTCCCCGTCGCCCGTCGCAGCGCCTCCCGGGGGCGACGCGGCGAGTGACGGGGCAGAAACCCGTCGCGCGCCTCGGGGCGCACGGCGGGCAGAAAACCGCCGCGCGCCTCGGGGCGCACGGCGGGCAGAAAACCGCCGCGCGCCTCGGGGCGCACGGCGGGCAGAAAACCGCCGCGCGCCTCGGGGCGCACGGCGGGAAGAAAAACTGCCGCACGCCACAGGGCGTGCGGCACAGAGAGTAGCAGTAGCAGTTGCAGCGGAAGCAACAAGGTGGTGAGCCCACCCACAGGATCGATCCAAGGGGATCGACCTGCTCTGATAGAATGTTAAAGTTTAGAAGAAAGAAGGGGGATGCACTAGCAAGAATGGGGATACAAATACCAAAACCCTAGAAGAGTTGTACTCGCTATAGAGCACCCCACTACAGGCTAGAGCATAATATTCTGACACGTGCTTACGAGAGAGCACTACGAGCGGCGGTGCTGTGTCGCTGAGAGACGTCTACCCCCCCCAAAAAATTGAGATAGTGGGGAAGCGAAGGTGTGGGTGCGGTCCGAGAGGAGATCGTAGGCTCTGATACCAGGTGTTACGAGTGCAATTGAGTGAACGAACGAGAATTGCACTATCGAAGCAAGAGTCCAAATGAGCGAAGGCCAGGGCCTCAGATTCCAGGAATTTTACCCTGATTTCCTGATGTTTGACCCCGGTTTTTTATCGTAACCCTGATGAATCAGCCTTTTTGTTTTTACAACCCTGATGAATCAGTGTTTTTCTTTTCCTATTCCTGATTTTCCAGTGTTTCTAGTTTGTCGACACTGACGAGTCAGTGTTGTATCGGAGACGACCCTGAAACCGAAAACTCCGTGATTCTCGCAGTTTTGCGCGCCGTCATCATGCATGAACCCACCCTGCACCGACGCCACCCTGCGGAGCGCCCAGATACAGTTGAACGGGTTAATTTCGGGCTGTGTTGGCAAAACGGCGTAAAGAGATTGGCTGTCCCAGCTGAAGCAATTGTCAGAATGTTATTCTCTACCCTGTAGTGGGGTGCTCTATAGCGAGTACAACCCATCTAGGGTTTGCTATATGTATCCTCATTGCTGCTAGTGAACCTCTTCTTCTTTTGCCTAAACTTCTCTTGCCTAGCTAGGACTTACCTAGCTATGGCTCCTAACTCTACCTACTATTTTCACATGGTATCAGAGGAGGTCGATCCCCTTGGGTCGATCCTGTGGGTGGGCTCACCACCTCACTGCTTCCGCTGCTACTGCCACTCTCTGTGTCGCACGCCCCGTGGCGTGCGACGGATTTTTCATCCCGCCGCGCGCTCGGAGCGTGCGGCGGTTTTCTGCCCGCCGTGCGCCCCGAGGCGCGCGGCGGTTTTCTGCCCGCCGTGCGCCCCGGGGCGTGCGGCGGTTCTCTGCCCGCCGTGCGCCCCGAGGCGCGCGGCGGCCTTCTGCCCCGTCGGTCCGCGCGTCGCCCCCGGGGGGCGCTTCGACGGGCGACGGGGACCAGCCCGTCGTCCCCCGTCGCCCGTCCTGGCCAGCGCGGGCTGCGCCAGCCCCGAGCGCGGCCCGTACGGGCTGCGCCCGGCCCGCGCGCGGCCCGTACGGGCTGCGCCCGGCCCGCGCGCGGCCCGTACGGGCTGCGCCAGGCCCGCGCGCGGCCCGTACGGGCTGCGCCAGGCCCGCGCGCGGCTCGGGCCGCCTGCGCGCGGTTCGTCGGGCTGTGCCAGGCCCGTGGGCGGCCCGTTCCTCTCTGTCCCTGAGCTGCTCGCTGTCCCCCGTGCTTCTGACGGTGCCCCACCCCTACTGCTGCCCGTTCTCCTGAATTAGGGTTTGGGGGTGAGGAGTGTGGGGGTGGCGGTTGTGTGTTACTCCCCTTGCTCCTCCTCCTCCCTGGTCTCCCACTACTGCAGCTGCCGCTGAGGGGGGTGGGTGTGTGGGAGCCTAGGGTTTAGGGTTTTAGGGGGGTGCGTGGGAGTGGAGCTAGGGTTTGAGCAGTGGGTGTGTGTCGAGGGTGTGGGGCAGTTGGAGGAGGTTGTGTGGAGGTACCTGTCGTGTCGCCTGCAGCGCCTGTAGTCCGTCGCCCTTGCTTCGGTAGCCAGTGAGCCTGCTGCACCAGTCGCCAGTGGGTCCGTTGCTCCTGCCGCTCTTCTATAGACGCCGAGCCAGTTACTCCAGTAGTCCATCGCCCTTGCTTCGGTAGCCTCTGAGTCAGCCGCTCCTGTGCCCGTGCCTCTGCAGCTTCAGTCGTTGCCTCCCATCTTCTCTACCTCCACAGCTCCTCCTCCTCCTCACTTGCCCGCTGTGATTAGCTCTAGCTTTGCTTACCTTTGTGAACTCCTGCTCTATACCTGCTTGCTCATTGTACTGATTACACCCCACTTTGGCTATGGGGGTGTGTCAGAATGTTATTCTCTAGCCTGTAGTGGGGTGCTCTATAGCGAGTACAACCCATCTAGGGTTTGCTATATGTATCCTCATTGCTGCTAGTGAACCTCTTCTTCTTTTGCCTAAACTTCTCTTGCCTAGCTAGGACTTACCTAGCTATGGCTCCTAACCCTACCTACTATTTTCACAGCAATGTACCGTTGTCACGTTGGATAACCTACACTTGTCATTACTTTCCATTGATGTGCACAAACAACCAAGCCTAGTGGCCCAGTGGGCCAGTGGTCTGCCTTGTTCTTTCCACCAAGGCAGGGCGTGCTGGGGCGGCCCGCTCAGGCACCCCACGCAGGGGGTCTCGTGATTCTGCCATTCCAGCTCTCCAGACTCCATCCCTTTCCGAAACATCAATCTCTGCAGTCTCCCTGAAGCCTGCTCGGCAGGCTCTCTCTCTCCCAGGGTTTCTCGTTACTACTCACCGATTCAGGAAGGTGACGTGAACGCGCCATGGCGATCACCGGTGAGAACAGCTGCGGTGATGATGACGAC